>CM050211.1:26586149-26648649 GCA_027475355.1 Coilia nasus
CTACTTAGGGTCCTATCATACCGTCGCACACTGTGCATTCGCGACCCATGAGGGTTTTGAAGGGTTTGTTCCATGTGAAGATTAACTACTGACGAGCAAATTGGTCTCCTCCAAAGAAAAATGCTCCTGACGCGCAGGCAAATCATTCATTGTAATAGCAACAGGCCATGGACGAAGCACGGCTGGCTTTTAAAGAGAATGACAGTATAAACCCTTTTGAACCATGCACAGGCGCAGTGCGCTCGGGACCACCCTTAAACAACTTACGCGACGGACTTCAGACCAATGATCGTGAAAATAGAGCCCTCAGTGTTGCTTTAATAACAGTTTTATTAGCGCCCTCAAAGGGCACCCATTTAAACTGCTTTACCGATCCCTTTAGGACAGTCTGAAGCACTGAACTTCGCCCCCCTCTCTTGTAGTGTCAGTCTTTCCTCTGCCCCCCTGAAGCAAAATGTTAAAATATAGCCACTTGAATGCAGAATACAAACATGGACAACACACACATTTGTAACTGAGATTTGTATCTTTTCTAACAATCTCCCCCTCTCTTGTCTCTCTCTCTACCCCTGTCTCTCCTGTAGCTGGTGGTAGCCTGTCTACCCAGCTGAAGCAGGCCTCCCTGCCCATTGTCGACCATCAGACCTGCAGCAGCAGTAGCTGGTGGGGCAGCACTGTCAAGACCACCATGGTCTGCGCAGGAGGCTATGCCGAGTCTGGATGCAATGTGAGGACCACTGTTCTTGAGTTCTTATACTACTGCTACTACTACTACTACTACTACTAATAATAGTAATAATAATAATCAGCCAAGACTGAAAACTACACAGGTCATTTTTATATATCTATCAAGCAGAACCAAAAGCAATTACCTACGTTAGTTTTGATGAAGTATATTGAACACTTACAGACATCTACTAGAATGTAAATGTGTGTCATTGTCACTTGTAGGGAGACTCTGGTGGACCTCTGAACTGCATTGTGGGTGGCCGGTACGTGGTGCACGGTGTCGCCAGCTTCGTGTCCTCCAGTGGCTGCAACGCCACCAGGAGGCCCACCGTCTTCACTCGCGTGTCCGCCTACATCAGCTGGATCGAACAGGTAAGAGGACACACACACACACACTCTCAAATGCACATCCGTACACAGAATCATACACATACTGTACTGTACACATGTGCACAAATACACAGCACAGGCAAGCAGCAAACCCACACATCTACATAGAGAGAGAGAGAGAGAGAGAGATACACACACACACACACACACACACACACACACACACACCCACACACACACACACACACACACACACACACACACACACACACTCATTGCCATAGCACACTAACATGTGTCACTGCCTGTCATTATCCCTGTTTGCTAACCATGAGATTATTACTGGCATGGAGATAGTGGGGCTAAACCGGCTCTAAGATGTTTTATTTACAGTGAATATTTGCATTGATTTTTATTTACTTTACGTAATGTCATTCTTTGTTTTTCCCTCTCTAGACCATGGGATAAATCAGAATCATGAATCCTTCACCAGTGCAACATCTACCTGGATCTTCTGTCTGACTTTAAAGTTCATTTTTCAAGAGAGTGGAAAAAAATAAAAATGCTGAAAGCCAGCCTTTCAACTGGGCTTGTGTTCTTTCTTCGTATTCTAACTCTCATCAGGCCCAGATCAGATCAATCCTTGTAATTTCTGTGTTCTGTCACCCTGTAGTTTTTAAAGTGTAATTCTGGAGTTATCTGAAGCCAGGTAGAATGGGAATTGCTCCTCCATCATTAGGGGGTGCTACCTTTTACGGGAGGTACTACCTCTTACAATTTACAATAATGTGTCTGAACCATCTCCCCACCCCCCACCCCCAACCCTGCTATGTTAGTGTCTGTTGATCAAGGGGTACCAAACCCCCAAGTACCCCCTGTAATTTGGACTATGAAGCCAAGGTGTTACACCTCCACCTAGAGAGCTACATGATGCTGTTCACAGGAAAATCGAGTCTCTTGAAGCTCACAACCAAATGGCTAACTCAGGACATACTGGGGGCCCGCAGGCAAACATATCCAAGTACATACGTTTATCCACTAATAAAACTCAAAATAGCACTACACTTTGACCTGTTTGACTTGACTACTTTTGCCCATTTCATGTCCATTAAAGTAAGCTGTCTAGTAAAAGAATGCAAGAAAATACATACATATATTGCATAAATCTGATGCTCTTATCCAGAGCGACTTGCAGTGAATTAGGTATGGGGTAAGATGCCCTGCTCAAGGGCACTTTAGCCATGGATGTACATGAGAGTGCCAGTTAAAGTCAAACTATGGCTTTTTCTCCATTGATACATCCATGTTAATAAAACTTTATTCCGAAATTAACAACCACTATGCTGACTGAGTGTCCAAATGTACCTACAGTATATGATTTACTATCATTGTCGAATGATTGGTATGGAACATACATTTTATTTACCAGTCTTACTGATATTGTCCCTATGAAAGCTGAGACCAAACCTGGGCAATTGAATTAAAAACAGGTTGTTGACGAACTCTAATAGATAACTCAGATCACATGCCACCACCTGTTCACTCTCACTGTCATCTGTAGACTCATTTATTGGGGCTTTGCTTGTGTGTACTGAGGTCAGGAGTGTGGTGTGGTGGATTTGTGATTCGTGTTTACTTCTGTTCAATCCTAGCGACAATGGGTGTTTTTTTCTTCTCATATCACTTTCGCTGTGTTGTTGGGGTGTGTGCTGCTGCTACTGCTGATGTATCTGTGTGTGTGTGTGTGTGTGTGTGTGTGTGTGTGTGTGTGTGTGTGTGTGTGTGTGTGTGTGTGTGTGTGTGTGTGTGTATAGGTAAAAATGCTGAAAGTTTGAGAGGAGGCCTAAGGCTGTTGTTGTAAGCTGAGGTCACATGCTTATGACCTTGATGTGGAGTGATACTGTAAGTGTGTAATAAGCACACCTGGAGCTTAGCACACAGACACACACACACACACACACACATACACATGCACACACAGACACAAACACACACAGAAACACAAACATAGCAGGGATGGAAATTTGCACCTGCCACCAGCCAAATGCCGGTAAAACATGAAATTGGCTGGTACATTTTGGACACAAAATAATAATTTACTATTGAGTGGTTGGTACATTTTATCATTTATTTGTCAGTAGCTGGAAAAAGTTCACATTTTGCAAAATTAAGTTCCACACCACAGACACGAGACACAGTGATGTCACGAGAGGCTGCATCCTGGACGGATGCTACTTTCCCCAGAGATGGCTTCAACCCCAACTAGGTGTGGCTCCATCTGCTGGTGTGAAACGGGAATCTCACTCCCTCGACTCAGGACTCTGACACCCCGGGAGGGAAGGATCACGTGACCATGGTCTAATGAGCACACCTGAGGCTAATAAAGAGACCAGGAGCTGAAGGTTTTTTGAGTTGGGAGAAATAGTGAGTAAAGTGTGTGGGGGAGAGCAGAGCTACACACTCTTTTTGCTGACTGAACTGAAGAGCAGAGCTACACACTTTTGTTCGCTGACTGAACTGGAGATTGGAACTGTTTTCCATGTGGATTTACTTGCCAAGAAGTTGCAGTAACGTGGAAGTCCTGGAGAAGGGAAGTACAGGTTTTTGTTGGACTCTGTTTGGTTGCGTTTGTGAGCTGTGGAGGATTGCTACCGTTTTGTAACCTGGCGGGTGACTAATCACAGAGACTTTTTTTGTTGTTGGACATTACAACTAGCTTTTGTTTGTGATTTCCCCAAACCATTATTAAAGTTTTTGAGTTTAACCGTCCTGTGTGTCCTAGCACTGTGTGAACTGCCCCGCTGAACCAGACTAACCTCTCATGACATCACAACACGCACGCATGCACACGCACACGCACACACACACACACACACACACACACACACAGTGTTGTGTGTTCCCCTCAGGTGTGTATATAAGTGTGTGTGGTATCCAGGTCCCCTGAGCCTACAGAGTGAGTGCAGACATGCTGAGAGTCGTCCTGCTGACCGTCCTCGCCAGCCTCGGTAAGCACAACACCATACTGGGACTGGAACCCATGCACATCACTGGTACTAATGACTCAGACCCAAACACATCTTTAATGCTAATGATTGGGACTGGAGCCCATACACATCACTGATGCTATTGACTGGGACTGGAACCCATGCACATCTCTGATACTAATGACTGGGACTGGAGCCTATACACATCACTGATACTAATGACTGGGACTGGAACCCATACACATCACTGATAATAATGATTGGGACTGGAGCCCATACACATCTCTGATACTAATTACTGTTTGAATTATTAAAGCATCACAACCACCACACTGGGATACACAGTTTGAAAGGGTTCATTTCTGGCATGGAACTGGGAACCATGGTTTAATGATCACATTATTGATGACGTTGTTACATTACATTACATTTAGCTGTTGCATTTATTCAGTGCAACTTAACCATAATTGAGGGTGCAGGAGAGCGCTGATTATTCACTCCACCACCCACATGTTTTTCCTACTGCTGCGGGATTCAAACCTGCGACACTCTGATCCTAAGACCAGCTCTCTTACCATTAGGCCACAGCTGCCTGTTGTTGATATTGATGTTGTACATATGTTCTCTATGCAGTGCAGACTGAGATGCCCAGACCTGAGCCCAGGTATCTGGAAGATGTTGCTGATGAGAGGGTGGTGGGAGGTGAAGTGGCTGTTCCCCACTCGTGGCCCTGGCAGGTAAACTAAACTATAGTGATACCTTCAGATACTAGTAGCTGAACATGTGAGTTTTTTGAGATGCAAGTGGTAGCTCAGGCTACATTCAAGCTCGGTTACAGAACGGATTGAACTTGTATTTCAAGGTATTACTGTACACCATATTCAGGTAGCTAGTGATCCATAACTGACAGGTAAATTACATCACAGTCTACTCAGGTGGTAATATGAGAAACTGATTGCAATTACAATGTATAGCACTTTCCCACTCTCAGCAAAGTCACCCAAAGCATATACTGTAATGTCATGCCTCACATTCACCAATTCACACACATACAGACACACACACAGAGACACACACACAGAGACACACACACAGAGACACACACATACAGACACACACACAGAGACACACACACAGAGACACACACACAGAGACACACACACAGAGACACACACACAGAGACACACACACAGAGACACACACACAGAGACACACACACACACTAATTCACCAATAGTAGCAGACTGCCATGCAAGCCACAATTAGCACACCAGGGGCATTATGGGAATTGAACCAGCAACCCTCCGATAGCTTGTTGAGTCCTTTATTTTCTGAGCAACAGATTGATTAAGCCCTTCTTCTGTTGTTCTCTCACTCTTTCTCTCTCTCTCTCTCTCTGTCTGTCTCCCTCTCTCTCTCAGATCTCCCTACAGTACCTGTCCAGTGGTAGGTACCACCACACCTGTGGAGGATCTCTGATAAGGAGGGAATGAGTTATGGCCGCTGCTCACTGTGTGGACAGGTATAGCTGCTTCCTGTGGGTGTGTGTGTGTGTGTGTGTGTGTGTGTGTTCATTTTGTGTGCGTTTGTATGCACATTCATACTTTTGTGATTGTCTATTAACTGTGTGGGTGTGTGTGTGTGTGTATTTTCTATTACCTCCAGGATACTGTTCATAATGAACTGTTGAATGGAAGACACTACAGCATATTCAGACCCTGTCATCTCAGTGATATAGCCTAAAATAACATTTCCCACAGAGTCAATAAGGCCTTATAGACACAATCATACAGGGTTTAAAAAGACTTCACAAAGTCTTATGACTGAAATGCATTAACACTACACAATCTGAAGAATATTCAATTCTAGTTAGTTTTTGCCAATGAGTTTCACACATGTCTCAATACAATGTCTACTTTTTCAAAACTCCTAACACAGTGTGCTTTACCAACATACATCTGAGCAAAAATAAACATGCTGAAAGCTAGCCTTTCAACTGTGCGTGTGTTCTTTCTTTGAATGTTAACTCACATCAGGCACAGATCAGATCAATCCTCGTCATGAAAAGTCCCTTTTTGTTTTGGTCCTCTATAAATAAAACAACAAATTGTGTCTTGGAAAAAGTAACAAATAGAGAGTTTCTTTGTTCTGTCACACACACGCACACGCGCACACACACACACACACACACGCACACACACACACACACCCCACTCTGCTATTTTTGTGTCTTTTGGGGTCACATAAATACACATACACAAAAAAGAACCAAGAACTTAGTGTACGGAAAGTTTACATTTTTAAATGCCTGTTTTACAGACGTAACTAGTGTCTTTTGGTCATTTCCTGCTTCTGTCTTGCTTAGTGTAGGTAGCTGCAGGACTACATGTGGGTGGAAATTGTTTGGGGAATTTGCTTTGTCATTTTCTTTGTTGGTAATGACTCGGTGGTGTAGGCTACGTCAGTGTGCTGTAGCCTAATGTATGATGGTATGACATTTGAGATTTAATAGCTTTTTCCCATTTCTTTAAATTAAAGTAAGCTGTCTAGCAGCAGAATACAAGAATATGCATATATACATTACATTAATCGCATGCTCTTATCCAGAGCGACTTGCAGTGGATTAGGTATGGGGTAAGATGCCCTGCTCTAAGGCACTTTAGTCATGGATGTGCAGGAGAGCGCCGGTTATGACATGAAAGGAAAAAGCTTAAGTATGAAGAGTTGAGATTAGAAGCAGAGCAGAAAGGATGGAGGGCAAGAGTATTTCCAGTAGAAGTGGGTTGTAGAGGGTTTGTAGGGAGGTCAGTCATTTCATTGCTAGGGGAGCTTGGGGTTGGTGGTAAGAATCTACGTAAAACTGTTAGGGAGATGTCAGAGGAAGCAGCTAGGACTAGTAATTGGATCTGGATGAGAAGGGCGGTCTCTGCCTGGGGCAAGCAGTAGGGTTGCCATGTTTGAATGGGGCGGTGAAGGGTCATTACGTCATTATAGTGTATAGTGATACTGCGTTGTTGCATCACGCAAGAGCCCGCATGCAACGGGACATTGCGTGATTGCGTCATTATTATTATTATTAGTATTATTATTAATTTTTATTTTTTATTTTTTATTAATGTAGCAGTGGAGGCTGGGAGTGGTTAGCGTGGGTACTGGTTCAGCACAGGACATTAGTAAGGTGGTAGAGATTAGTGCAACCTAGGGCTGTTTGTGCAGAGAAGGATGGGCACCCCAGACCAGCAGATGGCAGTAGTGCGTTTAGTGGGTCAATAGAAACACAGAAGAAGAGGCTTATAAATGGCAGCCATTACACACATGGGCAGCTTAGAATCAGGCTCTCTGGGATCGTGCGGTGTATTGGGATACAGAGTGGCCAAGTTACCTGGGGTTTTGCGGTGTATGGAACACGGGATAACTGAGCATTAGACACCATTAGATTCAAGAGGTGTATACATTTAATGTTAAGTCAGTGGGTAGAATCGTCTTTAGAACTAGCATTGGCAGGGTTGTTTGTGTAATGGCATATGCGTTAGTGATTGCAAAGTGATAGTATTTGAGGTAAAATGGTGGTAAAGTGCAAATATTCGATAATAAGTCCTAATTAGTAAGTAAGCAGGTCATTTTGGAAGTAAATTGTGGTGGTAGTTAATTTTGTAAGTAAAACTTTGGTTGTAAGTGAATTGAGGAAGTACATTTTTGAAATTTGGGTAGCAGGTAGCTGAACTGTGGACACACACTAAAGGATTGATCACCCCCACCCACATTTTTTACTTACAGGACATCGATACGTACATACATACTGTACAGTATGTATAGGAATCAAACCTTCAACCCAAGACCATTAGACCACACCTATATAAAAATACAAATATTATAAAAATCACCCCTTAGGAGGAAAAACTGGACAAGCAGTAGGATGAATGTGAGATTGCAAATTCAATATTTCAATATTTGGTGGGGAAAAAAAAAAAAAAAAAAAACGAAACAAAAAACTACTGATTTTGCACTGAAAGGGTCCAAAATATATATATATAACTAGAAGAGAAATCTATATTGAACTACCAAGCTTTTTCTTGCAGTACGTAATCAGCTCCTGAACAAGCAAGCTAAGGCTTCTAACTGAAGAATGTTCTTAAACGTGTATTATAAAGTATAGGCTTTGTGTCCCTCGATGTCACCAGAAGTGCTGTATCCCCTGTCATTGACGGGCCAGGCCCCGACGCTGGGCGCAGGCTCCCGGGTCACATGCTCGAACAGACAGCTCTCGGGGGGGATGCCCACCTGGGACTGGTACAGACGGATGTGGTCGTCTTGGCCTGGCCAGAATGCATTTGGGTCAGCTCGCCGAGTGCTCTTCTTTTGCCTGGTGTGGGGGACAAACAGAGAGACACAGGACACTATAAATATAAATACTCATATTCCTCTACATTGTCCACATTTCCAAGCTCACAGTTATTGAGTTATACTGCCTTTAGCAACACTTCCTGCGTTGTCTTTAGGCCATCGTAGGTACATTTAAGAGGGTGGGTGGGTGTGATGTATGCGTGTACATATGTATGTGTGTGTTTGTATATGCTTGTGTGCATACAGTATACTACATTTCGTTACCTGTATTTATACATGTGTAATGACAATACAGTTGAATGTAATTTAATCTCATCTAATGTGTGTACTGTATGTGTATACTGTAGGTGTGTATGAGCATGTGTGTGTGTGTTAGGGGTGGCACGGTTGACAAAAGTCGCGGTTCGGTACGTATTGCGGTTTGAGGTCTGCGGTTCGGTACGTATTGCGGTTTGAGGTCTGCGGTTCGGTACGTATTGCGTTTTTTTTTTTTTTTAATTTAATCTTAATTACTATATTTGGGCATATACTATTTACCTTAAATAACCATAGATTTTAAGCATTTAAGAGAGGTTAAAATTATAGTTAGAATGAAATAATCATGCACAAACTGAGTTTGAGTTGACATAAGCGTATTTTATGAACAATCTCTGATAAAAAGCCAGGTAGTATTTTGAAACAGCAAGAAGGAAGACATGGATGATTTCAACAGCTTTTTTATTTACTACAGTATTTATACAAAGTGTCAGGAGCGTTTGCTGCCATCTTGTGGCATCTAGAGGAACCAGGTGTCTGTTGTCACACACAGGGCTCTATTTTCACGATCATCTAAAGTCTGTCGCGCAAGTTGCTTTGGGGGCGTTGCCGAGACAATATGCTATTTTGACGACGGGAAAAGTGAACATTGCGCCTGCATGGCGCATGGTTCAAAAGGGTTGGTCCTAAGTTACCTAATTAATCATAGGTGTGTTCGGGGCGTAACATGCAATAAACCAATCAGAGTTTATACTCTCATTCCCTTTAAAAGGCAGCCGCGCTTTGTCCATGGCTTGTTGCTATTACGATGGCGTATTTCCCATCAGGAGCGTTTTACTTTGAAGACCGATCTGCTCGTGCATGAGCAGTTAATCTTCCGGGATGGATATTTAAGTCTGTTTTTTACACTTACTGTTTCCCTTTGGTTATGAACAATGTGTGTTTCCTTTGGTTATGAACAATGTGTGTATGTTTATTAAAAACTGATTGCTCAATGAATGTGCATTATTGCAAAATATGTATCAGTGTTTATGTCGTTGCACTTAGTAAATAATCAGATTCGTAGTCGTATGCAATTGGACATCTTTTTGGAGCTTGAAGATGTTTTAAGCCCTGTTGTTGGCATGTATGTGTTAATAACCATGCCTTTAGTGGATAGCTATCGTCCCCTAACAGCGACTCATCAAGAGGGGGATCCCTCTCGATCTCCCAAAGCGCTATGCGCCCATAAAATAGCTTTTCAGCAATGCGCAACTGACGACAGACCAGGGTTTTGTTGGTCACTGGCGGATTTAATTTTTGCGTCCTTATAATAGCATCTGGCACGCTTTGCGCCAGACCACACCTCTTCTTTTCGCTGACACACCCGTGATGGCTGCCTGAAAAAATGAACGGTGCGCTGGCACAGAATAGTAATGACACCATGCGCACGTCGTGAATGCACAGTGCGCCGCGGCATGATAGGGCCCACAGAGTTTTCATAATTGGAAGAAAGAAAATGAGTTCTTAAAGCTTACTTTTGAACAGATGTGTGTGTTAAAACTTAAACTTTTATGTGGCGACCAACCAACCACCTATATACAAAAACAGAATCAAAAACTCTTCTAATTCCTGACAGTGAGGATGTATTTTTTATTTTATTTTAAAATTAAAGTGCAGTGCTTTGAAACGTATGGCTGGATTTGTTATCTAATTTGCACTGCCACTGTATTCTTATAACGACTTATAACAAAATACACACACAGCCAATATAAAATACTGCAATAAAACCAATCACTGCACTGTTTAAAACAACCATCCCCTGTTCACTTAATTTTCATATTCTTCTGCAAGAAAATCAGTTTGTCAACGTTTTCTGGCAAGAGGCGAGACCTACTTGCAGTTAGAAAATAGAAAGTCATTTTTCTGCGTGTGTTCTGCGCGTATTTAGCCAAAATCCCATTGAAAGCTATAGGCACAGCTATACAATTCATGTCAACTGTGCTATCAATGACACAGGGAATACCTCAAAAACCTCGCGACTGTCTGCAAAATATTACCATTCGCTTACAACTGCATGAAACAAACGCTGGAAAGCTACCAATATTGGCATCATATCAGATCTGCACTACAAGGGCATTGACTAGCCTACATAAACACAGAAACTGAAATACCTGTGAAGCAGGGGCGGAGCTAGGGGGTGGCTTTTGGGGCTGAATCTTTTTAAGCTTTAATGACAATCCTGAGAATATGCTCCTTGTAAATTACATTAAAACTGATTAATGGGCAAATAGTCTACAACAAAACCCATATTTCCCTCATTCTTAAAATGCTGTTATTCTGATGTGACCCAACTAGAAAAATAGAATCCCACAAACAAGGGTGTGCATGTGTTCTTATTCTAAACATTAACGTCTCCTTTGTACAGTCTATCTGTCAGAACTCGTCTGTCTTCCTTCAAGCATGGACATAATACATTTCTTTACTAAAAACTACGGGTACCTTTCATCAGCAGCAGCCAGTAAGTTGTCACGTTTCAGGCCAGTGATTTCAAAGTTATGTTGGGTTAGCACGGCAGTCTTGACGTTTGATAGGCTACTACAGCTTGGCTGTCTACATCGGCTAGCTAGGTTAGGCTGCTATAATAATTCTAGCCCGGTAAACCAGCCCCTCGTACTTCTTTTTATTTTGTACAGAATTCTGAAATGAAGTACGGAGTAGGATATTTTATTGTCACATGCATAGGTCTATAGTGACAGAGTGTAGAAAATGCAGTGAAATTGTGTCTGTCAGTCTATTTATACCACTTCTAACATACAAAAAACCAAACAAGTAATCCATCTCTGCAGTCCCAGTTTGAATCTACTGAAAGTTAGTATCACATGAGTCTCAATTTTGCTATTGTTGTTTACATACGAATCTCTAGAAGTCAGTAATTAAGTGGTTATTGTTTCTTTCCACATTGTCTTGTGCAGGCCATGCAACTGAGAATACAGGCTATGAATTAGAAAGGATTTAGGATTTGACATGTCTAACAGATCACTCTAAAATGGACTAGAATGCAGGAATTTGCATCTAAGAAATCCAAAATTTTCTGGAGGACGACCCCCAGACCCCCCCCCGGGCTAAGCCCGGATGTTCACAACCTCTGGCTCCGCCTCTGCTGTGAAGTTGTCACGCCGTCCAGTCAAACATGTTGTAGGTATAATTGTTTAGCTTTTATGTTCTTAATAGGAAGAAGCAAGATTTTGCTGAAGATTTCTTCTTCAGTGTATTCTCAATACAAGAAAAGCATCAATCGCTAGTCTGCTGTCAGCCACTCGAGCTATAAAAAATAGCCAACTCGTTCTTGTCATTCAGTGTTTCCTACTTGGTTTGATAAATCTAGTCAATAAGGCACTAGGCAAAACTGAGGTCCATAAGTCACTACATTTAATAATTTATTTACCGGATGTAGGCAAAGTGACTGTTGGCAAAGAGGTACAGTTTATCATAACTTTATGGAAGGGGTTAAAACGCGTTCGCTTTTCTTGTACCGGGAGTGAATAAAGGCTTTGACAATTATCAGCCTACATGAGTTCTAAATCAAAATTTTGCCGGCGTCATCGTATGTAATGGGGAAACCAAAATGTTCCCACACACCTGATTTGAATGATGCGGGGGCATCCTCAATGTACGACATGCCTTCTCCACTGTCACTTGCCATATTTGCACTTGTCATCCACACTCCGCTGTCACTTCAATTCTTTCGCGCGAAAGAGAACCACGTGGTTTCATACGTGCATTCGGCTTTTTTTTTTTTTGGCGAACCGCGGTCTACACGCGTATTGCACTGCAACAGGCGTATTGTTCGGTTCGGTTTTTTTCCCAGGACCGTGCCACCCCTATATAATATATATATTTTAATTTCTGTAGTCTATTTTGTAGACTGTGAGTTGTCTCCCCATATAAAGTATGACTGCTGGCTGGCTGCAGGTGTAGGTATTTGTGTGTGTGTGTGTGTGTGTGTGTGCGTGTTTGGGAGTGTGTTTACGTACAGATAAAGATGTAGCAAATTTGGGAAGGAGTTTGAGGCTGTGTGGGTGTTAGTTGAGACCACCTTGGAAAAGCATGATAACTGTGTGATGAGCACACCTGGGGCATAACGTTAACACACACATTTACACACACACACACACACACACGCACACACACATACACACACACATACACATACACACGCACACACATACACACACACACACAAACACACACACACACACAAACATGCACACGCTCTCTCTCTCTCTCTCTCACGCACAAGTTGGTGTACCAACTTTTTTCCACAGTAACAGTATCCATAACGAACCCTGGAACCAACCGCCAGTCGCCTCCCACCTGTCTGTCTGCTGTGAGGTGTGTCAGTGTCTCAGTGGTTTCATATTTTATTTGTCATGTATACACCGCCACAGTCAATGTCAAAACACAGTGCATGTGTTATTCCATACAATGACTACTCAAACACACGGCCGTTTACATAGCCACACTGGCACGAGAGCACTATGAGGAGGTGTACTCGGGCTGTGGCAACATTACACCAGTGATGAAACCATGGATGAAACATAATAAAAAAAAGGATTGTTTTAGCTCAGCAAGGAGTCCTCCTATCTTTGAGTGAAAGCCAACCCTGACAAACTTGAAGTGAAATGTTGATTCATTAAAAAAAAATAAAAAATCTGTTATGTCAGTCTTAGTTCTAAAGATGTTTTGTGTTTTCAAACATACAGTGATGGTAACTTTTGTGATATCACTGATATATTTTATTATTTAAAAAAATATATATAATGTGTATTGTGAGAACTCTAAACATGCTTGTTTCTTTTGTTTGTTCATTTGCTTGTTTGAGACACATTTAAAAATACATAGGCCACTTCAAGTGGATTTAAAGTTAAACACATCTTTGCATTCATGTGTTTCAGATTTTTCCCCCATGTTAAAGAGCAATACTAAATCATAGGTGAACATAATGTAAGAAAATAATGTTCAACAGGATATTCATAATATTTTATATTCTCTCACATACTTCTATATTCCTTTTCTGGCTTTTTAATGTGTCTACCGGCATTAAAGGGTTCAGGAATGGTCAGGTAAGGGATAATGAGAGAGCAGAGCAGTGCAGCTGGAGCCATAGGATACACAGTGAATTATAAAGCTATTTGGACCTCTTGATAATGACCACGATGAGGTGAAAAAGGTCAAAGAAGGTTTATAATGCACTGTGTCACCTAAAATTGCAGAGGCTTATAACATAACATTAAAATGCCTGACAAGTGCAGCCATGGGTATGTATAAATAGTTGTGAATACTTATGTCAATCATCACACTGCTTTATTAATGCATTAAAACCCTTTATGAATATGTATAGGGTTTTATGAGGACAGGGTTCATAGAAAGTGTTACCCAAATGTCTTTATTACCACATAACTACTTGTGACATCTGAAAATAACCTAATTTTAAAATGATAATCTAAAATAATTAACATTTAGTTGCCACACACAGTACACATAGTGTCGTGTGTGTATATCTGTGCGTGCAGGCATGTGTTTGAACATGCTCATATTTTTGGGTGTGATGTTGTCAGACAATAAGGTGGTGATGTGTCCCTCTTTGATGTTTCTTCCTTTGTTTGACCAGAGAGAAATGTAGATAGATACCATCTAAAATGAAACAAAATCACACGGATGTCATTGTTTAATGTTCTCAACAGACCAAGCAAGTTCCTTATAAGTTCGAGATGTTTAATTAAGCTTTCCAGGTAATGGTCAGAGGTGTCTATAAAACACACCGCTTCTTCTCACTGTTAAGCTGTCAAGGAGCTCTTGGACAACAGGAGGCTGTTTGTTGGTGAGCCCTTACCCTCTTGTTCTCTGATGGTTATGGCTTTTGTTGTTTCACAAATTTGTATTTGTTTTTTCATGGACTGGTGTTTAAAATAGTAAAGTCTCTCTTGTATGTGTTGCAGAATAACTCACGTTCACCATGCGGTGTCTGTTGCTCTGTGCCGTATTTGCCCTCTTCTCAGCAACGGGTAAGTTGTAAGGAGCAGTAAGGATTAACATTTGTGCATGTTAACCACAGGGGGCAGCTGTGATCTAGTGGTTTGGGAGTTCGTCTTGAGATCAGAGTGTTGCAGGTTTGAATCCCACCCCACCCCTACCCATGGCTGAAATGCCCTTGAGCAAGGCATCTAACCCCACATTGGACTCACTGTGTCCCTCACTGGGACTGTAACTGAAACCCTGTAAATAAATGTAAGTTGCTCTGGATACGAGCGTCAGCTAAGTGTAATATAATAATTTTAAACATTAATTTGTGACTCTAAACTGTAATATAATATACATGGGTGGATGAAAAGTCCCAATGTTTTTTATACAGTATGTTCTTCTGCTACTTCTTCAGCTTTGGCTAACACTGTCCTTCATACAGTGGGTGGGTTTGTGAGTGGCATTTGCACACACAGCTGTGTATATGAGATATGTGATCCTAGTGTATAGGTGCAAATGTCTTATTAGACAAGAACCACATTAGTTTTCTTGTGTTTGCCATGCAAACAAGTTATGGCCATATACATCATGTATTTACCCAGCCTGTCATATCACCCCTCTTAAATGAAATAGTGGTGTGTGGAAACTTTACATGGTAGGTAATGACGAATTGTCATCCACAATAACAGTACTACTACTACTATTACTACTACTGCTACTACAACTATTACTAATACTCTTACCACTACTATTACTACTACCACTATTACTACTGCTTCTATTACTACTACTACTACTACAATTACTAATACTCTTACTAGTACTATTACTACTACTACTATTACTACTGCTACTATTACTACTACTGCTACTATTACTAATACTCTTACTACTACTATTACTACTGCTGCTATTACTACTATTACTACTATTACTAATACTCTTACTAGTACTATTACTACTGCTTCTATTACTACTACTGCTACTATTACTAATACTCTTACTAGTACTATTACTACTGCTTCTATTACTACTACTGCTACTATTACTAATACTCTTACTAGTACTATTACTACTGATGCTATTACTACTACTGCTACTATTACTACTACTACTACTATTACTACTACTGCTACTATTACTACTAATGCTACTTAGCCTACATCTATTAATACATCTGACTTTTTCTAATGGCAAATATTCAACACCTCCTGGTTTGCCAACAAACACAAAAAGATTTGTTAATACTGTACTGTTTGCAAATATGTACACCATGCTCTTCAAATACAGAACACACCTTTCAAACAAGCACACACCTGCACTTTGCAAATATGAGACATAAAATGCGATTGGTTTTGCAAATAAAGGCACTCACAAACAATTATAGAACAGGTTCAATAAATGTAAACACATATTGGATCGAAAAGAAAGAAAGTGGAGTAAAGTAAAATGAGCAGTAGTTGGCATACACTTGTATCCACGTAACAGGTACTGGCAACGCTGTGACTGATTAGGAATCGAACGGAGTATGGCCACCAGCCTCAGGCAGTGATGCTTGCACTGCATATCTGCTACTGTAGATTAACAATGAAATTAGACATCACATTTTGGAGCAGGTCAGACTACTTGGACAAGCGTTCTTCCCATGAACTGGGTTTCTGTCAAACGAATGTGCTTTTTAGTTTTCTCAAAAAAAAAATCCATAGAAATATGCATTAAGTATCAAATCCGCTATGGAAAGCGGCAGCTGATGAACATCCCCTTAACATAAAGTACCATGGATGTGCATTATGGATTCGAATAGGTTGAATGACACTCTGCTCTGTCTTGTTCTTGCTGTCTCTGCCTCTCTTGTTCTCTCTTTCCCTCTCTCCCCAAATGTCTGTCTCTCTTTCTCTCTTTCTTTCTCCCACTCTTTGTCCATCTCGCTCTCTATCTGTATGCACCTTCTCTCTCTCTCTCTGTCTGTCTGTCTCTCTCTCTCTCTCTCTCTCTCTCTCTCTCTCTCTGTCTCTCTCTCTGTCTCTCTCTGTCTCTCTCTCTCTCTCTCTCTCTCTCTCTCTGTGTAGTGTTTGCTCAAGAGCAACCCCTATGGAGCTATTTGGAGGACGCGCAGGGGGCTGTTGTGGGGGGTCGTGTGGCTCGTGCCAACTCCTGGCCATGGCAGGTAACCCCAGAGGATGCCTAAGGGACTATTCATAAGCTTTGTTAGAAACTGTCTCTGGAAACCGACTGTTACTTGCAGGCATCCCGGAGTCGCTTTTTCAAATGAGGGAGACTCCCAGCGGCCGTGGTTCACAGTATGGTTCCCTGACTGCCACTTCTGTCCCCCAGGTGTCTCTGCAGGTCAGGTCTGGAAGCGGCTACAGTCACACCTGTGGAGGATCTCTGATCAGGAGGGGATGGGTGATGACTGCGGCCCACTGTGTGGACAGGTGTGTGTGTGTATGTATGTTTGTCTGTGTGTGTGTGTGTGTGTGTGTGTGTGCCTGTGTGTGTTTGTCTCTGTGTGCCTGTGTTTGTTTGTGTGTGTGTGTGTGTGTATGTGTGTGCGGGTGTGTGCATATGTGTGTCAGTCAGGGGACACTTTTTGTTTACTTTTCTTTACAGTATTCAATGTTACTAACTGCTCCCCTGTATTCAGCCCAAGGACTTGGCGTGTTGTTCTTGGAGAGCACAACCTCAACAATCTTGAGAATCGGGAGCAGTACATCGCTGTCAGCTATGCCATCATTCACCCCAGCTGGAATAGTAGGAGACTCTCCAATGGGTCAGTACACAATCACACCATACCGAACACACTAGCAGGTAATACAATGATCAGGAAATACAATTCTGACAATGGAGCTTGGTCTGGCAAACATGCCATAGACAGGAAGTTCTCAGATCAATGGGATCAACGGGCATCTTTCAAATGCCTCTGTGTACTACTGGCCAGAGCTATAACCACTTAGACAACTGATTCTGACGATGAATGCGTAGCGTTCATTTTTCATTGGTGCCCAAAGGAACAGCTGAGAGTAGGCAGGTTGGCCACACTGACTTGTTCGCAAAATTCCATGTAGCGTCACAGGCAGTATGGGTAGGCCCAGGCTACTTCAGTCCATCACTATTCAGTTACTCAGTGCTGGCTTAAATAATTAGAGTGCTGTAAATTCACTTCTACTGCGTATTGTTTTATAGTAGAGGTGTGTGTACTTGTGTGTTTGTTAATCCCCCTGCAATATTGGAAAAACAAAAAAAATGTCAGTTTATCTTCTGAATTACACTGCCTCAAAATCATAATGTGATACCGATACTCAGAGACTCCGTTGTCATACAGGCAATACACACCAGTTAAGGATGAGCCAGTTGATGATAAGGTGGCTTTTTTTAACAACTGATTGTGTTTGTGTATGTGTGTGTGTGTGTGTGTGTGTGTGTGTGTGTGTGTGTGTGTGTGTGTGTGTGTGTGTGTGTGTGTGTGTGTGTGTGTGTACACTTCTCTCTTAGGCATGACATTGCTCTGTTGCGTCTCTCTACCGAGGCAACCTTGAACAGCTATGTGCAGCTGGCTACACTGCCCCCTTCTGGTCAGGTTCTTCCCCACAACAACTTCTGCTACATCACCGGATGGGGTCTCACCAGCAGTGAGTAGTGCTAGCCGTCACTCTGGCTGTTGTCTACATTTAACGCAGTGTGTAAATCATGTTCAGTTGGATACATTCAAATATTTCATTTAAAAAGGTTATCACTGAGCAAAAAGTAGGAAAATGAATAATATACAAAAATGTAATATGTATGCCTCATTCTTTCCTGCTGTCAATTTGTTGGTCTGTCTAACTGTGTGTGTGTGTGTGTGTGTGTGTGTGTGTGTGTGTGTCTGTTTGTCTCTCTCTCTCTCTCTCTCTCTCTCTCTCTCTCTCTCTCTCTCTCTCTCTCTCTCTCTCTCCCTGTCTTTGCAGCTCGTGGAAGCATCTCTGCCCTGTTGAAGCAGGCCTACCTGCCTGTGGTCGGCCATAGGATCTGCTCCAGCAGAGGTTGGTGGGGCAGCTCGGTCAGGACCAACATGGTGTGTGCTGGGGGCAGTAGCAACTCTGGATGCCAGGTAAGTTCCACAGCCAAATCCACCACGTGTCACCACCTACACCCTTTCCTTCCACAATAGCAAAGATCCAGCTCTTTACTCCTCATTTAAATTCTCTCCTCTTTCTCTCTCAATGTATGTCTCTCTCTGTCTGTCTCTCTGTCTGTCTCTCTCTGTCTCTCTCTCTTGCTCTCTCTCTGTCTCTGTCTCTCTCTCTCTCTCTCTCTCTCTATCTCTCTCTCTCTGTGTTTCTGTGTGTGTGTGTCTCAGGGGGACTCTGGTGGCCCTCTAAACTGCCGAGTGGGTGGCAGATACGTGGTGCACGGGGTCACCAGCTTCGGGTCATCCAGCGGCTGCAACACCCTCAGGAGGCCCACCGTCTTCACCCGCGTGTCCGCCTACATCAGCTGGATGCGGCGCGTAAGTGCTCTTACACACACACTTATGAGCATACACACACCCTCACACACACACACACACACAGATACAGTTACAGATACACACACACACACTCATACACACACACACTCATATACATATACATATACATATACATATACATATACATATACATATACATATACATATACATATACTCACACACACACACACATGCAGATACAGATACAGATACACAAACACACACACACTCACACTCATACACACACACACACACTCATATATTCACACTCATATACATACACACACATGCACAGACACATACACACACATACATGCACATACAGATACACACATGCACACACACACACACACACACACATACACACACATACACACACACACACACACACACACATACACACACACACATACATGCACACACACACACACACACATGTTCATAATGCTTTTCATGATGCTTCCTCCAGGTCATGGGATAAGAAGCTGAGAGCCAAAGCCATCTGAGCAGCAGTGTGGCAGGACGGCAGGCACTCCCCCTCACCTGTGCACCACTGAAGACAATAAAGTTGATGTATAATGCAGACAATACACGTGTTCCTGTGGTCTCATTGCTGGTTACAACATTTTTACTGATGTCTCTTTTTTTATCCAATAGAACTGAAATAATTGTAACTCATTTTAAAAAAGGTTTTATCTGCCACAACAAAGTCAATCCATTTTCATTTTAGTAATTACAATATTTTAGGTAAGTGATTACTTGCTCAGTTATCAAAAAAGGTTGCCAACAGCCAATCAAGACAATACTTCACACTGTTGATGGGCATCCATGAAACCTCATTGGCTTATTCGTAATGACACACAGAGATCGAACAACAGCATGATGTATCAAACAGGAAACACGTCATCAAAGGGGATCCTGATAGAAGCATACTTGCATTTTGGCCTCAATAAGCAAAATGTATGCTTCTTTTTTCATCCGCCCCCAAGTTGCATGTGATTTAGCTGATGCTTTTATCCAGAGAGTCTTACAGTGAATAAGGTACACGGACAACGTGGGGTTAAATGCCTTGCTCAAGGGTATCTCCGCAGTTTATGAGGTTGCAAGGGAGCACTGGTTAATCATTCCTACACTCCAAAATTGTAAGTACAATATAAGGATTATACAGAATCAGCTTTTACAAAGTTCAATATTTGTGTGATATCACTTTACATGTAAAAATTGAAAATATTCCACGTCTTGAAGCTGAAGCTCCAGTAGGTCTCATGTTGACACATTTCCTTGTCCAGGGTTATGTCCGTGTGATGTAACTCATGGTGTAGGGTAAAACAAACAGACACCTAGACAAAAAAGAAGCACCATAAAACATGTTCTATCTTCCCAAGACTGTGTAACATAAAAATGCATGTACAGTAACATTTTATAATAACTACTTCATAATAAGCATTTATTTTACATGTATTAACTCTTATTTAACACTTTGTTCATAATTTTGTAACCATTACTTTTACACTATTTCTCATCAGTAAATCATTTATAAACATATCAATGTTAAAGCTGACAGAAAACTGACAGGCCACCAAATAGATAGCAAACAGCATTAAAGCGTTATGAAAATGGGGCAGTCATGGGCTAGCAGTTAAGGCATTGGACTTGTGGCCAAAGGTGACAGGTTCGATTCCCCACACTGTCAGGTGGAAGGTGGGAGTGATTGACGAGCACTCTCCTCCATCCTCACTCATGACTGAGGCACCCTGAGCATGGTGCCGTCCCCATACACTGCTGCCCAGGGTGCCTGACCATGTGTCATAGGTTAAATGCAGAGTTGAATTTCGTTGTGTGTGCACTGTGTGCTGTGGTGTGCTATGTGTTCACAATGACATAATGGGAATCACTTTAAGACAAACAGTCAGACATCCAGACAGATAGCCAACTGATGTCCAGATAGATGTGTGTCAATAATGTTTATAAATGGTTAAAAGAGCTAAGTTGTAATCCACTGGACTTCTTTTTGGAGCTTGAAGACATTTCACCTTTCATCCAAAAGGCTTCTTCAGTTCTGGCCTGATGATAGGACACCAGGAGGTGGTGCTGTAGAGACCACACCCCTCATTCCATGACAAAAGGGTCACCATCATCAGGCCAGAACTGAAGAAGCCTTTTGGATGAAAGGTGAAACGTCTTCAAGCTCCAAAGAGAAGTCCAGTTGCTTACAGCTTAACGTCTTGGACTATCGTGACCTGGATGAATGCGAGTCTACACAGACATGCTTATAAATGATTTACTGATGAGAAATTGTGTAAAAGCAATAGCTGCCAAATGACGAACAAAGTGTTAAGTAAGAATTAACAAATGTCAAATAAATGCTTATTAGAAAGTACTGTAGTTATTATAAAGTGCTACCAAATGCACTTTACAATAGTAAAAACAAGTTGCTCATAAAAACTCATTCCAAAATTGGCAAATAAATGTATAGTTTTGCATTCGCATGCAATAAAGGGTGCGTAATATCTAGAATGCACATACATACTACTCATAACAGTTTTGTGAGGGTACTCCTTTTACGGAGGGTGGCACTTCATAACAACTACGCCGTATTGAGCATTTATTATGCATCTGTGAACATTAGTTAACATTTTGTTCATCATTGCCCATACATTGTCCACGCTGTGTTCCAACAGTTGTGTGTATCACCATTTGTTCCCAGTGAAACATTGTCTTGTCTCACAATGTACTGTACTGTATGGCTGAAGCGACAATAAAAACCTACTTGACTTGACGACTTTATTTGTTACACATTGTTCTTACTATATTCCTTATCAGTAAATACAAATTTATAAACATATTCTCAAATTAGACAGAGAAAAAGGAGATGGACAGACAGAAAGAGACAGGCGGGAGGCAGAGAGGTAGCAGAACAGAAAAGTGACAGATGGACATACAGACAGACAACCAACAGACAAACAGACAAATGGAAGTAGACATGTTTATAAAGGATGAACAGATGAAAATTTAAGTGAGAAATAATGGCTAACAAAGGAGAAACAGATTATTAACTAAGGGTTGTTGTACAATGTAAGACAAATTCTTCACAGAGAGTAGCTGTTAGGTGCTACTGCCCGCTGTATTTTGGTCCATAAGACAATGTTGTTGGAACTGAATTACATTTAATCAAAAACAAATGAAGAAGGAACTGTGTGATCCCGTTTCCCGTAAACAGTGTCCCTAAACCTAACCTTGGTGCAACAATGGCCGGACAGGAATCTGCTGCCCATGTGTTTATTGTGAGGTGTGTCTGAGGTGTGTACCTGTTTGCATTGGAAATTGCAGTGGTTTTGTGTTTTATTTGTCATGTGAACAGTGTCACGGTCAATATCAACACACAATACATTTACTCTAACTGCGATGACTACGCAAATACATACACGTTTACAAACAACCCACTACGAGGTTGCGTGTTACAACTGTGGCAACATTACACCACTGATGACATAGCAGACAGATGGGGAGAGAAAACTAACATGTAGAGCAGCTGTGGGCTAGTGGTTAGGGGAGTTGGTCTTGCAATCGGAAGCTTGCCGGTTCAAATCCCGCCCTGCCCTTGAGCAAAGCATCTCACCCCACAACGCTCCAGGATCTGTAACTGAAACCCTGTAAATATTTATAAGTCGCTCTGGATAAGAGCGTCAGCTAAGTGTAATGTCTGTAGAGACAATGTAGCTGATGGAACGATTGGCTTTGAATGAAAAAGCCAAATGTGACTACAACATTACAACAATACTATGACATTACAGAGGGTCTTTAGTAACACATTACAATTTGGTCATTGCCGTTCTGGTAACAACAAAGTTATAACAGGGGGTGTCTCTTAAAGGCGTAAACATTGGGCATTCCTTGCTTCCTCTGATGTGCCATGAAGATATAACTACAGTACGTGGTCCTCCTATCTATCCTCTATCGATGGGATAACCTTCGTGGAGTTATGTAGTAAACAAACACTTTAGAATAACTACTCCCTATAACTCATGTAGAAATGTATTTGCTAACTCAATTAACACGTCATTCATCATTTGTTAAGCATTATTATCACATTATTTCACATCAATAAATTATTTATAATCATATTTATATTCTGTCTGCTTGTCTGTTTGGTGTCTGTCTGTATAAAAGAAGAACAGAGGTGTGCACATCCAGAACAATATAATCACGTGGGCTAGAGAAGTGCTCACAAGAGGAGGTCTGCACGCTCCAGGAAAAGATTTGCCTTGGTTTTTAAATTAAATCTTTTTCTGGAGCGAAACAGTGCGCACACCACTTTTTGGGAAATACCTGCTACACTTAGCCTGGTAAACCCGCCTCTCGTACTTCATTTCATTTTGTACAGAGGGTCTGGACCGGAACTTCTTGAGGGTCATTTAGCAAGTCCCAGCAAGACCGATCCAATCAGCGAACAGAGGGTGTGTTCGTTAGCCCTGGTGTGCTACATTTGAATTGTAGTGCGTAGGTAGGCTAATTGTATACGTGACGACCAGGGTTAGCGATTGGGCAAAGGCAGAGGCACTTTTTTTAAACTTCAGCGGAGTCCACACCTCCAACAAATAGTTTCTGACGGCCTCTGTTCCAGACCCTCTGTACAAAATGAAATGAAGTACGAGGGGCTGGTTTACCAGGCTATGCTACACTGCACCTGCACCCCTTTTCTTTCATACAGACAGACAGACAGCCAACAGACAAGCAAACAGAATATAGGCCTAAATATGTTTCTAAGTAATTTATTGATGAGAAATAATGGGTTAACAAATGATAAATGAAGTGTTAATTATGGAGCAGCTGTGGTCTAGTGGTTAGGGAGCGGGTCTTGGGAATGGAGAGTCGCAGGTTGAACCCCTCCCTACCCATAGTTGAAATGCCCTGGAATAAGGCATCTAACCCCACACTGTTCCAGGGACCGTAACTGTAAGTCACTCTGGATAAGAGTGTCAGCTAAGTGTAATCTAATAATTAAGAGTTAACAAATACAATTTATAGGGAGTAGTTATTCTAAAGTGTTACTAAACCGAATGTTTCATGTTTTGTAATCTTCAGTATAACTGCTGTTCACCTGATGACAGGTAAACAGTGTGCGTGTGTGTGCATAAGTGTCCGATTATCTGTGCATGCGCGTGTGCATATGTGTGCACAGGGTCATATTTAGGGTGTGATGCTGAATGACTTCGAGGTAAGGTGACGCATCCCTCCATTTTCCCCGCTGTTTTTTGTTTGACAAGTAGGAAAGGTGGAGCGATACTATCTAAAATGACATTATAGCCACAAGGATGTCGGTGTTGAATGTTGCCATCAGACCATGCACATTTCTCATAATTTTTACCAGAATGTTTACCCAGGGCATGTATGATATGATCAAAAACGGCTATAAAAGCACACGGCTGCTTCTCACTGGCACTCTTCTAAGAACCTCTTAGACAACAGAAGACTGTAGGTAAGTACATACGCTCTCATTCTCTGGATTCTTAGTTGTATGCTTAGTTGTTTAATTTTTTTTTCAACTGCTTGTTCACTGACTGGTGTTTCACTGACTCTCTCTCTCTCTCTCTCCCTCTCACTCTCTCTCTCTCTCTCTCTCTCTCTCTCTCTCTCTCTCTCTCTCTCTCTCTCTCTCTCTCTCTCTGTATTCCAGAACAACCCAAGTTCGCCATGCGGTTCCTGACCATCTGTGCTCTGTTGGCCCTCAGCCTGGCAGCAGGTAAACTTTAAGGAGTAGGAGGAGTAGGGGTTGTATTTAAGTTAGCGGTTCGGGATGGTTTTTTTTATGCCAGTATCTTTTTTGAAATACTAATTTGTCATTGTAGACTAGTAGAATGGCCAGTGGCCACTGGATGGCCAGTGAAAATGCTTGTTTTTATCCTGAGCAATCTCTTTCTGCTGCTTCTTCACCTCATGTGGTGGCTGTGTGGGTGACAGTTCACAGCTGCTGGCACACAACTCTGTGTCTGAAGTGTGTTCCTTGTGTAAAGGTGCAAATAACTTATGAGTCATGATCAGGTCAGCTGCCAGCTGCTAACCATTTGGATGCCTGCCACTGACCAAAAAAATCAGTATTTGTCTGTGCAATTGTCTTTATTTGCAAAATAAATGCTCACAAGTGTAGTGTCAACCCTTTAACTCCCTCTCCACCCCCCCTCTGTCTTTATCACTGCCTGCCTGTCTGCCGGTCTGTCTGTCTGTGTGTCTGTGTGTCTGTCTGTCTGTCTGTCTGTCTGTCTGTCTGTCTGTCTGTCTCTCTGTCTCTCTGTCTCCCTCTTCCTCTTTCCTTCCTTCTCTCTCCACAGTGTCCGCCCAGGAGGAGCCCTTGTTCCGTTACATTGAGGATGTGCAGGGGGCTGTTGTGGGAGGTGGCGTGGCCCGTGCCAATTCCTGGCCTTGGCAGGTACTATAACCCCATATTCACACACCAGCTCCCCACCCCAACTCCACCCCTCTCTCTTTCTCTCTGTCTCTTTGTCTGTCTCTCTCTGTTTTGAGTTTAAGCTTCTCTAATGGTTAAGGTTATAGTGGAGGTGTAGTAGCATCATTATCTAGTAAATGATCGGCCCCGGGTTTAATTGCTGATCATCATAAATCCTTGTCATTTTATATTCCTATTGTTACTGAAACAGTATCAACTGTCAACAAGAAATGTTGTTTTTTATATAAATATCTACATTATTGCCACCATTACAGTTTTTGCCCATTGCTTGAACGCAATAGACATATGCTTAAACCAAAGTAACATAACTTGAAGTTGTGTTACCATGCCTTAAACACAGTGTAACCATACTTTAAACAAAAGTGCTGCTTTACACTTTAGTTGCAATTCTGCAACACACTTGCTCCTTTTTGCAACACACTTGCTCCTGAACACTACACACTATTTCATACATAAGACACTTCGTTCAAAAATGAAATACAGATGTATCATTGGCAAAACACATCTATTCAAAATACAAAAAACAGTGTTTTATATAAAGTAGACTAGTGTGCTGCTGCTGATGTGACAGTGTTTTTATAAGATGCAAGTGTGTGCAATTTTGTCATCAGAGTGACATTTTGACAAAGGATTGTTAGGTTTTGATTGCAGAGTTTCAATTTGACATAGATGTGAATGGTTTATTTCCAAGTGTTGTGTCCTATGTGCTTGTGTGTAGAGTTTTGGCACAGCGAGCCAAGTTTTTCAAAATGTGTTTAAGCAATGGGCAAAAACTGTAATGTCCGGCTGTCAGACCATTAGGATGGTTTAGAAGCACACAGACTCCACACATGGCACCCTACCCCCCTCACCCTCTGCCCTTATTACAGATTGATTAAGCATTTCTTCTGTTGTTTTCTCTCTCCCTCCCTCTCTCTCTCTCTCTCTCTCTCTCTCTCTCACACACACACACACACACACACACAAACTCTCTCTCTCACACACACAAACTCTCTCTCTCTCTCTCTCTCTCTCTCTCTCTCTCTCTCTCTCACACACACACACACACACACACACACACAAACTCTCTCACACACACACAAACTCTCTCTCTCTCTCTCACACACACACACACACACACAAACTCTCTCTCTCACACACACACAAACTCTCTCTCTCTCTTTCTCTCTCTCTCTGTCTGTCTCTCTCTCTCTCTGTCTCTCTCTCTCTCAGGTTTCTCTTCAGTACCTGTCCGGCGGTAGGTACCACCACACCTGTGGAGGATCTCTGATCAGGAGGGGATGGGTGATGACCGCTGCTCACTGTGTGGACAGGTATGCTGTGTGTGTGTGTGTGTCTGTGTGTGTGTGTGTGTGTGTGTGTGTGTGTGTGTGTGTGTGTGTGTGTGTGCATATATGTATGTGTGTGTGTGTGTGTGTGTGTGTGCATATATGTATGTGTGTGTGTGTGTGTTTGTGTGTGTGTGTGTGTGTGTGTGTGTGTGCATGTATGTATGTGTGTGTGTGTCTGTGTGTGTCTGTGTGTCTGTGTGTGTGTGTGCATGTATGTATGTGTGTGTGTGTGTGTGTGTGTGTGTGTGTGTGTGCATGTTTGTATGTGTGTGTGCGTGAGAGAGAGAGAGACAGACAGAAAAACAAATAAATAAAAAAAAGAAGACAGACAGACAGACAGACTGTTTTCCTCATTAGCCTCATGAGTGTATTTGGCAGTAAAACGCTACTGATTGTGAACTTTGATTTTAGTCTAGAGTTGAGCATGACCTGAGATCCTGTTTGTCTCCACAGATCCAGGACCTGGCGTGTTGTTCTTGGAGAGCACGACCTGAACAGCGACTCTGGCAGAGAGCAGATCATTTCTGTCAGCTGTGTGTACATTCACCGTGGATGGAACTCTGCCAGTGTTGCTAATGGGTAACTATTGTATTTGATTACTCCCAAAACATAATTTTTGGACATACTAACCCAAATAAGTGTGTACTTTGTGTGTGTTTGTGTGTACGTGTATGTGTGCATGTTGTATGTGTGTGTGTGTGCGCACGCGTTTGTGTATTTTGTATGTGTGTCTGTGTGTGTGTTTGTAATTGTGTGTGTATTCTGTATGTGTTTGTGTGTTGTGTGTGTTTACATACATATTTGTACTTGTGTGATTGTCTCTTTACTGTGTGTGTGTGTGTGTGTGTGTGTGTGTGTGTGTGTGTGTGTGTGTGTGTGTGTGTGTGTGTGTGTGTGTTTGTGTGTGTGTGTGCAGTGGCAACTCTAGGGTCTAGTGGGGCCCCAAGCAGAAATTCATTGGGGGGCCCCAACCACCGCCCGACCCCCCCACACAACAGAATTTCACTAGGACAAACTCTGGGCCTTTGTAATTTTAATAAATAACCAACAAATTGTAGCAAGGCCTTGGCTTGTGCAAACGCGGTGACCATGTCCTCAAGATCCAAAGACCTTCGCACCCTGTGCTCAATGGAGATAAGTGCTAGACCAGAAAGTCTGTCTTGAGACATAGTTGATCGATAGAGATCAGAGGCGGAGCCAGAGGATGTGAACATCCGGGGCTTAGCCCGGGGGGTGGGGAGGGGTGTTCTGGGGTAAGAAATTTTGGATTTCTTACATGCAATTTCCTGCATTCTAGTCCATTTTAGAGGGATCTGTTAGACATGTCAAATACTAAATCCCTTCTAATTCATAGCCTATATTCTCAGTTGCATGGCCTGCACAAGACAATATGGAAAGAAACAATAACCACTTCATTACTGACTTCTAGAGATTCTTATGTAAACAATTGAGACTCGTGTTATACTAACTTTCAGTAGATTCAAACTGGCACTGCAGAGATGGATTACTTTTTTGCTTTTTTGTATGTTAGAAGTGGTATAAATAGACTGACAGACACAATTTCACTGCATTTTCTACACTCTATCACTATAGACCTATGCATGTGACATTTAAAATATCCTCACTGTGCTTAGTGAACAATAGGCCCATGATTTTGTAGCTAAGTATGCTGTTGCATATACTTTCCACTAGATGGCAATCAAAGCTCAGGAATGGAGAAAATTACTAGTTAATGTATCATAACACCTTTAAAGTTATTCTTCATGTCCCAATTTCATTAATCAGTTTTAATGTAATTTACAGGGAGCATATTCTCAGGGTTGTCATGATTTTTTAAAGCTTAAAAAGATTCGGGGCTTTTGATGTGAGATTCGGGGCTTCAGCCCCAAAAGCCACCCCCTAGCTCCGCCCCTGATAGAGATCCCCTCTTCTTTTTTCTTCTTTCTTTTTTCACTCCCCGAAGGATAGTTTCGCTTCATAGCAATGGAGGCGTACCAACCGCTACCAACAGGCAAAATGTGCATGTTAATACAGGGTTTCCGATTTGTGCAAGCATTCGTAGTAAGGGATCCCTCTGCAAGCGCTGATTGCTTGAAGGCTTTTGTCACTCAAAAAATGTGGTCACGCAATTGGCTGCTTAGCATTTTGCTCATCCCAGCAGGAGGCTTATTTGTAAACGGGAAACCCATGAGAGTCAGACTCAGCGGATGACTTTTCAAAACGCAAATTTCGAATCTTCACTCTCGCCGCGCAAATTTCTCCATCAACAGCTGTGCAAATTTCGACTCTCTGTCGCCAACTGGTGGGGGCCCCAAGCAGCTGCCTGGCTTGCCTGTTGATAAGAACCGCCTCTGGCCACAAGATGTGTCTTTTCATAACTAACTAGACAAACTGCCGTTGCTAATTCCAAACTGGAGGTTGCTATGGCCAAGAGCCAGTCGTTAGCTATGACTTTGGATGTCAAGCTAATTCCCTAGCTATTCCAAAGTTCTGTTAATCCTTGCTTAGCAAAGTCACGTTAGTAAAGAGTCCAAATGCAGCGTGACAGCACTAACAGACGATCTCATAGGCATGTTGCACGTCTTAATTTGTTTCATAGAACCTCTTTGATTTGTTTATTTAGCCTACAGTTCACCACGAACTTGGCGCACTGATACATAAACATAATAAGGTCGGAAAGCAAGGACTTCATTGGTGTGCGTATATAGAAAGTTAATAACCGTTCTAAAGGACGCATCACAATGTGAAATTGAACGAAGCCGTGGTATAATTAATCTTAATTCTAAATATTATCACTGCTATACTAGTCTGAACTTCACCCCGTCACCTATTTTTAGTATTTATTATGCTCCCTTCTTCCTGTTTTTTCTTTTTTGTACTGTACACTTTGTACTTTATACTTTTTGTACTTGACACTTTGTTACTTTCATCTTGCACTTTAGTGGCCTTGCTGCTTAATTTTATTGTAGCCTACATGCAACTGTTCAATGACAGTAAAAGTCTTGAAGTCCTGAAGTCTCATTTTAGACCTTAGACCACCCACATAAGGAGTAGTCAGGTCATATTAGAAATCCCATTCAGTTCATTTACTTCTTATTATATTTATGACTTCTTGTCTCTGTTGCTGGAAGTATGTAGATATATTCCACCTGTGTTTGTTTTGTTTTTGTCCAAAGAAAATTCAAAAGAAAAGCAAAAAAAAAAAAAAGCATTAATTCTCTGCAGTGTGTGTGTGTGCATTGCTAACCCCTTTCTCTCAGGCATGACATTGCTCTGTTGCGTCTCTCTACTGAGGCAACCTTGAACAGCTATGTGCAGCTGGCCAGGCTGCCCCCTTCTGGACAAGTTCTGAACAACAACCACCCCTGCTACATCACTGGATGGGGTCGCACCAGCAGTGAGTAGTGCTAGCTCTCGTTTTTGCTATTATTCAGTTAAACAGAATAAAACATTTAAAGTAACGTCTTATATATTTATTGGAAGTGTCGATATTTCAGTGAACTGCAGTTAATCGTAAATGTAATCTTAGTCTATTTTTAACTCTGCCAGCGGAGGTTATGTAACCATCGGCATTTGTTTGTTTGTTAGTTAGTTTGTTTGTTAGTTAGGAAAATAATTCAAAACGTTATGGATGGATTTCGATGAAATGTTCAGGGTAGGTCAAAAGTAGGCTAACTTAAAAGTGATTAGATTTTGGTGGTGATCTGAGCTGCCCTGGCGGAGGTCTGCGCTCTGTGAATGCTTTTTTAGTTATTTGTTTGTTTGGTGTTAGGGTTAGTTTTGTTTTAAAGGAACTATTGATCAATGACCCCCCTCTCTGTTATACAGCTGGCGGAAGCCTCTCTGCCCTGTTGAAGCATGCCTATCTGCCTGTGGTCGACCATAGAACCTGCTCCAGCAGTGGTTGGTGGGGCAGCTCGGTCAGGACCAACATGGTGTGTGCTGGGGGCAGCAGAGACTCTGGATGCCATGTAAGGACTGATTACCTCCACCAAGGAGGTTATGTTTTTGCCGGTGTTGGTTGTTTATTAATCCCTTTGGGAGGTGGCGTCAGGGGACTTGGGCATTCTGTATTTAACCCATCACATATGTGAGAAGGGGGTAGCCATGATAACAGCGCACAGGGAGTAGTGTGTGAGGACAGTACCATGCTCAGGGCACCTCAGAGGCCCCTCACGGTGAATCCAAACCTGTGACTCTGTGGTGGCTACCAGTTCTGCTATAAACACCAGTATGACCCCTGTATGTTTGTCACAGTAAAAGCATGCAGAGTGTCAACCATGTCTGTTTGTGTCATATAACATATCATGAGCAACTTCAGAGACTGAATTGTGTGTGACTGAGTTGTGTGTGATTAATTGTGTGTGACTGTTTGTAATAACAGGGGGACTCTGGTGGCCCTCTAAACTGCCGAGTGGGTGGCAGCTACGTGGTGCATGGGGTCACCAGCTTCGTGTCGTCCAGAGGCTGCAACACCATCAGGAGGCCCACCGTCTTCACTCGCGTGTCCGCCTACATCAGCTGGATGCGGGGCGTAAGTGCTGTTACACACACACTTAGGATCATACACACAACCACCCACACACACACATTTGTTTTTTTTAACCTGTGTGACTGAATAAGGATGTCCGCCCGGAGTAATTTTCATGTTTTTGTTTGGTCTTCTCCTTAGGTCATGGCGTAACCCTCATATAACCCAGATATGAACCCTGGAGCCATTCGGCATCAGCTTGTGTTTACTTCCTGACTTTAACTTCCACCTTCAAAAGAAGCAGCGTAAATAAATACAGTGCAAGCTAATATTTCGCCTGAGGCCATGTTTCTTTTGTCTGTAATCCAGAAAATAGCTGGATATAAGAGGATGAATTATTATTTCAGACACAGATTAGCCCTCGTCATTAGAAAAGATTTTGTGTGACAAAAAGTGAAACAGAATGAAATAGAATCACGTTCTTGCACTTTAGTGGTGTAGTTCTTTAGTTTTACACACACACACACACACACACACACACAATACAGTTTACATTTATTTGGGTTTAGAGGCATATAGATTAAAAATAGGTGGAAGGTTTTCTATAGTTCCAGTAATACAGATGAGAACTCATAAATGATCTGTAAAAATATATCAATAGAAATGGTCTCTGCCCAACCATGTTTTTTATTACCTATGTGGGCTATTGGTCTAAATGAATAAATAAGCTGTCACATCATTGGCGGCTCCATGGACCGGAAGAAGAAATGTGCATGACCCAGAAGAAGAGACACCAGTGCAGCCAGAAATCAGACAGTAGGTGGGTTGGATGTTAAAAAACAAACATTGTGTTTCCAATATACTGTATAGTAGGCCTATATGTGGATTTTACCTGATTCAGACATTTTGTTTGTTCTATTCTTCAGGTGATGGCGTAAATCAAACTATGAATCCAATATATTTTCAGCATCAACTTAATTTTTCTTTCCAAGTTGAAAGTCCATTTTGAAAGGAAATGGCAATAAATAAACAGCATGCAAACTAATCTATCATCTATTGTTGTGTGTTTTGTCAGTACTTAGCAAACCACTTAGCAAAAGAAACAGCATGTTAGCACAGAACTTATTACGTAGTAGGCAGCTTTTCTTAGCTACTTACAATCAACAATTATGCCAGAATGCATCAAAACTGAGTAGACTTTTTTCAAAATGTTGCCGACACTTGACAGCATAAACGACTAAAGAACATGCTAGATGTTAACGTAGCAAAAAAAGTAAACAATGCAAAAGTGAATTTGCATGCTTGCACTGTCCCCTTCCAAAATGGTTGGCGATCATGAAAGCACTGATATTACGTAATATTCCTAGGAACTTTTGACTCGCTCACTCAGAATATATATATACTGTATATATATATATATATTTTTTTTTTTTTAAGAAATCAAGAGTTGTGTGGTAATGAACTGAAGATTGACACATGGAAACAAGTGTCAAGTGTGTTTCTGGTTAAACGGCTGATATCTTATCCGAAACACATTTTCGTAACACCTCCGAATTTGTAAATGACATGACAGCAAGCATCTTATAGTAACATGCTGCACAAATGAAGCTTATCATATCTAAAGTATGTTCTCAGGCACAATGGACATAACAGGTCAACAAGGCTAACTGGCTGACCATATTTACTTAAAGGTGTACTTCCACGCGAAACCGTTTAGTACTTGCTCTTTTGAAATATGATGCTGCATGCTGCATATCAAAATGTTTTTCTATTCCCGTTTTCTATATCAGTCAAAAGAAGACAATAGGCGGAAAAACGACCCAATGCGAAAAGGGCCTTCGGCGTGACGTAGACGTGGAAATACACATAAGAGAAACTGACCGAATGGGCTTTAAATGATGTTAGCCTGTGACTGACTCGCATAAGATCAGCAGGCTAGTTGAATGACTGAACTGCATTTAGCCGGGCACTTGCACTGTTTTGTCATGCAAATATTACCATTCTGAAACGTTCATTGACAAACGGTCAGGAAGCGACTGTGCTTGTGCCATCTCTGCTTCCTCTTTGGATTCAGGATCAAACACATAAGGCTGTATCTCCGTAGACATTCTGTGTGCAGTTTTAGCGCTGTCAAGTTGACTTTTCCCCTTTACCTTACTCTGCTATCAAGTTGACTGTGGGGCAAAGGAAGCTGCAGGGAGCGTGTCACGCCTCTGGTGAAATCGTGTCGTTCTCCCGGCCCCACCCCCTCCACCAAACTAAAACAGCCTGAAACAGAAGCACTAGAACATTTTTTTCATTAAAACCAGCGCACAGGGCAATTATTAATACTAGAGAACACCGCAAAATTAATGAAAACACGATGGAAGTACACCTTTAAAAATAAGATCATGTGGACATCTAGTATATACATTGACATGAAGGTAAATTCAGATGAAACAAATAGCCTACATGGCTGGCATTTTGAGTGGTATGCCACAAACAACCACTTTAAATGTATAAAACATCTGTTAGTTAACCATAGAAATGAGCAAAGGCTACTGTAAGTCTATATTCTGCGACAAAAAGACAACTGTTTAACCTTATCTTGTGTTTTATTCTTTTTGGCTTACAAATTAGAGGTTTCACAGCTACACAAATGAACAGAACATATACTAATGAGCATATTTGTTAAATATTAAAAATACAGAGCAGAATATGCTGATACATATGATCAAAGGAGAGCAATGAATAAGTAAATTTGCTTGACTTTTACCCATTACGTAACTACAGTTAGGTTGTAGTTGCTGTCTCTGTCTCCCTGCTGTGGTATTGTTGCATGGTGTGGTTATTTTATCTGTTCAAATCAAATCTCTACTCAGTAACGTTGGCCTTTCTCCTTTTTACTTAACTAATTCATTAGGGTATATAAGTCAAACACTTACTAAGAGTTCATTACACAGAAACACAAACACACACATATGCACACACACTCACACACACATTCTAAAAAGATTTTAACTTCCCCAACTGTGTTCTGACAGACAATGTGTGTGTGTGTGTGTGTGTGTGTGTGTGTGCACGCTTGTGTATTTAAGCATTTTTGAGAAAAGCATATACTCTCACAAACACATGCGCACACACACACGCGCGCGCACACACACGCGCGCACACACACGCAAAATGAAGGCCATTTACCAAGGCCATTTAAGAGAAATGAGAAAACAACCAAACGACCTGCACACACAATAGCACACACACACACACACATACACACATGTGGAGATTTGCACTGGCCATCTTTTCCCAAAATTAGACCATTTCAAAACAAAATCAATTTATTGCCACATACAATAAAATATACACATCATTTCTCTCAATCAAGTGATGCATACTGACATTAACATAAAGGAAGAGCATTATATAATATATACATTATATATATGTTTCACATACATAATACACCGCCATCAAATTATACGTTTAAAAAATGTCTTATTTAACTAATGCAAGATACATCAAACCGCTACTTAATCACCTTCTGACTAGCACCTGTTCCTCACCTCTAGTGCAAAGGCAGTTAGCTGGTAGAGCTGCAGTGTGGGTCATTCTTCAGGTGGAGCAGAAGAAGGCACTAACTACAAATTAGAGGTTTCACAGCTACTAAAATGAACAGAACACACAGCAATGAACATATTTCCAAAATACTAAAAATACTGAACAGGATGTGCTGATACATGTGAGCAAAGGAGTGCAGTGAACAAGTGGATTTGTTTGACTTTTACCCATTATGTATTTACAGTTAAGCAGTGGTTCTTCTTTTGTACTACTAACATAACTACAGTTAGGCTGTGGTTACATCTACTTTACTGCTAACCTCTCTCCCTCACACCCCTCTGGCAAGCACCTGTTCCTCGAAGCAGTGAAAAAAAACCCTGAAGGAGGCTTAGGCCAAAACGTTTGCCTTGTTTGTCATGCTTGCCATCAAATTATCACCTTAAGAATCATATTTTTACAGTGCGGTTTTCACTACTTCATGGAATAACCCGTTTTCACGCACTCAAAGTCCTTACTCATTCAATTGGAGTTGAGCGCACTTTCTCTCGACCACCTGTTCCTCACCTCTAGTGAAATGAATGGCAGCTAGCTGGTAGAGCCGGAGGGTGGGTCACTCTTCAGGTGGAGCAGGTGGAGGCATTTTGAGCGGAAGCGGCGGTCACAAAAGGCGTAGAGGAAGGGGTTAAGGCAGCTGTTGGCATAGGCCAGACACTCGACGTACGGATACACCAAGTCGTGGAAGAATAGGATCCCGCAGGACGGTGGCAGGGGGGCTAATTTAGAGAGCGAGTACACTATAGTGACCACGTGGTATGGCATCCAGCAGACGGAGAAGACCAGCACCAGCAAGGAGATGATCTTCAGCAGGCGCCACATGCGCTCGTCGTCCCTGTGCTCGACGTGGAAGTGGCGTGCCAGCGTGAAGGCGATGCCACTGTAACACACGATCACAGCCAGCAATGGCAGCGCAAACCCCAGGGTCAAGTTCATGATGTCCAGGCTGGCATCCCAATGCAGTTTAGAGGCCTCGCTGGTCACCACGCTAAAGTCCATACTGCACTCGGTCCTGTTGTCTTTCTCAAATGTGTTGTTAAACACCAGCTCGGGTACCGACAGCAGTCCTGCCAGTGGCCAGATGAAGGCCAGCGAGATGCGTACGTGGCTACGGGTGAGGAGGCGTGAACTGTCCTGAGGGTGTACGATGGCCAGGTAGCGGTGCAGGCTCAAGCAGGTGAGGAAGAAGATGCTTGCGTACATGTTGACGAGCCAGAGGAAGTTGCTCAGCTTGCACAGGGCTCTGCCAAATATCCAGTGGTATTCCAACGCCTCATATGTTGCCCACAGTGGCAGGTTCACCAGAAAGATGAAGTCAGCCAGAGCCAGGTTGCCAATGTAAATGTCCACAGCACGCCACTTAGAACGGGAACGCCACAAGAAGAAGATAACAATGCCGTTCCCTGAGAGACCCAGAATGCAAATGATCACATGCAGAACTGGGATAAGGATGTGAGATGGGGCCCACACTTCATACTCACACAAGGTCCTATTTCCAGTGATGTAAGCCATCCTCTTTTGCTCAAGTCAGAGGTTGACAAACAGCTTGAGGTATACAACAGTCCAAAACAAAACTTAAAAATAAAATACAAAGGCTAAAACTAAGTGTCTATGTATTTGAGAGCCTATGAAAAAAAATCACGCCGAATGGTTTGCGAAGTGTCTGTTTTGGCGCGTACTGTAAGTTGCTACCGCTTCAATGCCATCCCTTGTGAAACTCAGTTTACAAAGCAGCCCTATTCTCCCCTACGACAAATGATGTTGCTCCTCCTTCAGGCAGGAGTGCATGACCATCCATGACCATCTGTGATCTTATCTGAAATATATTACGTAAGGTAATAACACTTACGACATTTAAAATGACACAACAGTGCCTTAAAGCAACATGCATAGCCTCTTAGCGGTCACCGTATCGGCAGCGCTACGACTCACTGTGACCGAAAAAAAAACGTAACTACAACATTACAACATTACTACGACATTACAGAAAGTCTTTAGTAACACATTATAACTTGGTCATTGCCATTCTGGTAACAACAAAGTTGCTAGGGTTGCATCTCAAAGGGTTAACCACCAAACCTCAGGGCAATTCAACAAATAAGGCAGTAATGTAACATTTTCTATGGTCTGGGGGAGTACCGATGTACCTCAGTTTAATTATTTGATGACAGCCATTAGTTGTCCTATTAGTTGCGTAGAAGCAAACATACATTTTCTTTTTATTTTGGCATGTGGAAAAAAATATGTGAAAGTTTGGAACACTCATTTGGGTCCATCCCCTCAGTTTTTCCACCAAGGTTTATGTCTGCACCTATTAGGGTATCATTTAAAATTGAGGAACATAGAGATCTGGAAACATAGGTTGCCAGAAACATAGGGCCTCAGGAGGGCTGACCTTGTCTGGATTCTTATAATTCTTGCTCCATAAGATATAGTGTGGGTCAAGTTTCAAGTTGTTAATAGTATGTTTAACATACTGTTATACATATAATAATTTGTTTATGCATACTGTTATAATAATTAGTTTGATACAATTGTATTTTACGGCTATATTACTTTACTATAAAAAAAGCATTCTGATGAGATTCTGTTTTCTATACTAGGTTATGGCTCATCCCAAGGGAAGAGCAGTGAATTTCTAAAATTGGTATGAGGCGGAGGCAGGACCCACACAGCCAAAAGTGCTGTGGCAAATGGGCAGTCAAACATTTTCAGCGAGAGGCCTCTTTACATCTTCACACACACACACACACACACACACACACACACACACACACACACACACACACACACACACACTTCTAGAAAGTTTCTAACTTTCCCCACAGTGTAATGTTATCTGGCTGAAAGTGTGTGTGTGTGTGTGTGTGTGTGTGTGTGTGTGTGTGTGTGTGTGTGTGTGTGTGTGTGTACTCATAAGCAGCTTCACATGCACATGCATGTCAAACAGCCTACCCTTATCTCTGGTCAGCTTAAACAAACCATAACCAAATGGCTACAGGGAGGAACTGCACAGGTGGATGTACCCACTGAATCTATGCAGTGTCCATTACATTTACAGTAAAGTCATTAAAGGAGAACTTCGGTGTAAAATGAAAATTGGCATGTTAAAACAATATACCGAGTTGGTATGTTTGCTGAGGAGCAAAATTGAGTTAGCCTGTTGCATTCAGAGTTTAACTATTTTTTACCGTTTGTCCCAGAAGGCTAACAATGGAAGTGGTAGGTGCCCTCAGACGAAGCATGAAGATTACGCTATTATTAAACCATTAAAACAGCTCGAAGAAACTCCACACTGCGTCGGTAGTACAACAAAGGCCCTGGCATTCAAAACAAGGCACTGAGAACTTTGTAAATGTACACAACGTTTATTTAAAAAACTGTTCTTACATGCAGTTTGAAGTTGTTCCTCGTTGCCGCCACGATGAAAGTCCAAACAAGTCGATTGTATTACCTCTCCTCCTATTCTTCCTGCTGGTTCGTGTTCGTCAATCAACTCGTGCGGACTTTTTATCACGACGGCAACGAGAAACTACAGCAAGGTACTGCCTGTCAGAAGTGTTTTATTAATAAATGTTGTGTACACTTACAAAGTTCTCAGTGCCTCGTTTTGAATGTTGAATGTTGGCACTGTGTTTAGGATGATGTGTGTGTGTGTGTGGGGGGGGGGGGATGTCAGGCATTGTGTGTACGTAGGGCAGTGTGTGGGGGGGGGTGTCAACCACTATATGTAGGATAGTGTTTGTGTGTGGGTGGGTGGGTGGTGGGGGTCAGGCACTGTGTGTAGGAGGCTTTATGTCCAAGTGATAAGAAAACATGCTACGCACACGCAACCTTGGGGAGGGACGAAAAGTGTGTAAGAAGAACACCTGGAGCTGTGTCCTCTCATGCCCCCCTTGCCACATACACACACACACACACACACACACACAAACACACAGTGTTGCTCCCCTCAGGTGTGTATATAAGTGTGTGCAGTATCCAGGTCCACTGAGCCTACAGAGTGAGTGCAGACATGCTAAGAGTCGTCCTGCTGACTGTCCTCGCCAGCCTCGGTAAGCGCAACACCACACTGGGACTGGAACCCATACACATCTTTGGTACTAATGACTGGGACTGGAACCCATGCACATCTCTGACACTCATGAATGGAGCCCATACACATCTCTTACGCTAATGACTGGGAATGGAGGGCAAGGCAAGGCAAGTTTATTTGTATAGCGCATTTCATACACAACGGCAATTCAATGTGCTTCACAAAAATAAGCAAAGGACAATATATAAAGGCATAAAAGATAAAGTAATTGTCGAAGCATAAAAGGTAAAACAAGTGTAAAAGCATACATGTAAATCAATATGTGGTAGAAGTGAGAAACGAGGGAGCTGGAATGACTAGTGGTGAACGAGAGTATTTATTTATTTATTTATTTATTTATTTATTTATTTATTTATTTATTTATTTTTACCCCGCTGCTTGTAACCAAAGACGTTCAGCTCCTGGCCCAACTACAATCCCAGTTCTTTTACTAGAAGAAACTAGAATGGGAGGGCTCCCGCCTATCTGGAATACAGACTAGTTGATTTTGGCTACTATCCCGTTTCACTTAGCTATCCTCTCTGTGGAAGTTAGCTCATTTTGTTGTTGACTGAAAAAAGTTATCACCCTCAGATAGGACTCTGAAACTTCACTATCTCCTTTCTAATGTTATCCAATACAAAGCCTATAGAGTAAGTCTGGAGGCAAGTAAAAGGCCTGGGGGCTTACCTTACATCGTCATCAACCTCAGAATAAAGAAGGAACAGTATTTGAAAATAGAATTCCCAATTAATTTTTATTTTTAAATAAAAAAAAAAAGGACAATGAGACTCCAAACAAAGATACAGAATTACAGATATTTTAAAGGTTAAATCTTGAATGAACGGAGCTTATCTCTCTCTGTGAGTGTCCAAGCAGAAGGCTCCTTCCTGTGCGTGTGTGTGAGCACACACCTTCCTCTTTTCGTGTCTTTTGGTTCCTTCTTTTCTCCGCTCAGAGAGAGAGAGAGTGTTGCCCGATTTGTTCTTCGACTCTGTGGCCAGGCTGAACTCCGTCTCTCAAGGCTTTTTCTTCTTTGTCGTCTGTTCATGTTTGTTCGTCTCCGTCCATCTCTTCTTCTCGTTGCGTTGGGTTGAGTTGAGTGCAAGCCAGCTCTCTTCATCTCCATCTTCATGTCTTCATCATCATCTCTCTCTATATATGCAGTGGCGACTCTAGGGTCTAGTGGGGCCCCAAGCAGAAATTCATTGGGGGGCCCCAACCACCGCCTGACCCCCCCACACAACAGAATTTCACTAGGACAAACTCTGGGCCTTTGTTATTTTAATAAATAACCAACAAATTGTAGCAAGTATAGTTTTTTTTTATTTCACAAGTTACAAATATTACATATACAAACAATAGTGTAAGTGTAGTGTAGTGTAAGTAATGTAGTGTAAGTCTTCACATTTTCAGTTTCCGGGCCTTGGCTTGTGCAAACGCGGTGACCATGTCCTCAAGATCCAAAGACCTTCGTACCCTGTACTCAATGGAGATAAGTGCTAGACCAGAAAGTCTGTCTTGAGACATAGTTGATCTATAGAGATCAGAGGCGGAGCCAGAGGATGTGAACATCCGGGGCTTAGCACGGGGGGGGCTGTTCTGGGGTAAGAAATTTTGGATTTCTTACATGCAATTTCCTGCATTCTAGTCCATTTTAGAGGGATCTGTTAGACATGTCAAATACTAAATCCCTTCTAATTCATAGCCTATATTCTCAGTTGCATGGCCTGCACAAGACAATATGGAAAGAAACAATAACCACTTCATTACTGACTTCTAGAGATTCTTATGTAAACAATAGCAAAATTGAGACTCGTGTTATACTAACTTTCAGTAGATTCAAACTGGGACTGCAGAGATGGATTACTTGTTTGCTTTTTTGTATGTTAGAAGTGGTATAAATAGACTGACAGACACAATTTCACTGCATTTTCTACACTCTGTCACTATAGACCGATGCACGTGACATTAAAATATCCTCACTGTGCTTAGTGAACAATAGGCCCATGATTTTGTAGCTAAGTATGCTGTTGCATATACTTTCCACTAAATGGCAATCAAAGCTGAGGAATGGAGAAAATTACTAGTTAATGTATCATAACACCTTTAAAGTTATTCTTCACGTCCCAATTTCATTAACTCGTTAACTTTTTCCTCGTACTTCATTTCAGAATTCTGTACAAAATAAAAAGAAGTACGAGGGGCTGGTTTACCAGGCTAGAATTCTTATAGCAGCCTAACCTAGCCGATGTAGACAGCCAAGCTGTGGCTAGTAGCCTACCAAACGTCAAGACTGCTGTGCTAACCCAAAATAGCGTTTTAATCACTGACCTGAAACGTGTGACAACTTACTGGCTGCTGCTGATGACAAGGTAACAGTAGTTTTTTTTTTTTTTTTTAAGAAATGTCTTATGTGGTTGAAGGAAGACAGATGAGTTCTGACAGACGAGCGTAGACTGTACAAAGGAGACGTTAATGTTTAGAATTAGAACACATGCACTTGTTTTAGTGGGATTCTATTTTTCTAGTTGGGTCACGTTAGAATAACAGCATTTAGTTTTAAGAATGAGGGAAATGTGGGTTTTGTTGTAGGCTATTTGCCCATTAATCAGTTTTAATGTAATTTACAGGGAGCATATTCTCAGGGTTGTCATGATTTTTAAACCGTAAAAAGATTCAGGGCTTTTGACGTGAGATTCGGGGCTTCAGCCCCAAAAGCCACCCCTAGCTCCGCCCCTGACTATTAGTCTCTGTTCATTATTATTTCTACTGACTTACCACCATCTTGCTTTCTTCTCCCCTCTTCTACTTTTTTCTTCTTTCTTTTTTCACTCCCTGAAGGATAGTTTCTCTAAATAGCAATGGAGGCGTACCAACCGCTACCAACAGGCAAAATATGCACGTTAATACAGGTTTTCCGATTTTTGCAAACATTCGTAGTAAGGGATCCCTCTGCGAGCGCTGATTGCTTGAAGGCTTTTGTCACTCAAAAAATGTGGTCACGCAATTGGCTGCTTAGCATTTTGCTCATCCCAACAGGAGGCTTATTTGTAAACGGGAAACCCATGAGAGTCAGACTCAGCGGATGACTTTTCAAAACGCAAATTTCGAATCTTCACTCTCGCCGCGCAAATTTCTCCATCAACGGCTGTGCAAATTTCGACTCTCTGTCGCCAACTGGTGTGGGCCCCAAGCAGCTGCCTGGTTTGCCTGTTGATAAAAACCGCCTCTGTATATATGTGTATCCCCTTTTTTTTTTTACTTCATTTACTGTGCCTCTTTATACCATTTTACTCCCACACATTTACGTCAATGCATTATTCACCTTCCTGTTTCTCGAATCTTCTGTCTCTTGAATCTTCTTGCACTAATTTAACCTTTACTTAAGTTCTTCTTTTAACCAAATTTGGTCCTTCCTGCTCTGGGTTCCGCAAGGCATGACAGACATGTTAAAACATGTTAGGGCATATACCCAGCCAGGCCTGGGCCTGGGTGACACGTTCCACAAGAAGCATAAAAGGTAAAACAAGTGTAAAAGCAAACAAGTAAAATCAATATGTGGTATGAGAAGTCACCCAACCGGGACTCGAACACTGGTCTCCGGAGTACTAAACGGGGGCTCTGACCACAACACCAACATACACTCAGATGTCCCTCATGCATCTCCCACCATACTTCTCACACAGTGGGTGGACCTCCAATGACCTCATAGCAAGCCATCCCAATTCTGACACCAGCTGTAGCGAAGGGGAGGAGAAGTCACCCCACCGGGACTCGAACCCAGGTCTTTGGGTTACTAAACGGGGGCCCTGACCGCAACGCCAAAGAGCCAGGCTCGTTGGGGTGGCAGTCAGAGCACACCCACAACTCTAGTGATGGTCACTTCATCACATTGACTTCCCCTTCGGGTCAGAGCACACCCACAACTCTAGTGATGGTCACTTCATCACATTGACTTCCCCTTCGGGTCAGAGCACACCCACAACTCTAGTGATGGTCACTCCATCACATTGCCTTCCCCTTCGGGAAGCGCAGCCATGCGCTTCACACACTCAGGTGTTCCTCACGCATCTCACAGGTAGATAAAAGATATAAAAGCATAAGAAACACACAAAATAAAAATAAAATTAGTAGGAATCATTAACAGAAAGCATCTGAAAACAGTTTGGTCTTAAGTCTAGATTTGAAACTGCCAACAGTAGGAGCATTTTTAATGTCTTCTGGAAGTTGGTTCCAGAGCTTTACAGCGTAGCAGCTGAAAGCTGCTTCCCCACATTTTGTTCTAACAACAGGTTCTACCAACAAATTTTTCTGAAGTGATCTCAGAGACCTAGTTGGTGCGTATAACTGAAACATATCAAATAGGTAATTGGGTCCCATCCCATTTAATGATTTAAACACAAGAAGCAATGCCTTAAAGTCAATTCTAAAACTTACTGGGAGCCAGTGCAGGGACCTTAAAACTGGAGTAATGTGGTCAGATCTTTTTGTTCTTGTAAGAACCCTTGCTGCTGCATTTTGGATGAGTTGAAGCTGTTTGATGGTCTTTTTAGGAAGGCCAGTAAAAAGGCCATTACAGTAATCAACCCTACTGGAAATAAAGGCATGTACAAGTTTTTCTAGATCTTGTTTTGACATAAGGCCTCTAAGTTTAGCAATGTTTTTTAGGTGATAGAATGCAGATATAGTGATTGCTTTCATGTGACTGTTGAATGTTAGTTCACTGTCAATAAAGACACCGAGATTTTTAACAGTATCTTTTGCTTTAAGCCCCTTAGTCTCAGGAGCAGTAGTGATCCTACGTCTGTCTTCCTTTTTCCCAAATACAATTACTTCAGTTTTATCTGCGTTCCGCTGAAGAAAATTGTGTGACATCCAGTTGTTGATTTGTTCGATACACCCACAGAGAGACTCAAGGGGGGTATAGTCATTGGGTGACAGAGCTAAGTAAACTTGGGTGTCGTCAGCATAACTATGGTAATTGACTGAGTTGTTTTTTATGATTTGCCCAAGCGGAAGCATATAGAGGTTGAATAGTAATGCAATGAACCCATACACATTACTGATACTAATGACTGGACTGTAATATGGCTTGAAATTCATTCTCGCCAACATCTGTAAGCAGTAACATCTGACATTACACATTATTTAAACCAATTTGTGTGTGCGTGTGCGTGTGTGTGTGTGGGTGTGTGTGTGTGTGTGTGTGTGTGTGTGTATGTGTGTGTGTGTGTGTGTGTATTGTTGTTGTTTGCTATATTTATTGTCATTAATGCTGTGAATGTGTTATGGGAGCAGTGCTGGCTGAGATGCCCAGGCTTGAGCCCAGGTTCCTGGAAGATTTTGCTGAGGAGAGGGTGGTCGGAGGTGAGGTGGTGGTTACTCATGGCTCCTGGCCCTGGCAGGTAAGCTGAGTCTTACACACACACACACACACACACACACACACACACATACACACACACACACACACACACACACACATACATACACACATACATACATACATACATACATACATACATACATACATACATACATACATACATACCGTAAAATACCAAATAGTAGCCGGGGCTAATCACTTCATAGACCAGGCATTTATTTGAGACCAGGCGGCTATTTGGGACACGCGATTAATTCCTTCCTCAAAAAAATCTTTCTTAGAAAAACTGGGAAAATATGGTACTCAAATTCTTTTCATGACTAATATGACTAATATAACTTTCAGTACACGCACACACACACATACACACACACATACATACATACATACATACATACATACATACACACACACACATACATACATACATACATACATACTTACATACATACATACATACATACATACATACATACATACATACATACACACACACACAGACACACACACACACACACATACATACATACATACATACATACATACATACATACATACATACTTACATACATACATACATACAGTACATACATACATACATACACACACACACACATACATACATACATACATACACACACACACACACACACACACACACACACACACACACACACACACACGCACACACACACACACATACATACATACATACATACATACATACACATGCATGCAACTCAGTTATTAATATACTAAATCAGTAAATGCCATTTTTTAGCAGTTCTAGGTACAGTTCTTATTCTCTCTTTTCACTCTCTTTCTGTCACTCTCCTTCTTTGCCTCTCTTTCTGTAACTCTCTTGTTCTCTCCCTTTCTCTCCCTCTCTCTCACTCTATTTCAAGTCAAGTGAAGTAGGTGTATTGCTGTTTCAGCCATACACACAGTACATAGTTAGACACATAGACAGCGTTTGACCGGGCATCGTTTGGCTCTGTTATCAGATCTCTCTCCAGTGGAAGTCTGGCAGCCGCTACAAACACACCTGCGGAGGCACCCTCGTCAGGAGGGATTGGGTCATGACCGCTGCCCACTGTGTGGACAGGTACAGCTAATGTGTGTGTGTGTGTGCGTGTGTGTGTGAAGGGCATGTAACAGTGGATGTGTGTGTGATTGATTTATTAAAAAATATTCTTCAGCCACATATTATAGCTTCAAAAAAAAAGTTTTTTTGCTTTTTTTTTTTTTTTTTGAAGCTATAATATCTGGCAGGAGTTCTGAAGACAGCACTGAGAGGGTGTGTGGTTGAGTCCTGAAGATTGTACTGAGAGTGGAGTCCTGGAAACTGAGAGAGGGCTTGTGTTTAAGTCCTGGAGACTGCACTGAGACTGGGTATGTGCTTGTGCAGTGACAGGGTCTGGCGTGTGGTGCTGGGGGAGCACAGCTTCAACACCAACGAGAGCACTGAGCAGGTGCGTGAGGTCAGCAAGGTGTTCATCCACCCCAACTGGGACCCCAGCAACGTCGCTGCCGGGTAGGTCTAACACACACCTCTGGGTAGGTCTGCAACACACCTTCCCTACAACACACCTCCTCTGCAACACACGTCCTCTGCAACACACCTTCCCTACAACACACCTTCCCTACAACACACCTTCCCTACAACACACCTTCCCTACAACACACCTCCTCTGCAACACACCTTTCCTACAACACACCTTCCCTACAACACACCTTCCCTACAACACACCTTCCATACAACACACCTCCTCTGCAACACACCTTTCCTACAACACACCTTTCCTACAACACACATCCTCCACAAGACACCTCCTCTGCAACACACCTTCCCTACAACACACCTTTCCTACAACACACCTTTCATACAACACACCTCCTCTGCAACACACCTTCTCACACAACACACCTCCTCTACAATACACCTATATAACACACTATAACAATATAACACACATCACACCTTCTCTTAGTAGGTTTGCAAGACACCTCCTCTACAACACACCTTCCCTACAATACACCTTTCCTACAGCACACCATGTGTGTGTATGTGTATTTATAACTGTGTGTGTGTCCTCAGCTATGACATTGCCATGCTGCGTCTGTCCAAGGACGCCACTCTGAACCCCTACGTGCTGCTGGGTGCCCTCCCCGCCGCCCACGAGGTTCTGCCCCACGAGCACCCCTGCTACCTCACTGGATGGGGCCTCACTGAGAGTAAGCTACATTACTGCATTACTACATTCACTACAGTACTGTACCCCCTTCACTGCAGTATATACTACTGTGTGTGTGTGTGTGTGTGTGTGTGTGTGTGTGTGTGTGTGTGTGTGTGTGTGTGTGTGTGTGGTGCTGCCCCACGGGCCTCACTGAGAGTAAGCTAGCTGGGTGAAGTATACAGTATATACTATGTGTGTGTGTGTGTGTGTGTGTGTGAGTGTGTGTATCTGTGTGTATGTGTATGAGTGTGTGTGTGTGTGTGTGTGTGTGTGTGTGTATGTGTGTGAGTGTGTGTGTGTGTGTGTGTGTGTGTGTGTGTGTGTGTGTGTGTGTGTGTGTGTGTGAGTGTGTGTGGTGCTGCCCCACGGGCCTTACTGAGAGTAAGCTAGCTGGGTGAAGTATACAGTATATACTGTGTGTGTGTGTGTGTGTGTGTGTGTGTGTGTGTGTGTGTGAGTGTGTGTATCTGTGTGTATGTGTGTGAGTGTCTGTGGTGCTGGGGGACCCCACCCCCGAGTGAAATCTCATGTCAGGTCTGGGCACGTGTACATGGTTTTGGAGAATGGGGTTGCAAACAGTGCTGTATTCCTGTCCTCACTCTGCTTCTCTCTCCCTGTCTCTCTTTCCCTCTATTCCTCTCTCTCTGTGTCTCTGTCTCTATATATTTCTCTCTCTCCCCCTGTCTGTCTCTCTCTCTGTATTCCTCTCTCCCTCTGTCTCTCTCTCTGTTCCTCTGTCTCTCGCTCTGTCTGTCTCTCTCTCTCTCTTTTCCTCTCTCTCTCTCTCTCTCTCTCTCTCTCTCTCTCTCTCTCTCTCTCTCTCTCTCTCTCTCTATTCCTCTTTCTCTGCCTCTGTCTGTCTCCGTCTCTCTGTTCTTCTTTCTCACTCCCTCTGTCTGTCTGTTTGTCTCTCTCTCTCTCTTTTCCTCTCTCTCTCTCTCTCTCTCTCTCTTTCTCTCTCTCTCTCTCTCTCTATTCCTCTCTCTCTCCCTGTCTGTCTCCGTCTCTCTGTTTTTCTCTCTCACTCCCTCTGTCTGTCTGTATGTCTCTCTCTCTCTCTATTCCTCTCTCTCTCTTCCTCTCACTCTCTCTGTCTCTGTCTGTCTCTGTGTCTCTGTCTAGCCGGTGGACAGATCTCCAATGTCCTGAAGCAGGCCCTGCTGCCCGTGGTGGGCCATGAGACCTGCTCCTCAGACAGCTGGTGGGGCACCACTGTGCAGGACACCATGGTGTGCGCCGGAGGCGGAGTCGACTCTGGGTGCAACGTGAGTGCTCCCGGGCCTAAAATGCTAATTAACAACTATATGTCATACTGTATATAAGTGCAATGTAACAACTGTCATGGTGTCAAGGTGAAGAACTAACCTAGTTCTGATGCTAGCTGTGGGTAATAGAATGGTAGCGTAAGCAAGTCAATTATCAACTGGGTGGTGAGAGACATTTGGACGCAAAATCAGTTTAAAATAAACGTTATAAGTTCACTTAGTTCACCTCACAAGGTTTACGGGAGCTGAATTTGTCTATTTTAATGGGGATAACGTTTTTTTCACTGGGTGAAGCCTCATTTTAAGTGGAACAGCAACAGAAATGGCTGATAATAGACACTATGCTGATAATAGCATCATGTCCGCTGTAATACCCTTTCAGACAGCTAAGTGTGGGTATGGTGAACCTGTACAACTGCAGTGAGATTACAAAAAGAACGTGTTAATGTATTGTACTTTACTTGATCTATCTATCTATCCTGCATTATCATTATTATTATGCTATGTTATTAGGTTTCTGAGAGTTTGATGTGTGTGTGTGTGTGTGTGTGTGTGTGTGTGTGTGTGTGTGTGTGTGTGTGTGTGTGTGTGTGTATGTATGTATGTATGTATGTATGTATGTACTGTATGTATGTATGTAAGTATGTATGTATGTATGTATGTATGTATGTATGTGTGTGTGTGTGTGTGTGTGTGACCCTGCAGGGAGACTCTGGTGGCCCCCTGAACTGCAAGGTGGAGGGCAAGTACGTGATCCACGGCATCGCCAGCTTCGTGTCCTCCAGCGGATGCAACACCCTCCAGAAGCCCACCGTCTTCACCCGTGTGTCCGCCTACATCGCCTGGATGGAGGAGGTGAGACAGACCATACAGACACACACTCATACACACACACACACCCTCACACACACACACTTTGTCATACCCACATTTATTTCTGTCTTTGTATAGCCAGTGTAGGCTAGTTTATAACCCTGTGGCAGTCACCAGGTTGTTGTTTTTTTCCATCTATGTTATTTTTATGTCCCTTAATGATTCCTTAACATCTTATTGCCTTCTCAGATCATGGGATAAACCAAATGATAAAATTCAACACACGTCAAGACCTGTGGGATTCTTCTAGTTCTTCCCTCCAACGCCAAGTTTCTCCTGATGCAGTTTTCAGAGGTTGCAAATAAACAACAATATCTCAATAAACAGAGTTAAAATCCCATTCTTGCCTCAGTGTTTACTGTCTAAAAGTTGTGTAAAAATGAAGGATTTTATAACAGCACTGCTAAATCAGCATTGAATAACACGGGCCATGGCAGTACAGGTCCTTGCTTGGAGCCTGTTGCAGAGCAAAGCATGGGCAATACACTAGAAGAGGGGCCAGCCTTTCTCCTTATCTTGCATTTCGTTCAAATTAATAAAAATAATAACTATCATATAAACAATAAAGCCTCAACTAAACACAGCAACACCAAAGTCAGGGGCTAGTATAATTGTAGCCAAGAAGTAAAGACATTAGTAATCCGCTCTCATTACATTATATTGTTACATTACATTACACTTAGCAGACACTTTTATCCAAAGCAACTCACAAAAACAAGGACATAAACAAGCTACAGATATGCAGAGGAATACAGAGTAAACAAAGGCATAACAAAGTTAGTGCAGCACGGGTACAGGACAGTGTTGGTGAGTGGAGGTTAATTTTGTTAGGAAGGGAAGGACTCTCGGAAAAAGAAGAGTCTTCAAGAGCTTTTTAAAGGTCAAAAGGGATGACCCTCTCCAGACATCCCAACCTCCAAAAATTCATTTCAGGGACATGTTGTGCAACACCCCCCTCCCGCTACCACCACCACCACCACCAGACATGCACACACTGGAGGGACACTACTTCTCCAAATTTTTATTACTAATTGTAATAAAATAAATCATGTAAACGGCCCCAGCAGCCTCAGTCACTGTAACGGTAGCCGGCTGGTTCAGGTTAACCCTTGGTGAGCATCTGTCTGTACGGCTCCAGTTGGCCATCCCCTCAGCTGCTCTGTCCTGTACAGCTCACATGAGGTTGCGTGAATAGCTGTAGTCAGCGGCCAGTTGTGCGTGTTACACCTGGGAGTAGGGACTAAACAGCCTGAACTATTTACTTGATTATAGATAGTGTAGGGGTAGGTGTAATAGCTATAGTTTCTCCCTAAGGTGCTCTTCCTACATGCACAAGTACTTTGTGTTCTTTGTAAAAAAACAAAAACTAATTACAGTTTTTCTCAGTCGCTTTGATGCTTTTCTCACATCAGTATTTACATTTGCACAGCAGTTAGTGCATTTCTCAAAACAATTAGTGCAAACTGCAAAACCTAGTGGATAACCTGTAAAAGCACGTCACTTGCTCAAAATGGATAGTCCATTCCTCAAAAGCAAGTATTCATGTCATTGAAACCGCCAGTGTCACCAAAAGGAGAAGTCTTGACACCATGGTTTATGAACAAGATAGTCAAATGGCTTTGTCATGTTTTCATTATGACAGTTTATTCTCTCAGTGTTTTACAATGCAAAAAAGGTAAGAACTCTGTGACACGACCTGAAAATGCTCAAGACAGCACTACACACTACTTATACAGCCATTTAAAAACTACAGTAAAGTTACACATTGCTGTAGTTAGGGGAGTAGGTGAGTACAAGACACTGAATACATATGTTTCACATTTTTACTGTATATGCTCTTTGCAATTCTACAGCATTGTGCAAAAGAAAAATACACTACAGTCACTTATTTAGAACAAACATAAGTAACACCCTTTTGGTAGAGCTGTGCACAAATGTGAACAAGCGCAATCAGAGATGGCAACCTGGTCCCCCATCCTCCTCAGGGTCATTGCATGCGGACAGACATACAGACACACAGACACACAGACACACACATTATTGCAATACCTGGTCTGTCCCCTCTGGGGTACCAGGTAACAATATAACAGTACATATTGTAACTGAACATAGGTAAATCATTGTGGCACATCCAGACGTTCCTGTCTGTCTGGCCACATATTTTGATCTACATCACAACGGATATCATCCCTTGCAATGCAGCGAAAAAAATATCTCCTGGAGTGGCGAATCCACCCTCTGCATGACTCTGCTGTGATGTCATCACATGCTGCATCCATGACTGCTAGCAAGGCCATTTGCGCATGTAGACGCCGGTCATAAGCCCTTCACCTCCAGGCAGAGAAAATCTCCTCTATCGGATTAAGGAATGGGAAGTAGGTAGGTAGATATTCAACCAGCATCCTGCCATGTGCTGCAAACCACTGTCTGACCAGATGTGAGTGGTAAAAACAGACATTATCCCACACAACAGCATACTTGTTGAGTTGGCCCCCATTGCTTTCATTCTTAGGGTCTATATCCCTGTAAAGAGTGTCTAGAAAAGTCAGCAGATGTTGTGTGACCATCTGATGACCAAGACAGCTGAAGTTCACCTGAGAGCAATTTTTCAATGTAGAAGACATTTTCAGCAAACAATGATAAAGAAAGGTATAACATTTGGTTGAAAGATAACTAGTTCAACAATTTTGTATGTAATGACTTAATCAATGACATGAAGACTATTAGTTTTAATGGGAACAACTATTCAACATCCATAAGTATAGTTAATTTTAACTGACATGACATAAGCAAATGATAATATTATAAAACAACATTGTATTGTATGAAAGCAGCTGATTCATGTCCAAAAGCATTTGCAATTTGTTCAGAAGAAGGAGAAATTGCTACTATGATGTGCACAAATTACTAAATGTTGTGGAGGTTGAACTAATAGTTATGAGAATTTTCATTCTGATCTGAGAAAAGCACCAAAGCGACTGAGAAAAACTGTAGTTATAAATATTCCCTGTGCTTAGCCTCCGTAATATGATGTGCTCCCTAAAAGATATGAAAGCAGATAATTATCATTTCTACAGCACACTAAAATATTTAATAGATTGATCTTTAATAAGTTTTGTTTAGTTCCATGACAGCCTGGTATAGACCTAAATAAAATGCAAATGAAATGACAATTGTTAAACTCACCTCAACATGTTGTTTACAATCATTTAAAGGAGAACTTCGGTGTAAAATGAAAATTGGCATGTTAAAACATCATACCGAGTTTGTATGTTTGCTGAGGAGCAAAATTGAGTTATCCCAGTTGTCCCAGAAGGCTAACAATGGAAGTGGTAGGTGCCCTTAGACGAAGCATGAAGATTACGCTATTATTAAACCATTAAAACAGCTCGAAGAAACTCCACACTCCATCGGTAGTACAACAAAGGCCCTGGCATTCAAAACAAGGCACTACACAGGCTCATGGTCTCTCATTCACTCAATCGCGTGCACGCATTGTAACGCTCAAAATACATGCAAGTGGGCGAAGCGGAACGTTCTATTCTTTTCAGTTGTAAGGCGGCAGATGGCGATGTAGAACAGCGAGGCGGGCGAGGGCTAACAGTGGTTTCACACTGTAGCGTCAACGGCGCGCTGCAAAACGCCCTGCCTGTGCTGAATAGGATGCTTCAGGTGGGCGTATTCAATTATCAATGTAAACAGAGAGCCGCGCCCCCATGCCCATATTTGATTGGTTGACCGCCTTGGCGTTGTATCAAGAAGTTCAGCTCGGCTCAACTTCTTGTCGCAACACCACTGATGAACGCGACGCTCATGCGATCCCACGATGCTCGTTGAAAATGAATGGTAGAACGTTATGAAGCGTGCCATTGACGCTACAGTGTGAAACCGCCATAAGATGCACATTAGATGATGATGCAGGCACTGATGTCTCGCGTACACGCTGTTGCTCGCTTGGTCTAGATTCCGGGATAATTGTTTCAATTTCCGGGCATCAGGGAGCCACTATCGATATGCGGGAGACTCCCGGAACTTCCGGGAGACTTGGGAGATCTGCCTCTCTGATAGCAGCTGGTAGCCTGTTTCTCTCTCCCAGCGGCGTAGCTAGCAATCAGGCAACGCCAGCAACTGAAGGGCCTTAGAGGGCTGACAGCCTTTACAATACAGTAGTGGTAATACAATTACAGTTTTTCTCAATTGGTTTGGTACATTTCTCACATCAGAATTGAAATTCTCAAAAGTTCTTCTTCAATTGTCATTTGTGCAGATGAAAAAGGCAGTTTCTCATTGCTTTAAACAAATTGCAAATGCTTTTGTCCATCCATGCAAATGATTGTGTACAGTTCTCAGTTTTTTCTTACATTATCAATTGCTTTTGTCATGCCAGTCAAAATGCTTTGTTATGGGAATCTATCAAATAGTCTCACTCCCCAAAACATTTAGGCTATAGTTCATCATATAAGTCCTCACATGCAAAATGATTTACCAAGCTGTCATAACATGTCAAGCACATTTCTATACATTTCCATAAGACAATTGTAAATATGATCTAAATTGGTAAATTGCTTGAATCTAGACTTTCTGTAATGAAGAGAGTTGATCAACCAATGATCAACAGTTTTCTGAATGAGCTCAAGGGAGCATCTCATGAACAATCTACTGGAAATTGTATACAGTAACCAGAGCACAATACAAAGTTACAATGTCTGACAATGGAAGGACAAGAAATTGGACAACAGTGTGATGTGGATGAAAATTTGTGGCCTGACAGACAGGAACGTGAAGAAGCTGAAGATCAGGATTAGGATTTAGAATTTGGGGAGATGTTCATATTTTTTGTTTACTTACTGTATGACTTATGTTTATGTTTTTTACCTATGTTTACTTACTGTATTTTACCTTTGTTCTGTGCAGTGCTGTCTTTTTTTTTCTTTACGCACTGCAATGTCAATGTCTGCCATCATTCTGTAAATGTGAATCTTGTCTTTTGCAATCAATCTCATACATATACATCATATGAGGTCAAATGTATAACACTTGTTATCACACCTAAACCACATTTTACATCAAAATGTCCCTTCGAAGTGCACTATTCAATTGCCAACATGACTAATGAATTTGACTGTCTTATCCGTACACACTGACAGAATGACTAAACATTCTGATGGCACTGACACGTATATTGACACAAAAACTTGCTTTTGAGGGATGAACTAAGGATTTTGAGCAAGAGACGGGCTTTTGCAGGTGATCCACGGTGTTTTGCTATTTGTCCAAACTGTTTTGAGAAATGCACTTGATCTTATGCAAATTGCAAGAAAGATTCGAAAAATGTACCAAAGCGATAGAGAAAAACTGTAATGGAAAAAGAAAGGAAGGGGGCAGTGGTGGCCTAGCAGTTAAGGTATTAGACCTGTGATTGCAGGATTGCTGGTTTGAATCCTGGGTCGGCAGTAGGAACACTGAGGTACCCTCAGCATGGTACCACGCGCCATCATGGCTACCCCCTGCTTGTGTGTGTGATGGGGTTAAATGCAGAGTTGAATTTCATTGTGTGCACTGTGTGCTGTGTGATCACAATGGCAAACATGGGACTTTCACTTTCATCACCAGCTATGAATGTGTGCTTATATGGCACCAAAAGACCCTACAATCAATTCTCTTCTCTCCCGGTACCTCAGTAGGAAACAACTGAGCCTTTAGTTTGCTCTGGCCTTTTGTTCCCTTGCTAGTGCATCTTCACCCAAATCTAAGATTTGTAGGTATGACTAGGGGCAGGTGTTGGGCTGCACCCCTACAGTACATAGACACACAGGTTACACCAGTGCCCAGTATGGCAAATGTATTTTTGCTACATGCCCTCTAATGTGCCCTTAGCTGAGATTATGGCCACTTCCATTTGCCACATTCCATGTAGTTCACAGAAGTACCACAACATATGAAGTGCATTGAGGAGGCTCTTCTTTGCCTGCTAACACTTGTTAGTGATATATCTCTGGTATACCCCCTGGGGAGACGTCTGGAATGACAGTACCGTCTACCTAATCCAGGGGCATTTACCCCCTCTTAGCGGGACTCTGACCTCATCTCGGTTTCCTGGCAACATGAATGGCAGGAACGACATGTAATCTGCAGAGATAATGGCCGCCAGGAGCATACAGACATGGCAACAGCTGACCCAAATGATAGAGATGGCCACAGTGATAAAGATGAGAGATCTGACACATGGGCTACCCTCCACAGACCTAACAGATGTCAGTTAAGCCTCCATATGAGTCATTCTTATCATGCTCTTGTTTATTGCTTGTGTGTGTGTGCAGTATTCGATCACTCATCACTAGGTTTACATGTCAGATCATTACATTTGGCTTTTTGCCATACATGAATATCATGTGCATTCTGATGTTCAGACTCACATGTTGTCTATGACAACTTTGTAACTGGGAAAAGTAGCCAGGAGCAAATTGACGTACACTGTTTATGTTTAACATTAATGTAAAGCAATGTAACATATTCAATGTATTGTCTCAATCAATCAATCAATCAATAAACCAATTAATCAATCAATCAATCAATCAATCAATCAATCAATCAATCAATCAATCAGTTAATAGTTTCCCCCATGTTTTGCCCATTCCTTACTGACTGCTTTGAACATGTGAAATCATTTGAAGTTAGGTTTGTTATGTCTTACAGTAGCAGCAGTCACAGTCACATGACAGTGTTTCAGTGCTGACCCACTATTACTATAAAATGTAATAAATAAATAGCTTAACTACTATTAGGCTACGCAGTCCTTTTTCACTTTTATGTTTTCATGTCCCGTATAGCAGCTGCCTAATAATCATGTCGGGTGCACTTGGTAATGTTAAGCATGAGAGAGACACAAGATGCTACAACAGCAAGATAGAACTTTTTTGCTTTTCTGGGTCAACAACATATCGGAGCACAGGTTCATGTTTAGCACAGCAGCAGCTCTGATAACCGTGCTCGTTACCGTGCAGTCTGGTACACTTGGCCCAGACGATAAGGATGTGAGAAAGGACAGCTGGGTGGGTCAGGGCCTCTGTGGCGTGTACTCTATGTCAACATGCAGATGAACTCTATCTGCTAGGTGACTCGTGCCCTCTTCACCTTCACATACTGTATGTCAACATGTTACATGTTAACTCTATGGGCTGGGTGAGTCACGCCACCTTTACCTTCACGCAGGTTCGCCGAGGTCTCTTGTCCCGGGGCCAGGGAAAGGGGGGGGGGGGGGAGAACTGGTCCTTCATTACATTATGGATTATGGAGGTGTGGGGTGGGGGTGGGGGGCTGCGGGGGGCATCAGATTATTTTGTCCCAGGCCCAGCCAAGGCTGTCAGTGGGCCTGCCTTCGCGAATTGCATGTCAACATGAAGATGAACTGTGTCTGCTAAGCGAGTTACGCCCTCCTCACGTACTGTATGACTGATGAGGTGATGAGGCGTATACGAGGGACTTTAAAAAAGGGCCTACAAGCCTCAGAGGGCGTCCCCTCCACACTTCACCACCACCATGCTCCGACTCCTGCTCCTCATCGCCTTCTCTGCCCTGGGTGAGATCTTATGTTCTTCTCCTGCTCCATAGATGGGATACTGGGTCACATGTTGGTTAGATAGTCCTACAGGTGGTCCTATAGCAGACATCCCAAACTGCGGAATGTCATTTTAGGAAGGTGCTTTCCCACCGGGCTTGAACACGCAAAGGAAAACAATATTACATCTGCAAAAATACTACACGGGACTGTCACTGTCACTCTCCGTCACTACACTTGTCTCCCTGCCACTTGCTGCATCTGTCACTTGTCCTTGTTACTGTAGTTACAGAAATTTGTGTGAGTTGCAGGATATTTTGTATTACTAGTGGCCGTTTGGGAGTCGCTTTTCAAATGCGTGAAACTTAGGATGTCTCCTATAACCTACCAATAGATGCTGAAACTATTACAGTAATCTGTCAAAACTCTGCACCCTAGGTGAGATCTCATGTTCTTCGTATGCTTCGAATGTGCACATGGGTTAAACTCGTTAAAACAACACTAAGTACTTTTGTCAACCTCAAAATTAATGCTTCCAATCACTTACGAGTTTGCTTTGCCACCTTCTATGGGTTATAACCGCACTAAGTAAGTTTGGAGAAGCGAACCGTCTCTGTGTAGTTCAAATGAGAGACAACTCCAGAATTATGGAATATGGGCCCCATCAGATTATCTTGTCCCGTGCCCAGCTAAGGCCTGTATGTGTGTGTGGGTGTGAATATGTGTGAGCCCTTATCTGATGTAAGCATGGTGTGCACAGCGCTGTCCCAGGAGGAGCTGTGGTTTCTGGAGGACCTAGCAGAGCGAGACGTGGCAGGAGAAGTCACCACCCCCCACTCCTGGCCCTGGCAGGTAACCTACATCGACAACATGTCTGTGTAGATTCTCATTCATCCATGTCATGGTAGTCAAAGGAGCTAAGACACTCACGTGCACATCTTGGACAAGGAGGACAGGTGGTTTGAAAGAGGAGTTGAAGGAGGCCATCTATGTCCACATGGAACAACCACATTTGAACAGATCAGAGGGGCTGCGTCATCAGCTATCTGCTACATACCATTCTGCCTTGAGATCTCATCCCAGGAAGTTTACTTGTGTGTATTGGAGAAATGGTTGTTAAATGGGTGCTGTCCTGGGTTATGTGCAGGCCACTCTGCAGGTGTCTGATCCCCGCGGCTCCCCCTTCAAACACAACTGCGGAGGTGTGGTGCTCCACAGGAAGTGGATCCTCACTGCAGCACACTGTGTGGATACGTGTGGATTTTTTAAGTATATTTTTTGAATGAGAGTAGGACAGAGCAAGCATGTGTATGTGTGTGTGTGCCTGTATGAGCCTTTGTGTGTGCGCGCGTGCGTGTGTGTGTCTACCTGTGTGACAAACGGGTCTCTTGTCCCGGACCCTGGGAAAGGGGGGCCCCAGAACTGGTCCCTCCTGAAATTATGGAATATGGGGGGGGGGGGGGGCATGAGATTGTCTTGTCCCAGGCCCAGCCAAGACTGTCAGCGGGCCTGCCTGTGTGGGTGCGTGTGGTGTGTGCATGCGTGAGTGTGTGTGTCTACTGTATCAGAGCCTATGTCTGCATGTGTGCATTAAAGGGGGAGAGCAGCCTAGTGTCCTTAGGCAAAGTAGTGTTTTGCACGTCTGTGTGTGTGTGTGTGTGTGTGTGTGTGTGTGTGTGTGTGTGTGTGTGTGTGTGTGTGTGTGTGTGTGTGTGTGTGTGAATGAATGCGTGCACAGGTTTGACATAATTCTACCCCCAGTATTCCCAGACATACTGCAAATATGACCTAACACAGCTCTGTGTGTGTGTGTATGTGTGCATGTGTGTGTGTGTGTGTGGTGTGTGTAGTGACTATCAGCGACGCATTGTGCTCGGGGAGCACAACTTCACAGACTATGGAGGCCAGGAGATGTACAAGAGGGTCCAGCAGATCTACCTGCACCCCGAGTGGAACTCCACCAGAGTGGAAGACGGGTCAGTGAAGACCGCAGGCAAACCCTGCATCACATGACAAACACACAACCTTACACCCACGTTACATGATAAACACACAACCTTACACCCTCTGTCATATGACAAATGCACTGAACCTCAACTGGTTAGCATGCACAAGCAAAATGCACCTATATATACACAGTACTATATATTTTGTCAAAACTGAGTTTTGACTGGAAATTGACTTTATAACAATTCCTTTGTCTTGTGACTAAATCTCTTGCTTCTTCCTAATGAGAAAGTACATAAAAACATCATCACTATTATACCCACAACATGTTTAATTGGGCATTTTTCTCAGTTTCAGTGTTTGCGTAGTAACTGCACTTTGGCTTTGTAGGGCAGTATAATCCTGGCAAAGTCACTGTGATAGTGGATGTGCAATACATGTCAATGCTCATTTACAGTCTTAAATTCTATATGTTCACAAGTGCGTGTGTATGTCATCATTTGTACGTACATGGTTAATTCTGCATTTTTTAACAAAGCATTGTGAACTATGTTTGAACTAACTGACTTAAATAGGTGCATTTCCCCATTTGCCTTGTGCTTTAGTTTAACTTAGTCTAACTTCAACCAACAGTTTTAATTATCTGGTAGCCTCCAAACCTTTGCTTTTAGTAACTCCCCTGATATAGCCAGTCCCTGACTATTACAGCAATATGAGTTCATCTACAGTGATGGCACACACACACACACACACACACACACACACACACACACACACACACACACACACACATACACACACACACACACACACACACACACATGCACGCACACAGGCACACACGCACACACGCACACACGCACACAGCCAGTCTCAGGCTATTATAGCTATTATAGTTTCTCTGCAGTGATGGCACACATACACATACACACACACACACACACACACACATGCACGCACACAGGCACACACGCACACACGCACACAGCCAGTCTCAGGCTATTATAGCTATTATAGTTTCTCTGCAGTGATGGACAGCCCTGATCACTGGCAGCGTTTAACCTCACAGGTTTGACATAGCACTGGTGAAGCTGCTGTCTGACGCGGCCATCAACAAGTACGTCCAGCCCGCCACCCTGCCCAAAGCTGGGGAGGAGCTGCCAGACAAAAGCACCTGCTACCTCACAGGCTGGGGGATGACAAAAGGTGAGTCACACACACACACACACACACACACACACACACACACACATACAAACATACATGCTCACAGAAACACACACACACACATGCAAACATACATGCTCACAGAAACACACACACACACACATGCAAACATACATGCTCACAGAAACACACACACACACATGCAAACATACATGCTCACACCCAAGATGTACACAACAAATGGACAGTACTGACTATGTGTGTGTCTGTCTGTCTGCATGCACGTGTCCTTCTGCACAGCCTCTGGTGTGATGTCCACGCTGTTGAAGCAGGTGTACATGCCTCTGGTGGACTATAAGACATGCAGCGGCTCAGACTACTGGGGGAGTACTGTTAAAGGCACCATGGTGTGTGGGGGAGAGGGAGACAGCACCAACTGTCAGGTGAGACACGCTAGCAAACAGCCAACAGGTGTTTCATATGACACATACTGTCGGTGAGAGGTTCAGGCATTTATTTCGAGAAAGTGATCCTATTATCAGCATAGTGCCTATTAACAGCCATTTCTGTTGCTGTTGCTGTTGCTGTTCCACTTGAAAAAAGTTATCCTCGCAAAAGTATCGAAAGTAGGCACCCATAAACTTTTAGTTTGAGTAAGTGAACTTACAACGTTTTTGTAACAATGTTACAAAACAACAAATTCAAACTGATTTCGCACCCAAATGTCTGTCACCACCAGGCCAATAATAGACTTACACTTACACTAGGTATGTTAACTCAAGTGGTACACCTCCTTACAGAAGAGCCCCATGCTTTTGTTTTGTTAGGATAATGAAGGCATTCTTCGATTCTTCGATTACCAGATTCACCAGCTATTCTGAGTTTGACTTTTTGGGGTTGTACAATGCCAAAACAGGAATCATACTCATTCATTTATCTCCATTTATCCACATGCCCCAAATAGCGGTACACAATTTCCTAAGACAAATGTCTGTTCCTGTACAGCTCAGCTACTCTACAGTAGTTACAACATTTCTGTAACTTACAAAGCCACATGTAATTACAATGGATATCTTAGGAAGTTAACCCAACAATACCTGTAGTAACTGTTTTCAGCTTTTGGGTTTAAGTGACTGTAAGTCCCAAGACTCTTCTATTGAGAAATTCAACATGAACACTGAATTACGTCATCAGTCCCTGTACTGTCCTGTCACTTACAAAGCCTTAATCTTTAATCCGACAAATGTCCAACCAAGGTATTAGTCAGTGTGTTCCAGTAACAGTTACAGTTTGAGCTCCTGTGAAAGTGATGCCCATTTGTCATTGTGATTACACAACACACCATAGCACACAGTGCATGCAACGCAATTCTACTGCCGCATTGCGTGGGGATAGTGCCATGCTCAGGCACCTCAGTCATGGGGGAGGATGGAGGAGAGCGCTGCGGTGTGTTCCGATATCCATGCTTCCATGGGTACACTTAACCCAGTGTTTCTCAATTATTTTGTGTTACGCCCCCCATAGGAAGAATAAAACATTTCGCCCCCCCCCCCCCCCCCCCCCCCCCCCCCCCCCACTCTCCAACACAACTAGATAGCACCCTTCCATAACATTTTATCCTTATTAACAATAAAGAAAACAAAAAAATAAAGAAATATTGATCACCTTATAACAAAGAATACCTTTATTAACAGTATTTTTTAGTCTGTACTGTGGTCGATGTTGCAATTACACTTTATTGTTGTACGGCAAAAAATGTTCCCCAGGGTCACACGCGCCCCCCCTGGCATGGCCACTCCGCCCCACTATTTGAGAAGCACTGACTTAACCACAGTGCACTGTCTGCACTTACTAAGTACACAGATTTCAGCAGGTAAGTGTTGTTCCATATTCCATACTCCATGATGCACTTACCGGAATTTCCGATGGTGACTGCCGCCGCATGTCATTACCCGCCAACTTTGAACGGAGAACGAGACATATTTAAGTCACTGCATAATGAATACACTACTGCAAGCTTCCTGGAAAATGCGTCAACGTCGTCAGCAACGTAATCTCCTCGTTTCTTCTTCAGTTTGGTCTGTTTGGATTCGTCACTTCCGCAGCTACGTAGGTAAGATGGCGGCCGTTCAGTGCGGAAAGTGTACATTGTTCCACACTCACCGTTTTGACCGTTATGAGGGCAGCATCCGGGTCCTTTCAGTACACTTAGTTCCGCCACAATCGTAATCGGAACGTTCAACGTACCCAAACTATGTACAGTAAGTGCAGGAAGTATGGACTTCGGAACTGAGACCTGGTCATTCACCCCCCCCCCCACCCACATGTCAGTGTGGAAAATTAAACCTTTGGGTGCAAGCCTGTCTCCTTAACCACTAGCCCGTGACTTAAGCCCAAGCCCAAACTTGTGTTTACAGTAAGTGTTTGTGGTTCTGTGACCCTGTGCAGGGGGACTCAGGTGGCCCTCTGAGCTGTATCGTGAACGGCCAGGCGGTGGTGTATGGCATCACCAGCTTCGTGTCCGGCCAGGGGTGCAGCACGCCCAAAAGGCCCACCGTCTTCACCCGCGTCTCAGCCTTCACGGAGTGGATCGACACGGTGAGCCCACCCACCCAGACTCGCCTATGCAGGGAATACAATGGATGATCCTGCGCTTTAACTGTGACCTGAATCATAACTGCCCTCTTGCCCTTTCTCTGTCTGTCTGTTTGTCTCTTTTTCTCTCTCTGTCTGTTACACCGGTCTCCCCCAAAGCCTTGCTTTGACAGCATGATAAAATTGATTACATTTAGAAGATCTGTGTTATTGTATTAGTATTGAGTAAGCTGGTCTGGCCTTTACTACTTACCAACCTTCCTATTTTTGTCTCTTTCTCCCCCACTATCTAGAGGTGTCTGTGCATGTATGTTTTTTTTGTTTTTTTTTGCTATTTGCTATTTAGAGATTTTCCATTTGACTGATTGTTCATTATATTCTTTTGTGTGTTTATGTTACA
>CM050211.1:26653649-26816149 GCA_027475355.1 Coilia nasus
CCATACAACGTTATCCATGGGGTGCTGGCAATATTACTTTCACAGACATAGTATGGCAGAGTTACTATGTCACACAACCACACAAACGCCATCCTTACCGTAACACTCGCTGTAGTAGGCCTACTATCAAACACACTGCTCTACTAAGGCAAAGTGCAGTAACTAAGCGTACATTGAAATAATACATTGAGAAAAGCATACATTGAGAAAAATCCCTTCAAAGTTGTCATACTGTCAGGGAGATCCTTTTTTTCTGAACTGCCCGATAATGGAGACGCTCCAACCACAAATAGAACAAAAAAATACTCAGAATTTACGATAGTCGAAACGTTCCTTATGTATAACCCTAATGCCTTTCCTATTGCCTATTCCAAAAGTGTTTTACTTTGATGCTGCCAGACCCAAATAAAAGCATTTAGCAAGTGTGTGTGTGTGTGTGTGTGTGTGTGTGTGTGTGTGTGTGTGTGTGTGTGTGTGTGTGTGTGTGTGTGTTCCCATCGCCCTCTCTCAGGTACGACATTGCTTTGCTGCGTCTCTCCTCCGAGGCCACTCTGAACAACTACGTGCAGCTGGCTAGACTGCCCCCTTCTGGTCAGGTTCTGCCCCACAACAACCCCTGCTACATCTCCGGATGGGGCCGCACCAGCAGTGAGTGCCCTGGCCTAATCTCTTAACAGCTTACCCTTCACAGACAAAAGATACTTACTGTACAGGTTATCTAGAGTATGTGTTTACTGTGTCATGAATCTGTAATCTTTATGGATGTTTTCAACATTTATCCTCAAAAGACAAAAATAACTCCCGCACACTGTCCATTCTGCAAGCAAGATTTAATTCAACGTTTTGGTCATAGAGCTTCATCAGGTTGCTACACAAGTTCTTGTGAAGCAACCTAACAAAGGCTTTTGAGGTCTTTCTTTAAGTTAGAACATGGTCACCTCTGACGCACCTGTCAGACTAGACTAGAGGTGCACTAGAGGTGTGCAAAAAGTACATTTTCTTTTTAACATTTTTCCTCCAGCAAAAGGTAAAAAAAAAGCAATTTGTAAATAAAATCACATTCATTGTTCATGATCTGTCTGGCATGCCATCCACATAACTATAAACATTTACTGATGTTTAGCTTAGCCCCCCCCCCCCCCTCCCCCGTCTAACTTTCTTTCCTCCCACCCCTCTCTACTGCTCTCCCCTTCTCTCTCTCCAATCCTTGCTCTCTCTATCCTTCTGTCTCTCCTTCTCTCTCTTTTCGCGCTCTCTCCTTCTGTCTCTCTCTCTCTCTCTCTCCTGCTCTTTGTGTGTCCTAGCTGGTGGTAGCCTCTCTGCCCAGCTGAAGCAGGCCTACCTGCCCGTGGTCGACCATAAGACCTGCTCCAGTGGCAGCTGGTGGGGCGGCACCGTCAAGAACACCATGGTGTGCGCTGGGGGTGGCAAAGACTCTGGTTGCCAGGTGAGGTCTCTCGTTCTTTCTCTTTCGCCTGTTCGTTTCACACCATTTCACACAGATGGAAACACACTGGGCAGAGAGGGTTTCATTTGTTGTTTTGCCTTTCATTCCTGTCAAATTTTATGTTTTATATGCTGATATTCAACTTTCAACTACCAGAAGATCGAATTGTATTAATTGTCTTTATCACTTACTATATGCCTTAGAATTGTTTGTTGGATTAACCATTTTGAAATAATATGCCAAAACAACCGTGGTTTTGTTTTAACTTGCTGCTGACTAGTGGACAATGATGATATCACTAGGGCAGAAAGCAAAAAAATAATTCTACTCCTGAAATTACCAAATGTCTCAAAGTTCTTATGGCCATCTACTAGCAAATGTTAAATGCAGCCTACTGTCCCATGATAACATGCCTGAGATCTTTCAGCCCTGCCTCACCACTCGCTCACCACCACCTCTGTGTTCCTCTCAGGGTGACTCTGGCGGCCCCCTGAACTGCCAGGTGAGCGGCAGCTACTACGTCCACGGCGTCACCAGCTTCGTGTCCGGCAAAGCCTGCAACGAGACCCGCAAGCCCACCGTCTTCACCCGGGTGTCCGCCTACATCGGATGGATGGAGGGCGTAAGTGCTCCAACGCGCACACACACACACACACACACACACACACAGACGGAGATACACACATTCAAAACACGCACTCATCGCGAAAACAAACACATGCAATGCTACTTACACAGTGCACATACATGGATGTACAGACACATAGATGCACTATAATGTACTATACTATACTATTACACACACTCTCTCTGTATGTCTCATAGAGAGGGAGAGAGAGAGAGAGACAAAGAGAGAGAGAGAGAGAGAGTAAGAGAGAGAGCTACAGTAATCTACTGTAAATACATCATAACACCTCTCTAAACACCTGCTAACATTTTCCCTTTTTGCAGATCATGGGATAAGATGCTCCTCTACTGAGACCCCTAAGCAGCACTGTGACAGAACAGCTTTCACATCAGCATCAGCTCCAGCACTGCTTCATTTGTGCAACAAGACAATAAAGCGTCATTACCATCATGACATGTGATCATGAGATGTGTCTCTGTGGACTGTGGATTCATTTTTCTCAGTTGTGCATATTTTTCAGTGTTCTCCTCTTATGCACTAAATCATCACAAATTGACCAAAGGCATGAAACAATTAGTATTTTAATGAAAGACTTTTTAAGGACCATTTTGTTACAGGACATGTACAACACCTTCCTTAGATGAAATGCTTGAAAATTAAAAAAAAAAAATAATAAAAATACAAAGACAAGAATAAAGCTTTTTACAAAAGTTCTATTAACCTTTATACAGCATAGTTCAGGAAAGTATTTACATTCAGCGTAACATGTACACAAACATGTGATAGCTCCCTTTCTTACAGGCAAAGTCCATGATTCAAATCTTTTTCGTTTATTAAACTAATAGTCAACCACCGCACACTGGAAATGGTTTTACTGATCTTTTATGGAGCAAACGTGTTTCCCTGAGGACTTCATCAGACTCACTCTTGATGAAGTGCTAAGCGAAACACATTGTTTGCTCAATAAAACATCAAAAATGATATAAGTTTATTTATTATCCATTTTTTTTCCATTATTTGCATCCCTACAACACACCAGCACCTGGTCACCAGAGATACCAGGCTGTGCAGAGCAACCTTGTTGTTGTTCTTATTCATTTATTGTCAAATTTTACAAATCCTTCTGTACTAGGGTTTTAGTGGAAGCTAAAAGCATGTGAACACCACATATTGTCATCTTTTTAAAGCTGCAAAACAATGTCCGCTCACCTTTGAATGATCAATAACATTCAGGATATTCATAATTTGCCCACCCTCTTTACCACTGTGAGTCATACGTGTATAGGTCAACCATCTGTTTTACTATTGCACACAGCTGACATGTAGGCCATAGTTATCCCACATAACCACTATAACACATATGAGGCGTCCACAGGAAAAATGGCATAGTTACAAAATCACATTTTTGAAGTTACTCCCCCTGTTGGTTGTTGCATCGAAGGCCCAGCTTTTTCAAAAGGAATCCTGTAAATATAAATGAGCATAGTCTCAAGCTAGATACATTTTAAAATAGCATTTACTCATAAAATCAAATGACAAATCAAACTTAATAAATGACATTTTCTCAGTTTCTGCATTTTGTGACCATGCCCATTTTTTCCCATGGACTCCTCATGTAGGACACACACAGGCTGAACTGGACTGAACCAGCCAATCAGCATGTTACCTTACATTACGTGCCATTATCTTACGCTCTTATCCAGATCGAGTCAGAGAGGAGAGGGACAGTTCCCCTGGAGCAATGTGGCATTGGATGGGCAACTGTGGCCTAGTGGTTAGAGAGCTGGTCTTGCAATCGGAAGGTTGCCGGTTCAAATCCTGCCATATCCATGGCTGACATGCCCTTGAGCAAGGCATCTAACCCCACACTGCTCCAGGGACTGTAACTGAAACCCTGTAAATATCTGTAAGTCGCTCTGGATAAGAGCATCTGCTAAGTGTAATGTAATGTAATTGGATGCCTTGCTCAAGGGCAGCTCAGCCAAAGATGGTAGATAGGCAGCACAAGATACTTCATGGTAATTCATGTCTATGGGAGTAAAGTGGGGATCAGTTCCAGGCTGCATAAATAGGTGCGTTGTTGACATGGTTGGCTGTAGTGGCTAGTACCGCTCACTAAAAATAAACTTGGTGCACACCTGAATTTAAGTTGATTTTCTCCAGAGATGAGAGTCATACTATTACAAAATTTTCCTTAGGTTGGCAGGTGGTTTGGAGATCATGATACCATGTCTGAAATGTACATCCACTGCTCAGAAAAAATAAAGCTTTTAAATATTCTGTGAAATTCTAGGGTTCTGCCATAGTCATGCCAATGTCAGTGTTACAGAGCATACCTCTGCACTGCATAAAGGGGGATTAGTGGCCCCACCTCGTGTGATCATGGTTCCAGGAAGTGCCTGCAATCAAGGATTTTGGCCTATCTACCATCTGTGAGTCACTCACACTCCCATATTACCCTCTCTCTCACACTCCCTCCAATCCCAAGGCCAACCCCTTAACTATTAGGCACAAGGCCAACCCCTTAACTATTAGGCCCAAGACTATTAGGCCACATATTAGCATTGCTGAAACATTGCCAACCTATAGACAGATTTGCACACTGGATTTTTACAGCACTAGTATTGTCTGTTATTGTTGTGGTGTATTTGAGAACACAACTCCACTGCAAATTACAACGGCCGAAGGAGAAAAACCTAATCAATGCTACATAACGGCAATGCTACAGTACTGATGCCATTTGGAAACCTGGGCAGGCATATAGCAGCCCCTTAGAAAACAAGTGTTACATATATTATACATGTATATTATACGTATATATTACACAAATTAACACTCCATTTGTAATCTGCTATACATTAAACCATAGTGGCTATGTCAAAGCTGCTTAGTGTTGTATTTGGTTGGAATACTAGAACTTGCTGGCCTTGCATGCTATGAAAAAAATAGATAGTAGCTTGTCAGGTTAAGAAAGTGTAAAGAAAGTGGTTTGTTTAGTTTTTACAGATATGCTGATGTGCAGTTTCTGGTTGCCATGAGCCAAAGATAGTTACAGTCGCCTCTTACACCATTCCTTCCACTGACTTCAGCTTGCTGCTCTCCTCCGCTGTCTGCGTGGTCTGAGTGTCGCTGCAGTTCTTCTGGTACTCCTACAGAGGGCGCCAACACAAACCAAACTCAGCGATGAATGTTTTACTCTTACACGCTTCTGTCCCACAGTTAAGGTGAATGCAGGAGGGATTAGGGTAAAGTTTAGGTTAGTCTGCCCCCCCAAACACACTTCCTTAGCACATAATGTTATATTGAACATGACATTCACTAAAGACACCAACATTAGATGCACCATATACTGTAGTGTTATACTTCATATAATGTTTCACAAATACAGTACCTTATATGCACACAGTTACTGCATCATATTACTGTGTTGTGTTTAATAGTGCATTCTCAAAACACTGGAAAGTGGGAAGTTTCTGATGTTTTGACGGTCTTCACCAATCAACAGTGATGTAGTCTCTCTGACATCAGAAACTCCCTACTTCCTAGTATCCTGTGAACGTACTATAAGTATGTGTTTATGGCCCTGAGGTGTTGGTTGACTGGCAAGTGTAACATCTGAATGATGTGGACCTACCTGCAGGAGCTCTATCACAGCGCTATGGCCAAACTGCATTGCATCATCCAAGGGACTGTTGCCCCATCTAAAGGAAAGCCATTATTACGACTGAGTGCTGCCCCATGCAAACTTTGTTTCTGTTCTTTGACTTTGCTTTTTGGTCCAGCACCCAGATGTGCTTGCTTTATTTCTACAAAAAACGTGCAGTAAACCCATGATAAGACACCACACCGGTGATCATATCTAAAACTGTGCTCCACATACACAATGCAGTTCACAAAGGCAAAAAAAAACATTACTATAGTGAGGTGTGCCACCTAAGACCTAACATGTCAAATTAAAGTGCAGCACCAGATAGATTGTAAACATTCCACTTCCTGGATCAGACAGAGATGTAAATAAGATAAACTGTGTGGGTTCTTCTATACTAAGAACAGACTCTTTTTTACCTGTCCTTCACGAAAGGGTTGACTCTGCAGATCTTGGTCAGAAACCGCACGACCTCTACATGACCTGAGAGCATGACAACACAGTGATGATGCAACAATGGATGACCACCGACATTTCATCACAAAATTAGCAAATGGCATTAGATGTCATAATGGCTGTAATATGGCTCTGATCGGGCACACATTTGGGTGTGATCTACCCTGGTAAACCAGCCCCTCGTACTTCATTTCATTTTGTACAGAGGTCTGGAGTCGCTTCTGTTGAAATTCATGTATGAGGACCGAGCATCTCCTAGCCAATCAGCGAACAGAGGGACTGTTTGTGAGCCGTGAAATTGACTTTGTGTGCTACATTTGAATTGTAGTGTGTAAGTAGGCTAACTGCATATGTGATGACCAGACGTTGATGACCAGTGACTGGGTAAAGGCAGAGCCACTTGTTTTAAACTTCAGTCCACACCTCCAGGAAGAAATTGTTTCTCAATGCAGCGACTCTAGACCCTGTGTACCAGGCTAGGTGTGATGTGGCTCTGACGGCTCTATTTTGACTCTGATTTGGCTAATTTGGCTCTGGACTGTGTCTGGCCTCAGTCTATCTCTGATTTGGCCCTTATCTGTTCTAGGCCCAGCAGAGATGCTGTGTGTGTGTGTGTGTGTGTGTGTGTGTGTGTGTGTGTGTGTGTGTGTGTGTGTGTGTGTGTGTGTGTGTGTGTGTGTGTGTATGTGTGCGTGCATGATTGGGCAGAGCAAGACCACCTTCAGCAGCTGCAACATGCAGAGCAGTGCGAGAGTCATAATCCTTCAGCTCCATGTCCGTGCGGGAAAGGGCATACCTGGGAACACACATACACAGTCGTGTGTGTTGTTGTGGTTCATTTAGGGATACATAGAACTGTAGAAAGGACAGACAGCTTTATATTTCTTTTAGTCGTTGGCTTTTACTCATAGTCTGGATTAATCAACGTACTAACACTGTCTCCAGCATGAGAAACTGGATTTTTTTGGCATTTTCTTACCTTCTGAGGGCAGAGACATCTCCACTGTAAGCAGCAAACATCAGATTCACCACTGACTTGTTCTGAGGAAACACAACATAGAGCACACATGGCTTGGTGTCTCAATGTTTGTCAGATACTTAATAATCAAGTGAATGGTAGCAGTGACAGTATAATTATACATATTATAATACAATAATAAATGTAAAAAATAATAAAAATATGCATAGTCCCGGAATGTATAAACAGTGGCTTGATAAAGCGGTGGCATTTCGTTGGTAGTGAGAGAACAGACTCACCCTGTCATCTCCAAACTGTCTGCGAGGGTCCTGCTTCTTCACAAAGTGTCGTAAGTTGTCATAGTTGTGAAAGTTGAACAGAGACACAAGCTCCTGGAGAGAAATGTTAGCACTTTATATTGCTTGTTGACTAACATGCAATAGACCTTAAACAATCTTTTATTTTCCAACTAAAATGCTCCGCTCTGTTTGGTAGCTCTGAGTCTAGTTAACAATCCTCACAAATATAGCATCAAGGTCAGTCAAGCTCATGCAGTGTCCACATTTAGACGTGTTGGAAGGTCTAAATTTGTTTCATAAAACATCTTAAACCAGAGTCGATGTTCTGGTTACCATGACGCTCAGACTTGTAGTTCATAGGCTGTTAGACACTGTGACACTTGTTTTAACCAATCAGTGCCTCACCTGACAGAAGTGGATTCCCCGGACACTGTTGCCCACCTTGTCCAGAGGGGGTGACCAGCACATCATCCCCATGACATTCGGAACCACTAGCAGCACTGCACCTGACACACCTGACTTTGCAGGTAAGCCCACCTAAGACAAATAGGGGACAATTGTGCATTGTTAAAATCACACAAAACTGATACATAAATATAAATATATTTCATATGTGAATAGTTCTGATATAAATGAAGATAAATGAAGAAGAATCTGTCTTTTTGACAAAGAAAACACTGTCATATTTCACAAACTATTTGCATTTACAGTTTGCATTTGGAAAGTTTTCAATAAACACAAGACATAGAGAGCAACATCAGTTTCCTGAATTCTTTCCAGTGTCATTTTGACACACTAAAAACCTTTAACCACTTATCAGCCAATGAGCAGAAACAGAAAAGAGCAGAACAGACTGTTGTGTCTTCTAAATTGTGACACTAGCAAGATCTTTTCCTTTGAAGAATGTCTCTGTGTCCAATTATCATTTCACGAATAAGGGATTTATTCTAATACATAATGTCACTAAGTGGATAAAACATTACAGCGCTCTGGATCTGATTCATCATTGCCCGTCACCCCTATCGGGGTATGGCCCGCCAAACACTGCTCTCCAGAGTCCTCTGTTCTGGGCCATCTTTTCAAGCTGACTCCAGGCGTAACCCATCTCGGTAGTGTCTGCCTCTAGATCACGCCGCCAAGAGTTTTTTGGGCGACCTCTTTTCTGTTTTCCCTGGGGGTTCCACCTCAGTGCCTGTCTGTTAATGCTGGTTGTTGGCTTGCGTAAGGTGTGCCCTATCCAGGCACATCCCGTTTCCCTAACCGATAACTTTTGTCTCAGTCCAGTGCGCTGTTGAACAATCTGCCGTTCCCTCACCCAGTACTATTACACTGTAAAACTTCCATCTTCTAGTCCTTTCTCTCTCAGCCGTTTGTGCCTATCTACCAGGGCAGATTCCCCCAAAGTCGTTCCTCACGTCACCTGCAAAAGATCATTTCTGCAAAGCATATTCCTTCCCCACTCCCCTGCTTCGCACAATGTGTCTGTTCTCCTCCTCTACAGTTAGTCAAGCAACATTGTATTATTTTGTAACACAGCAGTTTGTACATATTATTCTAACCAGTTATTAAGTGTGTTTTACCATCATGCAAATATTTACACATTGTACACATTTCAAGACTCACGTGGAAGGCAAACTGCCCGGAGAAGTCGTACATGCCACAGGAATACATGAGGCTGAGCGTGTTTCTGACGGCCTCGGCACTCAGCACGCGCTCGCCTGTGATTGGACAGATGCCCCCATTGGCCAATGTGGCGGCCATCACACTTCCTGACTCACAGGTGACCTCCATCGAGCACAGCTGAGCCAACCAGAAACAATGACAAAGGGCAATGACAACGAAAAAGGGAAAGAAATACCATAAGAACACCCATACTTTACATAAACACAGACACAGACATACGCACACACAAACACACAGTGTGCCTAATCCACCAGGCTTCCATATGCAACTGTAGACTCCACAGCAATTCAACTGGGAGTTCTCTTAAGAGTCCCATAATAACGAAGTAATGACAAAATACATGCTAATAAATACTTATGTTTAATAAAGACAAATGACAGTGTGAAGGTGTATACTAAAGAAAGACAAAATCTATACTTTTGACAGTGATAGACAGTCTGTAAAGAGTTACGTTATGAAAGATGATACTTGATATTAAGAGTGAGCTCATAACACATTCATAAAACCTCATTAGTATTCCACAATGTACCTGACTATATGAATGTGTGTTCGTGCTTCATAGAGTACATTATATATGAACACATCATGAGGCATTTTTGGAAGGCTTTATGAATGTTCTGTACCCTCACCTAAACAACAATCAAAGACAGACATACAGCCAGCCAGCCAGCCAGCCAGACAGACAGACAGACAGACAGACAGACAGACAGACAGACAGACAGACAGACAGACAGACAGACAGACAGACAGACAGACAGACAGACTACATTTGCTGAGGGATATCTGTAGTCATGCAACTCTCACCTGGAAATAAAAGTCTAAGGCATCGATCATCTCTGCCCCGTGTGGAAAACACTGAATCAAACAAATAAGAAGACTTATGTGAATAATGTTTTCCCTCTCCCTTTTAGACATTCAAAAACATGCCCTAAGTAAACCCCCAAAAGACAAATTTGAAGTCCTCATTATTGTTGGCTGAACTGACTGTAGAAAGAAGAGATTATTCCAACACCACCTGAACACAATGATGGTCTGACTGACCGTAAAAATCAGTTCGATGACGAGAATTAATGTGTTACAAAAAGGAAGATGTGTTGAAATGGGACCCACTGCAGAAGTATTTAACTGCAGCCAGTTATGAACACACAGCATTCCCTATACTTGACTGGGGTTGGGATGGTCCACAGCGCCGTATTTCAACAGGTCTATCAAGCACATAATGGATATGTGGCAAACGTGTGTGTTTCAGTGCCCTCGGAGTATACTATATACTGTACACATACTGTAGGCATATGAGTGTCACTCAAAAGACTATAAACTGTAGCTCACCCTCTTCTCTTTCAGGTAGTAGCCAATGGCATAATTCCTGTCTCCAGTTTCCTTCTCTGATTGGAAGCTGTAGAGAGCAACAGGATCGGGGACATTCATTGGTTAAAACTAGTCACCAATGAAGTGTGAACACTAGCAGTAGCTAGAGACACTGCTAACATGCATTTCCACCATAACCAGCATCAGCAGATTTCTGCAATGCATGTCTTGTATTGTAATGCAGTCTTGGTAGCAAGTAGTTTTAGCTCCCATCATATAAAGTAAATTGAACATATTTAAAATACATGAAAACACTTGACTTGTGTGACAATGACTTTCAAGGGTAAACATTATGATGTTGACTCACGTTGCGTTACTGAACCCTACATACTCCTGGCCAGCCATCTTCTTTACGAAGTCCATCACCTGACACACATATATAATACTGTCAGTGGCCTCCAGCTCCATGGCGAGTGACAAAGACTGTGAATCTCAAGTGTTAAATGTTGCAGGTACATTCATTACTGTGGAAGATGTTAATGTGTCGATCAGTACGCTCAGTGCTCAGGTATGTACTCACATAGTCAAACTTCTCTGCCTTGTTTGTACCAGGCTACAAGACAAAAGGAGACACACACAAACAAAACATTATTTGCTTGTTTGTTTTTTGTTGTTATTGTTTTGTTTTCTAAAGGTATTAAGGACTCACTGCCAGCTGGCAAAATTAGTGTTGATTATTTGGTACCACTAAATTGTTACTAAATTCACATTCATAATGTGTTTATATTCTGAATAGTAACAGACCTCTTCATCAACTGAGTAATTATTACATTGCCTAAATTTAGCTCACACATGTGCTTCAATCCTCCGACCATGTAATTACCATTGGCCTATGGACCTCTGCATAGGCAGGCCTGCATGGCATAGGGATCATGCCTAAGTGTAATAACACTGCCGTGTGGCTGGCTAAGATCACAAGACCGGTCCCTCTATGTCCTCCATTAGGACACTAATGAATGCCATCATTAGATGTATGCTAAGATTTCAAATTAGAGTGAGTTATTTTAGTAAAGCAAACACTGTTATTTTTGTCGAAAGAGTAGTTAGGAGTTTTTCTTTTACCTCTACCAAAGTTGTGACAGGTGTTAATATGTACATGACAGGTAATATTTTCCTGTTCCTGAGTTAGTTTGTTCGTTCCTATCAAGGTTGTTGATGTCAAATGATCATATTTGTGATTTACAGTTGTGTCACGCCATAAATACAACAACTTTCTCTATGGTGATTACTAATGTGATTATAATTTAAATGTCACAGCTGTGTTACTGATAAATATTCGGCTCTTCCTGGGCAATCACAGTAAAGAATTCGCTGCTGCCAAGTTATGTGAAGTACTGCCGAGGGACGGTATACGATACAGTATAGACCCAGCCTGTCCCTGTCACATCCACTGTCACTTTCTAATAAAGCTGACAGAACATGCAAAGTCCCTTAGATTATTAGGCACGCATAACCTGCACAACAAATGCCAAATGGTGCCCTTCCAATACTCTCAAAGGTTGACTGTAATCTCATTTAGAAGCCATATTGTTGTCTGACACCAGTTCCTACATAGAGCAAGAAAGTCTATCCCTGCATCCGAATACCCTTACTAGCCGCCTGCATAGTAGCCAAAAATGAGGAAGCCACGACCTAGAACATCCGAATACCTTAGTAAGCTTTCAGTAGTAGGCGAAGCCGGGCCAAAAGTACCCGGATGGCTTGCTATTTCTGGTAATATTTTGCAGTGTGCAAGCGAACTACACTACGCTATCCCAGAAGTCACCGGGAGGTTGAAAACCGTAGAAGAAGAACCAAAAACTTCCCGCTCGTTAAAAGTAACCAAGATGGCGGAGACTCCGGTCGCTTGTCTGACAGTGTACAAATGTGCACTTCAGTAAATAAAAGCCATGTAAATAGTTGTTCACGTCACAAATGCACATAAATGTTGAGTTTACCTGATAAAATGCAGCTAACCGTTTGCTACAAGCTGGCAAAATCATGACGTTAATGTAAACAGCCGGGTCAGAGGACGGGCAAGATGGCGATGTCGTAGTACGTCCGAATTGTGCCTGCTACTGGCTAGTTTGCTACGTAGAAGCTACTACTGTAACGGTCGAGTGGTAAGCACTGCATAGAACGCAGTGCCTACTAAGGTTTCGGATGCAGGGTATGTCTATAATAGCTCAAACAACATGGGTCTGAAAAAACTAGATTGTTTACTTTGGTGAGTGTGATTTGGATACATATTTCTAATATCCTACTTGAATAATATTAAAGGTGTACTTCCATCATGTTTTCATTAATTTTGCGGTGCTCTCTAGTATTAATAATTGCCCTGTGCTCTGGTTTTAATGAAAAAAATGTTCTATGTTTTAGTTTGGTAGAGGGGGTGGGGCGGTGAGAACGACACGATTTCACCAGAGGCACGCTCCCTGCAGCTTCCTTTGCCCCACAGTCAACTTGATAGCAGAGTGGTAAAGGGGAAAAGTCAACTTGACAGCGCTAAAACTGCACACAGAATGTCTACGGAGATACAGCCTTATGTGTTTAATCCTGAATCCGAAGAGAAAGGAGAGATGGCACAAGCACAGTCGCTTCCTGACCGTTTGTCAATGAACGTTTCAGAATGGTAATATTTGCATGACAAAACAGTGCAAGTGCCCGGCTAAATGCAGTTCAGTCATTCAACTAGCCTGCTAATCTTATGCGAGTCAGTCAAACAGGCTAACATTATTTAATTGAAGCCCATTCAGTCAGTTTCTCTTATATGTATTTCCACGTCTACGTCACGGCGGAGGCACTTTTAGCATTGGGTCGTTTTTCCGCCTATTATCTTCTTTTGACTGATATAGAAAACGGGGATAGAAAAACATTTTGATATGCACCATGCATATGCAACTCGGGGTGACCCATCATATTTCAAAAGAGCAAGTACTAAACGGTTTCTCGTGGAAGTACACCTTTAATATTTTAATTTTGGATTTTACACATATATAATTAGTGTTATTTGCTATGGATCAGAGAAGCTGGCTGGTGAGGTTTGTAGCTCATATTAGGTGACCTAGATTTACCTGTCTACTCTAGACACAGCTGTTTAGTTTAACTTGTTCTATTTGCTCACACACACACACACACACACACACACACACACACACACACACACACACACACACACACACGCGCGCGTACACACACACACACACACACACACACACACACACACACACACACACCTCCCAGTCTGGTTTTCATCACTCCCCTGGCCCTAATCTCTGACGCCACACACACATGACAGTGTAAACACACCCTCACAATGTCACCCATGACACACACCCACCCACACACACACACACACACACACACATACACACACCCTCGCTACACTACCTGTGATTGGCTGGGTAAGACAGAAACACATACCACCCACATCTTACGTATGTACATGCCTACTCACACACACAACCATGTCCATACACATATAAGGCTTTCTTCATGTCTTCTGCTCTTTCTTTCTTTCTTTCTTTCTTTCTTTCTTTCTTTCTTTCTTTATGACTGTATTGCTTTCTGTATCTCTTGGTGATTGGATGGACTATTATAAACACAACATATGCTTCAACTTGTATCCTCTACACCCCTCCACACACATATACTCTCTATGTCTCACACACACATATACTCTCTCTCTCTCACACACACATATACTCTCTCTGTCTCACACACACATATACTCTCTATGTCTCACACACACATATACTCTCTATGTCTCACACACACATATACTCTCTATGTCTCACACACACATATACTCTCTATGTCTCACACACACATATACTCTCTCTCTCTCACACACACATATACTCTCTCTGTCTCACACACACATATACTCTCTATGTCTCACACACACATATACTCTCTATGTCTCACACACACATATACTCTCTATGTCTCACACACACATATACTCTCTATGTCTCACACACACATATACTCTCTATGTCTCACACACACATATACTCTCTATGTCTCACACACACATATACTCTCTATGTCTCACACACACATATACTCTCTATGTCTCACACACACATATACTCTCTCTCTCTCACACACACATATACTCTCTCTCTCTCACACACACATATACTCTCTCTGTCTCACACACACATATACTCTCTCTGTCTCACACACACATATACTCTCTATGTCTCACACACACATATACTCTCTATGTCTCACACACACATATACTCTCTATGTCTCACACACACATATACTCTCTCTGTCTCACACACACATATACTCTCTCTGTCTCACACACACACACATATACTCTCTCTCTCTCACACACACACATGTCCACACACACACACACGCATACAAAGATGCACACATCTTCAGATGTAAACGGACTCTCTCTCTCTCTCTCTCTCTCTCTCTCTCTCTCTCTCTCTCAGTTGTTGGCTGGACTTAAACACAAACATGCAGACCTAGTGACCCATGGCTCATCCACCTACTTAAAATCTCTCTTTCTCTTTCTGTCCTCCGTCTATCTCTCCGTTTGTCTCTCAGTCAGGACAAACTGACTGCAGTGGACTGGTGTAACTGACACCTATAGGGTGAGAGTTCACCATGGCGTGTCTGGGTGAAAGGTCATAGCCTGACAAATATTGGGCTCTGTCAGTTCAAATATTACATGTGTTTCACAGCAAAGAAGTGTGTGTGTGTGTGTGTGTGTGTGTGTGTGTGTGTGTGTGTGTGTGTGTGTGTGTGTGTGTGTGTGTGTGTGTGTGTGTGTGTGTGTGTGTGTGTGTGTCTACTACATCAGAGCCTGTGCCTGCCTACATACATTAGAGGGGGAAAACGGCTTAAGCAAACTCCTTTTTTGTTCTGCATGTTTGTGTTTGACATGTGTACACTGCTACAAACATTATAGGGGTTTAGTCTAAGAATGACATAAAAACCCTTATAAACCACCCATATAATGTACTGTCCATGGGTGTAGGAAGCATCAACATACTATATTTACACTTAAATCTAAACTTTATGAATGGAGGACCTTGATTTCAACAATAAACCATAAGAGTGATATTACATGTAAAGTGTTGCTGTCCAACATTCATGTATAGTTTACCTTGATGAGAGAGCTGATGACAATTGCTCCAGCATTGATCATAGGATTGTGTGGTTTATCTAAAGAGAAAGGGCACAGAAAACACATCACACACCAGTGGTCAAATACATCACTATCCACTTGAGAGATTGAGAGAGTGAAAACAGGATGAATAAAAAAAACATACTGTTTCCAAAAAGTCATGTTTCACAGTCAAACAGTCAAACAGAGCGCAGAGAGCAGTGCAAGACAGACGGTACAAGAGGGCAAAAGAGACAAGAAAACAGCAGACAATAGCAATGACAAACAAGGGGGTTAAGGCACAGTAGGGTGGAGTACTGAATCTGATGGTCTGCGTTATTACATTAGACTTACGGACGCTTTTATCCAGAGCGAGTTACAGTTATTTACAGGGTTTCAGTTACAGTCCCTGGAGCAGTGTAGGGTTAGATGCCTTGCTCAAGAGCATTTCAGCCATGGGTAGGGCAGGACTCAAACCTGCAACTCTCCTAGTCCCAAGATGAACTCCCTAACCACTAGACCCCAGCTGCCCACTATAGTAAACAGTGAAGTTAGGTTGGATTAGTGGTAAGTTTCCATGAGAGAGTAACGCAAGGCATGTGTGGTGGCGGCTGTGATGTCTTACCGTCCTCGTCCAGTGACAGCTTGTTGAACTTGAGGCCGCTGGGCTCCTTTCCCACGTACTTGTGCACGTGGTCAGAGCCCACCTCGTGCACGGCGATGGCGTACTCCAGGGGCTTCACGCACGACTGCAGACAGAAGGCCACCTTGGTGTCGCCCACAGAGTGCCTGAGCAGACAGACAGATAGACAGACAGACAGTGAGACAGAGAGGCAGATAGACAGAGAGACAGACAGACAGACAGACGTATAGACAGACAGGCAGATAGACAGATAAACAGCGAGACAGACAGATAGACAGACAGACAGGCAGATAGACAGGCAGAGGAATAAAGATAGACAGACAGAGACAGACAGATGGATAGAGATACAGACAGACCGACAGATAGATTAACAGACACACACAGATAGACAGACAGGCAGATAGACAGAAAGAGAAATAGACAGAAAGACAGACAGATACATATTAGAGGGTGTACTATTGGCGCCCTTGAATGGTGTCAACTCAGAAATATATCACAGGCAGTTCAGATTCTCTGCATGACTGTTGTTATAGTAATGGAGGTGGACATAAACAAAAACCTTCAGCGGGCGCAAATGTCTTTTCCAAATATCTGATTGGCTCACTGTAATACAGGGCAGCACATCATTCACACTCCCTTCATTACTTTCCCATATATGGTCTGTCTCTTCAATTCTTTGTGTCTGATTATTGAACCTAACATGTTGTATTCATTGATATTGTATTTACTTACATTTATTTAATGTTGTTTCATTTTACATCTACATGTTCATATTCCTCCCATTTTAGGCTTTCTGTATTGTACTGTATCTGCCATTCTGCCTAACTATCTCTGACGAATGTAGTTGTCCCTCAAATGCTACTAAGTTGCATCTGAACTTAAAGTATAACTGTACAGCTGTACGTGTTTACTGGTGTGTGTTGTATGACTTTAAAATGCAGGCACATTAAATGCTAGCAGGGCTGGATGGTTCTCTTACCTCTGCCCATCCACTGTGCACAGGGAAACTCCCCACAGATCCGGATTGAACTTTGCTAAATGAGGAATATAGTCTGCCACCTTCAGTCACACACACATACATACCCACACATGCATGCACACACACACACACACACACACCACACATACACCACACACACACACACACACACACACACACGCACACACACACACTCAATAAGTATCAGAGGTCAACAATATGTGAAGTATGTAAGAATAGCGTAGTTATGCTATACACACTGTGACTGTACGTACACACACTGTGATAGCATACTCTGACTGGAAGACTTACGTGGCCTTTCTGCTGCGCTTGGACCCTGTGGAAGATCTGGTCTATGTTGCTCACGAACGTCTCAAACTCCGGGATGATGAACTTCTTCTGGAACGCCTGGGACAACAGCATGATGTTCCCACCAACACACCTAGGAGCCCACCCACGTGATTAGTCGTTTCACCATAGTCATTTTAGCATGCTGACTCTCTTACACAACCACTCAATAACCTGGGGATCACACTGCCCTACAAAGCCAAAAGGCAGTAGCTATATATTTTGAGAAATTGAGTTTAGACTGAAAATAGACTATGTAACACCCCCTTTGCCGTTTAACTAAATCTCTTGCTTCCTGCTACTAAGAAAGTACATAAAAGCATCACTATTTATATAGGTACAGCATGTTTTTTACATTTACAAATTACATTACATTTAGCAGACGCTTTTATCCAAAGCGACTTACAAAAGGAGGACATAATAGAGAACATCGAAGGTACCTATGTAAAGAGATGGTTAGTAGAAATTAGTTTTGTTAGGAAGAAAAGCAGTCTCGGAAGAGAAGGGTCTTCACAAGCTTTTTGAAGGTCGAGAGGGATATTGCTGCTCTTGTAGCGACTGGTAGGTTGTTCCACCACTGATGATACACACACCACTGATGTTCACGTAGTTACTGCACTTAGGGCAGCACAGGTGATTCCTAGCCTGGCTATGAGCCTGCCTGCGCACCTCCGATCGATTATCATCTCCATACAGTGGTAGTCTGGGTTTCCTTTCATTCAGATGGCTGTGTCTGGTGGTAGCTTTACAGCCTCCAATCAGAGAACAGGGGAAGAGACGTCAACTTTGTGCGCTACATTTGAATTGTACTCTGCATGCTACCGATTGGATACTTTTAAACTTAAGCAGAGTCTACACCACCAGGTAGCAAACGTAGAAAGGTAGAAATGCTCTTACAAATCTAGAACACAATAACACCTATGTAAGGATGCTCTTCATTGACTACAGCTCTGCCTTCAACACCATTATTCCATCCAGGCTAGTGATGAAGCTGCAAGACATTAACCTCAACCCTTCCCTCTGTCGCTGGATTCTGAACTTCCTCACTGACAGACCACAAGCTGTACGGCTGGGCCAGATTACTTCATCCACCCTATGCCTCAGCACCGGCGCTCCGCAAGGATGTGTGCTCAGCCCTCTTCTCTACTCCCTTTTTACACATGACTGCATGCATAGCCATCCACTCTTCTAATTCCATCATTAAATTTGCCGATGACACCACGGTCGTGGGCTGCATCACAAATGGAGATGAGTCTGCCTATAGAACTGAGGTAGCTGCATTGTCATCTTGGTGTGAGTGCAACAATTTGCTTCTCAACGTGACCAAAACAAAGGAGGTGATTGTTGACTTCAGGAGGACACAATAACAAGCACATCAGCCAATCTACATCAACAATACAGAGGTGGAGAGAGTTAGCAGTTTCAGGTTCCTTCGAGTTAACATCAGTGAGGATCTAAGCTGGTCTGAACACATCAAGAACATCACGAAGACTGCAAGACAGCGGCTCTTTTTTCTGAGGCGGCTGCATAAATACGGCATGGACAGTGGAATAATCACCAATTTCCACCGCTGTACCATTGAGAGTATTTTGACTGGTAACATCACAGCCTGGTATGGAAACAGCAACGCCCAGGACAGGAGAGCCCTCCAGCGTGTAGTCAGGTCTGCTCAATGAGTCATACAAACTGAAGTACCCAGTATACACTGTCTCTACAATCAACGCTGTATAAGGAAGGCAAAACGCATTATTTCTGATCCCTATCACCCCAGTCATGCACTTTTCACCCTACTACCTTCTGGCAGAAGATACAGGAGTATACGGACTCATACCACAAGACTAAGAGACAGTTTCTATCCACAAGCCATAAGGCTGCTTAACCTCCCTGAACTGCCCTCATAGAGCCTTTTGTACTCCTTTTTTCCCTCCCCTTCAACTACTAATTTTTCTTTTTCTTTTTTTTCTGAGCAAAACAAATTTTTCATTGCTATGAAGCACATGACAATAAAGTCCTTGTATCTTGTATCTTGTACAGAATAGCCAGACCCTCTGTACGAAATGCAGTGTAGTACAAGGGGCTGGTTTTATGACCAGGCTAGGTGGTTCCCTCAGGTCATTTACAATCACCTGGGAATTGACATGGTCTTTCTCATATGTCAAAACAATGTGGACCAAATTCACATTATATTACACAATAATAACATAGTAACATCCATTGAAAGATGCTTTTAAAATTATTCATAATATTCAATCCAATTTTTTCTCTGAAGTAAAATCAACCTTGTTAACTCTAAGTTGATAAATTATCAACAAAAAAGAGTATAAAGACAAATACATCCTCTGCAAACACATATATATCTGTAATGTTATTATATATCTGCAAAAAGTGACAACATACATCATTAAGTAATAAATGTAATGAAAACAATAATTTAGTTTAGTAATTATTAGTTTAAGCAAACTATAGGAAACAACCCCAGCAACAACCAAAATTCAAAATGTTAAGCAAGGACATGGCACAGACAGGACAAAGACAAGTCATGGCAAAAAAAAAACAACCATAGGAAAGATGACAGCCATGTTGGGCCACCTATATTTGCCCTGGCGGGATAACAAAGTTTACCCTGACCTTGAGCTTGACCTTGACCTTGTTGTCCCCAGTGCTGGGGTGACATTCTGTGTGCAGAGGACAAAGGCCCTGGCCATCATTGCAGTGAAACAGGGTCTGGTTTGGGGCAGGGCTGGTGGCCGTAAGGGCCTGTGGTTGTGAGCTATGTGGCTTTGTTTTGAAGAGGAGGGCTGGGCTGGTTGTTTTGAAGAGGAGTGCTGGTGACCTCAGGGCTGCAAACAGTGCAAGGGCTACTGACAGACGTCTGTCGTCACAATGGATGGAATCTACCCAGCTGCTCGATTCTTTCCACTGCTAAGCCCAACATGTGTGTGTCTGTGTGTGTGTGTGTGTGTGTGTGTGTGTGTGTGTGTGTGTGTGTGTGTGCGTGCGTGTGTGTGTGTGTGTGTGTGTGTGTGCGTGTGTGTGTGTGTGTTTGCGTGTTTGTTTTGAGGGGGGTCAATCATTAGGTACGGACTGCTGACAGAACGTGGTGACAGAAATGGGACCGGAAAAAGTCACGACAGACTTGAACGACCGCAGCAGTCCAAAAGACGATGTGTGTGTACATGCACGTGACATGTCCCAGGAAAAGCTGCCCTGATGCAATGTTATGTACATTTTTTAATCAATCAACCTACAAGTTGCCATTGTCTTAAAAGTTGTCATCATCTCCCACTATCTTGACATAGGTAGACAGTTAATGCCAACTGTGTTTTAAACCACAGATTAGCAAAGCCAGGGCATTAAGCCTTCTGCTATGCAAGTGGACACTGCCCTGACCTCACCAGCTCAGACTCCAACAGATGCAGAACCACTCTGTATCCTGGAGTGTGTGTGTGTGTGTGTGTGTGTGTGTGTGTGTGTGTGTGTGTGTGTGTGTGTGTGTGTGTGTGTGTGCAGGTTGGGTGTTGACCACTGTCGGTTGATGTATAAATAGCCTGTTTGGTGTGTGTGCGTGCCTGTGTGTGTGTGTGTGTGTGTGTGTGTGTGTGTGTGTGTGTGTGTGTGTGTGTGTGTGTGTGTGTGTGTGAATTCATATGTGTGTGTGCATGTGAGTGTCAGCGCTGATTAGAGAGAGTGTGTGTGTAATATGAGGAGCTCAGGCCAAGCTGGTGTGTGTCGGAGGGACACAGAAGTACACACTGCTAAGGAACCACAGATGTAAATTAGCCTCATGCTAACTCTGGTAAAATGTATCAAATGACAACATCAAGCGGACAGTCTCTTCCAAATAAACAATGGCTGGTATCCCAGTTTCAGAGGGGAAAAGTCCAGTCATACATTCCCTCTGTCTGTGCATTTCACACAGTTGTCTAGTCACTAACTAGCTGATGTACCTGTCTGCTGAGCTGTGCCAAACAGGACTCTTTGGCCAAGTGAGTTGTTGGAACGAAGAGGCCTATGTGGCAGAACTTTTACTGTCCGATGACCACCTCTGCAAATAACACAACCAAACAAATGAATAAATGGCGAGAGGCGGGGGGGGGGGGGCTCACTTTCCAAAGAGCTCTCTGTCCATCATGACCTCAGTGATGGAGTCGCGTACGGTCAGGCGGAGTTTGTCCACGCAATCCTTCAGGCGAGGATCTGTAATCAGGAGACCTGTGCTTTTCAGGGCCTGAAAGCAGAAGACAGGAGGATATCTTCATTCATACTAGTTGTACCAGCAGTTGGACGTCTTACTACCATTTACATTTGTAGTTACTTTCTACAGCAATATGTACACACACAGGCACACATTTAATAAATAAATATTTTAAAAGGCATGATTCTAAAAACAAGTAAAGAATGGTGTTGGTTTCTTTTAGTTTTAGCTTAACTTCACTGATTATCATATCAAGCCATACTCACGGAAATAAACTGGGAAATTGGGATTCTTTCTTCTCCTTGTGTGATAGTGTAGAAAAGCATGTCTTCCAGGGCCACGAAAAGACCCATTCTTTTTTCATTGACATGCCTAGCGGGAAATACAATTGTTTAACTGAGTGACAGGTCTACAACACGTACCAAACTGGGTACAATATGAATTGGTCAACAAACAGTTTGCTCATGTTGATTTCTACCGCCGACGAAGGGCTGTCCACTCACATTTGAGACAATCTGTTGCCATACTGGTGCCTCAAGTGAGAAGTCCCGCTGTATTTCCGTTTGTTTACAGCACTGCTTCTTACACTTTTCCGAAATCCGAAGGCTGGCGCTCGTGTGACATCTTTCACTACGCACACGGCAACTCCTGCGCTACCCACGCGCACAAATTTCAGACAGAACATACTTTTAAAAGTGGAAGTTCCACAGAGACGCCTGTGGCTTACTTGCGCTCTTGAGCAGCTTGCGAATAGCCTACTTGCGCTGTTGTCTGAAGTGTCTGAGCATGAGCAACTGTACACTAGCAGACAAAACTCAGCTGGACAGTGACCTAAACTGCAGATACCTGACGTAGCCAATCACTGTGGGCAGAGAGCGCAGTTGTCACAGTGAGCTACAAGATAAATCATCTACTTGATGTGTTCAGAGTGAGCAAGTCGAATAACAGATTAAATATATGTGCATTGTAACTGTATTTGTATTGTGTTTCAGCTTACATAGCCTATTAATGTTACAAAATGCCCTTTTTAATTGATTTAAAAATCTTGTATTGGCTAAGTCATAGGCAGTGGCGGTTCTAGGGGGGGGCGGGCTGGGCCTTTGCCCAGGGCGCAATTTCGTGAAGGGTGCCGTGCTATTGGCCTCACGAGCGCTTGAAAAAATATATATATCATCTAAAAAGTTTTTAATATCTATCATATCACTGTGTAGGAAATTGTGAAAATGGTGCCCCCTTTGGCTGCCCGCGCCCCTGCTGAAAAGTTCCCGTGCACAGAAGCTGTGAGAGAAGGGCAAAGGGGAGGGGGCGCGGGGGACTGTTCACCTCTGGGTCTCTCAAATGCAATGCACAAGTGGGCAATACTCTGCAATTAGTGAGCGAAGTCAGTCACACATAAGCTTCCTTCCCAATAACGCACATTTTATTCCTACCATTATATTTACAGGTTTATAATTCCTGCACATCTTTTAATTGTGTGAAAGGGCTAAAAACAGGGCAATACAAAACGAGTAGGCGGTCACCAAGGTGAGTCCTAACTCCTGGACGGCAGTGACAGTGTTTGGGGATGGGAAATACAGTATGTTGACTGTCGAGTGACAAACAGAAGGAGATGGACAGAAAAAGGCCAAAGCCATTAGAAGTGTAGAAACAAGCAAAAGATGAAGGTATGCAACTGTTCTCTCTGCATGATCACGTTATCCATGCCATGAATGAATGTTAATCATGGTATAACTCTTATGTTTGTTAGCCTTCTAGCTATGATGCTACGATTGCTATATTCAACAATAATTCGGTCTTAGCTCAACAAACACAAGATCTAATTTCACCATAAGATTTGGCTTTGCAACAAAACGGTTACAAGTTAAGTTATTATTGATTTCCATAATTTGGGTTAACGTTGAGCCCTGTCATCAGCCAACAGAATGTTATTATGGTAGTTTCAACATGCAATTTGCTGCAACTCAGTTTGCATAGTTTAACTATAGGGTAGTTTAGCATAGTTAACCAGTCATACCTGAACGTGTAACAAGCATACTGTAGAATTCGAGGCAGTAACCAAGGAGCTAATTGTTCCTCCCTAAAAGATAGATTAATATAGCGTCTAATGACAGACATTTGGCATGTAAGGGCATGTTATTATAATGAAATTGCAATTTTTGGATGTTTTGTATAAGAGTTTTTGTAGCCTACAGTGTTTTGGTGTTAATTTCAAGTGCAATTCAATAACAAAACGTGCAAAATTATGTTTTTTTTTCTCATGGGGGGGGGGGGGGGGGCGCTCGGAGGGGGTCTCGCCCGGGGAGTAATTCAATGTAGAACCGCTACTGGGACAGGGCACCATCTATCAGTGATGTTACTGTAAAATAAGTGGCTTGGGTGTTGAGTTCAGAAAATGAAATCAAACACACAGTAGTCTCATTATTATTTACATTTTTTGTTAAACTTTATTGAATTTATACATTTACAGAGATATGCATTCATTATCAATAAGAGCACTGCATCGGTTTGACACTCACATATTGTAACAAAGAATGCTGCTTCAACAGGGGTGGTGTACACAGTGAGTGGTTGTAGAAAATGAACATAAGCGGTAGACCAGCTCATTAGCAGCAGGGAATGTCCCCAAAGCAGTCTGCCAAAGGCCCACTCCTCTGTCAGCTACACAATTTAATAGTCTCACCAAGATCGTAAGAGTGTTAGTCAGGATGGTTTAGCTGCAAAAAGACAGAATTCCCTCCAGGAGTTGACAAATCAGAGGGTTAACAATGGTGGTGAATTTCATTCAAATGAAACCACACAATCACAATTCATGCAGATATTCCATGACTGTGTTTGTAGTTATTTGTTTGCTTTAACTTGAATTTTTAGCTTTAATCTTGCAGAAATATTGTGGCGATAACAGTCATAGTTTAGGAAAGTTCCTAAAGTTATAAGAGAGCAAAATCCTGTTGATTCATGATGAATTCACATGACAAAGTCAGCTGCTGCCTGAGTAGTTTACACTGTCTTCACCTACAGCAAACCACATGCTCTCTATCTAACGCCACACTAACCGATCCCAATCACACTAACTATGCCCTTTTACACAGTGATACCTGGTAAGGCCTCAAGCACATATTAAAAACTGTACCAATAGATTTGGAGTGGAATTACTTTTCTCCTGCATCACAAAGAATAAGGCAACAACAAAATTACACTCGTTCTCAGACAGCATTTCTTAAGTCACGCTCAAATGCACAATAACTTACTGGCAAATGGTTTTCTCCCCCATCACACATACATACTTCTTCAACACTTTGGCCTTTGACCTTCGACCTTTGAACTGTGATTCCCTACATCTAAAGTACAGCACTGATCTCTCTCTCTCTCTCTCTCTCTCTCTCTCTCTCTCTCTCTACACGCTCTTGGCAGGCCGAGGAAGCACAAGTTTGAGGCCCAGGTCGACCACGCAGGCGGGCATGTAGGAGAGCGGGATCCAGACGAACTTGGCGTCCCAGCCAGCGCTGTAGCGGGTGCGTGGGTAGGCGGAGGTGAGCGCGTGCTCCATGCAGTTGGTGACCTTGCTCAGGTCAGAGTCGCACACAGCGTTCATGATGAGACGCTGCACCTTAATGTCTGCGGATGGCAAATAGGCATACAGTAATACAGCACAGGATGGGAATGAGTGTGTCAGTTTAAAAAAACATCTCAGACATCTAATGTCTGTATCTACTATTATAATTAGGGATATACGATTGTGGATGCCTTACTAAAATTACTTAAGTTTTTAACTTTTTTCCACAATAACGTCCTACATACTGCATATACCACATAGTGAGTACTCACTAAATACTGTATAGTGTGTACTCACACACAACACAACACACACAACACGCTCACTTACTCACTCAGTGTATATAAAGATGAAAACACAGAAACAAGAGATGCAAACACACACATACACACACTCTCTCTCACTCACTCTCTCGCTCTCTCTCTCTTTCTTTCTCTCTCTCTCTCTCTCTGTCTCTCTTTCTTTCTCTCTCTCGCTTATCTAGCATCTTACATTTCTTTCGGAGTTACCATTGCAAGTATACTCACACTTCTCAAGGTACTTCTCCCCATAGCTCTCCCGCACCTCGGGGGTGAGCTGATTCCACAGTCGGTGGAGCTCCTTCTCGATGGGGTCAAGACTCGTCACCTGGGTCTTAAAGAAGCCTGGCTCGATGATGGACACTTTGATTCCAAAGTAGCTGATGTCCCTCCTGTAAACATCCAGAAACAACAACAACAACAACAACAACAGATAAATACATTTTATGGATATAAAACACCCAGTTCATAACATGCTGCATTATGCTGTACTTGTGGTAATTTTTCTCAGCTCCTCCCCAATAGCCAAAGAAAAATGGTGGACTTATACCAAAGGTTACCTTCCTGTTTGTTAGTTGGGGTTTTGTTTACATTTGGTAAAATAACTGTATCTCTTCGGGAAGTCTAAGATTTTATTGCAGACGTTGGAATCGCAACAATTTGCAATTTGATATACACATGTACATGTTAATAACTTTTTTTGTGAACATCTGAATGTACCGTCCCTAATATAACATTGATGATGATGATGTATATGATGGATAAACAACTTCAAAGTGATAACATTGAGGTAACATTTGATTTCTTTCATCTGATTCAGTTTTACCTGAGGCAGTCAGAAAAGGACTCCACGGCAAACTTGGAGATGCAGTATCCACCACCATTAGCAGCCACCCGTCCCAGAACCGACGCCACGTTTACGATGCGGCCTTTCGCTTGCTTAATGAGAGGCAGGAAGTTCATGGTCGTTTCGATCACGCCGATCATGTTGACCTTCAGGGTGCTTTGAAAGTCCTCGATCCTCATCCACTCCGAAGGTCCCATGGGTAGTGACCGGCCAGCATTGTTCACAATGCCCCACAGTCCTGGTAATGGGGGGATTTAAGATGAGTCAGGTGTGATATGAGGTCATAGGTCAACGAGCTGTCTATGGTACTCAAGTACTCACACATTGCACTGATTACAGATATCACTCTTTACCAGCAGGCCTACAAATATGGAATTACTTATCAGTCATTAATGAAGTTATGTGTAAAAACAAAGGCATTTTGAGCCGAATACTTGATGTCTGGATGTTTAAAATAAAATGGTAAAACTGCATTTATAAAGTGCTTTGTCATACTAATGGGAGTAGCCAAGGTGCTTTGCAGCTGAAACCTTCACATTCACTGCCATACAAGGTGTCAACCAGCGCACAGAGAGTATTATGGAGTTCAGTGTCTTGCTCAAGGACACCCTGACCTAGCCAGGAAGATCTGGAATCAAACCAGTAACCACCCAATTGCTGGACAATTCAGGGGGCCCAGAGCTTCACAAGGGCCCACATAGGACTATGATATGGTAGGGGTGGGGGCCAAATGTATTTATTCTTTCATGGGGCCCACAATTTCTAGTGGTGGCACTACCTTTGTAGCCTGGTAAACCAGCCCCTCGTACTTCATTTTATTTTGTACAGAGGGTCTGGACCAGACACTGTCAGAAACGATTTGTTGGAGGTGTGTACTCTCCTGAAGTTTAAAAAAAGTGCCTCTGCCTTTACCCAATCGCTTACGCCTGGTCGTCACGTATGCAATTAGCCTACCTATGCACTACAATTCAAATGTAGCACACACGGTCAACGTCATGGCTAACGAACACACCCTCTGTTCGCTGATTGGATCGGTCTTGCTGGGGCCGATTAAATGACCCTCAAGAGATTCCGGTCCACACCCTCTGTACAAAATAAAAAAATGAAGTACGAGGGGCTGCTTTACCAGGCTACTACCTTTGACCCACTGGGCCCCTTCCTTAATTCGGTCCTGCCTTTCACCCCTTACCGTGCTCGCCGACTTCCTGCCTGGTCCACTCCGCAGCCTTCTTGATGCTGTCGGTGCTGGTGACGTCCAGCAGCACGGTCCGCATGTGGGGCCCCGTCGCCCTTTTCAGGTCGTCCGCCCCTTTCTCCGTCAGGCAGGCGGCGATCACGCGGAACCCCTTGCGGTCCAGCTGCTTGCACAGTAGGTTCCCAAAGCCCGAGTCGGAGCCGGTCACCAGCACGTACTTGTTGTGGAACCTGGTCACCTGCTGGCAGTCCAGGTAGAACCAGACGGCCGCCCACACCACCGCCACCGTCCCTCCCACGTACATCCACATGCCATCCTCACTAGGGAAGAGAGCCACAGGGAGTTACACACCTCAGCACACAGCGCAAAGGCTGCGGGTGATAATGGGTTTTTATATTATTTTACAACTCTGTATGTCAGATATATATAATTTCATATAATTGCATATATGAAATTTATATTGTTTCCACATGCCATCCGGGCTAAGGGGGAGAGAGCAATGGGAATTTATAGATAAACAGAAAACAGAGGGATCAGTGGGTAAACGTACGCACTTATGAGCAGATTTCAGGTCACAAGAACCCAGTAATCCTTTGTGAATGTTACTGACTAAAATTCCTCACCACAAAAACATCAATATACTCCACAGGTCCATGTTGATGCTGAGGTGATTCTGTTGCTCTATAGATGCCTGAAAACACAAATAAGAAAATATATCAATTTATTGATACATTTGGCAACAAACCCAGAAGACAGCGGACTAGTGAGGATCTGGTTCTGACTTGATCAGATGAGGTCCAGTTCAAGGTCCAGTAAGTATTCCAGGGTCTCCCGAAGGAGAAACAATTGGGTTGATGACCCTCCACTGATTTACAGCTCATGTGTAATAATAATTACTAACATAATAATATATTTCTTATTCTTGTTCAACTACTGTATTATTACAATTCACTGAAAACTATGGGGTTTAGGGGGCAGCATTTGTAATTAATAAAAGTGATTTCAAGTGATTTCTTTTCAGACTTTCCGCATTTTGTAGTTACTCAAAGGTGCCGTACGTAAGAAATGTTTGGCAAATCCTAAAATGGTCCTGAAATGTCACCAGCGATTAAGGATACTGCAATAGCACAGCCACAATACAGAATATTAACACTTCTCAAATTCCTTTTCTGTTTTGATTATGTGCTTCGTCTCTTGCCTTTATAAGGGGAACAATACTGTAACAATACAGGGTTTTCAGTTTTTCCCAGTTTTGGGGCAGCTGTGGCCTAATGGGTTAGTTGGTCCTGTGATCACAGGACAGGTTCAAGTTCTGTACCAGTGGAAAGAATGTGGGTAGGGGAGTGAATAACTAGTGCTCTCCTGCCCCCTTATCCATGGCTGAAGTGCCCTTGAGCAAGGCATCTAACCCCACATTGTTCCAGGGACTGTACCCTGTACCTAAAATAACTGTAAGTCACTCTGGATAAGAGTGTCAGCTAAGTGTAATGTAATGTAATCCTACAAATACCTCCTATCATATTAAAATATCCCATCATGCAACCTCCTGACCTGTTTTTGGTATTTTAGCACCACCTGGTGGCTGGCTCAGATCTCTCAGTACTTAAAGTATGGAAGAAGTAATTGCACAGGCCAGGAGAAACTTAGCTATACAATAGTTTATTTCAATGAGCCATTAACCCTGAACCTATGAAGCCTTCACCAGTTCTACCTTAAGGCAATTTATTTAACTACCTTGTTCGTCTCTCTGGAAAGTAAGGTGCTGGCATTACAGTTAGACATCTAAAACAGGTGTTCATTTCACATAGTACATAATTTTTTTAAACTGTCCTTTGCATTTATTTCAGTTAGTTGATTTTGAGTGTGCTTGTGTGTGTGTGTGTGTGTGTGAGAGAGAGAGAGAGAGAGAGAGAGAGAGGGAGAGAGAGGCAGGGAAAGTGAGAAAGAGAGAGAAAGAGGTAGGGAAGTAGGCAGGGATCACGTGTGTGGTGTGTGTGTGTGTGTGTGTGTGTGTGTGTGTGTGTGTGTGTGTGTGTGTGTGTGTGTGTGTGTGTGTGTGTGTGTGTGTGTGTGTGTGTGTGTGTGTGTGTGAGAGAGAGAGAGAGAGAGAGTGTGGTGTGTGTGGTGTGTGTGAGTGTGTGATGATGATTATGTAGTCACAGGGTGAAAACAGAAATAAGATTGTGACGTCAAAGGCACATGAGAACCTTTGGACTAAGGGTCTTGGCAAACAAGCAGAGCCATTGGGAAGTAAGCAGAGAGAACTAAGGGGGGGGGCAATATAAGCCTCTCACAGGCCAAAACCTATTAGAGTAAAACTTTCACAACCAACTGTGAAACGGAGGCGGAAAAGTATGCAGGATTTCCTTCTCCCCCCAGAATTGATCCCAATACATAAAATAAATATCCTGCCACATTTTTGATCCAACTTTTTCTGAATCAGCTGGTCCCAATGAGCACATAAATCACGTTGTAAAGCCAGAATTTATGTTGTGAAGCCAAAATTGACACCTCCGACTGTCTCTCACAGAATGTGCCGTGTAGGCCAGGGGCCTGTGAAAGACGGCGCAAGGCCATCCCCCCACTAGGAGCAAGGAAGAGCGGGCAACTGTGGCCTAGTTAGGGAGTTGGTCTTGCAATTGGAAGGTTGCCGGTTCGAATCCTGCCCTACCCATGGTTGAGATGCCCTTGAGCAAGGGACTGTTCAAGTTCTCCAGGGACTGTAACTGAAACCCTGTAAATATCTGTAAGTTGCTCTGAATAAGAGCGTCAGCAGGTAAGGAGCATGTTGTGCAAAGGTATCAGGCTGAACCAAAGTTTCACTAGTGCACTACTATCAGGGGCACTGCTAGACATTGTGGACTCCCTGAAAGAAAATAATGCTGGGTCCTCTGTGGGCCCCTGTTAAGCTCCATGAATTTTCCTGATCTACCCTCATCCTTAACAGTGCCCATGACTCATACCACAGTCTGAAAAAAAATGGAGGATTGGTTTCTCTGTGTGGGCAAAAGTGTTTTCGAAAAAAGTGTTTTCGACAATCTATGCACTACAAACACTAACTAATGGGGTAAGTAAAGATATAAAATCCTTCCATAGTTTAGTGAGAATAGGTCAGTTTTCTACATCCCAGTTGGAGAATAGACAGTACACAGTAGACAGTTTTAAAAGGTTGTCCACATACTTGTTTCTTCTTTCTGATATAATGGTATACCTGGTATATCTGGTATACTTTTATCAACTACACATAGTTGGTGTAGCAATGTTTGAACTCCGTGCTTTTCATCACATTCTCCATAACAAGTGTGCAGACCTCTTTTTAAAAAAAAAAAAAAAAAAAAAAAATAATTTAGCCCATACAAGAAAGGCTCAAACAAGCAGTTTACTAGCATAATCCTGCTGCTCTTATCAAAGAGTCTTTGTTGGTTCTTGGTAAGACCTAATATCTAAAGTACTGTGCTGTGTCTGTACATATAAGCATCTTTAATGTGCCAAATAATTTTTTTCTTGTCAGTGCAAATGTTCATTCATGTTTTGAAAATGGCCATTATTAATCCATAAATTGCCCAAGTAAATTCATTCACTAACCAAAGATAAAGTCATAATGTTGCATCGATTGAAAATTTATAATTTAATTACAACCAGTAATGGATGAGAAAGACCTGATATTCAATATATTGCAGTAATTACAAGCAAAGTTGCTATAACATACAGTAAAACACTAACAACAATGCTGCTTCATTCGTACTGATATGAATTGACATATTCCATACAAATGCATTTTTTATAGAAATGGTTAATGACAGAAGCCACAATAAAATACTGAATTCAAACCAAAAGGTATAAACCACTGTTTTCTCTCTGGCAAACAAGACTTTAAAAACCTCTATTTCACATACATCACTACAGAGCACATTTTAAAATCATAATAATAATAATAATAATAAACAAATTGATTCACCGTGTATTTTCCTGGCAATAGCTGTTTGTAACTGCACTGTATGGATCATCAATGTGGCGGCTGCTGGTACCTGTTTGCTGGCATGGGCCAGCTGGGGTGTGTATGTGAGTCGTACCTGCTTGCTGGTGTGTGTAGTGGCCCTCGACCTCCTCTGGCTGTGGCCCTCTGCTGCTAGACTGAGCCTGTGTGTGTACCACACGGCTGCAGAGAAAGCTTTATCCTTTCACTTTATCCTTTAAGACAGGTCCACAGTGCATAATCTGCAATCTGTGTGTGTGTGTGTGTGTGTGTGTGTGTGTGTGCGTGCTTGTGTGTGTGTGAGATGCAGAGAGAAAGGGAAAACCCTCTGTGTCCATTTACAATGCCGGATCCCAAATGTTTTTATGTAATAGTATTACGCGCCATGATGTGGAGAAAACACATAACACACATTTATCACGCTTCTGTCTGTGTGTATTACACAGTGGTGGCAATGTAACACCAGAAAATGAGGGAACAAGGAAACCTTGACTGTTATGTACCAGTAAATAAACAGATGTTTTGTGAAGTCCTGGGCATCTAGACGTTCCTTATGTTACGTGTATGTTAGCGCTAGGGGTTTCTGTCCTCCATTTCCAACATCTGTTGGTCAAAAGTGTTGCCAGCGAAAGTGGCCGTACTGATGCACTGATCAGTATGTAGTCTGGCAGCTGACTGGGGTCAGACAGAGCCTGGCCCTACTTTTGGTCCAGTCCCGGCACTGGTCTGTTCACAACATCTGGGAAACACACACACACACACACACACACACACACACACACACACACACACACACACACACACACACACACAGCACTATATAGTTGTAAAGCAAGGACAGCTGTTGCCACAGCTTAAAGTGAAAACTCTTCGCTAGAGTAGAAAATCAAAAGTGCAGGTGCTTCTGACAGGGCGCATCACATTGCAATTAGATTACTCATAATCTTTAGGCCATCTGGTCTGTGTTTCCCCCAGTGTGGTCCCGACACTTGAGCTGCGTCTGATCAAGATGTCCAGCACAAGTAGCCCACAGTACAAGTAACTGGAACCAAGGGGTCTTTTAAATGGTTTCATAACTTCAGCTGCAGTTGTGAATAGATATTCTAAACCACCTACAGTGCCCTTAATAGCTGTTACATCGGGAGCAAGGAGCATTGTTGGCAAATGAAACGCTGTTGCCAAAACTGACCTTTGAAAGAGGCTCTGGGTAAGCGTGTTGCCATGTGTTGGCTGACAGAGGAAGTGGTTGTATTACATGCATTTCATTCCAGACACTACATCATCATATTACAAATACGGTGACAACCAGTACCCTGCCAGGTGTCCTCAGAATACCTGCATGTACGTTTTTACACTCACTTAACAAATATGATTGACTCACCACTTCATTTGTTATTACCAAAGTGGTGTAAGCCAAAGGGAAATAATATCTATTACTTTTTCTTTACTAACTTTAAGCAGTGACTCTGATGCAAGGCTGGAAATTAACTTTTCAAAATGTGAACTTTTTAAAATTCACCAGCCACTCAACAGTGAATCATTATTTTGTGTCCAAAATCTACCAGCCACTGCCATCTTTTACCAGCATTTGGCTGGTGGCTGTTGCAAATATCCATCTTTGCTGTGATTCATAATAAAGTCAAGGAAAACACTAGGAATAATATTTGATGTATGATTAAATGAAGGTAAACACTGAGAATAGTATCCGAAGCATGATTAAATGAAGGGAAACACTGAGAATAATCATAAAACGTGACATGACGCACAGAGGCGAGCAGAGCAGCTGAAAGGTTCCTGTTACCAAAGCTGGACTTTGGCTCCGTCTGGGTGAGAAGCAGGTGAGCAGCCATGTGCCACAGCGCTGGATGATGATGTAACCGCAGCAGTCTGTCTTTTACTGTGGCGCAGTACAGTAGCATACGGTACAGCAGCCTAAGATGAAATGCTTTGGCACAAAACAACACAACACTCACAAGGGTGTTTAGTGCTTGCCTGGCTGTTTGTGACTGCCTGGAGTAATAAAAATGTGTTTACCCAGGGATTATAAGGAACCAAAATGAGTCAGTTTGTTGATTTAGTAATCTTAAACTCAGTACAAACAACAATACTAAAATGTGTATATTTCTCTGTTAGGTTGATGGTAATAAATATCTTTAGTGTGTGTGTGTGTGTGTGTGTGTGTGTGTGTGTGTTTAACGACGTAGTTCCAAAGCTACTCAAAGACAAGCCTGCTGAGGTATGAGCCGAAGTAGCAGCCTAATAATCCTATTTCCCTTTGCTGTGGAAGAGCCCATTGTTCCACTGAAACAGGACTGATCCTAATCCTAACCGAGAAATCACTCCACATCTCAAACAAATAGTATTTGCACAACTTCTAATTATAGCGTGAAGTATGCAGCCCACTCCTAATTAACCACTCAATAGTCATCTACATTCTGACCGCTACAAATATCATGTGTGTATGTGGGAATGGGTACCTATGTGACCCACAGTTACCCCCTTCAGTTTGGTTTGATTCAGTTTTCTATATACAGTGCAAAACAAGTTACTTTTCACTTTGAAATACTGTCAACGCACCTTGCAAAGACCAGAGGCCTAGTCAAGTCCAGTCCTGAGGTTTAGAGAAAACACAAGATACTGTTCAAGATCAATGATACAGGGCACATTTCTACATGCAATGTGGGATTGCCCCCTGATAATGCCCTTCTGGAAGGCAGTATTGAAAAAATTTGAGCACTGGCTTGATCAACCTTTGCCAGGGTCTGCACAATTCTGCCTGTTAGGAAATAAATCATTAATGCCAGCGGGTATTCCAAAAGCTGAAGGCGGACTTGTGATGACAGGCTTTCTGGTAGCGGCTAGAATTATTCTACGCAAATGGAAGAGTCCTCATAGACCAGAAATTAAAGAATGGCTTCAACTTATGTCAGAGACAGCTGCTTTTGAAGTCATGATTTCAAGGGTACAGAAGGAACCAAGTAAAGTTAACCAAGCATGGGTGCATTTTGATTATAGTGTTGGATTGAATTCTTAGGGAATTTGGGGTGTGTTGTTGTATATATATTGTGAGTATATGTATGTGCATTAATATGTTTGTGAATAGATCATTGGGGAGAGCTGTCATGTTCTGTGTTGCTGCCAATATGTGTTTTTGTTATTGAATATTTTGTCTTCTTTCTGTAATTGCATTATAAAAGCAAAATAAAAAACTTAAATGACAAAAAAAAAGATCAATGATACTTAGAAATGTCTTGTGACATTTGTGCATTAGATTTTCTGCCCACTATGGCCTCCCGTCTGAGATGTTTTGTGGTGTGCTTAAAGATGATAATATTTATTTTACCCGCGCCAGAACAGATCTAACCAAAATGAAGCAGGTATTGATGAAGCTGTCCTCAAACACATCACATTTAACAAATCCAGATATTCAGTCAGTAGCTGGCACCGGTAACCTTTAGAAATGAATCATTCATATCTGGATTTGTGATCACATATTTTTGCTGGATCGAAGTAGTATCTGTAAAGAATTTACTTCTTTGTTTCTTAGAAACAAGGATCACAGAGCGCCCTAGTTAGGACACATTACAAACATTATAACACAGGGATTTTATAGACTTTTCTGTATTTATTACAACAAAACATGTGGGACATCAGTCACATCCACTAAGACTCCCATGAGTGCATTAAAGTTGTTAGTCTCCAACACAGACTGTATATAAGAGAACAAGCATTATTAGAAGAATTCTCTTATATAGTACACCTCCTTGAGTGATCAATAGACCTCTTTACCTGTCTAGTGACCAGTGACTGCAAACCATGATCCTCGACTGTAGCCTACTTTACTGTGCTACACACCCATTAACCTATCCTAGGTCATGTGACGGACAAACATGTTCTTAAAATGTGACATAAGGTAACACAGAGACAGTTGGGGTACTCGTCCGCTGTAACTTATGGAGATTGGCTTAGACTCAGTTTGTAGGGTTAATCCACGAGTCTTTCTAGGAGGGGTGGTCATTGGAGAAGAGGACATTCTAATGCAAATATGATTTAGAAATTAATCGGAGCTGTTCAAAAGACTCATTGAATTCCTGGTAGTGGCTGCAACAAAGCTTTACAATAGAAAACATCAAATCAGACCATAAATTAAACACAAAAAACTGCCAATCAGCATGACTTAAGTCATTTAGGTTATTCCTGTTTAAATTGGCAGGACTGACTTTTGAGCTCTGACATGTATCCAGAAAAAAATAGAAATAAAAACAGATAACCTTTCTCAGTAAACGTCATATCTTGGCATCTGGTCTTTGTGTTATTTTGTTATTTTCAGGCAGAAAACATATTTGGCTTGTTAACTCCTGCGGTCATATGAATACATACATAAATGCAACATGCTTGACTTCAGAGCACCATTCCTGAGCCATTCAAAAATCAATCTGCAAACAAAATAATCCCAAAATAGCCCATCCAGATGGTTTGGTTCACCACCGTTTGGTTTGGTTCATCCCCATTTACTTCATCAGCCCCTGGTGATGAGTGCTTGTCCATCGGTGGTGATGTCAGGGTGTGTGTGTGTGTGTGTGTGTGTGTGTGTGTTCAAGAAGCCTGAAGCTGGCCCTTGTGGACGTACTCCAGTGCTGTGGCAATGGTCCTCATGTCCATCTCTATGCTGCGAGCCCAGTTCTCCACATCACCGATCTCCTGTTGATCACACATATCAACACACACACAAACACAAAAAACACAGGAAAGACAAGCCCATCAAAAACTGGACAATATTCCCACACTAACAAGCTTCAGAAACCCAACAGCCTCTATGTCAAGATGTTGTCAAGGAATTATACAGAATTTAGAACAACAAACCACAATAAACAAGTGATACTACTACAATTCGTGCACAGGTCAAGGAATATCAGTATCGTCTGTAAGTGCCCCTGTCTTTGCTATGACTGCTTTATGTTTTATGTTCTGCAGAACAGGAACCTGCTGCAAACCAGTTTTTTAACTGAGTCAGACCCACCTTAACTGTAACCAAACTGTTACTTTTAATACTTTCCTGTATAATAAACAAAATGTATGTATGTAAATCTGCCTATGAACCCTGCACACCAGGTAATTCCATTACATGACATCATACTTACGACAAGCAACTTACAACAAGGAGGATACCGTAAGCTAAGGGAACACAGAATAAAACAAAGGCATGGCAAAAATCCCGGTCTGATTTTTCTAATGTTGTACAGTACGTAGTGGCAAGGCCGTGCTACAGAGGCAATGTGGTCAGAGAATGATAACCGGTCATCAATCAATCATGATGCTCAGGTTTTTAGCAACTTTGTTCGAAGCAACAGTGGTAGCGTGGGTAGTGTGTGTAAGTGAGTAAGTGGGTTGTGTACCTTCAGTGCCTGGTTGAAGCCCTCCACCATGCTGATCCACTGGGCCGTCTGCTTGGCAAACTGGCCCGCCTGCACCTGTAGGGTTTTCACCTCATGGTCCAGCTTACGCTGGTTCACGTAGGCTTGGGCCACCCTGGTTTAAAAACACACACACAGACACATTTACACTGCAGTGAGGGAACAACAAATAGGAAGTAGTTATAGATTTCCATGGCATTGGATTTCCTGACATGCAATTAATCTCAACTGTGTAGCAACACGCCCTCAAAAGCCATTGTACTGATTCCTATGAGAGACAATGGGGTGGTGAAAAGGAAAGGTGGGGTAAGACTATAGGACACTGGCGTTAGAATGCCAGCCAGGTCCAGGCGTGTAGGCACTAAGCCTCTTTCCTGCTCTTTTTACCACAGGGCTGTATGCCCAGCGTACACTCATTGGGCTTCATACACGCATGCACTAACACACCCACACCCACACCCACAACTGCACGCACACAAGAATGAACACACACACACACACACCTGCATGTGTGAGCATAAATGCACACATACACACTCTTGCACACACCTGCATGCTTGAACATGAACACACACATGTGCAACAAGTCAGTTTAGACTTCTCTGACTCAGCAAAGTTGGATGAAGTGCTAAAAATTGTAAGAGAATGAAACAAAGTCACCTCCACCCTCACAATGTCATTCTTCTATGTTTTGATAAAATGGGAAAGAAATTGACAATGTTCATTGTGTACTGTTAAGCCATACTTATATGTTTGTGTTGTGTGGTGTTCTGTCAAGCATCTATCTCCTATTTGATGTGACCTATCTTGCTCTGGACCAGCAGATGTAAGTCAGACAGCTTGTATTCTTTTCAATTAATCTCTCAGCCTTTATCTGCACAGTCAGGTTCACACATGCGTGGTCCTAGCGGAAATATTATGTACAACACAAATTTTTTTGCAGTGCACAAACAACATCACAACCTGTCAGCACGATGAAATGTAGGCCATGCGAATGATATGGCAATCATTTACCAACCCTGAAGTATACCAAGGCCAAGCTACAGTGTTAAACCTCCTCAAAAGAGATGAACCACCAGGAAAAAGACCCCAGTATATGTTTTACTCAATTACTGTAGTGTAGATGATGACGTCCTGGCCTGTCTGGTTACTGCCAGAAGCACAGCTCTGTGAGAAGGCAGACCCTAGTCAGCTGGTTAGCTAGGTTGGACAGTGTTACATGGACATCTGTGTGGGGACCAGCTGTCCTTGTATATCTATGGGGTGTGGGGTGGTAATGTGGTGTTTATAGCACAATCAACACCTTCACCACCACGGATAGCTCCCGTGATCTCCACCCAAAACACTTGGGTGGTCCTAGTGGGACAGTACCCTGAAAGCACCCTCTGCCTGTGCCTGGTAAATTCTAAACATTCAGGCATTTAAGTTCATGTATTCAACTTAGCTAGAATAAGGACTATCACAAACTTTTTTTTACTATTCATTTTTAGATTTGCTGGCTTTTTCTATCAAGCAGCCATATGTAGAAATTAACACTGCATCTTTCCAGCAGCTTACCCAACATTCAGGTGGTCCACCAACGCCTCTGTCAGGGCGGTAGCGGCAGCGATTGCCTCCTTTCTCCGCCTCTCTAGAACACAGAAACATCTAACGTTTACGAACACAAAAGCTATACCATTGGGCTGACACTGTCACACGCCTTAAAAATGCCTGTGGCCATTTGATGGCAGTATCAAAAACAGGGACGGGCCTATTTAATTCCAAATTTTGTTTGTTAAACTTCAATGATGCTTGCAATGTGTCTAAATGCAATGCCTCGTTAAGACCACTACCAGTGAGTGCAACCGTAAAATGTAACATGTTAAATCATAAGGTTACAACCTATGTATTGTAGGAAAACAGTGTCAGTACTTAAAAGGGTGCAGCTACCTCCCAAAACTATCTAGCTACCTAGCTAACTAACTGGTTATAACCAATGACTGCATTGGTTATGACACCCCAGAGGCTCACAAATAACCGAGAGAGTGGTAGGTATACCTTGAAGTTCTTTCCTTTCGGTCTGCTTTGACTGGTGTTCCTTCAGCAATCGTGAGAGCATTTTCAGTAAATTTGTGGGTAACTACAACAACTGAGGCTGATTATTTACTCAACGAGCCTCACATGACATTTTGACATCTCATTCCAGAAGTACTTCCGTGTTTACGTCATCGTCAAAGTAAAAGTCATACCAGCGAGTGTTGAGGAAAAGTGTGTGGAGTTTCTGACTGACCACTTACTTACATGGTACAAAAAGAACCGTGCTTTCCATAACAAAATCATCTTCATGCATGACAATGCACCATCTCATGCTGCAAGGAATACCTCTGCATCATTGGCTGGTATGGTGTGGCCCCCAATCTCCCCTGACCTCAACCCTATTCTGCCTTAGCCTTTGGAGCATCCTCAAGCAAAAGATCTATGAGGGTGGGAGGCAGTTCACATCCAAACAGCAGCTCTGGGAGGCTATTCTGACACCACGCAAAGAAATTCAAGCAGAAACTCTCCAAAAACTCACAAGTTCAGTGGATGCAAGAATTTATTTATACACATTTAGGAAAATCCGAGAAAATCGGAAAATCCGAGAAAAATGTCATTTGCATAATAATTTAGAATGTGGTGTAAATTCTTCTTTATTTTAAATGTTGACCTGAACAGTTTAACTTGATTTCAGTTTCCAATACTACTGAAAGGCTAAACTGTAGATAGCCATTACTTTGACCCTCAGTCATTTAAGAGACAGTTACTCTAGGTTACAGCCAGTGTGGCATACAGCTTGCCTAATACATTAGGTCAAAGACTCCAAGACAAAAACATACTGGAGGCCATGATTAAATAAAACTATTTATTTTTCTAAGACAGTTAAACACAAAAACTGCTTAATGTGAACAATTATCAACCAACACTTAATAATCAGCATACACAGGGAAGTGTTCGATCATGTAGTAGGCTTAGGCCTAGTGCCTACAAAGTCAAAAGTACTTTCTTGTATACTGGTATGGTTTGGAATAGCCTGCCACCTTATTGAATACAGCAGCAGACCAATAACAAAAATTGGTGCGATTATGGATTTTAACATATTTTTAGTGAGTATTTCATCTTTTTATTTATTTTATTTAATGTGATTGTGTACTTCTTGTTTGTGGTGTGTGTGCTGTGTTCTATATGGGTTCTTTTTGTGTCCTGAACACCAAGGACCATGTTGGAAATAAGTGTTTCTCACTTTAACATTTTATCCTTTGGATTCTTTTCTGGTAATCCATAAAATCAATCAAACAAGCAATCAACAAAGCAATCAACTCTCCAGCAGAACTTTGAAAGCCAGAAGCAGTCTATATCCAGAATCGTGGTATCTTGGCATGAACACTATAGGAACCTGCAGCATCCTCTGAAGATGTATAATAGCAACAGACTGTTGTAAACAGCACTGAGGTTTTGAGTTAGTCAGCTTACGGTTGCCCAGTAGTTTGTCAAATGATTGCATGCAGTTTGTGAATAATGTTTTTTGTGCATACTGTAGGCCTATCTTACCACATTTGGCCGTTGGGAGGCAGCATTGCTAACTTTTGAAAACTACATAAGACTATGCACAAAGACCATAATTACGTCGTCTCTTTCATTCATTCACGCACAATAAGAACCCTTAGTTAGGCAACAAACGAGAAGCGTTCGAAACAGATAGCGTTTTATTTATAAATTAAAAAATGTGTCGTTGTTAAGGCTACAGTCTAAGCACATCAGAAGCGGGAATGCCCCTCCGTCATAAAGCCGTTCACTGCTGCTGCTAGCCGGATGTGCGTTTTCCCATACTGCTTCGGATGACCAAATTTGCAGCGTGTGTGGGTGGTTGCCATGTGAAAACCTTGCCATGTGAAGACAGACCTTTTGTTTCTGAAATGTTTTGTGGACATCTTGAAGCTAAGATACATGTAGTTATTGCCTGTAGCCTTTCAGACAAACACAAATAAACACAGACGATAGCATAAAGATGAACAGTTTTGTTTTGAAAACAACTGCCTTTCAGAGAAACACAAATAAACACAGACGATAGCATAAAGATGAACAGTTTTGTTTTGAAAACAACTGAACCAAACTTTATTTTAGGCTATATTGTTGCGGGATTTAACTCGGGAAAATGAAGAACTTGCTGTACTTGTAACACCGGCTTGAAGGGTGCAGTCAGACATAAAATGTGCTGCATGGTTATTCGCCCACGTCTGACCCCAGAGTGCGAGGGCAACAGGCGAGACAATTGGTCTCTGTCTTCATTTAAAACACGAGCTATTGGTGGTGCATCGACCGGTAGTTCTATCCCTCTTGTTTAAATCTAAAAGACAACAAAAGAAGCCTTTTGTTTGACTTTTATTTCAAAACTAGAAAGAATGCACTAAATCGAGTACACTTACACCATAACATTGTTACAAGTAAAATGTGCATAGTTCTGTCACAGGCGAGTCGTTGTAGCATCAGTGGCGCACATCACCTGGGAATCCCCCCGGTTCCATGTGCGTCACAGATGTGTACAGAACACCCGGAGGACGCCTCCTATCTTATCGGTTTTCCGCTCGCTCATCAGCGAATGCCAAGACCCAGTCTGGTGTACTTTGTATTAACCGTGTACGAGAGATGATGATAGCATACAGAGAAGTCTTACGGACATGGTTTTTAATGCTTGTCTGGGCGATTCAGAACGCTCTATGCGCCTGTTTCTGTCGAGTACGCACCTAGAGAAGTCTGTCCATGAATGCAGGTCTACTGTAGTGTACGCTTACATTGGCATGGAGAAAATAGACTGCACAAACAAGGGTTCATTAGCAAACACTGACCCTGTGAAAGCCCCTCCACACCCACTCAAAAGTCACCTTTTTACCAGGAGAGGACAGCGTATTTTTTTGGTCAGATGGCGTGCCGCAATCCGCCCACCACTTTCTTGCACCCACACAGCCAGCGAAAAAGGCTGTCATTAACAATACGCTACACTGGGGGAGGACAACTGCCAGCGCGCGCAGGCTAGGCTGGAAGGTTAAACATTTGGCTCCGAGGAAAAATTGCTTGGTTAGCCGTTAAAAATTCGACCCTAAAAAGCATATTTCTAACACAGACAAATATGAGTGAAAAGGAGTAGCCTAACTTTCGCTTACTCATTTGGATAACAGAATAGAGAAACATTTTTACACTTCGCGTCTTCAGAATGAGAGGGAGCTAAACAGCTCACTGACTGCACGAGAGAGAAGAAAACCGGTACCAAGTAAGAAGAATCAATAACATTGGAAAGCAAAACGGATACAACTGCAATTGATGTTGTAGAGTAAACCCTCACAAACCTAGCGGTTCATTTTGGCCGACAAAACTACAAGACAGAGCTCGCCGAGGACCGAACACCAATAGCCTGAACCATCCTAAACGCGGTTCTTACTTGAACGTGGTAAGGAGACAAGTCACTTCTTATAGTTTTGAAGTTCCCTTGTTGCTTACGATAGCATTAAAACGGAACATGTTTAACCACAAATTTACTTTGTTTCTACGCATGGTAAGTTGTCCGAGATCATTATATATTTCAACAAGTTTTCAGAACACTGCGCTTGTTCAGATATCCACAGTTGATGATGACCAGCGTAGACCGACCTTTAGACCACATCAAGTATAATATTTTGTCAGGTTGTGTTATGAGGCATAATATTATGCCGGCTTTATGTATGTGCAGCACCCACTGACCTAGTAACATACAACATTTTTTTTTATTATAGCTGGTTATTTCATAAAACATAGCACTCTCAATAACCTTCATTAAAACTCTTTGTTAAACGCTCCTATTTGTTAAAACATGGTAATGTTGACAGTCGACTGGAAGTGAAGACATAGAGAGCGCTATTTGTTTTGCACTTTGGTATTGTAGCTTATCATTCATATGGTCAAAGACATTTATATAGTCTGCACAGCCAAACATGTTTAATGCCTTATTACAAGTGGTAGGACATTTTTTAAAGAAGCAAAACATTCAATGTTGCTGTGTGGCAGGTGGGTCATGTTGTCAACAGCACTTCCACCAGTGCTTTATTGCAGTATTGCTTACACCAATGTCTATCTTTAAGACTACAGGCAGGTTAGTTGTAACTCCCTGTAAAATACAGACAGTGTAGTATTTTATGAAACTGCACAGTTTTGTTACTACTGCACAGATCCACTCATTGTTTACGTCCACGTTTTATATTTACATGCATGTTTATAATATAATTTATTCTACATTTGTAAATAGACACAGTATTTAATATATGTATCAATCAGTAGTTTAGTTTAGCAGTAGTAGTTTGTGGGGTGAAAAAAACTCTTTGTCCTTTCCCCTCTTTTGTATACTCAAACCGTTTATGTCACACAAACAAGACAGACTCATGGCATGGGTGAACCCATGTCTGGCACTGGTTCTGATATTGGTTGTGCTTGTGGTGTGTCTCAGGGGCATCATGTCTGCGCCGAGGACTCTGGGAGAGCTGCAGCTGTACCGCGTGCTGCAGCGGGCCAACCTGCTGGCCTACTACGACACCTTCATCCAGCAGGGCGGCGACGACGTGCAGCAGCTGTGCGAGGCTGGTGAGGACGAGTTCCTGGAGATCATGGCGCTGGTCGGCATGGCGACCAAGCCGCTGCACGTGCGCCGGCTCCAGAAGGCCCTGCGCGACTGGGCGGCCAACCCGGCACTTTTCAACCAGCCAATCGCGTCCAGCCTGGCTCACGGCGGTGGCGGTGGCAGCGGTGGTGGGATCCCGCTCTTTAAGATCGACAGCTCGGCCGCTGGGGGCACAGGTGGCAGCGGGGGCAGGAAGTCGATCAGCAACGGGCAACCGGGCTCGCCGTGCGAGCGCGAGGAGAGGGGGGCGTGTCTCACCCCGCTGAGGGACACAGGAAGTCCCAGAAGCCCCTGCTCTCAGGCCTCTCCCTTGCCCCCGGACACTCTGTACAGGGACAAACTGTCCCCCATGGACCCCCACTGGCTGAGCCCAGAGGCAGATGAGGAGCAGCTCAGCCCTCCCTTGCCGACCCTCACCCCGCATCCCCGCTCCTCCGGCGGGGGCCCCCCGACTCCCCCGGCCCCTTCCTCCTCCTCCTCTTCCTCCTCCGCGTCCTCCTCCCCGTGGCCGGGCGGGGTGCTGGACGCGGAGACGGCGCGTGCGGTGGGGGAGAGCGTGGACCGGCTGCTGCGGACGCTGCCCCGCGCCGACCCCGGGGAGGTCAAGACCCTGCTGAGGCTCAACAAGAAGATGGCCAAGACGGTGGGGCACGTGTTCAGCCCCGACCTGCCCGAGCACAGCAAGGAGGAGGAGATACGCAAGTACAGCCTCATCTACGGCCGCTTCGACTCCAAGAGGAGAGAGGGGAAACAGCTCACGCACCACGAGGTGAGAGATTTCTGTGTGTGTTGTCTCTGTGTGTGTTTGTACCCTTTTACCAGCAAGCCAGGCATCTTCACAAGTGTCCTGTTTTTATCCTGTCAGCCTTATCTATACCCGTGTACAACATTTTGATGTAAAATACATATTTATGACATTTTTGACTAAGATATTAGTCTATCAGCCTTATCTATACCCATGTACAATAATTTGATGTAAAATACAGCTTTATGATATTTTTTGACTAAGATATTAGTCTGTAAAGAATCAGTGTTAAAGGTTACAGCATATGTCATAGGAGGTCAAATACCATGGCTATGTGTGTAGGCCTTAATCTTGAGAGGTGTTTCTGGTTCAATCGATGAGTCAAATGCAATGATGTCAAGAGGCTGTCAGGTTCGTGTAGGGTGAGGGGCAGGAGTGTACAGAAGTGACATGACCAGAAGCGTTGGTGTAAACTGGGTGAAATGTGGCTCGAGGAGAAACAACAACACCAAGAGAGGCGAGGCCATGGCAGGGCCAGACAGCCAGATAACTGCTGAGGTGAAATGAACTCAGCACTGATGCCATTCTGGTTTGGCAAAGATCCCTGGTCAGCGGTTTACATTTGAGAGGGATGCAGTAAAGTACACTTTAAGCCCTTTTAAAAAATACAATAGTGTGTGTCATAATTACATTATCTGATTACAGTGTAACATATTATACAGCGCTGGAAAAAATGAAGAGACCACTGTAAAATGATCAGTTTCTCTGATTTAACTATGTATAGGTATATGTGTGAGTAAAGTGAACAGTTTTGTTTTATTCTGTAAACAACTGACAACATTTCTCCCAAATTCCAAATTCAACTGACACTGGAAAGGAATGGCTGTCATACATGTAGAGATGCTGATTTTAGGAAAATTTGCAGTGGTCTAATTTTTTCCAGAGCTATATATCTAATTTAAAATGATATGTCAATAATGTATAATAATTTTTATAACATATAATATTATAATAATATAATTATTACTAATGCACATGCCATTATAAACATATAGGGCTTTGTCATTAAAGGGTAGGAAAGCTGATGAACTGAACCAGGAAATGAGTTTTTAAAAAGTAAACAGTTTTTACAAGTTCACTAGTCCTTCAGTGTTTACATTACAAGTGCTGAAAATGTTGACAAATATAGCTGTACTCATTAACACTATACATTTAATTAGCACTGATTTCATGATCAGCTTTCTTTCGAATCCAGATTTCTTACGCTTTCTTTCGAATCCATCTGCTTTATTTATTTTAGTGAATAAAAGAATCCAAATTGAATGACTTGTTGAAAACACAGAAGAAACACCAACCTTATGGTGTCAATATATAAACCTTTATAGAGATCAATAAGGAAGGTGATGGAGTTGCACGTCACCTGTCACAAAAGTCCCCATACATTTTCAGTCAGCCCTCAGTGTTCAAATAAGATGTATGGTGTGGTGTATACACATACATGTGGCGTATGTGTATGTGTATGACTTTGGTATTTCAAGTCATCCTACAACAAACCACTGCAGTGGAGAACAGGAGCCTCAGACACCTTTACCAGGTTACAGACTTTACGCAAGTGTGAACAACCCTTCCTCTGTCACACACGTGCGGCTCTTGTGACTTTCATGTATGGTGACATAATGGTGCTGAAGCGCCCACATCGGTTTGAAGGTGTAGTTTCTGTTTCCCATCATAGGCAAAAGAATGATGTTATTCTCAAGGTCTAGACACAGCAACAACCTCAAAAAGTGGCAAAACAATTGTGATTGCATCATCGCCAGAAGTCTTGAAACAGTTGAATGTCATCGAAAACTCCATACATCACCTTTGAACAGCAGGGAGACGTGTGTGTGTGTGTGTGTGTGTGTGTGTGTGTGTGTGTGTGTGTATGTGCAGTGGTGTAGCTGAGAGAAAGGCAAGTCAAAATTACTTAAGTGTGGCATGATGTAATCCTCCATTTCTCCCCTCCGCTGTCCAGATGATCATCAACGAGGCAGCCGCTCAGTTCTGTATCCGTGACAATGCGCTGTTGCTACGGCGCGTGGAACTCTTCTCACTGGCACGGCAGGTGGCGAGGGAGTGTGCCTACACTACCTCTCTCAAACATTCCAGGTAAGACTTCACCTGACTTTTACTCTCTTTCTCTTTCTTCCTCTTTCTCTTTGTCTCTATCTCTCTCTATCTCTATCTCTCTCTACCTCTATCTTTCCCCCTCTCTGTCTCACTCTTGCTCTCTCAGTCTTGCTGTAGATATGCTATCATCATTTCATGTTGAATATTTTTTCACCCACTCTCTTAAACCAAACTGTTTAAATGCACATTTTGTATTTTCTGTTGTTTGTTTTGTTTTTCAGCGTTTTTGTGACAAGAGTGTGCAAATGAAGAGAATGGGCCAGGGTGGATTAGGAATGTGTGAAGAATAAAATGTCATCATTGCATAGATGCAGCTGTAATATTGCTGGCTTATTTTGAAAACCCAAGATAAACAGTAATTGATAACATCAATTCTGTGTGTGTGAGAGAGAGAAAGAGAGAGAGAGAGAGAGAGACAGAGAGACAGAGAGAGGATTCGGAGAAATTCTTTCATACAGGTTTAAATCAATTATGTCTCCAGATATGACTATTTTTGGTATGTCATTTGAAATGCTGATTGAACCAAATGACATTTCGCTTTGTCTTATTTATATAACAGCATTTTGTTACACCACGGTCTCTCTCTAACAACCATTCACCTGTTCAGAGGACAGAAATCATACCTTACCATGGCATGAACATCGTCACCGGCATTTGGCCAGAACTCATAAGCAAGCCCCCATCACACATCAACAACCACATACCTTGCAGCGACAGAAAAACAGTCGCAGCATGATTCAGTCTGATTTATGTGGCTTATGTGGGTTGGCATCTCGTAAGGCAGCATTTGTCATTATGGGAGCTTTTACCAAAATGCAAGAAAGTTACAATGTTGAGTGGGGGTAATATTTTGGTCATGTTTTTTCTACTGCTTTTTCATTCTTTTTCCTTTTATCCTTCTTTAGAACATTCTTTTCTTCTCCTCATTTAAGATTTCTTTCTTAAGATTTCTTGTCTTTTCTACTGTTTTTAAGATTTCAGCGATCGAAACGCACATAAAATTATCATCCATCCTCATATCCCCATGCCACATTCATATCTCCATCTAGCATCTATACTTCATCACCCATTTAAAGCAAGAAGCAGCAAGAAGCTTTGAGGAATGTTATTACATTACATGACATTACACTTAGCAGATGCTGTTATCCAAAGTGACTTAAAAAAGGAGGATTCAGCAAGCTAAAGGAACAGAAAGTAAACAAAGGCATGGCAACCAACATCCTCATCCCCCACCCCCACACTACACACACACACACACACACACACACACACATACACACACACACACATACATGCACGAAGGAACCTAGGTAAAGAGTTGGTTAGCAGAGGTGCACCAAATTTTTATTGGCTACCTAAACCGAGTGCCATTATGACAGGTGCTCATAACCTTAGGCCTCACTCTGACTCACTCGTGCTGTTCCCCCTCAGGACCAACTCAGACGACGGGGCTGTGCCACTGCTCAAGAGGAACAGGCAGGAGGTGCGTACATCATAACACACATCCGAGGTGCATGGACACCCCCACACTACACACTCAAGGTGGAAACTTACACCTGTACTCTACACTACAACCACACACTCAAGTTTGCACACCATCCGCTTTCAGAACTGAAAAAGCATTTTGGATGAAAAGTGGAACATCTTCAAATTCTAAATAGACGTCCAGACCACACACCCAAGTTGGATACCTCTGCACTACACACTCAAAGTGGATGCCGCGGTTTCAGAAAGTAAAAAATTATACTATGTATATTCCACTCCATTTAGTCACGAAACCAGCTGATTTTGTTGAGCACATATCTTTAAACTTCAAAAGAATGTAGCTGTACACTCTGCACTGCTTCCCACTGAAGTCCCCTGTTTTTAAGTGCCCAGGTAGAGCCAATGCATAGTGAGACTTTATCAGTACATGACAAGGGCTTTACCGGTACCCGCTAGGCCATTTAGTCTCTCTCCTTCTTTCTGCTGCATCCTCAGGCTCTCACAGATGGAAAGCAGGATCTTCTCTATGTATCACATAACTACCTCCCTGAGGACATGAGAAAGGCAATGTCTGCAAGAAAGAAAAAAAAAACAGGAATATAGGAAAGGACTGTGTGGTGCACAGACAGAATCCACTGTCATGCATTTCCTCCCTCACATAATGCCTTCACTGTAGGTGTAACTGCAACTACTTTAGAAAGGCAGTGTTACACTTACACATAAAAACATTTCCTCAGGGCTCCATGCAATATTAAGGCCAGCTTGTAAAATACAAGCACAGGCATAACAAGATGCTACGAAAGGTTTAAATCAAAATGGTTGTCAAAATATATGTACTTCTTGACAATTGCAGCGCTGTCTTCATTGGAGGTGCTATTTCAAGTTCTTTTTTGTCATTTGGTCAAGTTAAATATTTGCCCTAAAAGTACAACAGTGCCAAGAGGGTGACTCATGAAGTAGCCACAATCACAGTAGTTTTAATAAAACAGGTGAGTTGGCGTGGCAACCTGCACTCCTGACAAACAAGCGCATTCAGAGATGGCACCCTGGCCCCACGTATGGGTGGACAGACACACAGACACACAGACGGAAATGGGTCATTGCAATACCTGGTCAATCCCTCCGGGGACCAGGTAACAAAGAAAGGAGTGAGAGACTTGGGTCTGATTTTAAAACCTTTGCCTTCCCCTTCAGGTCGACTCAGACATTTCGCTCAGGGGCATGGAGGGGTCAGAGGTCGTATCCCGTGGTGCCTTGAGGTCAGCTACAGATGAAGACAGCCTATCCGGTGAGAGTATGGACAGTCTGACCCAAGGTGGGTGCTGCTGGAGTTTCTGTTTCTGTGTGGTATATAACTACTGTGGAAGGTCAATGTGATCACATACCATCATCACACATTCTGTGGCTCTTTGAATGTAAATAATACATATCACCATCATCATTGTTCACTATGCACCATTATGGAGAATTCAGATATTGTGTCTAGAGTAAACTGTCTTAGCCATAATGCCACTAAGTGAGAGACACACATTGTTGCATCTCCTTTGGGTGTGTAGATAGATAGAATTTCTTTATTGATTCCAAGCTGGGAAATTGTGTAGGTTTTCAGTTATTGTGTAGGTTTCCAGTTATAAAAGGTGACCTCACTTAGGCCTATTGCCCTGGAAACATATGTAATTTACTACCCGTAGTTATGTTCCTCACTGACACACAAGATACAGACAGCGAGATTGCCTATAAAGGCCTGGTCAGAAACACAATGGTTCTACAGTCTTACATATTTTGTATGATGAAGTGACCAGTTCCGTGGAAATAACGGTGAGGTGGAGGCGAAGTTACAAGTTAATTCCCAACTCATCAGCCAATCAAAAAAAGAGAATTCCATTGTTAAGGGAGATAACTTATATAATAAAGCACCATATCTAGTGTTCTACTTTAGAATCTTTGGTGTAAAGAATGTCTGGTCCTATATTAGGTTATATCAGGTTACAGGTAACTGCATATCCACTATGCAGCACTGATATAGACTGCGTGTCTGATGAGAGAATCTGATTGACAAATGATTTGCCAGTCTGCCACCAGTCAAGGCATGTCAGATGCACTGCCAATAAGTTTTCGGCTTCCTCTAAAACACCACACATCTTTCACTAAATAGAGAGGATCGTCAGTTCACAAGGACGAATCAACCCATCCCCCTTCAAGTGGGCGAACCATGTAGGCAGCCTCCTGCCAGCTTATCAAAGCAGGCGTGTTGCTTGTGCTAGGGCCAGCCTTACAGAAGTACAAGCGCACAGGTTGGCATGGCATGAAAAAGAGCATTTTTACAGACCATTGCTGTCAGAGTAGAAGCATTAAAATAGTGCTGTCGGTCAATATTATTAAGATGTGCAATTATATAATAAGCCTTTATTACACAAAATTACTGATTAATATCAAAGGAATTCCACCTTGATATAATGTTATATGCCAGGTAAATGATACTAAAATGATACTAAGGCTCATCTCAAACAATATTTTGGTATTTTGGATTTATTGTCCTATTCATTCATGTATGGTGAACGATACACAGGGTAGTGTTCATCAGTACTCATGCAGCAGGAAGGTGTGATGTGAAGTGTTTAGCAGCAAAGGTAATTTTGTTATGTCTTTCACCGACATGTTATAGCCTTATGGGAGACACCGGTAACATGATAATTAATTAATTTCTAAAAATCAATATAACTTTTGCACTGGAGGAAAGTTGTCATCAGTGAGCCCTTTACAACTACTTTTGTTTCAATCCATGAAAAGAAATAGACTGGACTGTTTAAAAGCAAATCCCAAACCAAAATTTTAAAGCAACACTAAGTAGTTTTTTCAGCCTTAAAATAATGTTTCCAAAATTGTTTCAGTGGTTCATCAACTTGCAGCTGGTAAGGCACTTCTCAATTCTCTTTAATGCCATGCATGGGCTATAGCCGCACTAACTAAGTTTGGAGGAGCAGACCACCTCTCTGTAGATTGAATGAGAGACAATTCCAATTTAACTTGTAGGGCGACCAATGACGAAAACTACTTAGTGTTGCTCTCATTTATATGCTAGCTTAGGTCTGTCTGCTGACTAGAAGACTTACATTTTAATGCAAAATGACAACAGCGTATGACAGCAGCATTAGCAGACATCACGTTGATCACTTTAAAAGCCAAGTCAGCATGATTTGCACCAGACAGTGGTTTTTAACTCTTCTTGAGTATGTTTAGTCAATGTTTGGACATTTCTGCTGCTCAGATGCAGACCTACCTACCAGCCACACCCCTTACACACATACACAGCTGTCAGTCTGTGAAAGTTTCTGATAGGCCAGCATGCATGTCTGTCTAACCCTGTTTGTCCTGTCAGATGTCGGCCGTCAGTCCCACCCCTCCACCTCCCCCCGCCCACCCATCGACACCCCCTCACCCGCCACCTGGAGCCGCCAACTCATTCAGCAAACGCTCATGGATGAGGGCCTGCGATTGGCTAGGATGATGTCACATGACCACGCGGGCAAGGGCAGCCTAGGGACAGAGAGGAAACACACCACAGGTGAATGAACGCATGATGACATGACGAACACCACCAGAGAACCACCAGAATCACGGACTGATGCTGCTGTAGCTGAGTACGGGTTGGAAGAGGGTGCTGGGGTAGGCCTCTGACTCACCTGTGGCCCACACAGATGGAGACTTTTACATTTCTCTTAATGTGCATAGCCAAACAAATAAGAAACAACTAGTGGAAGAGGTCCCATTATCGGTACATCGGCGATTATCAGCCACTTCCCTGCCGTTCCACTTAAAGCAAGCACCAAGTGTTTTCAACTTTACAATAATGTTTCTAAAATCGTTTCAGTGGTTCATCAACTTGTAATGGCACTTCTGAATTCGCTATGCTGCCTTCCATGGGCTATAACCACACTAAGTTCGGAAGAGTGGACCATCTCTCTGTTCTCTATCAGAAACAATTCCGCTTCCAACCTGTAGGGCAACTGAAGACGATAACTCGAAAACTACTTAGTATTGCTTTAAAACAGCGCTTCACCTGGTGAAAAAGAAGTTATCACAGCGAAAGTAGGCCAATTCAGCTCCCATAAACTTTTGGTTTGAGTAAGTGAGCTTATAAGATTTATTTTTAAACTGATTTCGCATCTAAACGTCTGTCACCACCCGGCCAGTAATAGAACTACCTACACTAAACAACTTAGCTCAAATTACACCTCACGTATACATAGGTGCGTGTTGCGAAAAAGTAGAGTGACGTGTAAGTAGAAAATTCAGAAAGACAATTACTGTGCATTCGAGAAGGTAGACCCATGGATGGCTGTGGTGATTCATTCAAGATAATAGCTGATGTAAGCTCCTTGCCGAAACTCGAAGGAAGAAGACTTTGTGCAAGTGTGTACCAGGCAGTCTGAATGGCTGCAGGCTCATCACCGTGGCTTACGTGTGCCTGCTGAAGTAAAATTGCAGCCCTGTTTGATTCTCTCAGCCAGTAATGAAGAGTTGTGGAGTTAGAAATGGTTTGTCACCACAGGGTACAGGAGGAGGAGGAGAAGAGAGAGAGAGAGAGAGAGAGAGAGAGAGGGAGGGAGAGATGTGTGGGGGTGGAAGGGGCCACAGGAAGTGATGTGGGGGTGTTAAGTTGGAAGCCCCCCCTCCCTCTGTCTCTGACGTCAGAAACCATGAAGACGTGGGTGGGGGGCGGAAGGGAGGGATGGGTGGATGGATGGATAGATGGATGGAGAGAGAGTGGGGGCGAACGAGTGGGAGGGAGCGAGAAGGGCGTTGCATTGACTCATAGAACGACAGAGTAAAAATAAAGCCAGTAGGCAGGGAAATGGAACAGTTCTCCCTTCCTCTCTCTCTCTCTCTCTCTCTCTCTCTCTCTCTCTCTCTCTCTCTCTCTCTCTTTCTCTCTCTCTCCCTCTCTCTCTGCTACTTCAGACATAAAAGAGAGAAAAAATTATCTCAAAGAAAAAATGAAAAAATGTCCCCCATCTCTCTTCCGTCTGTGCCTCTTTCTCACTCTCTCACTTCTCCCTCACACCCACACACACACACTCACTTACTGTCTTCCTCTCTCTCTCTCTCTCTCTCTCTTTCTCTCTCTCTCTCTCTCTCTCTCTCACACACACACACACACACTCACGCACACAAACAACACATACTCACTCTTAAGCACTTCTGTGTTCATGTCCTTGGCTGTATCACAGAGAAAAAGCCAGTGTGTTATTCGTCATATCCACTGTTAGTACGCTTCCTATGTGTGGTTTCTCTGTCTCTCCATATCTTACACACACACACACACACACACACACACACACACACACACACACACACACACACACACACACACACACACACTAACCAACTAAAATGTCCCAACTTTTTTTTCTCTTCTCGTAGCTTAGTATGGAAGTGCAATGCATTTACATCCCAATGTTTGTGAATTATCAAGCTTGTGTTTTTCTGACTTAACAAATTGTAATTCATTTTGTTTTAGTTTGTTAATTTAATTTAGTTCTGAGATACTCATATCTCGAAGTAGTGTAGATGGAGCTGTTATGAGTTTGTTAACTTTGCACAGGACACACCAGGTTGTGAAGTATCTGATAGTTAAATCAAATAATGTAATTGCCTCAGACCCTTTTACCTGAGTTGACCCCATAGCCTAACTTTAAAATCATATAACACCTAAAAGTGGGAAAAATGATAGCTATGGTACTACATACAAGTATTTTTTTAAGCTTAATGTGCCGTAGCGCTGTGGCAGCAGATGATTATGATATCCATTTAATCAGTTGTTTATTTATTTAATATAATCTTAATTACACTTTTAGTACACATGTCAAGTCTGATAGCATTGCTTCTGAAGTCCATAACATGTCACAAGGCCTGACTGTTTTCTTGCACTATAGTGGAAAACAGACCAGGAGGTCAAGGAGAGTGGAGATCAAATTAGGGTGACCAGACGTCCCGGTTTGACCGGGACAGTCCCGATTTTTAGTCGCGTGTCCCGAGTCCCGACAAAAGCCCGTCGGGACGCAAAAATGTCCCGGTTTTCACCCAACACCACATCAAGCTGCCCAAATTACAGTGATCGCATATACAAAACTGTTAAATTAAAGCCTAATGAAGTTTCCAGTAATTCAGAGTCAATGTGTGTGTGTGTGTGTGTGAGTGACAATGGTAGGTGCGCTCTGCGAAATCTTCGCAGTCAATGTTACAATGTATCTTGCAGTATACAGCGGCCGTGTTTTACCGGTTTTCTTCGATAGCAGACTAGACTACTACACGACAATGCCTAAGAGAATGTGCACGCGCATGACGTCACACATAGTGTCCCGGTTTTAGACTCTGGAAATCTGGTCACCCTAGATCAAATATTACCTTAAAGAGGGCTCCTGAGGCTTCCCAATGAACAAAACATAATACAAATGCATCGAAACATATATTACAGAATGGAATCGGAAGTTGTAAATAACAATGTGCGGTTATGGTCTAAATTTTGTGGTAGTATCGTATCGTGACCACCATCATTGTGATCCCTAACATTGTTATGCAGCAGCAGTACCTGTACTCTGTGCATGTGACAGCTTCTCATTGGATTTTGCATGACTTTCTCAATGCAGAATCAGAGTTTTTTTCTGCCTCTGTAAAATTAAAATAAATAAATAAAAATAAGCATAAACTTAAGATATTTACCTTAGAACAACTGCATTACTCATTCGTGGCTTTGTTTTATTAATTGAGGCCACGAGGCGTAGAAACGTTAATGACACGCCCCTGCACGCAGCCCGGAACTGATCCCCACTTTGCTCCCATAGACATGAACTACCATGAAGTTCCATTGCTCTGCCTATCCACCATCTTTGATTTTACTTCATGTCAAAAAGCATGTTAACCATGAATAGCTGCTAACCATGTGCCCTTTCTCAGCAGAGCTGGAGGGCAAGGCGGCAGAAAGGAAGGCCTCTACTGCCCCCTTCAGGAGTGGCAGTCCCAGCAGCAACAGAGAGGAGCCGGAGCGCAATGGCGCCAAGTAAGGAAGGAGGGCATGAGGTGAGGTACCAGGAAGCATCGCTCTTGCTACGAGATCATCATAGTCGCTTCAGCCCGAGGTGTCCACATCCAGACACCAGTCACCCCACCCCACCCAACCCCAACCCCCACACTATGCCACACCACCCCTTTGGATTTGAGCTAAGGACTCACTGCCACTCCACTCAGGGTCCAACATTTCTGTTGCCAGTCAGGACGGCATCCTCTCCTACCCAGCACCAAGCTTCAGTTCTCAGCAAGGACAATTGCTCTGTCCAGAGATGCTCAAAAGTGAAGGAAATAGATGGACTGCAGTGGGCGTGAACATATCTGTGAATAGCATGTCGTTCTGTCTCCCCAAAACATGGATGTTTTTAAAATATCGTTCTAACACTAACCAGAGACTTGCCATCACCAGAGGGGACGTGACAACGACTGGAGTCCATCTTTACTTTTTTGACTCCTGCCGTCTAAGACTTGGTAATAACAGAATCAAAGACTTGTTGATAACATACTCCCCACCGCAAGACGTGAAACTTATGTGGTTTAAGTTGTCTTTCTAGTTGTTCAGATACTCACATGCAATCTGGTACTTTTCTGTGTGTGCTGTTACTGCCCCTTACCCCATACTGTAAATCAGATTTGCCCCTCTACAGTGCTACAGTAACTGGTACTGCACACATGGGTGTCTGTTTCAGTGTTTCCTCCCCTTCCTCCGTCTAACCACTTACTGTCTGTCATGGCAGCTGATTCTAGAGCAGGTCTGTTTGGAACCCTCTGTTGAGTTCCACTAGTCATTCCTATTGTTAGACATTCCTTGCTGTTTAATCCAGTTAACAAATTTAGGGCCAGACTTCTTTCAAACCTACTGTATTTTTGGTAAACATAAAGACCACTGGTGCTAGATTTTCCTTTCTTCTCTGGTCTTATTAAATGTTGATGCTGATTGGGTTTAGTCTTGTGTTAGAGTGTGGCATTAATTCTCTCTCTCTGTGTCCGCATTCACACTCGATATACCATAACAAGCTATATTTGAGAAGACAGCTACAGTGAAATAATGTGTAATAAATATATAATCCCAAATGCTGAAAAAAAACTTGGTCTTTCAACTCTAACACTAATTTTTAACAATGATTGCTAATTAATTTAGGTACTTGGGCACATTTCAGATCTGTCACACCAAGCCTATACCTTTAACCGCATGTCGTTTCAGTGTTTGGTTGAAAGAAACTAGGTTATAAATACATACAGTATACAGTGACTTGACTAGATTTGTGTGTAGTTTAAGGCATTTTTTATGCCAGAATGACATATGCTCCTCTACCCTGCTCTGCCAGCATCTGTGCTTACCGTGTGTTCTGTAAAACAGCAGATTATTTATTTTGTTAATCATCAATAAATATTTTATTGCTTAACCACCTTGTGTCACAGTCTGTACAGTACCAGTGCTGTGCTGCGCTGCATCAACTATAAAAAAAAATCCTCCTCTTTTAATTTTAGTTAACTTGAGTAGAATGCAGCGATCCAAAGACTATTGAGTGTAGAGCTGACTCAAACACACACACACACACACACACAATTGAAGTCTACACAGTCTTGAGGTGCTTATGACTTCCGTTTGAGTTAGAAACAGCCAATCTCGTGCAGAGGATGGCAGTGAGTCACCTGATCTCTTCTGATGTCATCAGTGCTCTCCCTGCTAGTCTGTGTGCATGTCATTGGCCGAACCAGGAAAAGAAGGCGCTAAATATAGCGTGTGCTGCAAACCTGGTGGTCCACTACAGATGCACAGCATTTGTTTTGTCAATCACTACAGATAAACAAACCACTATTATTGATTAATAATGTAGCTAATAAGTAATTAGTATTGACCAGTGATTCTAGTAAAAATGACTTCAAAAAAATACTTGACCTAATAACGATGATGCATTTTAATGAAAAAACATTTCTTTCAAACAATGGAAATGGCAATAATATAAAACACTGTCAGTAACAGAAAATACTCATTAGTCCAGCACAACAATGTTTTTCATGATTGTTAGTTCAAACAGTATGTGTAGCCATCATCACTGTGAGGCAGACATTACCAAAGCAGAACCTGACTAGTACACTATGGTGGGCATTTCACTCTCCATGTGTGTGTAAGCACGCCACCTAGTGGGGACATGCTTACATGGCAGCAAGGTAGCCTGGAGACATACTAACTAAGAGGTGAATGGGCCCCATCACATTCCTCTCACTTGTATCCTTAAACTTGCATACGTACTTTTTCACCGCACTCTTTTATAATCACTCAAAAGAGTGAGATAAGTAACAGATAAGTCTGCCTTAATGCTTCAACTTCTTGGCTCAAACCCTTGTCATAATGTAAACTCAAAATCATGAAAGTGCACACTTCCTAAAGCACTTGAAAAACTGTAAAAAAAAATACAAGTTGCCGTATTGTCACAAGCATTGAAAATACAGGGAAGTGAAAGTAAAAAATGAAATAACACTTCAGGTGATCCATCCCATCAGGTGATGTGAGAGGTCAGGTGACGGAGGAACTCCCCGCGTGTTGTGGTGTGTCCAGGAAACACGGCCTGGCAGAACTCGCACACCTGAGACTGCGGGGCCACCCTGGAGATCACTCGCCCTCCGGACAGGCTCATCCACTCACTGTCTAGGAACGAGCTGGACGCCCACGGCCTCTGAACAGAGAGGGGAAAGACGGTGGCAGGGGAAGAGGAAGAGAAAGACAAAAAAATAGGGCTGCTCAATTAATCGAATTCTAATAGTGATAACGATTTCAGGGCCAAACAATCTCACAACACATAAAATCGAGGGGAAACAATGTTTTTGTCCTCATTATTTTCTACTGTTTGTACTGTACATTAGATGTATACATTAGACATTTCTACTGTTTGTACATTAGACATCAAAGGAGATGTTTACGAAGAAAGGTATTAGGGAAAATCCAAAGGTACAAGAATGTTTTTTCGAAATGTTTTTGAATACATTTTCAATAAATGAAGCATGTTACTGAGGAAAACAAAATAATCGTTTGAATAATCGTGATTTCAGTTTTGGCCCAAATAATCGTGATTCTAATTTTTTCCATAATCGAGCAGCCTTACAAAAAAAGACACACAAAGGAAAAGGTTGAATTAGACACAGACAACACTAATGACTAAACAGACAAAGGAACTGATGGCTTTTACAACATCAGCACACAGCCCAGGCCACTTCAAAGGACTGAAGACAGGGAGACACAGGCTTGAGTGCAAGTCACTCCTTCTTCACAGCTTTCACAACATCTTCATCCTTAGACACTTATCCCAATTGAGCACAGATGTACAGACCATTTCAAGAGAGTTCAATTATTAGTGTCATAGCTGTTCCCACAGGGTTTCCCTTGCAACATTCCCAACGATGTGAAACATAACAGAAGTCGTTTGGGAACAAAACAGAACATTCAGGCACTGACATACGGGGAACATTAGAGGAGCTCTCCACAGCGCCCAAGCGGATTTCTCTGCCACTACAGGACTATTACAAAGCTTGTGATGTGTCTGTGATCTCTGTCCTGAATTCCTTTGGCAAACTGTTGAAGCACACTGAGCTGTATCCTTTGTATGAAATGTGCTATACAAGTAAAGATTATTATTATTACTGTTTTTGTTTTTTTACTGTTGAAAGGGTAAGTAAACACATAGCTCATATGTGTAAGAGTGTCAGTCTAGTAGTTAGTCATACCCACTGTCTGTTTTAATACACCTCTATCTGAGAGTGAACATAAGCAGTATGTGGCCACACAGCACATATTTCTGTAGTTAGTCATACCCGCTCTCTGGCTGCGTTTGTTTCGGCCCACTGCTGCTCTGCCCGCTTCAGGTCATCAATGATGCTAGGAGGTCCTTTGGGAGGAGTAAAGACAGCAGGGGGCCTCATGGAGCCCTGGGGGCCACACCCCTCACTGCCCCCTAGCAGTGCCTGCGGTTGGGGATGCATTAGCTGGAGGCTATCCAGTCCTGAGGCCAGCAGGTCAGTCATGACACCATCACCTGTTAGCACATGTTTCTGTGTTAGCATGACCATACTGCCCCACAAAGCCAAAAAGGCAGTAACTACGTAAACATAGAAACTGAGAACAACCCCTTTAACGTTGTCGTACTGTGCAGTCAAACATGCTGTACATATCAGTGGTGATGCTTTTATGTACTTTCTTAATAACAAGAAGTGATTTAGTCACAAGACAAAGGGGGTGTTATGAAGTGAATTACCAGTCTAAACTCAATTTGACAAAATATGTAGTTACTGCCTTTTGGCTTTGTAGGGCAGTGTAGGTGAGCGGATGTAAACTTTACAGCATGGCGGATTCTGTGGCTGTAGCTACGGTACCATTATCCACCAAAAGCTACTAAAGTTGTAAAATCGTTAAAAGCACTCAAAGAGCATCACTACGTTTTTTAACAGTGTCGCCGTTGTTATTCATGATGTGAACGTGTCAAATGATGGATTTTGTGATTATCAATTCAAAGACGTCTACATCTGGTTTCTGGTTGTTTACAGCTGCAGTGTGTCATAGCCAAACTGTATAAAGTTGAGCTGCCTTCAGCTCTTTAGCTTTTTTTAATGCTAAAGACAGAATGCCCAAACACTTCTGTCATTGTAATCCCTCTTGTCACTTTTGTTAATAGAAAGTGAATTACTTCTGTCGCTCCTGTTGCTTTAGTAGCGCTTGGTATGAATGCACAGTGTCATAGCCAACCTGTATAAAGTTGAGCTGCATTGAGCTCTTCAGCTTTTTTTAATGCTCTAGTTGCCCAAACACTTCTGTCATTTTAATCCCTCTTGTCACTTTTGTTGATAGAAAGTGAATTACTTCTGTCGCTCTTGTTGCTTTAGTAGCGCTTGGTATGAATGCACAGTGAGGCTATTACTCACAACAACAATATTAATCATTTCTATACTATCCAAATCAGTTTCGCTCCCTATTCAGTGATGTGAAGTGACAGAACAAAGCCAGAGGAGAAGAGTAGACGAGTCTCACCTCTACAGGCTGTGTTTGTTGCAGTGGATTGATGCGGAGGCTGTCGGTAAGCCACTGGTTGGTGGGTGCTTGAGTAAAAGTTAATCAGGTCACTCTGTAAGCACTGCACTGGCATCGACATCGGGTTGTCCAGGCCCCCGTGCAGGCCTGAGGGCGGAGGAAAGATCCCTTCAAAACATGACTGTCTACTGTATGTCCCACAAGCTGTCACAAACATCCTCTGGAGCTTCATTTTAAGGGGAAAGTTAGGTATTTTTTATTTAAAGACTACTTTTGTTGTTGTTGCTGTTTCAAGGCATAATTTCCTATGGTTGTGGTGTCATCATATTGACCATTCAGTAAATTTCCCTTCTTTGAAAAGTAGATTTCAGGCAGCTAAGGAAAGACTGTTCCAGTGTACCTTCACAGCCATTCTGTATGTAGTCAGTGACTACAGCAACAACCTGAAATTCTCAGAACATTCATTAAAATCCCCATCTTAACCATTGTAATCAGGCAGAAAATGAGTGTTTAAGGGTAAAATACTAGGATTACCCCAAAACAGAAAATGTTTACAAAATAGTGACCAGTTCTACCGTGTCAACATAAGCCAAAAAGACTTTTTATTTTTCAATAGTGTTATTACTGGTTTGGATTTGTAGACTTGCAAAACTCAAATTTAATGACAAATTTAATGACATATCCAAAACATAAACAAGATCTGATTTGATGAGTTTACTTTTTGTGTAAATGTTGCTAGTAAAGCGCATGTTGTAGCATGTGAATGTACCTAGGTGCGTAGCACCTTGCCGAGTGTTCAGGGCCTCTGTGAGATGCTGAAGCAAGGCGCCCTGCCTCTGGCATATGGACCGGAGCCGCAGGAACTCTTGGTAGAGGGCCACATAAGCGTCCTCCATCTCACGCCACCTACAGGACAAACAGGTACACAACATCTCAGTCTGCCTTGGCTCAACGACAGTCTAAAAGGGATCTGAGGTTTGGGTGCAACCGAACTTGGCTCTTAAAAATGGCAACCACCTAATCCACATGGAAGAATGTTTCCTATTGTATCCTATTCTATAAATGTTAGCCTACTTTACATTGGACTTACCAGAATCACAAGAGGAAGTGAAAGTCCTAGCTGTACTGGAAAGGGAAGTGCAAGGAGAGACTAGCACAGATGTGCAATACAGGTGTAGGTTAGGGAGTAAGGTGTTGCAATTGATCGAACAGGATAAATATACTACACTATATGTGAAAGAGCGCAGGCAGGCAGATAAGAATGTGTGTCTTAAAAAGTTGTCTTAACAATAGCCTAATGTTTTCATACTGGTTGGATACAAGTCATTTTGCTCAGATCATCAAATTTAATTAAATCTATCTCACTGTATAGAGAGCTTGACTAATATAGAAACAACTTATTTACTTGGCCAAATACTCTGTCTTTGTATTTTGACAGCGAGTGTTAACAAAGACACCATCCAAACATTGAAGGAGTTTTAGATCAGACAGCCTAAACTGATTTCTGAGTAAATGCTATTTCACCAGTAGTCTGTGAAATGAACATGCTTGAAACTCTTCTTGTAATTCTTTAAAATACTTTAGAAGTCCTTATCAGGGGATATGTATTTCAAATGAATTTCACAACTGCCTAACTGCCTACTAGTACCTACCTCTAGTGGGTGGTTGCAACCTCTAGTATTCCAGCAGTTTCTGTTTCGAAAGGGAAATGTCAACAAGAGAAAATAGGAAGTGTGGCAGCAAAAGGTAGCCTATTGACCTAGGCTGCCTCAGTGTCTGTTTTTGATATTTCAAAGGGCACTGACTGCTGTTTCAGTAAAACTATACAGTTATTTAAAAAGTATGTAAACAGTAGGCGATAGCCTATATCTATCTTGTCATAAAGCTTCACTTACGCGAATGTTGGTCATAAAGCTGAAAAGGGTTTCAGCAGATTGAATTAATGTTGGCTGTAATGCCCCTGACATCATCATTTAAAAATATATATTTCCGTTCACGTATCACATAAAAATACATTGCCAAACCATTTCATAAATGTGGCTGCATCACAAACTGAAATGCAACAAAAATGCTAACATCAACATATAACATGTAACTCGGTATAAAATTACCTCAAGAATGCCCTTCAAATGGTGGCGAAACACGTAGGCAAACGGCAGACATTAGCCTACTTCATAACACTTTACGTGTCCTCTTTCAAAAGTTTCAGCTAAAAATAAAATTCCATATTCACTTTCAGTCCTTCGCCAACTTTCAGTGGACATCGAATATCCAATCTGAGAAAATCATATGACGACTTGGTGAACCTAGGAAGTGATGACGTTTCATTCGTGGATTGGAGGCTCTGGATTTGAGGTATAAAATACCAAAAAGAGGTGACAATTTTATCCAAAGCGGAGTCATTTCTAATTTCTAGTGTACATGGAAGTTTACGTTTATATTTTAGACCTATTATACCTGAAAATGCATCATACTAGCTTTGCTGGTTGGCGTTTTACACCCCAATTGGAGAATTGGATTTTTTTTTGGTAATGGCAGAAATACTAGTTTTGCCACACTGGGCGACGCACACAATTGAAAGACAGACCTGATTGCCAGCCTACATTCTTATTTACATTTAGATTTACATTCATCTCAGACATGTCATATTAAACTCACAGTGGACATGTTGACCAACAAAACAGTGGGGAATGTTCTGTCTTTTAAGTAAACAACTTTCAAGAAAGTTCTGAGTCTCCAAGATTTTTACTTAACACAAGTTGAAGACCATTATACTTTATCATTCATTTAAAAGTCGTGAATGAACAGCTACAGAAATTCCTATGCAGTGCAATCCTTAAATAGAAAAACAGGTTCAAAGCTTTTAGTACTGTCTGGTGGATGTAAAATACATTCTTTTCAAGATGCTGAGTTACACCTTGAAGTAATCAGGACAGAAACCATTTTCCTCACACTTGTTTTATTTAATTTCTCAACATTCTGACATTTAATGGTGCAAGTTCTGTTCCAGTACATGTTGCGAACTGTGGTCCCTGCATCGTGATGTGAGGTGATTAACAGTGTAAACCCCATTACTTTCCTTCTGTTGTCAGGTAACACCATTAGAAATGAAATAACTCTTTCACGACCAGAGGAATCACATGTAGCTCAACGAAATACCATCTTCACCATGCATTTGTCTTCAGCGCCCTTGATTTAAGTTTCAGGGGCACACTCCCAGTGCTTTTTTATTCATTTTTCAAACCTTATACTGTTTTCATTTTTGTACATAAATGGTAAACAACTTGCATAGCAAAAAAAGGCGACACAATCACCACAACACGACAACTTGAATATTATGGATATGTATAAAATAGAATTTAAATAATTATTAAATACATACCAAAAAAAATTAACCTGAGAACAATGACAGTGAGGTATGCCAGCCACCCCCCCCTCCACCCCCACCCAAAGGGGTATGCCACCCACTCATTAATGGACCTCTATTATGGTTAGAAACAAGGTATATGGAGTTCATTTGACATTTGAAACAGACATTTGAAAACAGATCTCAGCATCACACTGACATACACAGTCTGTCAACAGCATGGCACAAGAAAAGAGCTTCTGGCTTCGGTGATAGCATCTAGCGGACGCCTGCGCTGTGCTGGCAGGTAGCTGTAAGTAATGCTGACCAACTTGGTGCCATAGCCAGGCATTAAATGAGATGTAGCAGACGATCCGGGAAATGCTCTTTATATGAGATTAAGCTTTTGTTCACAAGCCATTTTCATCAGAGAAAAATCCAGCAAATCCACCAGCATCAGTCTTCAGGAAACTGGATTTACATTTAAGAGAACTTGGTAAACAGAGGCATAGGTTCATGGTTTTTAGGTGGGTGAAACAAAGCAAAACACAGGGGAGAGATGGGGGGTTGAATATGTATGTGTGTGTGCGTGTGTGCATGTGTGTGTGTGTGTGTGAGAATGTGTGTGTGCATGAGTCATGACTTGATTGCATTCAGGGCTGGAATATTTGACTCATGAGAGTGACCCAACCAGGAGACAGAGACAGAGACAGACAGACTCTCCTCCTGTGGGTCCTCAGTAGGGGGCGGGGCTCTCCGTGGTGCAAAGTGGAGCATTTCGAGGTGGCGTGTTGCGGTCGTGAGTGCGCTCTGGCCTGTTCAGCTTGAGGCAGGATGGCAGCGCAGACCACCAAAGCCACTCTTCCCACTGCTCTCCCCCCATCTCAAGGCGCAGGGTAGTTCACAGACAGCAGCACCATGCTGTGCAACAGCAGAGACGACTCTGACTCTGTACAACAACAGGACAGCAAGAGAAAGGGATGGAGGGAGGGAGAGAGACAGAGAGAGAGAGAGTGTGTGTGAGAGAGAGAGAGAGAGAGAGAGAGAGAGAGAGAGAAAGAGAGAGAGAGAGAGAAAGTGTGTTTGAGAGAGAGAGTGTGTGTGTGAGAGAGAGAGAGAGAGAGAGAGAGACAGAGAGAGTGTGTGTGTGAGAGAGAGATAGAGAGAGAGAGAGAGAGAGAGAGAGTGTGAGTGTGTGTGGTGTGAGAGAGAGAGAGAGACATAGAGAGAGAGAGAAAGAGAAAGAGAGAGAGAAAACAGAGGTAATGGATGAAGAAAGAGGGGGAATGGAGAAGGATCAGGGAAAACACTGTTAGGGCGACAGTCGGGGGGACGCACAGTAACAAGCAAAAGGTGTTTCAAAATGGCAGCTTGCAAAATGACACAATGAGGGACATCTCAGAGACACCAGATTATTGTGTGTGTCTCTTTGGCCAATAGCACTGAAGACCCACTAAAGTGAAAACTATAATTAGTTTGGTAGCATGTAAAATATGGAATGTGGAAAAGTCAGTTTTACTGTGTTGTGGAGTTATGCAGTTTAACAGCTTCTCCCCACTTCTCACTGTAAGTCAAAGTAGAGCAAGACTAAAATGCAGTCTGTTTGGGTAAGGAAGTTATGTTGAGCATAGTATAGCACCTGGAGACCTAATTTTACCTTGTAAAAAACTTTGTATTTATTCAAAATAATGAGGAGATTAGTCATTAGTCAACAGCACTGTAAAACTATACAGTTGTTCAAAAGCTATGTAAACAGTAGGCGATAACCTCTATCTATCTGGTCATAAAGCTTCACTTACAAGAATGTTCAGAGTCAACAACTCTGTTCATTGTTATGAGAAACAGAGACAACGTTGTTTTGACTTTACTGGGTCTTTCAAAATTCCACCTCTTATCCAGTGTATGACCAAAGTCAAACAGCCAAGTGAACTGACTAAAGGGGACAACTGCTAGGACAGTTGCAGAGAGACCCTGACCTCTGACACTGGAGGACAACTGGAGCCACTGCTGAAGCCACTGTCGGCACTGACCAGCACTCAGACAGCTGGTGTCCAGGCCCCGCAGATAGCATGCCTACAAGGTGAGGAGAAACAGCCATTTCAGTTCAGTTTTAATAATATGGAACCATTCACAACAGTCATTAGTTGGGTTTCATTGCAAGTACACATCAATTCAGTTGGCAACCATTTTAGACTTCAAATTAAAAGATTAAAACATATTTCAAGTGTTTCAAAGTGAGATTTTTTTTCTTTGACTAAAATGTGTTATAACAGGTTGAATAAAAACCCAGTTATTGCCTTGAATGGCCTTACACAGCTCAGAGCCTGTTTGCCAAAAGGAAGCTTAAGCATTTCAGCTCAGGTTGATCAGGACTTCCTTGTTTAAATGCACTCAAAATAGCTAGCTATTCCAAAGCCGCTGTAACTGTGTTATGTAAGGGATAATGTTCAGCGAGGCGGTCATTCTCGTGGAATAGAAAAGCCAAAATAGGATAAAAATAATTTATTGAGGAAATAAAATGTTAAAGTGTTGCGTAGCAACGTGTCCAGCTGCTTAATAACTCGTTGCCGCTTATATTGTTGATATTCCTTTATGATAAGTGAACGGACTGCAGAGTAATACGGAAAAAAAAGCACAAAACTCGTTACTTCTTCACCGGTTACAAGCCATTGTCATCAGCATTCTAAAGAGCTGTATAATAAACAGCTGACGCTACAGAGGCAACAGGCCTGACCTCGTCTACTTCCGCGTCGCTGAGCTGGTCGATACCGAGGCTGCCGAGGGCCCGATCCAGGTGCAGCAGTTCCAGAGCCTTGGCTCCCAGACGGCCACGAGCCATGAAGGCAGGCAGCCACGGAGTCAGCAGGAGCTGAGCAGAGAGAGACCTCTAGAGTAGGAGACGGGAGGGAGGGAAGGGTAGAGAGAGAGAGAGAGAGAAAGGGGTGAAGATGGAGAGAGAGAGAGCGAGAGAAAGGGATGGAAGGGGACAGAGATAGAGAGAGAGAGAGAGAAAGAAAGGGATGAAGATGGAGAGAGAGAGGACAGGAAGAAAGAGAGAAAAAAACAGAGAAGAGAGAGAGAGACAGAGAAGGAAGAATGCAGAGAGAAAGAGAGGGAGAGAGAAAGAGAGAGAGAGAGAAAGAGAGAGAGAGAGACAAACGAGAGAGAAAGATAGAGAAGAGCACATGAGAATTTTCATGTGATGTTTTTGTACAAAAGCAGCATTTGCATCATCTGCACCCCTTAGCCATGTTCTATTTTAACACGTTTTGAAAATTTCTCCTGTCTGCTTACTTGTTTTGTTGGTGACACTATTACTAAAAACAAACTATAAACAAAGATACCAAAGGAAAACAAATCTCAACATTAGATAACCGATTGTAAAAAGCAACCGCATATCATCAACAGCCATTTTACAATATTATTCAGTGAACCATCATATTAATCCTCGGCGGTGAAATACACCATGGTACTGATAAAACACACCATGATACTTCAACAGAAGAACACTCATGTTGGTTGACCCTCCGTCCATCTCTACACCAAAAGAACCTAAATACACAAACATATCCTATCTGAACCCTCACAGCACTGTGGTTACCCCGTCATACAGACTCACCATGTGGCTGCTCCTCATGTTGTAGAGGCCCAGGGGGTGGCCACTGAAGAGAGGCTGCACCAACTGGAGGTCGGACACACTGGGGTGGGCCCCACTTTGCACCTGGGGAGGGGAACAGAGGTGTCGCATGGAGTAACGGACAGTAAAGGACAGTATACATAATGCTGGGCTGATTATCAGAGAGTGGTACATTAACTAGTGTTTTTTTTCTTTACACACTAGAGATCAGGGTAATGGAAATCACAAAGTAACTATTAATATGATGCTGTCAATAAATGCTATTCACGTTAACAATGGTATTGCAATACTGTTATTCTGAAGTACTCTGTACACTGGAAGAAATGAATATATGAGGGCCTGTGTCATTTTCACCTGGGGAGCATTTTCTTCTACTTTGCATCACTCATGTAAGCGCTACCATAAAACGTGAAAAGCCATGACTCATTCTGAAGGTGAAATCTATTTAGAGCGCCTTCATGTTTTACTAAACCTTATGATATTTGGTGCCTGTATATCAATAATCTACCAAGTATCGCGACTATCTGGCGAAACAGCACACTACGATGTTGACATTTTGTCCCACCAGTACTTGGAGTTCTGTTGAGCATCACTGTGAAATAACATCTGGATTTGATATATTTTTAAGCTGTAACATGTTTTGTGGTGATGATACACAAGGCAACTTATGAAGCACTTCAACTGGGCAAAATTACTGAGCGTTCCATGCGTAGGCACTTTCTGCTTGTAAATAGGCAACATATTTTGGTGTGCATAACTTAATCCATCAGCAGGCACTCTGTGGCAAACTGAAAACCTGTTATGCTGTTGCCCAGCAACAATGCTGCAAGAGTTGCCCTGATTATTCCCTCTTTTAGGGTGTGGCATGCTTTAGCTCACTGGACGACACTAGCAGGGTAACTACAAACCACTTATATGACTCATTAGTCCATCTCAGGGAGCAGGCCAGCTCTTGTCAAACGGGTGTGTCTGGGATTAAGTCTTTTCACATAAATTTAAAAGAACTAACATAGATTTCATAACATGTTATAAATCCCTTGGCTGGAAATCCAAGCCTTCACCTCAAGTTGCTCATGGTCTTACTTACTACAATATATGAAAATTACCTTTACACCAGTAAACTGTCTACCAAGGCTGCACCTAACGATTATTTTTGCTTGTTTTGAATATATTTGACAGTTTATTTCCTGATACATTCCTTGGTTGTTTGGTCAGTAAAATGCGTCCGAGCCCTAAATTGCATGTCTTGATTTCCGCACAATAGACAGACATTTAGCACACTTTCACGGAGGAGAAAATAGTAACAATCTGAAATCTGAGAATTTAGACTTTTTGTTTTAAAAATTGCTCATACTAATTGAGCAATTATGAAGATACTGTATCTGTCTATCAAGTACACAACTGTGATGCAGAAGAATGATGGGCTACGGCACCTTGGTACACAAAGACAACAGGTGACTGCGTAGCATCCAGGCCTCTACGCGTGGAACAGTGCTCTCCATGCCTGTCAGGATGCTGTAATGGAGCCTCGCCCGCTGCTGATGGTAAAGCTTCTTGAAGTCCCTCTGCTGCTGAGGCGTCCAGAAGTGGTGGAACAGCAGCTGACGAGGAAAAAGGTACCTGTCAGCAGGGGGTGTAAAGGAACAGATGACAAATCGGACTGTTGTGGTTCAAAACCAAACGCTACACACATATATACAAAGAAAACGCAAGCACTGTTTGATATGGTTTGATACTGATTGTACTCACATGAGTAGAAACACCAAGCAGATTGCAAAGGGAGGCAGTGAGATCACAATGAGTGGAATGGTCTTGATTATATCCTTACGCACCTGTCGGTGGGGGTGGGGTAGTGATGGTACCGTCAGTAATACATCACAACTGAATCTCTTTAGATATAATTATCAAAAATAAAAAAATACAAAATAAAGAATGGATGTTTAAATTTATTTGAAAGAAAGCTGTTATAACCATAAATAAAGTGATTAAGCTTAAACTACTCCAGCATCTGTATTCAGCAGAAACTCACCAATCGCAGTCTCTCCATCTCTCGGTAAGGAAGCTCTTTGTAAGCAATCCCAGTTTTATCCATCTTCACTTTTATTTTCCTTGCTTCTGTCATGTCTTCAACAAGCAGCTTAAAACCTACAAAGTATAAGTAGTTTTGTGAATATAGTCTACAGCCCTAGCTGCAATTTTGTATGAGTACTGAGGGAACTCAATGGAACTTCGATGAGCCCTGATCACGTACCCTTCATAAACGTGTGATAGTATATATAGAAGGAGGGGAACCGATGGTCCAAAAAGCGCTCAAACCGGTCATTGGCCCTCTGTAGAATGCCATACTTGACATGAGACGTCGAATACATCCTAAAACAGATATACATACATTTTTAGGTATCCTATTAAATGTACAGGAGTTACTGCAATTTTAATAATTATGCATGCTTTGTGGTGGATGTCCAGCATCTCTCATTCTTGCTGTGAAGGTACACTGACACTTGCCGTGCCTCTGAGGGTTAACGTGACCCTCATGACCTTAAGCATTTAGCAAAATCAAGATGAATAAATAAAGATATACCTGGGAAAATAAACAACTATTGACTTTATTAATATGTGAATAATTGGGGAACGTACGGGTTCCCCAAATGTTGAGTCATTGAGGTTAACCCATCAACCCAGCGTCGGTTCAAGTGCAGCTCAGACAAGGTCCAGGTAATAAATTTACGTCAATAGCAATAGAAGAGAAAGGGCTTTCCAACTGAATATCGTGAATTTGGTTTGACCTTTTGCTGGGCTTTTTAGAGTGTTTGACATCTGAGCTGCCCCTTGTGATTCATAGTCGCTGACTGATCATAGCACGGTGTTTTACATCTAACTTAAACAGTTAGCTTTACGCTAACAAATGGACATTTTGTTCTGTTCCTTTAAAATACAGAAAAACATAAATGTTTGAACAGTAACTGTCAAGTTTGCACACATTTCTGTAATCGAAAAGACGTAAAGATGTCGGTTTTACTTAAATTGTAAGCATGGTCGATTCTATCTTTCCAATGGCTAGTTTACTTGAACTTCAGATAGCTATGCTAGCTAGCTAACGTCACTCCTATGCCGGTGGCTAGGCTAAAGTGGAATGTCACCGCTGCTGTTGGTAGTACCTCAGTGTTGAGACAGCAAGGACAGCAGCCTGTGATGAACTGCATATTCCGTATCTGCCTTGTTTAGCACACATAGCTGTTAAAGCAATACAACTTCGGATGTGTGTTCCACACATCGCCATTATAGCAGTATCACCAAGCGGCCGAGATGTGGCCACCCTGTGCATCCATCCACTGTTGCCACTTGCCAGAGAACACTCTCTGCTACTACCCTTTCTGTAACGAAAGTTAAATACCGTATTACCACTAACAGAATAGTCTTTGGATCTGTCGGGTATTTATGTTGCAGTATTGGTGTCACTGATTAGAAACGTGAACTCTTAAAACATTAGCAAGCTCGCGAAGTTCCTCCCAGCATTTCACCTTAGCTTTGCAAGACAGGAAGAACTACTGTTCTGTATCGCTTCTGATTACTGATAAATATACCAGAATCTTTCAAATAAGTTTCCTCGCTACCACCAGACTTACGGCATGATAGACTGTATAAAGGAGAACAGCCAAACAATTAACCCTAGGATGGCAAAATGCAACTGAATAGGCGTTATAAATCCTTGTGTCCGTATAAACAAATAGTGCTGTGCATGAATGCTTAAAAGCCAGATTACCAGGTCCTCCTTTACAATGTTAATTCTTCCCTCTTTTAAATGTTATACATGGCAAGCTTCTTCATAAAATTCAGGCATGTTCACGGGCATCAAGCGGCGTTTGGCTGTCGACGTCATCAGATTCAGCGAATGCCGTGGACCAGCGTGGAATCAATGCATTGTACTAGTGGCTGAGTTTTCTGCAAAATAGGTAATTTTAAAAACTGAAACTTGTTTGAATGTGCCATCATATTTGACAAGCAGAATAGTTCAAGGTCGAATGTCTAGGCTCTGATTTACACATAACCAGTTTCCAGGTAATTATGAGTGCAGAGCACAACTTTAGTAGCTGATGAAACCTGTAATCAGACTCGTTCTTTCAGAACATGAACATAGTCTCAAAGCAAGAAATTTGAAACCATTTTGAAAACGTTATATCAATGTGGCTGTGTTTTCGTCTTTCAGATAGGCGACGATGGAGAACTCTCTGCGTGCTTTCTCTCTATTTGTGGTGATCTCTCTCCTCTACGCCCACTGCCAAGGAGCCAGGCAAACACAGGATCTGAAATGTGGAGGTACTATTTGTACAGCAGACCTTAAACAATCCTCTTACGACATACTCATGGGATTTGTTTCGTAGGGTTACACATTCATAAATGACGCTGGCTCTTCTGCAGTTATGTTGCAATGTTTCAACAGTTATGTTTCATCTGTTCTGACAAAAGACTGCATTTCCTTTAAAAGCGACCTGGTTTGTATTCCCATCTCTTCCTTTCAGCATGCCGAGCTCTTGTGGATGAAATGGAGTGGGAAATATCTCAAGTTGATCCCAAGAAGATGATCCAGACTGGATCTTTCAGGATCAACCCTGATGGCAGTCAGTCTATACGAGAGGTCATTGCCTACACTGCAATTGCATCATTACTGATTTAGGAATTTGCAGATGTGATGAGTTTACACAAGACATATACTGTTCTCATGAAGCCTGGGTATATTCATTTCATAAGTTGCATATTGGAAATAATATATTATGTATAAGAGTATATTGTGTCTTACAAATCAGATAATGTAGACACATTAATGATATGAATGAGAACCTTCAGAGACACAATGTAGACCAAACTGTCTTGTGATCAAACTAAGGTGGAGGAAGTGATTTACTCTTAATGTTTAACCATTTTCTCCTCTCCCCTCCAGGTTCCTCTGGCTCGCTCTGAGGGGCATCTGTTGGAGCTTATGGAGGGCATTTGCGAGAAGATGAAGGAGTACGGGGAGCGAGTGGACCCCTCCTCCAGCCGTAAGACCTACACGAGGATCACCTCACGAGACGGCAAAGCCATGGACCTCTCGGACGGCGCGCTAGACTCCAGAGTTACAGCCCAATTAAAGTTTTCTGTAAGTCGTTGTTCTCTCCTCAGCCTCCCTTCTCCCCTGAAAAAGAAATGTCATATATGTACCCTCTTTGACAGATTTAAATAATTACAGGTTCATCAGAGAACATGCAAATCAGTACCATGTCCTTTTATTTGAAATTTGTCATTCATGCTTGTGGTGGTGTTTTTCAGTGTGAAACAATTGTTGAACAGTATGAAGATGAACTCATTGAATTCTTTGCTCATGAGACTGACAATGTGAAGGACAAACTGTGCAGCAAGCGAACAGGTACAGTGATTCTTCAAGTCAAGACCCCTACCTGTAATTTTGACCAATTTGATGTGATTACTGTAGAATTCTATATGATTTTTATGAATTCTTTTAGACTGGCAGATACATACTACCTGCATATATTCTCCAGTGTCTGTTCAGTAAAGAACAGTCCATGGCAAGGCCTAGTAAAGATTATATTTTGTAGGTCATCCTAACTGATATGTGGAATGCTATGTTCGGTGACAAAAAGGGGGAAAACCATCTTTATTTGTCATAGCACTTTGAATTCTGAGGCTTTAAAGACTTAGGCAATAGTCACCATAGATTTATATTTCAAGTTGTTGAAAATGGTCACTACAACAACCACACACCTGTGTTCATTCTGTGGGCATAAAATTATATGATGTCCCAATAATCAACATTATTGACTTTTTTTCTTTTCTTTTTTTTCTTGTTTCTGTCCCACAGATCTTTGTGACCATGCTTTGAAAATGCCACATGACGAACTATAACACACAGCCTCCACTGAAATTGCACCCTACTGATCCAGAACACCAGACTCATCAGTTACCCATGGGGTGGAATCAGCATCAAGACAAACCGTTTTTTTCTGTAATTAATAATTTATGTGAAACGGGTGTATACGCACTCACTTCTTAGTCTTTCTTAGTCTGTTTTTCACAATGTCAGCCCTTTTACCATGTTTTGATCCTCAATCGTGTGTTTGATTCATGTCCTGTATATTCAATTGACGGTCCATAATGTTGTACATGTTTTGCAAATCCACAATGAGTAAACTTCAGGATCATGATCAGTTTTGTATGTTCCTGTAGGATTTTTTTTATGTGTCATCACACGTCTTTTTTTTATTTTGAAGGAATGGAGAGTTGAGAAACCTGTTTTGTACTGAATTTTCATATGTCTCAACATTGGACATTTTTCTAATTGTTTTGTACATCTTAAAACTCTGTCTTACATTATGCCACAAGGTTACATTTACAAAAAAAGTACTTTCCTTTTTTGTCTGTCTGTTGAGAATATATACATTTGAATACAACTGACACTGTGTTTTTCATACTTGCAGTATAATTACAAAGTTTTTTTTTTTTACCACACAATTGGACAACTATGTTATGATTAATTCTGTTTCTCGGGCGTATATCCCATTGTCATACAAAGCCATGATCATGAAGTAAAATTAGCTTATTTTGCAAACCCTACCTTTTCAATGGCTTCCCTACAAAGAGTTTCACTGTCACAAGGTCATCTAGTTTATTAAAATATGCTATGGTATAGTCGTATGGTTCACACAAACTGTTTAGTACATATCAGCGGTCAGACTTCTACTGCCCAGAATACTGGAATAATAATATAATAGATGTTTTATAACTAATACAGAAATTATGAAGCCTTCTGTGTCTGCCACGACGTAGTGCAAAATAGTATTGCAGCTGTGACGCACATGAATTCACTGCGGCGGTTGTCTTTTACGTCACTGAAGTCACATTACGCACCGACCAATCCCACCTTAGGGCCCTTGGTACCTTCTCTCAACCTTCACCGCGGCTACCAACTCAGGAGGGGCACCTTCAGAAAGCACTGGGTGCACTGGTCGTTTAGTGGCTTCAAATTTTCCAGTATCGGCATACCCCTCACCTCCACAATGTCTCTACTCTCTGTAAGCAGGCTGGCGCCGAGGATCCTGAATTCGAAGGTAAAATTCTTAAAAAAGAGTCGTTGCGTTAGCTTGTTAGCTAGCAACATTGTTCTCGTGCAGTGGCTAAAGCAAGCTAGCTTACTAGCCGTCTAACCGCTGTATAACCGTGTCCTGTAGGAATAAAAAGCATGTCAGTGCTGTCTAACGTTACAGCCTGGAAACTGTCCTTTCTTGGAAGTAACGAACCAGTGCTGTAGATTATTATATCAGTACAATACAAAGTGGTGAAGTGACTCAGGTCCTGGGTATGGAATGTTACCGTTTTTAGCCAACTTGGTTTATTTGCAAGAATGATAGCAAGGCAGCAACTTGTCTGACCAGTCAGTTTGAAGCGAAGTTGTTGGTCATTTTAAGCTCCTAAGCGTTAAGTTTTGCAAGACATATACGAGTTTCCAACAAACTTGATGCCTAGTTTGTTCGCAGAGGAAGACTAACCCTAGACTTTAATGTAGTTGGCTTTGCTGTTTAATCTGCGAAGTCCTTGTGTAAAGGCAAACGTTACTTTGCTTCCTCGGTAGCATTAATGTTACACCTGATAACCTTGTAATCTACCTAGTAGTAATGACTGATTATCTGTCAGCAACATTCGGAGTCTGTCGCTTTCAGACATGATCTGGTTGGATCAGGTACCGATCTGCTCCTATTGCGAGTCTACTACAAATGCTATTTTCTATCAATCAAGCTTTCATTGTTTGCACAATATGTTGCCAGCTGTCCACCTAAGTATTAAACCGAGAACAAATTCATGGGAACTTCTCAAATATCCTTCGAAACACCCAATCTGCACTCTACCATGGTGTCGAGTCCCAGCGGTGACCTTTAACCCATTTCATTTTTGTGTAGCTATAGCGGAGGTCTGATTGATAACTTGGTCAAAATCATGTCTTAGTCAAAGTATAAGAGCAGGCATGTCAAATTTCCTTTCAGTCAGTCCTTGCTGTAAATCACTGACGTGTGTACATGAATGAATGAATTATGTAACAGCTCGTAACGCTTCGTAGCCGCCTGCTTGTGGTTGTGTCAGTGTATCAGCTGACATGTACGTTGTACCAACCTATGGTTAATTTTCACAAGCTGTAGTCAACATTAACCCCACCTAAAACCACCCTGTCGCGTTATGCTTTGTTTTGGATAAACTTTGACCAAGTTATTTTCATCTCAAAGTCAAGCGACACCATTGTAAGGTCAAGCAAGCCCATAGGTTTTTGTTGGTCGGAATTGCGCATGTCAGTAAACGACTTGCCCACCAGCCTTAATCATGCAATTTCTGAAAGAAACTCTGGTGTTTGTAAAAGGATATTTACAATGATATTTTATTGTCGGTATTTTATTGTAGCCTGTGACAGGGACGTCGCCAGACATATTTTACTGGGGCACATGCCCCAGTATTGGTCTTTAGTGCCCCAGTATACATTTCACCAGTAAAAAAAAACCACTTTAGAGTTTTAGGTATACATGGCATAATCTACAGAATGCGCACACAGCTACTCCATATGGCAACTCACTGTTATTTTTTTCACCCCATACACAATGCACATATGGCTATTTAATATGGTAATTTATTCAGGCGACTTTGGCTGTGACATAACGTGTAACCACGGTGTCTGAGCGCCATTTCTTTCTACCTCTCTTAGAGGTTAGTACCGGGTAAATTGCCCATCATTGTTGTTTCACCTCTGTGTCGCCATTTCCATGTGGATTTAAATGTTACAACTTTACTTTTTACGCTTAATGTATGAGGCAGCTGTCATGCAAGCTAGTTCTGGCTGAAAATTGAAGTAGCCTGCTGGAGATGTTATCTGCTGTCTTTTAGATAACTGGCATATGCCTATTGTCGTTGTTGATGTAACGGTAGGCCTAGCACGGTGAGCTCTCACATTCGGTTTCTGGAGATTGCTATCTTACATCTACGATGTTTGATGAGCATACAGTATCAACATAATTTGACATGATTGCTTAGTTTGAAGCAATATGTATGTTTTTTATGATAAATAAGTGCTTTTTTTTTTGTTTTGCTTTGCGCGCTCACATTAATTGTCTGTGCCCCAGTACAGCCCCAGTATAGACCCCTGGTCTGTGACACATGCTATAGAAAACAAGCACAGCGGAGCTTTTGGAGTGTATGTGTGTTTATGCTTAATATGACCATAGCAATTCTCACCTCCAGACAACATTCAAATGAATAGATGGTGTTCAGTCTAGCCCTCAGTTGCATTTCTCTCAGTAAACTTTGTCCCTTTAAGACAATGGCTTGAATTCCACTGAAACCATCACGTTATGGTGGCTGTCAGGGCCTTGCAATAAATAACCATAGTTATCTCTTACAGCACAGATAATTGAGTCGCAGATAATTGCACATTGATGTCATTAAGTCTGCTTAGAATGGTCTTCTGTATGCCAAGACATCTTTCTGTATCTGTGTCACTGTTAACACCTTGACCTATATAAAGGTTGACTGATAGTGGCTGAACCAAAGTGACCTCTGAGCATTGAATAGTGCCTACATGTGGGTGTGTGTGTGTTAAACAATGCATCTAACTGCCTTCGTCATTTTCTGTTTGTAGAGTGCTGCTTGTCTCTTTGTGGCATCAAGGAATGCCACTTCTACAACGGTAAGAGTTCTGTGTTTGTGTATGTGCCAATATTTGTGACTATTGTGCTTGCATGTATAAAGAAATAGAAGCTAAATCCTCACATAACCTTTTCTCCGTTCTAATAGTAAGTGTACTGTAGTTAAGAATCCATTTCACAAATACCAGGTTTTACACATAAAAACTAATGATGATTCCAAGCGGTTAGGCTTATCCATTGTTTAACTTCCGCTGAACTCAAGTTGTATTGTTGTATAGCCAACAACTTGTATTGATGCATGTATGTCCATATTTGCAGATTATATATTTCAATACATACATGTTTACAAATAGCAAAGTACTAATGCACAGTTGCAGTAATGCAGAAGATGAAAAAGGTTTGAATAATGAACAATGCTCACATTCATTGGAACAGTGCAAAAAAAAACGTCTAAAATAGGCAATAGGCAATAAATAGGGTTGAACTGTTCAATCGTGTGTATCTCGAGGCTTAACGTGACGCTGCTAATTATACATTTGGGTGGAACTCCTGTACAGAACCTGAGGGATGTGCTGGCAGACCTCATTCCCAAAGAACAGTCTCGCATCAAGAACTTCAAACAGCAGCATGGCAAGACCAACCTCGGCCAGATTACAGTGGACATGGTACGTCCCACAGTCAGAATGTGGTCGTGTACTACCTGTGTGTGTGTGTTTTGTTTGTTTGTTAGTTTTTTGTATATGTATGTAAAGGTCAAACCTTTCACTGTCTAGAGGAGTTGCATATATCTCTGGTTTAACCTTGTGAGCCCAAGTCTGTGTTTAAAATGACAATTTTATGTGTATGTATCTCTGTCTTCCTGTCTCTCGCTCTCTTCTCTCTCTCTCTCTCTCTCTCTCTCTCTCTCTCTCTCTCTCTCTCTCTCTCTCAGATGTACGGTGGGATGAGAGGGATGAAGGGTCTGGTGTATGAGACGTCAGTGCTGGACCCAGATGAGGTGAGTTGCTGGTGTTTGTGTGTGGTCTACATCATAGGAGTCTGATGCACACCGATGTTTGGTTTGCGCAGGTTCTAATATGTAGGTCATGTTCTGTGGTATTATGACAACATATACTGTACGTGTCACTCAAAAACAGCACTTGCACTGGACATTAAGTGGCATAAATAAGAGGGCAACGTTTTGAGGTTTGATAGTCTCACAATACACTTAGACTCAGCTGAAGTTGTTTATGAAGACATTTTTGGTATGTGAGCCAGCCAGTGAGGCGAGGTAACCTTTATGTTTGTGTGACCTAAAATGTCTGCTGTGTCCCTTTCAAGAGAGCTTCCATGCCAAGCATAGTAATGATGTTTGCTGGAGGATAGAGTGTGTTTGTGGAAAGCCTCTTCATGTCACAGCCTGTGTCTTGCCTTGGTCTTTCCTGAAAAGGATGCAGTACAAACACTACCATGATACAGGAAGATGTGTTGTATTTAGTTTGACACAATATGCCCACTAGATTAAAACATATAAGAAGAGAGAATCAAGGGGAATGTAATAAAAGATGGAGGGTAAATGACATTTTCTGAAGGACATAGAATAGACAGTTAAATTGTTTTTGTTATGAATGTGATAAAGTATGTTATTGGCGCATCACACCTTGAACACAAGATAGATTTTGGTACCACAAATAGCAGTCAAAATGGAAAATGTCGGTGCTGATTGGTGTGTTTGTGGCTTTTGTCAGGGTATCCGTTTCCGTGGCTACAGCATTCCGGAATGCCAGCAGCTGCTCCCGAAAGCTCCAGGGGGGGAGGAGCCTCTGCCCGAGGGCCTCTTCTGGCTGCTGGTGACTGGACAGGTGCCCTCTGAAGAACAGGTGAGTAGGGAGCATGTCGCTGTCAGAGTTTGCACACGTGATACAGCATGCACAGTCACATGCATGTGTGTGCACAATGGTGTGTGCGCATGCAATGGGGAGACAGAGAGCTTGTGTGTGTGAAATTAGCCAACGTGTCTTGAGAGTATGCGCATGTGTGTGTGATCATGTGTGCAGCTTAGTTGATGTCAGTGGGTACGTCAAAGTGTCTTTGAGAAACTCAGAGATTGAGACATACCCTGTCACCTTTAAGCCAAAGGTGTTTGTGTGTTTGTTTGACAGTGAGCGACTGTGGAAGAGAGAGAAATATGACACCAGTGTATGCCTCAGGGATTTTGAACAGTAAAAAGCTTCTTGCAACGACCAGCATAACACATTGTGTGTGTGTGTGTGTGTGTGTGTGTGTGTGTGTGTGTGTGTGTGTGTGTGTGTGTGTGTGTGTCCATGCACTCGTAGGTGAACTGGGTGTCTAAGGAGTGGGCGAAGCGAGCCGCGTTGCCCTCCCATGTGGTCACCATGCTGGACAACTTCCCCACCAACCTGCACCCCATGTCCCAGTTCAGCGCCGCCATCACCGCGCTCAACAGCGAGAGCAGCTTCGCACGCGCCTACTCCGAGGGAGTCAACAAGGCCAAGTACTGGGAGGTCAGACACACACTCGCGCTCACACACACTCACTCTCACTCACTTACACGCGCTCCCACACGCGCTTCCACACACACTCGCACACACACTCACACACACACGCTCACCCACACTTTTCTCTTTCACTCACTCACACACACACACATGCATGCAGACATGGCACCATCGCAGTGTGGTACACGACCACAGTACAATGAACAACAGCCACTAGAGTTTAGTGGTGACTTGTCAAAGTCTGACAAATGACACTAAGTTCAGTGTGGGAGAGTTTTGTATCAAACATGGCGATTTAGTTATCTGGAAAATTATTTAGCTATTGGGCCAGCTGTGGTCTGGTGGTTAGGGAGTTGGGATCAGAGAGTCAGGGTTCAAATTCTGCCCTACCCATGGCTGAAATGCCCTTGAGGAAGGGCAAATCTAACCCCACACTGCTCGAGGGGCTGTAACTGAAACCCTGTAACATAACTGTAAGTCGCTCTGGATAAGAACGTCAGCTTTAATGTAATGTAATGGAAAGTTCTGGAAAACATGCCTTACGGAAACAAAACTAGGTGAGCGTACATACAGTACCTGTATCTCTGAAGCCATAGTCTATGAAATACTTTACAGTTTTGAGGCCAAAGTGCCTGAACTAGGCTATCAGTCTGCAAGAGATAGAGAAAAGTTTGAAGGTTTGGACTCTAATTGTTTTTATTGGGTTAAATCGTGCACTCACAAGGTAATGCACACTCATTACTTTAGCTGTTGCATAACAAAAGAACTGGGACATCTCTCACCATAAGGGGAGAAAAAGATCATGCACTTGCTGAGAAAGCCTTTTAAAGTCTGCGGGTGAGACTGTAAATGTGTGTGTGTGTGTGTGTGTGTGTGTGTAGTTTGTGTACGAGGACTCCATGGACTTGATTGCCAAGCTGCCGTGCGTAGCTGCTAAGATCTACCGCAACCTGTACCGCGAGGGCAGCAGCATCGGGGCCATCGACTCCGGCCTGGACTGGTCCCACAACTTCACCAACATGCTGGGCTACACCGACGCCCAGTTCACCGAGCTCATGCGCCTCTACCTCACCATCCACAGGTCAGCGCACACACACACGTACACAGACCTACACGCGCACACACATTTGCTCACCATCACCAGGTCAGCACACGCACACACACACACACACACACACACACACACACACACACACACACACAGACATTCGCTCACCATCAACAGGTCAGCACACGCACACACACACGTATGTGCATGGTGCAAAAAAAAAATCCTTGTTCAACTATTTGAGGTGGGACTACTATGAAGCAGTATGCTTTAAGCAACACTCAGTAGTTTTTGTCTTCGGTCGCCCTGCAGGTTAGAAGAGGAAATGTCTCTCATTTGAACTACAGAGACACGGCCTGCTCCTCCAAACTTACTTAGTGTGGTTGTAGCCTATGGATGGCGGCACAGCGAACACAAAAGTGACGTTCGCCCAGTTACAAGTTGATGAACCACTGAAACGATTTTGAAAACATTATTTTAAGGTTGAAAAGACTACTTAGTGTTGCTTTGATGTTGCCATGGCCATATCACCCCACCCTCTTCATCAATTTAGGCAGTCCAGGATTTGGACTGTGTAAAAGCCAGCTAAGACAATGTCAACATGTTTTACACATTGTAAATGAAACAGAACTGAGTTTATTTCAGTATTGTATCATGTTCACTGTATAGTACTCCAGGCAGAAAGCATGATCATAGGATCAGGTTACTCTGCCAGTGTTTTCCCTATGCAGACTGACAGGTGGTAAATGATTGGTATTGTGTGTGTGTGTGTGTGTGTGTGTGTGTGTGTCTTTAGTGACCATGAAGGAGGGAACGTGAGTGCTCACACCAGCCACCTGGTGGGCAGTGCCCTCTCTGACCCCTACCTGTCCTTCAGTGCGGCTATGAACGGCCTGGCAGGACCTCTACACGGCCTGGCCAACCAGGTACGCGTTTGTGTGTGTGTGTGTGTGTGTGTGTGTGTGTGTGTCTTCCTGTATTGTACCCTGCTTAGTAGTGTTTCCACACTTGCACAAGACCATAGCACTATATAGTAGTGGTGTGTTCAAAATATCGATATGGCAATACATCGTTGCGGGCCTCTTCATGATACACGTATCATTACGGAGGGGTCGGTATCGATATTTCACATTTATTCACCATTCATTCATCATTCAGCATTCATATTTATTTATTGTCACTCCTTTTTACATTTCTTTGTCCTACATTTACATTTACAGCTGAGAGAAGTGTTTTAAAACCAGATCATGTAGATCAACTGTTGTTCCTAAACAATAACCTACTAATGGTTCCATAAGAAATAGGTTACAATTTTACTGATTCATCGTCACTTGGTTTTGTAAAAGGCAGCTTTATTTTTTACCACGCCATGCCAGGTTAAAAGGCAGCTATTTTTGCACTACAGGCTTGTGAAGAAGGTCATTTTTAAGTTATTTAGTTCTATATTACTATGTTTTTTTATATTTGAGTTTTTATATTTAAGTTATTTAGTTTTATCATATTAATTTTTTTTATATTTTTCTTATATTTTACCTGTATAATTTTCTTACTACTGGCAAGTTCAGTGTGGTGGTGGTAAGTTCAGAAGTAATTGCACTACAGGCTGATAGGCCTGCTTAAGTCTTTGAATTTAGAAAATGTATTTTTAAACGCCACTGTTTATGAGTTCAAAGGCAGCATTACATTGTAACTGCACTGCAGTTTGGCATTTTTGCTATCCAGCATAATAAAAATATCATTTGGGTATAGATATGACTGGTTTCTTAAATAATGTATTTAAAGTAATGTAAAATATTGGGATATGTATTGCCTTGAAGGTCATGTATTAGGATACACATGTATCGCAATACGTATCGTATCGTGACCCCTGTATCGTGATACGTATTGTATCGTGAGGTTGTTGGCAATACCCAGCCCTACTATATAGTGTGACTCTGTGCATATGTCTGCTGTGACAGAGAGAGAGAATGTGGGAGGCTACTTTCCATCAATATGTTTTTTTAATATTACCCTGTGCACTCAGCCAGTAATGGTTGTCTTTACTTAGAGACCCTGCTATATGACTTAATGACTGTTGACTAAATGGCATTCTAGGCAAATATTTCTTCAGCGATGGGATTGAGCCCTCTACTGTGTTGCAACAGACATGCTCCTGGGCCCTGTGTTGTAACAGCTGTGTGTTTTAAAGGAAGGATCACCAGAGCAGCACAGATGTAAACTTATTTTACATTTTTAATGTAACAAAAAGGTCCACAGCAAAAAGGACTGTATTCTCTCAATTTTAGATAAGCGTGTGTGTGTATGTAGTTGCCTTGTGTTGCATGAACCCTGTTCTCACGTGTGTGTGTGTGTGTGTGTGTGTGTGTGTGTGTGTGTGTGTGTGTGTGTGTGTGTCGCCACCTGCTGGTCCACAGGAGGTGCTGGTGTGGCTGACGGCGCTGCAGAAGGAGCTGGGTGGAGAGGTGTCTGACGAGCAGATGAGGGACTTCATCTGGAACACACTCAAGTCTGGAAGGGTGAGTTCAACACACACATACACACAGTCAGGTCTGGAAGAGTGATTTCAACTTCACACACTCACTCTCACACTCCAGTTTGGAAGGGTGAGTTGAACTTCACACAAACACACTAACCCTTTACTAGTCAACTGATTTTTACAACACATTTTGGATTGGCCAATAAGGAGTGTTTTTTTTTTTTTTTCCCCTAAGTCAAAATTGCTGACCATTCTGAGCCTGTACAGGCTGTTACTGGTATCGCACACATAATATTTTATTAATATTTAATTAATGTTAAATGTTCATATCATTAGTCTAAGTGACTAAAGTGAACTAATATAATGCTATAATGACAAGACACGATGCCTGTAAGAGAAGTTTCAAAATGTAAAACTGCTTAGTGATAAGGGGCAAGTAAGTTTCCCCTACTAAATGATGCATTCTCCCCTTGGTCTTCCCCCTAATTGGTCTCTCTCCCTCTGTATCTCTCTCTCTGTCTCTCTCTCTATTTCTCTCTCTCTCTCTCTCTCTCTCTCTCTCTCTCTCTTCCTCTCCCTCCCTCCCTCTCTCTGCTCCAGGTGGTACCAGGCTATGGGCACGCTGTGCTGAGAAAGACGGACCCGCGGTACACGTGCCAGCGTGAGTTTGCCCTGAAGCACCTGCCCAGCGACCCCATGTTCAAGCTGGTGGCACAGCTGTACAAGATTGTGCCCAACGTGCTGCTGGAGCAGGGCAAGGCCAAGAACCCCTGGCCCAACGTGGACGCCCACAGCGGGGTCCTGCTGCAGGTGAGCCTGTCCCAACATTCATGTACAGTACAGGCCAAATGTTTGGACACACCTTCTCATTCAATGCATTTTATTTATTTTCATGAATAGAATATAAGACGTGTTTTAAGTTATTTCACACTTTTTTGTTAAGTACATAATTACCTCCAAGGAGGTTATGTTTTTGCCGGCGTCGGTTTGTTTGTTTGTTTGTCTGTCCTTTAGTTTGTTTGTTTGTTTGTTAATAGCGTAACTCAGAAAGTTCTGGACGGATTTCAACAACATTTTCAGGATAGATCAGAAGGTGGCTAACTTACAACTGATTAGTTTTTGGTGGTGATCCGGATCACCATCGGGATTAAGGATTTTTTTTAAAGGATTCTTCACCTTTGCGAGAGAGGGCAATTTGGACATTTTTGCTCATAACTCTACAAATAATGCTCAGAATGCTCGTTTACCCATCAAACATGTGTTCATTCACAGTTTTAATGCTCTCAGTGAGAATCTACAATGTAAATATTCATGAAAATAAAGAAAACGCATTGAATGAGAAGGTGTCCAAACTTTTGGCCTGTACTGTATTTGTTTTTCATTGACTTTTTTTTTTTTTTTTTTTTGCTGTGTTCTTTGTAATGACTGGCTGCAACTGAACTTCTCCTATTGGGATAATACATTTGACTTTATTTGACTTGATGTGGAGCTAAGCCAAAACACCAAAGCTGTGCAGTGAGTTCAGGCATGAAGACTCTTGAATTTCATGTTTTTTTTTTTTTTTTATGAGGTCGCAAACAGGAAGTTGATAATACCAACCCTCTGCTGCAGTCATGCGTGCTCTGCAGCATTTGCTAGAAATTCGGGCAGCAAAAGTGCTGCCTCTTCAAATTCACTCCGCAAACTCCATTTCTTTATTTATTTATTTTTTTGTGTGTTTGTCTGATGTAGTACTACAGCTACTGTTCCGATAATGATGGTGTTTGTGTGGTTGTCTGACACATTGTATTGTCTGACTACATGTGTGATGATTATGGTGGTGTGTATTTGTGTGGTTGTCTGGTTCTGCACTATAGTGTGTGTGAATGTCAGCGTGTGTGTTTTTGTGCTTGTCAGGCACACTATATGATGGATAATGACTGTGTGTGTTTGTTTGTGGTGCAGTACTACGGCATGACTGAGATGAACTACTACACGGTGCTGTTTGGCGTGTCCCGAGCTCTGGGCGTCCTGGCACAGCTGATCTGGAGCAGAGCGCTGGGCTTCCCCCTGGAGCGCCCCAAGTCCATGAGCACTGACGGACTCATGAAACTGGTCGGAGCCAAGTCTGGCTAGACGAGGAAGAGGACGAGGAGGGAGGGGAGGAGGACGAGGAGGAAGAAGGGGAAGGAAGAGGAGCTGGCACTTGGGGTTGGGGGAGAAGAAAGATGGCGGCTATTTTCAGAACGAAACCACACACTTTTAAGAACTCAAAGAAGGGCCTTTACTGCAGTTCAAACAGATAGCTAACTTATTGTTAAAGGGGCAGTAGCTGATGATTAAAAAGCTCAGTGTGAGAGCAGAGGAGTAGGTTTGTGTTTTGTTGTGTTTGGAGGATCTTGGGGAGGGGAAAGGGGCTGGGTGAATCATGTTGGGGAAACAGACTTTAACTTGGTGAACAAATATGTTCAAATGTACAGTTGGTACAAGATTGGCACAGCATATCTATGGAGGATCAGTGTTGTGTGGATGGCCAGAAATTTAATTTAAGATCTTTTAAGGTATGTGTTGTGAACTGGGGAGGATCATGTTGGCTTTTTCATCCCAGTTCCACCTAATAATCAAAATGTTTTTTCTTTGTTTTGTCCATTTCTTGTTTTATCTTCCCCCCCCCCCCCATTACTGTCATTTTAGGATGTATGTCATCTGTTTGATCTGTCTTTTTTAGAGTATATAATAGAAGCCTCCCTTTTTTTGCAGCCTCTTCCCAGTTTTCATTGTTTGCCCGATCGTTTCCAGGGGGTGGGATTGTATTTTGTAACTCCTGCTGGTTCAGTCTTGGCTCAACCCTGCGAGTTCTCTGAAAGAACCTTTTTTTTAAAAAAAAAAAGACGACAACAACATAGACTATAGAACATTTACTGCTTGCCCTCTCAAGCTCGAGATTTATTGTTACAGGTATATCATCCTCTATGCTGGCTCCATTATCAATATAAGCAACTGTGCATCATCAATGGCTTGCCACCACTGTGTAAGAGTGATGCGCCAGTCACAAATTTCTTCTGTAAGATGAATGTGTAGCAGAATAAGACCACCTTGTGTTGAATCTGGGAACGCCACTTTTAATTTGTACCCAACGTGTGGGGAAAAAAAAAGAATACACTCCAAAAAAAACAAAGGTCTTTTTTTTTTTTTTTTTTTTTTTTTTTTTTTTACTGTAATGTAACCACTCGTGTTCAACCAGGCAGACCCAAAATACCCCCAGCTTCTGAACAAATGTGTGTTTGTATGTGTGTATGTGTGCAAGGCTTTTCCAATAGGTGCTACATCCAACCAGGTATCTACAAAGCTGCATTTATCCGTTTAACATGTGTGGTGGGATAGGTCAGGACAGTCTGGAATTTTTGGCTGAAGGCTACACCTATCATTTCAACAAATACTGTTTAAAAAAAAAGCAAGGCCTTAAAATGCCTCTTAGAAAGAATATTATAAGGAGCTGTTTAAATTTGATCACCAGTGTTAAATTAATTTGCCACAAGAACACGTACAATACCCACTTGATGTCTGTGCTGTGTAGTGTTGCAAACTTAAGTACCAAATATGGACGATAAGGAAAAGCGGGGAGAGGTGCGTACTGACAAGGCCTTGTTGGAGATTGTGTTGGGTTCATACTTTTAGGATAGGGTTAGGAGTGTGTCATACAGGGTTGGGAGGGCTTGTTCAAGTGTTGGCAGACTATTGAATCTGTAAATCTCTCACCTTGCACCACTGTCAATAAAGCCTGACTCCACTTGAGTTAACCACACACCTGTTTCTACTACTGCATCTCTGCATTCTCAAATCGTTAAAGATTAAATGTGTCTGATGCGCTCCACAGTGTTGGCTGTGCACAAGTTTGTCAACTAGTCAAACTAACCAACGTCATATGCTGGATATGCAAACATCACACTGCTAGATAGGTTATAAAAACTTAGCATTACTTAACATTACGCTTCACCTGCAGGGGTGACAAAATATAACCTTGAGCAACTGTGTTTTTAAAAATCACAATTTTTTGTGCTCTAATAAAGTCTTAGAATTTGTGCATGCAGTGCATGTGTTAACCACCACACTTGGATGCCGGGCTCTGCCGATAAGGGGGAAAAGTAGTAACTGTCAGAAGCCAGTAAGGGCCAAGTCTAAACAGGGGCCAGTTACAAAACAAGGTTATCACTTCTTAACTGACGAGCGCAATCAGAATGGCAACCTCGTCCCCCATATGGGTGGTCAGACAGACAGGATCATTGCAATACCTGGTCAATCCCTCCAGGGACCAGGTAACTAGCTAGCTGTGGAAGACGCATTAAATGTCTGGCATTGAACAATGGGCAGGTCCATTTTTACCACGTTTCAGCCGTTTTGAACATTCAGTGAAGGAGCAGAAGGCATTTTAGCTATTTATGAACTTTATCCACATTTCCCACTTAGCATTCTTGGCCAGCTGTGCCTGGGATTAATGAAGGTCTAAACTTAGATTTTCTGACTGATGAGAGAGGGCTTTGTGTCCAGAGCTTGTGGTGTAATCCTTGCGGCCCAGAGGACCCGATGTACACCGACAAGAAGATCAAAGAACTCAACTCAATCATGTTACACTTTTTGCCACTAGGGGCGCTGCCGCACTTTGTAAGGAGCACAGGCCTTTGACCCTGCCGTACACAGATCTATTCAGTCTAGACTGGACATGGGCTGCTAAATGTAGTTTTTCCTGCAAATGTCACCTTACTGTCAACATACTCCTGTAGGACGGATAAGCCAGTTTCTATACATGCAAGCCCTTTGTCGATGGTGGCGCAGGTGATAGGGGTGGTGGTGGTGGCTGTGGTTGCCAAACAGCCTAGGTTCAAGCCCCGCTCTGCCTGACCCCATCAAAGTGTCCTTGAGCACAACACTTAACCTCGAATTGCTCCCGGTGGCAGGTTGGCACCTTGCATGGCAGCTTCTGCCACCGGTGTGTGAATGGGTGAATGTAAGGCATACACTGTAAAGCACTTTGAGTGCTCAGAGTAGAAAAAGCGCTATATAAATGCAGTCAATTTACCATTTGGGCTTCAGGTGTTCAGGTAAGCCGTGCCATTTTTCAGGGATATAGAAATGTGGATCAACCCAAGTCTGTTTTCAGTAACAGACATCTTAAACTTACAAGAATTTGGGGATGTCCTAAGATAATTATGTTTAAAATAATAATGATTGGGATTTTGGGATGTCCTAAGATAATTACATCATTCCAACATAATACACATGAACCACCTAAAGGTCTCAAATTTTCAATTAGCTTTAACTAAATCTCATTGGTATAATATATTTACTGTATAAAGCCTGTCAGGGTTGCCAGTATGGGCTGGCTGTAATTGAACATCCTAGACTGCAGACCAGGAATTCCTCTTTTGAACTGTTGTGGGAAATGTTAGGATTTGCTGACAGATATGGTGATAATGAATAACATCCAATCATTAACTGTTTTTTTTTTTTTGGTTAATTTTTTTTAATATCAATCACTTCTCACCTAGACATAACCATTCACCCCATGCATGCTGGACAAGCTGGAACCAAGACCTTATCAAGGTGAAAGCTAATGTGGCTTCCTATTTATTTACCAAACGTCATATCACACCAAACAGCCTTTTGAATCACAGTTTGCGCAATAAGGACACAACACCATATCTTCATTCCATGTGTCATTTAATAAGTGAATAAAAATCACAATAAGAAAAGGACACATGAAGGGTAAGTGCATCTGTTTGCATTTCTGCTGCAGTCAACAGCAGGTCTCATCTCAGCCAAGACCATCAAAGTGATTGACAGAAACCGTTAAACTGGGGAACTTTTGTCGGGTCAAATCTTTGCAGTTAAGACAAGGTGACGCCTTAGGACTTTGTTTTGACTGAAACTGCAAAACCTCAAACCTAAGGCCACAGCTAGCCACAGCAGTCCTCCTAGCGGTCTTCTGGGGCTACAGCTAACCATAGCAATCAAGCTAATGCGCTTCTGAGGCTACAGCTAGCCATAGCAATCACGCTAATGCGCTTCTGAGGCTACAGCTAGCCATAGCAATCACGCTAATGCGCTTCTGAGGCTACAGCTAGCCATAGCAGTCGTGCTAGCGCTCCTCTGAGGGCGTTGGTAATGCACAGTATTCCAAGCTCATAATTTAAATTAAATCATCCTTGTTCATCCCATCATTTAATAAACAAAACTAGGAATGCAATTTTGCTTACAACTGATACTTCTTGTGGAGGCGTTTTTTTAGACATAACTTTTCTTTGTAAAAAAAAAAATTAACGTTACAAAATGTGTTTTGGACACGATTGGGACCGGGGCGTTGTCTGTGATGCCAGCTGAAGCACAGCAGGTTGCCAGAAGAGGGCGCTGGTACACAACAAGCACAACATGCAATCCAGTTCTCTCTCTCTCGCTTTCTCACACACACACACACAGTCATCCTCTTCCCTCTCTCTCCCTCTTCCACCCCTGTGGGGGTGTCTAGCTAGTCAGGCTGTGGAGCTCAGTAGCGGTAGTGGTCAGGCTTGAAGGGTCCCTCTGTGGGGATGCCCAGGTAGCCGGCCTGCTTGTCAGTCAGCTTGGTCAGCTTCACGCCCAGCTTATCCAGGTGAGCAGCGGCGACCTGCTCATCCAGCTGTGGGGCAAACAAACAAATCACAGATCAATCACAATAAACCATTTTCCAAGAAACTGTTTGTCTGTATCTGACTGATTAGTCTGAAAACTCATAGCTGGAAATATGGCTTGAATATGGATAGCCAAATCAGCTACAATGGGCGTCAAAAGCTGGTGAAACCAGCAAAAACTATCAAAACTCATCCAAAAATCACACCTTAAGCTAGCAAAAAACTAGCTGGTCAAACCAGCTGAAACCAGATACCACCATTAGCTGTTTTTTAGCTGAAAATTTCTAGGGTTATCTCTAGTTTTGAAAAACAGCAATGAACATTTAACCATTTTCTGACATTGTACAAACAGAACAATTAACAAATTTAAAGAAAATATTTAGTGCCAAAAAACATCATTGAGTGCACCTCTCGTCGGAAACTCACCTTCTTTGGCAGGAAGTAGACGCCTACGGGGTACTTGCTGGTATTGGTCCAGAGCTCAATCTGTGCCAGCACCTGATTGGTGAAGGAGTTGCTCATGACGAAGCTTGGGTGGCCCATGGCGCAGCCGAGGTTGACCAAACGGCCCTCAGCCAGGACGATGATGTGGCGGCCATTTTTCATGCGGTAGCGATCCACCTGGCAGGGAGCCAAGATTTTTTTTTTTTTTTTTTTTTAAGTCATCTCAAGAATCATGACTGAGATCACAACATTAACAAAATGAAGGGATCATCTTCATCGGTCATATAACCGTTTTAGTTTGCATTTACTTCACTCAGTGAGATAACTGCATACTTGAACAATCTTCAGTTGTCAAAAATCTACAGGGAGTTGCTACTAATTACCTGAGGTTTGATGTTGATCTTTTCAGCATTGTCATTGAGCCAAGCCACATCAATCTCACAGTCAAAATGGCCGATGTTGCATACAATAGAATCATCCTTCATCTTCTCAAAATGCCTGCATGAGACAAAAATGAATGAATAAAAAACATCCATAGAGTTTTGTATGATTATCTGCAAACATGTAGCACTATAGCTCTTAGGAAAAATGGACCTTTACCTCATCAACTTTGACTTTAAATTAAGGCAAATACAATGACTAAGGTGATGGCATTCAGTTATGTGGACAGCATGCCTTAGAGAGCAATGAATAATAATAAACCCGCTAAGGGAACATGTCTGATTCAACACTGCTGTCCACATGCACTTGCGTTGCCATGACACACACACCTGCCCATGATGATGTCCTCACAGCCTGTCGTTGTCACAAAGATGTTTCCCTCCTTGCATGCCTCATCCATGGTGGTTACCTCATAGCCTACACACACACACACAAATAATTAAAATAAAAATTCACATTTTAAGAGACAGCTCACAAACACTACTGCTGTCTGTCTTGCACATCTTGTTTATCTACTGTGTAGTTATATAAACATGGAATAAATACTATCTGTCTATCTATCCATCTATCCATCCATCCATCCGTGTCTACGTCTTGTGTCTTCTGTATGAAATCCAACAGGAACAGGTGCTCTGCACTAGTGCACCTACAAAAACAGAGGGACACTCACCTTCCATGGAGGCCTGCAGGGCATTGATGGGGTCGATCTCCGTGACGATGACCCTGGCACCGAAGCCGCGAAGTGCCTGCACGCAGCCCTTGCCCACGTCTCCGTAGCCAGCCACCACGGCCACCTTGCCAGCGATCATGACGTCGGTGGCACGCTTGATACCGTCAATCAGGGACTCCCTGCAGCCGTAGAGGTTGTCGAACTTACTCTGGTGAGAGAGAAAAAGGAGGGAGGGAGGGAGAGAGAGAGAGAGAGAGAGAGAGAGAGAGAGAGAGAGAGAGAGAGAGAGAGAGAGAGAGAGAGAGAGAGAGAGAGAGAGAGAGAGAGAGAGAGAGAGAGAGAGAGAGAGAGAGAGAGAGAGAGAGAGAGAGAGAGAGAGAGAGAGAATATGAAAAAGAATGAGAAAAATGAGAAAGACATGAGAGATTTTACTCCATCTTAAGGTTACAAGAAAATGTTCATACTGATAATCGTGCATGTTGTTCATATGGTCTGTCCCTACACCTACCACGAGTCCTGATTTTTTTTGTCTGCAAAAATTACACACTTTATTATTCTGTTGTGATATACAATTCTGTCTCGTTGGTCAGCCCTTCTCCCTTTTTTGTGTGAAACAGCAAGCACAGAGAATCTACAGCATGTCGCCCACTGTCCACAGAAAAGACTGAGGAACCGCTCACTGAATGGAGAGAATCTAATGGCCTGAGGGAGAACATGCTGTACACAGAGTGTGTAACTGTGTTGGCACACTCTTTTCTGTGTGTGTGTGTGTGTGTGTGTGTGTGTGTGTGTGTGTGTGTGTGTGTGTGTGTGTGTGTGTGTGTGTGTGGTGTCCTGCATTGCTCACGAAAGTCACCGGCCTAACCCTTTTACCCCGAGGCGGCGGTTACCTTGGTAACGGAGTCGTTGACGTTGATGGCGGGTATTTTGAGGTCTCCCTTCTTCATCATCTTGTAGAGGTTGTGCACACCTGTGGTGGTCTCCTCAGACAGGCCCTTAATGCCTAGGACACACAGCAGCCAAGGAGCACTCTGGCTTGTTAACCAATTGTTTCACAGACCAATGATGTCAACATCAATATTCTTCAACAAACTTGAATTATTATATTAAAATATATGATGATGATGATGATGATAATAATAATCACCATCATCGCTGTGATCATTATCATTATTATTACCTGGTCCACAGAGGGATTGACCAGGTACTGCAATGTCTGTCTGTCTCTGTCTGTCTGTGTGTGTCTGTCTGTGTCTGTCTGTCTGTGTCTGTCTGTCTGTGTGTGTCTGTCTGTGTGTGTCTGTCTGTGTGTGTCTGTCTGTGTCTGTCTGTCTGTGTCTGTCTGTCTGTGTCTGTCTGTCTGTGTCTGTCTGTCTGTGTGTGTCTGTCTGTGTCTGTCTGTCTGTGTCTGTCTGTCTGTGTCTGTCTGTCTGTGTCTGTCTGTCTGTCTGTGTCTGTCTGTGTCTGTCTGTCTGTGTCTGTCTGTGTCTGTCTGTGTCTGTCTGTCTGTGTCTGTCTGTCTGTGTCTGTCTGTGTCTGTCTGTCTGTCTGTGTCTGTCTGTGTCTGTCTGTGTCTGTCTGTCTGTGTCTGTCTGTGTCTGTCTGTCTGTGTCTGTCTGTGTCTGTCTGTGTCTGTCTGTCTGTGTCTGTCTGTCTGTCTGTGTCTGTCTGTCTGTGTCTGTCTGTGTCTGTCTGTCTGTCTGTCTGTGTCTGTCTGTCTGTGTCTGTCTGTCTGTGTCTGTCTGTCTGTGTCTGTCTGTGTCTGTCTGTCTGTGTCTGTCTGTGTCTGTCTGTCTGTGTCTGTCTGTCTGTGTCTGTCTGTCTGTGTCTGTCTGTGTCTGTCTGTGTCTGTCTGTGTCTGTCTGTGTCTGTCTGTGTCTGTCTGTGTCTGTCTGTGTCTGTCTGTGTCTGTCTGTCCTCCCATAAGGGAGGCAAGGTTGGCATCTCTGATTGCGCTTGTTAATATCTGTAGTCATCATTGAGATGTCTCCCTTTGTGGAAGACACTCTGTACAAAAACATCTGGCAAATGTCCTCAACCACAGCACAGCCTCGAGTATTCACAGAAAGGCAGAGTACGCCGCGTTTCATCAGGAAGTGCCAAGTCCTCATTCCATTTCCCGGCACATTATCAATGGCACACTGTGGCAAGCCCAGACACGGCTTTCAGAGTAGCCAAGGCGAATTACACGCCATACCAGTTTAGAAAAATGGAAGCGCATCTTCAGTTAACTTGGACTCAATCTGCACCTACTGGTGTGCACTAGAAATGAAAACCAGAAATGACTGAAGGGTTGAAATGAAGCCAGAGCCTAAATCTGAACCAGTCTCTGGGTGTGGCTACTGATGAAACATCTTAATGCTTTCACACCCAGTATGAGCTGTTTCACTTCTGTAAGAGAACTGCACTTTCAGCATGACTTGGGAAATACAAACACACACACACACACAGGCCTGCCAAAAGGGGGGGGGCAATAGTCTCTTGTCCTGGGCCCAGGGAAAGGGGGGCCCAGAACTGGTCCCTCCTTACATTATGGAATATGGGGGGGGGGGGGGGGGCATCAGATTATCTTGTCCCGGGCCCAGCCAAGACTGTCAGCAGGCCTACACACACGCACTCCGATGTGATTGATTCCTGAGCCATTAATAAGCAGCTGGGAATATAACCTCCCCATTAATCTCCAACAGAGGCAAAAGTTCGACTTGCAAATATTTGCACTGGCCCTTGGACAAGCCCTTCCGGTACTAATCTGAATGGGAAATGAAATGATGCCTCCTCTACTTGTGACACATTGTACAAATCAAGCACAATGGGCACTTATGGTGCAAGCTACCTGGTGGTGACTTCTGTTTGTATCTGAAAATTCAGTACAGGCTGTCTTAGTGTTAAAAAAAAGTCCCCCCCCCCCCTCAGTTTGTGAGAAATCTTGTAAATCAAGGAGGGCGCGGCAAGACATCCTTTGTTGCCAGTAATACCAGTGCATACTCATCAGTATAAACACTTTTTTATATTTTAGAAACATGGTATGATGTGTCAGTATTTTATAATCACGTCAAAGTGTATAATATTGATTAGTCAACTGTGCGTCTATACACTTTTGAACATTTCATGCCTCCCACAACGTACCTGCGAGCAGTTTGGGGTACTTGGTGTGCACCAGGTTGGTGAGGTCTCCGCCGTCGTCCAGGATCATGTTGAGGGGCTGTCCGTCCTTGAAGTAGATGGTCTGCTCGATGCACCACACGTACTCCTCGTCGGTCTCACCCTTCCACGCGTACACTGTCAACAACATCACAGGCCGCCAGTCACATCAGTCACATCTTAGGTAGTCAATGCAATGTACTGTCAACACAAAAGCCAATACTGCACTTCCCTACCTAATCAATCAGTAGCTTGATTGTATTGCATTTCTGTTACTGATTAAAACTACCTCTGTAAACATACATATATAACTGGTCCTTTAGCCCAGTTTTATGTGCACAACATGCCATTCTTTGTCAGCAGTCACATCGTGTGTGTGTGTGTGTGTGTGTGTGTGTGTGTGCGCGCGCGAGTGAGAGAGAGAGAGACAACACAGTGTTGAGGGGGAACATAACGGGTAGCCATTCTTTTTTTTTTTTAAAGCTATAATTTATATTTTAACTTCACATAGGTACTGAAGTTGCCCACACCTATCACACCATAAAATATGACAAAGGACTTCTGTAAGAATATAGCAAATTAGAAGCCAATATATTATAACCCTCCCTCTGCTTCTTTTCTAAGTCAAACTAATAAAATGTACCTTTGAAATACACATCACTTTGTCTCAGCCTTTCTACTTCCCTAAAAAATCTGGCAGTAATTAGTTTCATCTCTTTAGTCAGCGAAATGGTGAATTATGTATTGCACATGCTCAGTGCTCTGCAGTGAGACTGCCAACCTTGTAAAAGCCTGGGAGGAACTCTTATTAGACAGTGTTGTGCTGGTTGCTTGTGGGCAGCAACACATTTCAAGGTCTCTCACTCACTCACACACACACACACACACACACACAGGGTCACTGTTGAGAGTCTGGGAAATAGTGTAAAAATAACCATGTGTGGCATCAGCAGAAGTGAAACAGTCACTTTATATATTCACAATTTGACTTGAGGGTTTGTAAGAGAGACAAATCTGCTAACAAACCCTTATCCAACGGCACAAGCAGATGATCTCACACACTTGTCTTTAGGCTTTCAGCTCGCCGAGGAGACTAAAATAGGCTGCAGCGGAAATTAAAGTGTGCCTGCAGGGCAGGTTCATCCAAACACACACACCTTTTGTGGATTTACTGACACGCAGACACACACACCCCCACCCAGCCCCAGGGATGGAAATCGATACCAGCCACCAGCCAGAGGCTGGTAGAATATAAAAGTGGCTGGTAGATTTTGGACACAAACAAAAAATTGCTGTTAAGTGACAGGTGAATTTTATAAATTGGCAGTGTCTGCTAAAGGTTCATATTTTGCAAAGTTAACCTGTCTGTCTGTCCGTCTGTCTGTCTCTGTCTCTCTCTCTCTCTCTCTCTCTCTCTGTGTGTGTCTCTCTCTCTGTCTCTCTCTCTCTGTCTCTGTCTCTCTGTCTCTCTCTCTCTGTCTGTCCCTCTCTCTGTCTGTCCCTCTCTCTGTCTGTCCCTCTCTCTGTCTGTCTGTCCCTCTCTCTGTCTGTCTGTCCCTCTCCCTCCCTCTCCCCCTCCCTCTCCCCCTCCCTCTCCCCCTCCCTCTCTAGGTCAGAGCAGCAGGTTCAAAAGTCTTTCACAGCCCACAGCACCCCTAGCCTAATGACTTTACCCTCTGCTTATCTGCATATTTCCTCCACTCCTGTCTGAGGCCACGGAGACAAATAGCCCAGTCAGCACAATCAGACCCTGAGGTAGTAGCAACAAAAGGATATACATACAGCTGGACTTACACAACCAGTAACCAATTTCAACCAGTAACCACACTCCCTTTTCCCTTGATCAGAAAGGGAAGCAAGATTCATACTTACAGCTCAGAATACACATCCTTCAGCTATTAAGAACAGGCTGTCTTGATGTCCCATTGCCAACACTACCACAGCATTCATACAAATCTTTGCTTTTTATGTGTTCTTGTTTTATGTGTTCCACTGACACACACAGCCTGGACTATAAACATGGCCCTTCTGAATAGATCCAGTGAATCTCTAGCCTGGGCTGGATGGAATTTCGTGTGTTCAAGTCAGTCTGACCAACCTGCCTATTCTTGGGATCCTTTGTCCGAGAAATCGGGCACCAATGAAAAATGAAGGTTACGCATAAGTCATCAGAATCAATGGTCTGACTGGTTGTAACTCTGTCCGGTCACATTCAAAGGCATTTGATAGATGCCCATTGATACTGTGGGGATCTTTGCCAGACCAAGATCTGTCTACGAGCTTGTTGTGAAATCCAGGCTAGTGAAGCTCTGCAGATGCACTAATAATTTTTGCCTCAGAGTCTGCAGGTTTGCTCATCTGTAAAACCCCACATGGAATAAGGTTAGCACTAAATAAAGCACAGTTTATAAAAGCACTAAACTTGGGCTACACCACTGGATAAGCTTCCAGAGAATGGATGAATGATTTGTTTTCACACAAAGGAGAGAAGAGCATGGCTGTGGTACGAAAACAGGATCAGGTACCTGAAATGCCAGCCTTGACAAAAGGAGGAGTGATTTGTTTTTACACAGAGAGAGGGGAGAAGAGCTTGGCTGTAGTATGAAAACAGTATCTGGTACCTGGAATGCCAGCCTTGGCAATGGCAGATGCAGCATGGTCCTGTGTGGAGAAGATGTTGCAGCTGGACCACTGGACCTGATGGGCGAGTGAAGGAGAGGGAGAGACAAAAAGAGCAGAAAACAGAGAAGGAGAGAGAAAGAAGTGAGTTTGTTTTTTAACTGCAGTGTTTCCCACACATAGACCATTCTGTGGCGCAGCGCCACAGAATGAAAACCGCGCGCCACAAATCGATTCAGTTTTTTTTTTTCCCAACGCGATTCTGTCATTCTCGCTCACACGCACAGAGAGTGAGAGAGAGCAAGAGAGAGAGAGATCAACATCCGCGCATACATGTCAATGGGGGTACACTTATAAAACACCTGCACTGGTCCAACGTTTTCAACCAACCCAAGCGCAACTCGGAACTCAAGCCATTATTAACCCTATGAGCCTGGTGGACGCAAAATGCATCCAAATTTACACCCATTCTTCTCTGCGGAATTACTCCGAGACGGTACATCGTAGAGAGATGGCACTTATACCACACAAAACAGCAGAACCAGGGCTTTACAATGTGACCTCCCACTCATCATAAAGGTCTAGTTGTATGGCTTTAATGTTGAACCGTTCACAATACACTTATATTGTGACCCATCACGTCAAGTTAAGTCCTGTATGCTCTCAGAGGGGGTTGGTACCCGTTCTGCACTGCAAACCTTAAAAAGGGGAATAATATCCTAACTAATTATTCACCATTATCCTTCATGCCATTCATTTCAGGTGGGACGAGAGTCGATTACTGTTCTACTGCACTCTCAGTTTCAGTGTTCACATAGTTACTGCATTTTGCCTCTATAAAGGCAGTGTTGTCCTCCATTCATCTTGTAATTTATGTTGTGCTATAAAATGACTTCATTATAATCTGAGGGAAGTACAAGTGCTGTCTATTCCTATGTCTAAGTTCCATTTTTTCCAGTTTCTCGGTACAACTGCAAGGAGGGTAGAGAATGCAAACAGAAGCTGAATGAATGAATGAATAAAAAAAAGAAAGAAAGAAAGAAAGAAAGAAAGAAACATCATTCAGCCTCTCTGTGCATCCTCTTCATCCTTGCAATTTTCATTATAATCTGAGCAAAACACCAAAAGACCTCCAGCTCTGAAGAACCACCAGGTCACTGGTGCCACTTACGTCAAAACTCCGGCAGGCGATGTTACCCACAGAACTGATGGTGTGCACGGGCACATGTAACCATGGCTACTCATCTGTCCAAGGCTATTAAGAGTATAAGGAAGCAAATCTCCAAGGGATTGAGACGGAGCTTACACACACCTGCTGCTACAGAGCTGGCCCTGGGCAACATCACAGACTCCTGGTCTGTGAGTGGAGAGCAAGGAAAGGCAAAGCAAAGCAAAGCTAACCTGAGCTCTCAAAATGAAGAGCAGGGGGTGACACTGTAGAGCAGTTGGCTAAAGTGTCCATGCCATATCTCTAGGCACCCGGGTTTAAATCTGGCCTGAGGTAATTTCCTGATCCCTCCCCACCTCTCTCTCTCTCACTCGTTTCCTGTCTGTCTCTACTGCCTGTCACATTAAAGCCATAAAACATCCCAAACAATAACTTTATAGGAAAATGAAAAGCAGGAAGACACCCAAGCAGAAGCCTGAGTGCTTGGCTGAGCTGACTGAAGATTACTCCAACATGTGGTCAATCATTTGCACTGTGCTGAAATTCCCCTGTGGAGGTCATGAACTCCAGATATATCTTTCCACACTTTAATCTTGTGACCCTTCACCCTGATACAGCGTGAGCATGAGGGCCTTTTGGAGAGGAGCAATGCCAAACATCAGGGAGGTCAGAAACCAACACAACATGTAATTTGTGCAGCATTTTTACATGCTGTTACAACTTACCAGAAAGGATAGTTCTACCGAGGGTGTGTCAATACTGGAACAATGATGCAGCAATTTTACAGTATTTAGATTTTAACGCCAAACACACAATGGATTTATGCACCCTGACAAGTACTGAGGTAGCAGGGTCTGGTGTCCTTTTGCCTTTCATAGTAAAGTCACACTACTGGGTAGATGAGTAGACACGTTCAAACATTTTTTTCACGTCTGAATGACGTTCATGTCATTTTCCAACACACACACACAAAACCAGTGATGGAGATTGGCACCAGCCACCACCCGATTGCCGGTAAAATATACAAGTGGCTAGTAGATTTCGGACACAAAGTGATGATTTACTGTTGAGTGGCTGGTGAATTTCCACCCCTGACACACACATACACACACACAACCTGAAAGAGACAGGTGACAGGCTCTTGGCTTGGCGCCAGCGTGTCCACCTCCGCTCACCTCAGCCCCCAGGGCGATTAGGGTCTCGATGAGGACGGCGGTCTGCAGTGTCATGTGCAGGCATCCGGCAATGCGGGCGCCCTTCAGCGGCTTGGACTGCCCGTACATCTCCCTCATCTTCATCAGGCCAGGCATCTCGTTCTCCGCGATCTCGATGGCCTTGCGGCCCCACTCGGCCAGGCTGATGTCGGCTGTCAGAAAAACAAAATGACGTAATGCGTGTCACTCCCATTTCTACGCACTATGAAACAGCAGCTTTGATCCCACAGTACTTTAACCAAGTGCTTAAAGAGCAACAAATATTACGTGCAATATGCATATTTATTTACACACAAATTCAACCTGGGAGTGGCTTGGTAAAGGCTCCATTAACCATGCAAGCAATGGCTGATTAAATAGTTGATAGCACATATTGGCATATTAACGACCTAATTTACTCTCCATGTACATGCAGGTAGTGGGGTGAAAGTGGGTAATGTTAGGTGCAAGTTACAAGTGCAAACACAGCAATGGAGGGGATGTGTGCGGGCCAAGCCCCTTGTCCTTGATGTTGGGAACTCCAGAAACAGCTGTCGTTAAACTCGAGGGTGTCAGTATCTTACTTGCCATTTTTTACTACTCTGGAATCCTGTGAATCTTGCAGCTGCAATTCAAAACCGCAGGCCTGAAATGTCTAGTAAGCAAGCCCCACCCTTCAAACTGGTCAGATGTGGTCTGTGTGTGTGCAAATACTGCTGCACTTAACTGCACCTGCCCGGCTGACCGGTGGCAGCCTTGACAGCATGGAGGCTCCCCTTTTGAATTGAGTAATGGTGGAGTGAGGGGAGCATGGCGTTTCTTATCCTTGTATAAATTCAGACCACAACAATATTATTCGGGGCCTTGATTTGTCTCTAGACTCTGACCCAAGCTCTGATAACGGGAGCAAAGTCTAACTTTCTTCCTGATTTCACAGATGTTTCAATGAATGTTTTTCCAAGTGCAAATAGGAGGCCAACGTTTATGAGTGAGTAAATAAACGTAACCGATGGTAAAAACTATCGACTTTAATACATGGCAACATCGCTATCTGCACAAAGAGCCCTAATCTATAGAGTATAAATGTCGAAAGCTAGTTTCACAATAAAATACCACGTGCCTTAAGAACACGCATGAGTACGGCCGTGTATGTGTCTGTCCGTCGATGGCGGTTAAGTTGCACGACGGGTAATGTAGTTTTCTAAAGACTTTTAGGATTTTTGTTGCAACAGAAGCTAACCCAAGAAAACTACAACTACCATAACCACCGCCAGTTTACGGAATAAAACACATTCATGAAGCCAATTATTATTACCTACTGATTTCATCGCTATAGCTAAGTGTTAAATGATTGTTAAACATAGAAGTTACTGCATGCAACACAGAGCACTGCATACAATAAGCTCACAAGGGAGAACTGCTGCAGGTCTTTAGACTGGTGGTTCGCTAGCTTTGAAGCCATGTGGTAGCTAACGAAAACCTTCAACGTTACTAATTAAAATCAAGATTCATGTCCTATTCATTTTCATATGCACCGTTTACTGTCTGCATCATTAACGCGGAGACATACTACTAAAATTTGCCATCCAAAAGCCACTTGATGAACACAACACCCATCTGGGGGCTCCACTCACATACATACACCTTGCTGTCTATTTAGCTATCTTGAAGCATTGGGGTAAGTAGTCTAAACGTTGGCCTCTCCAGTAAACTGTGCAGGCAAACATTAATCCACAAGTAAGATGACAATGTATATACTCACCGACTTTGAATGGGAGTTTCTCAGACATGGCTGGTCTAGATGTGGCCGGCGGAGTATGATATGTAAGATATGTCCTGGCTGAGGACGTTACAGGAGAGGAGGGGGGAAAGGAGTTGAACTTGAATATAAGTGCTTGCCCTGTGCTTTATTTACATATTAATGAGATACCAAACCGATTCAACACCATAGACTTCTGATTGGCCGAACCAACACCCCACCTCACGACAAAGAGGGTGGAAAGCTACGGAATGCCACGGCCAATGAGTGTAGCGGCTTTTAGGTGGGAGTGCTCTGCGTGTGTGCCGAAGAGTTTGGTTTTGTCTAGAGTGGTTTGGGCAAGTTAAATCTAGACTTTTTCATGGGCAATTAAAAACAAACAGAAAAGTGTTGAAACCTGACTTGCACTGTACTTTAGGTATTTTAGATTCACCATCATAAAACACACTCATACATACAGACACACATAGCCAACAATAAGACACTGTAAATAAAATCACTACATAAAAAAGTCTATACATGCAAGTAGCCTAGGCCATTTTGACTCTGAAGAGTTTAACTGCCTCCTGTTGACAGCAGTCCCATGTACCTTCATCCCATTCCCACCCCTAACGCAGACGAAGGAGCATTGCTCTAAATCCTAAATGTTTTTGAGAGTGTTGTCTTTCAGTTGTGAACCTTCCATGTTTTCCCCACTAGACCTCTTATAGAATGTTTGACCTGACCTTCTGCCACGACAGGGAAACGGCCCCATAGGAGAGACCTAAAGTATAACTGACTTATAGCCATACTGCAGTCTGGTCTCCCACTGGCTAATGGGTAAATATATGTTCATACCTCCCCAAAAACATATTAAGGAAAATCACATATTTCAACTGACATAGTATACTGAACATATAGTCTACAGTAGCACACATGACTGCTATGACTTGGATGAATGAGAGTCTTTACAGACATGAACATTTACATTTGTGTGAGAAACTTTGGCAGAAGCACATAATGTTAGCTGACTGGAAATGAATTGAAGTATTATTACCTCCCCCAGCAGAGTTTATGTAATTATCTGCGTTTGTTTGTTTGTTTGTTTGTTTGTTTATTAGTTAGCAACATAACTCAAAAAGTTATGGATGGATTTTGATTACATTTTCAGGGTATGCACAACATACGCACACACACACACACTACAGCCTCTCAAATCCTGACTGGAGGATTTCTGCTACCTCCCCTCTGCTCTGTTCTGGGCCAAACATTTATTACAGCATTCCACTTGCGTGTGTGTGTGTGTGTGTGTGTGTGTGTGTGTGTGTGTGTGTGTGTGTGTGTGTGTGTGTGTGTGTGTGTGTGTGTGTGTGCACGCATATGTGTGTCTGTGTGTGTGAGTGTGTTTTTAGTATAAAACACATCTTTGTCTTGGAGAGAACAGAACGTGGGGGTGGAGTGTGCTAAAACTGAGCGACTACTCAGAAAATTCACGTCAGAGTAACAACAAAGTAACAACACAGCCATCTGCAGGTTGTCTGGTGTAACTACAAAAGCTGGATTACATTCCCTACTTTGATTGGGGCCGTTTATATGTACACAAAAACCATGTTCATTATCTAATTTCTGGAAAATTGGAAAATTAACAAAACTGCACAAAACTGAGACTCGAGTCGAGGAAAGCCTATAAGGAAGGCCTATAACTGAGTACCATGGCTCAGATCTTCAGTAAGTTTTAACCAGAAGGCTACACAGTTGCCTATAGCCCTGTAGCCTAGCCCAGTATCCTTGAGCACTGTATAGAATTATCATATGTACAATATACAGGGTGGACCATAAAAAACTGCACCACTTTTTATAGCTCCTTAATCACTGAGGCTACCACAATTAAAAACCATGCAAATTAAAGCTTATTCAGTTCTTTTTCCAGTGACATCATGGTTTATGAGCATGCATGCAAGCAAGGGCCACAAGGCCATTTAAATAAAATTAGAACTGAAAAAAGCTACCAATTGCTTTTGGCTTCACAAGCTAAGATTTTTTCCTAGTTTTTAAACCATCACTGAAGACTAACAAAAAGACAAAAGTGATCAATTTGCTCCCACAAAGTTGGGGAGGGGGTGATGAAACAAAAAGCGAACATTCAGGTAACTGAGGGCAGCCTTCATTATCTGCATCTTAGCAGCAAACTTGACCTTTCAAGTTTACAATTGGGCTGCATGAGCTCGTGTACCAGGAAAATTCTTTACCGTCAGCTCCCTTTGCTTCTTGATGAAGATATTGTCATTGTCAGAAGGAACAGAGAACTGTACACCTTTTTCCACCATTAAAAGCTGTAGTGCAAAACAGAAACTGAACTTATCACTTTTAGAAAACTGGCATTATTACAATGCAAATGTTAAAAAGCATGTGGCAACTTTTTTTCAGGGGTAGTTTTATTCAAATGACAAGGATGTTACTGAAAAGAGAACCAAATGAGCTTTCAATTGCATGGTTTTCAGTTGTGGTAGGGTCAATAATTGGGAAGATATAATTAAATTCAATATCACCTAATGTCAAAAGGCAAAGTCAAAGTGTACTTTATTGTCAATTCACTATAAAACAGGCATTTCACAGAAGACGGAAATTGAGTTTCACCAGACACCAAATGTGCAATTTAAACTAGAAAAACGCGCACACACACACATGCACACGCACAAAAAAACAGCTACATTCATGGACATGAAGTGTATACAGACCTCAAAAATAAATAGACATAAGACATACAGGTAAACATACGCTTCCAACAAGAAGGAAAGTTCAAGGTAGCTCTTCTTGGTAGCTGGTGTATATAGGTGAAAAAAATGAAATGTTATGTAAGGTGCAATAAGTGAAGGTGCAATTGGTGCAATTGGTCACCTGTGTACCAACCACCATCACCACCACCACACACAGTGCAATTGATTGCTCCCCTGTGAGTTACGCAGAGGGCAAATTAGACTGCCTCTGGGCCCAAATCACCTTTCAACAAAATGAATAAGGTACGCGCAATGATATAGCCTAATTTCATTTAAGCGAAGGAAAGAGGAGAAAAGGACAAAAGGCTATATTTGGAAAACGGGTTGCTGCTTTAAAAACAGCTGTCAGCTGTCTGCCAAGGAAAAGGTGCACTGCGCCGTTTGGCACAAGCAAATACAGTTAAACTTTTGCTGAAAACAAACAAAAACAAATACAGTTTTTGCTTGTTTTGTAGCTTTGCTGACACAAAGTTGCAAACTCTGCCTTTTATAAGTACAGAACGTAGTTGCTCTGTGTCTTTAGTTATATAAGTGTAATTTAGTCTAGAATCATACTGAACATATTTTAGGCATGACAGAAGTTTCACGTCAAAGTTGCTGAACCTGTTGTGAGTAATCGACTGTGCGCCCCCCCGGGGACGAAGGAAATCCTGTAATTTTCCCCCAGAATTATTCATAAGATAGGCGTGGTATTCCTTGTAGCCACGGGCGTTGCTAAGGCCACAGGCCAATCAAAATCCACCATGCTTAAAGATGGGCTCACAGACAAAATTGACAGCTGTGTCTTCCAATCCTCTACTACATATACATCATTTGTGTGGCGTAAGCATTTCCTGGTCAAACATCTCTGAAGGGAAGTTGTAGTGAAGAGAAGAGAAGTCCATGTAGGATACAGGTGAAAATATTTTCTTAGCCATGCTAGAAGAACGCAGTTGCTTTTCTTAAGGTATTTCCCACGAAGGCATTTCAACGCAAGAATTGCTAGATGTGGTCTTCGATGACCCATACAAGAAGTTTAGCGAAATCACGGAAGAAAGCCCGCAGTACTAGCATACTTTGGTAGGTGGATGGCTTAATAGTTATATATTAACTTCTCTCAGCTTATGGGGGTACATCATCACGACCTTTACGTTATTTCTGTACTTCTATTTTTGTCTCAAGACTTCAGTGTGATGTTCAATGCTTTTGCGTGCCAACAAGACTGGTTAGCGTGACGTTAGCTGACATGCGTGGGTCCTAGCTGCCTAGCAAGGAGATGTCGCTGATTTCGAAATGAAGTTTAACCGTAAGTGACACAGATTTTTATTGTATTTCCTCTAAAAGATTTGAGAATATTTTAAACATTGCGATGTAACTGTTAATATTTTGTTTTAGGTGACGCGCCTCAGACTCAACGGGTAGGTGCAGTTAATTGCCATCTTAACGGTTTTTTTTTTATTCTATCTACTTAACAATTTTGTACAGTAACTTGAAGTGCATATTTGGCTGTATTCAGTGTGGCCGACAACTGTAACCAATCAGACTGTCAACGAGTAATGGCTGTGCCGTCACATTTTCTTAAGAGCCTTAACCCATAGCCCTTTGTAAAGTCGGCATTTTATTGGTTTGTCCGCAGATGCCATAAAAAAGCCTGAAGCAATGAAGTTTATGAGTTCCAGGGGTGCTTTCACCGTGGGTTTCCTGGTAGGGACATGCACCCTCTATGTGATCCTTCAACAGGTGGGATATGAGCGCAAGGCACCCAAACGACAGCCAGAGGAGCGAAACTGGCTGAAGAATCGGTCGGCACTTTTCAACCTCAACCATCCACATCACAAAGGTGGGTGAGAGGATTGGCCGTATCCTGGTAACCAGGATGAGGAAATTACATGTCAGTGTACAGAGCACAAAAGACAAGTGTAGGAAAGGCAGAGCGTTGATGGATTATTTGTACACATGCATAGTTATGTTGTGTACAGGCAAAGTGAGATCAGAGATACCTTTTACAGAAATTAAAATATTTATCCTCTTAGGAACAATAGTACTTTCATGACTGGCATAACTGGTTAGGCACAGTTATTAGATTAACAACTGAAGTTTACCTAATTTTTTATGGTTTTGTTTGTTGTTTTTCGTGACAAAAAATTAATGACAGTTTGATGGAGGTTTTGTCTGCCAATTAAACAAAATACAATGTATGGTTAATCTGTTGGCTTTCTGTTCAGATACATTGTGTGATAACTGTGAGCTCAGCTGTAAGTGAAGCACCCCACCCTTATTTCAGCGACCGTCTCTACCTTTCCATGTCACTCATCGTGTCTTGACTGCAGGAGAGGATGGGGTGATGGCGGAGTCTCTGTACAAGCGGGTGCGTGTCCTCTGCTGGGTGATGACGGGTCCCGCCAACCTGCAGAAGAAGGCGCGTCATGTCAAGAACACGTGGAGCCGCCACTGTAACATCCTGCTGTTCATGAGCTCGGTGGACGACCCAGACTTCCCCACCGTGGGCCTGGGCACCAAGGAGGGCCGCGACCAGCTCTACTGGAAGACCATCCGCGCCTTCCACTACGTGCTGGAGAAGCACGGCAACGACGCCGACTGGTTCTACAAGGCCGACGACGACACGTACGTGGTGGTGGACAACCTGCGCTGGCTGCTGGCCAACTACTCGCCCGACGAGCCCATTTACTTCGGACGGCGCTTCAAGCCCTACGTGAAGCAGGGCTACATGAGCGGGGGCGCGGGCTACGTGCTGAGCCGGGAGGCCCTGAGACGCTTCGTGGAGGGCTTCCGCACCAAGGTGTGCACGCACACGTCCTCCGTGGAGGACCTGGCCCTGGGCCAGTGCATGGAGAAGGTGGGGGTGCAGGCGGGGGACTCCCGCGACACCCTGCACAGAGAGACTTTTCACCCCTTCGTGCCCGACCAGCACCTCACGGGCAAGTTCCCCAAGAGCTTCTGGTACTGGAACTACTGTTATTATCCGATCGTGGAGGTGAGTGGCTGAGTAGATGTGTGTGTTTTTATTATAGACGTAGAACGTATAGATGGATGGGATAAATGGACGGACGGATGTTGAATTGGACACAGGGATAGAGCACATTGAACACTTGTTTTGTTAATCAGAATCAGATTTATTGGCCAAGAATACTTGCATATACAAGGAACTGCGGTAGATGTTCTGTATACATTCCATGTCAATATATAGACGTGTAGTAGTATACATATAATGCAGTACACAATACAATCAAATACAATTCAATAAGCAAATGGGAATATACAGACTCATACAGTACGTGTACAGTAAAGTTAGTGGTTGAATAGATTAGTGCTTAGATGTGCGTCTGTGTTGCCAAATAAATGTTCACTAGAACAAATAAAGTGTACAGTCAGCAGCAGCACTCAATCAGTGTCAGAGAGTAAGAAACAGGCGCCAACAAGATAACGGCAATAAAAGAAGGAAATCCAGGAGACATAACAGATACAATTTATCTAGTACAAGGCTGCAAGGGATTAACAACCTAAAAACCTTGAATAGCAGATATGGCACTGAGGGATGGAAAATTGATTGTTGTCCTAGAACGTTTCATTTTCAGTCGTATTCCAAATAGTATCTAATGTAATTGTGTCTTAAAGGGGGTTGGCTTTACGTCTACTGACAGGATAAGCTCTTATCTCCACTGTTTACTCGCCCTTAGAAGCATGCTATTGCACTGCTATGTGCAGATGTCAGTGTAATACTACCAGTAGCACCACAGTGCAGTAGTTGGGTGATGTGGGACCGGTAGCCATGATACACCAGTTGTGTCATCACACATGAGCTAGCTGTCTGATGAGCAGGAAGCGGACCGCCAGACAGACCTGCCGTTATCAACCTCAGACCTGGTCTTATCAACCACAGGCACACAACTGCTGCCCTGTTTTGCATTAGACCTCTTGCTTTTTCATCAGCAGTACTCTTTGATAGGGAAAAACCCCCTAATGGTTCAGTGACTGACCTGGTAAATCAAATCCACCATGTCTTAAATTACCTCTCAGCAGAGTTTTTGTCATCTAGACTCGAGTTGGTCTTTCTGGCTGGCAGAGTGTGGCGGCTTTAGTGTGAGGGCCCAGGAGTTCCAGGAAACCCTTGAAAAAGAAGCCTAGGAACCAGGGCGATAATCCTGTTATCAGCTAGTCCATGTCCTTCTCCCTCCATGTGAAATGCCCTTTTCAGTTGAGTTGAATAGTTGATGCCTGCATCCATAAACTAGAAGCTCAAAGAAGTTTAATTTTAAGGCCTTAAAGCCTTGGAAAAGCCTCTTGAATAAATTAATTGATTGACTAATTGATTCCTCAGGGGAAAATTGCATTGTTGTGGCAGTACTTCACATAAATTACAAACCCACATACTCACACTAAAACTGTCATAAAGCAATGTGTACAGAATCTACATCCTGTCTCCAACCACTGGAATTTTTAAAAATTGATCGTCCCCTGATTGTGCAAATACTTGAAAAAGCGGTCTATTTAAAACTCTTCATTGGGATGTTGTTTTTTGTTGGGTCCCTGGTCATGTGGGTCTAAATGGCAATGAGAAGGCAGATACTGCTGCCAGAAAAGCCTTGAATGACAATATTGCTGAATGTCAAATGCCTGTTTCAAATATTAAGCCTGTTGTGTGTTCGTATATCCTTGCATTACAGGAAATATGTCATTCCGTTAAGAAACGGCTTTGTTTTTCATTCTCATCTAGGCATGATCAAGTTGTATATACTAGCTGCAGAAATGGTCATTCTAGACTTACACATGCTTTTTTGTTGACTGGAGGTGAACATCCATTGTGTCCTTTTTGTAATGGGTTTATATCAATCAAGCACATTTTATTTTCTTGTTCTGCTCTCAGATTTAAAAGGCAGCAGTTTTTTAAAGGGGATCTTTATTATATGGTTCCACCTTTAAATGTTCCTAGCATGTATTGATCTCAAAAAGCTGATTTAATTCTTTTGTGTTATAGTTTTTTTTTTTTAATTCATTCATTCATTCATTCATTCATTCATTCATTCATTCATTCATTCATTCATTCATTCATTCATTCATTCATTCATTCATTCATTCATTCATTCATTCATTCATTCATTCATTCATTCATTCATTCATTCATTCTGTTCTGGCCATTAATAGCCACAGTTGTTAAAATGGCAATAAACTGAACGAAACAAACTGTCATGAAGTAGACAGAAGAAAACAACTTGTTTTACAAGTTAACCTCTGTTGTCTCCAGTAGAGGAATTTTGTCTTACTCATTCAAAAGAATCCAGAAAGAAAAGTTGAGCTAGATAATGTCACAAAGCTTACAAAGGCGTAGAAAAAAACAGAGCGGAAAGATCTCAGACATGGTGCCATTGTACATTTACAGTATGAGTAGATAGTCATGATAACTTTGAAATATTTGGATAATTTCAGGCATAGAATTATTTCTCTATATTTATGCTCTGAAAAAAAGCTGAATATGTGATGTATGATTCTGTAGGTAACTCTTATTTTCTATGTTTATGCTTTACAAACATCTTTATCCTTATTCACACTCTGTGTCTTTCTATAGGGACCACAGTGCTGCTCAGATCTGGCTGTCTCCTTCCACTACGTAGATGGTGTTACGATGTTCCTGTTGGAGTACTACACCTACCACCTGCGGGCATATGGGTACCGCTACCGGTACCTGCCCCCTCCGCCCAAAGAGTTCTCCCTGCCCCAGGCAGAAGCAGACCAAAAAGCCGCACTCCTCAACGCCGCCATGGCAGGGAATGCTTAAATTTGCCTTAACGGAGGTTCACATTCAACACAACTCGTTCTTGACATTTTGTAATTGCATTACAGGACTGTAAGGCTTGAATGTGAACCATCTGATCATTCTTCCAGCACATGTTTTCTTTCTTATTGAACAGAATGACTGATTGAAAGCTGTATGGTTTTTCATGTCTGGTAATAATTATGTGAGTTTAGCGGCACATGAAAATCTTTTTCATACCAATTAATCATGAATGTCACTTGGGTGGATGGGAATTGAGCCTTTATTGGCTGAGGTACAAGATTTTTTATATGTGCAAAGATATGTCACTTTCATTATGAGTTCTACCCATGTCAAGGTTAAGAAAAGAGATTTAATTGTGTCTTAACTTGTACACAGCATTGTACTAATGCTGTTTGCAAGCCTTTTGTGGGAATAAAAGGGATTGAAAAATAGAGATGGTCTCTGTTAAAGAACTTTTCCGTTGTGAATAAAATTCCCTCTCCAACCCATCACCATTTTTGTGTGCACTTAAAGTTGTGTGTTAGCATTAAGTTTTGTGCTATGAAGTTGGCTGTCACACACAACAAACTGAGTGTTTCCTAAATGTCAGAGCCTATTCTTCAGAAGCTCTGTGCAGTAATTCTAAACGCAGACCCATTGTCTCTAGTTATTACTGTTAAATTCCAGTGCACTGGTAGTTCCCTCCAGGGCAACTCTCAGCAGTGAACTTGAAGTAATGAGAAGTCACGAATGATGAGAGGACCGTAGACTTGCCTAGCCAGTTCACTGTTTCACAGCCCACGATGTGAATGAGAAGGCACCAAAGGAGGTTACTGCTGAAACTTACAGGTACTAGCGACCTGACAGATGTCCTGTTGTGACCGTGGCAATGTTGTGCCAGCTCTGCCGTCTGTCACCTGAATGTGTATATCAGGTTTTTCAGCATAACTGGCCTCAGAGTTTCCGAGTAACATCTAAAATGACCTTATACTTCATACCGCCAAATGAATGAAGCAACAGTGTGCAGCTGGCTATATATTTTCAGTTCCCTGTTTTAATGTATTTGGACTCCCCGCCTGACTCGTGCAGCTGGATCTCGGTGGGGGGTCTGGGGTTTAAATACAACCAGCTGGATCCGCATCTATGCATCTCTCCACCCCTCAGGGACAACCAGTGGAGCCTCACTTTGTTTTAGGCTCTTCAGCCAGACAACTCACACACTCAACACTCTTTCTTTCTTACTTACTTCCCCTTCTCCCCATCCCCCCTTTTCTCCTCCTCCTCTCTCCCTCACTCTGTCTCTTCTTCCTCTTCTCTCTCCCTCCCTGTTTTCATGGAGAGGGGGTGATGCGAATGGGAGAATCTGGGTCAGTGTAGGGCGGTGCAGGGAGAGAGGAGAGGGGAGGCCAAGAAGGGCGCGGGGGCCACGTGAGTCAATACCCCCCCCCCTCCACCCCCCAGTACCCAACCAGAGGCTCAGCTGGGACAGAGGAGGTGGTGAGGACACGGCAGTGCGTAAACGCACAAACACACGCACACACACACATACACTGGACATAGAGAAGAAGCTGGGGGAGACCCTTACAGAAGTGCACTGGTCCAAGCGAGAGGGGAGACCAAAAAGAGAGGGAAGGGTGACAGAGCAAGTGGAAGGAATCTGCCAGCCTGCTACTCCTAGAAGAACATTAAAGTAAGATTTTTTATTCAATTTTATTTCACAGTAGTTGTTTTCTCCTGCTGTAATTGTCAAGTTGTATTATAATAAATGTACACGTTTCTCCATGATCTGAAGAGGATAGTGAAGTCTAATTTAAGTGGGAAAAGTCACAGTGACCCTCACAGACCCACCAGCGCTGCATGTGACAAGTATTGGATTTAGTTCAATACAGCACAGTGGTCATATTCATGCCACGTTTTTTCCATAAAACATCTTTTGTGAACTTGTGAATGTGCTCTGTGTGTTTCCTGTCCTATATGATCGCCTGTGTGTATGTACCAGTTTTCACGGGACTCAGAGAACATGTAAGTACCATAGATACGTGTATAAGTCCTTCAGCTGAGATTCACCTTCATACCGACAAACAAACAGTCAGTTTCACAATAGGTCAGCCTCATTTGTTTTTCAAAGTGTGCAAACAAATACAAAGTGCACCTACTGCACTTCACGACACTGCATTGCATTCACCTTTTTGGCAGTTATTCACATCTTTACTCTTGCAAATGCAGTTAAATGTATCGCTCAAATTAATGTATTACATTGCCAGTAAATGTGGGGTTAATTCATGATGTCTGTAGTGAGAACACTATCACGACAGGGTACATTTGAATCCCTAAAAGTAAACACCTTTATATTGTTGAGGTTCATATTCCACCTCAGTTTTTGCTGAAATCAGCATTTAAAACAAACAGGGGATTACCAAACATGATAGAAATACCACACATCATATAAATACAGCTTGGGATTTAATGTAACATGTTCTATTATTAGTGCACAAGAGTGTAATTACATCCCCATGATGTTCTATAACCATCTAGCCCGCTGCATAAATGAATGACTTTGAAAACCACTAAGATTTTAATATAGCTGGCAGTTACTGTAAATGCATCCTTATTTTAGGGAATATGGCATTTCCATATACCACCATGTTAAAATTACAGTCTTATTTTACTAACACAGGTATGGCTGGGTTATGTTACCAAAAAACTTATCTTGAGCTTTATCTTATAATTCACAGATAAAGATCTAAAGACACTCTTAACATAGTTGTGTAGGAAGCTCAAGCATACACAATATAATATGGAGTGCGGGCAGCAATATGATAAGTTATCACTGAACAGACCTATTCCTCCAGACCAGGGGGATATTCCAGAAAGCAGGTTTAGTAACTTACCTGGGTAGGTTAACTCAGAGCAAGTGGTAAATCTAGTAACAGCAGAGCCCTGTGTCTTTGTTTTGATTGAAGGATGAACCTCTAAGACTCTTCTATTAGGCGGTTTACAACTCACTTAGTTAACTTAGCTGGGTTAGTCAATAAACCACCTATTTGGAATACGCCCCAGTTCTCCTGAGTGAGCTAAAAGTGTTGTTAGATTGACAACAGAGAGGCAACCACAATCTGACAACAAATTGGTGATATTTAAACTTGACCAATCTCTCCCTTTTGTGCTTTTGGAGTGATTTTCTGATTATGTGATTATGGCTTAACCTTACGTACACACAATAGGGAACAACAGGACTGTGAGAATTTGCAGATGTGTGTTGAATGCAAGGTATTGTATTAGAGTCATGTACTGCATTTTCAACATCAGATGGGTGCTAAGATTCCAGACAGTGATGGATCTGTCTAGGAGGAAGCTACTGTATTCATCGTATTGGAAATGGCATGTTCATGAGCATAAAGATATGCTGGGGCAGGATTTCTGTGATATCCCTTCTGTCAACAGTCATGTATATTCATAGACATGACCGCATCACTTGCCTAGTGGTGACTAGTTTATCATGATTAATAGCCTACTCTCATTTGGGTTATATCCCAGTAACATCCCAGTCTTAATGGCCTCCATAGAAAAAATATATCAGATCATCCCAGTGAAAAGTCTCTAAAACATGTGGCACTGTCTCAGATTAAGGCTTGGTGGGAAAGCTGCTCCATTCTTCACAGGAATCAGGGGTGCCAGGGTGTGTACTCCAGCTTAACCTGCACATGAGGGGAGACTGTCCCTCCCAATACAAGGGTTGACTTTCTCTGGCATCCATCAGGTGTGCCACGCAAATGCCAGAAGCCTGGGTTGGGCTCTTTCATCCTTTATCCAAGTTTTTTGTTTAAGTTCCTTTTGTTAGTTCAGTTCCCTTTTTTATGTGTCCGTATTCCTCATGACAGCAATTAAACTATCAGAACCTAGCCATTTTACATGCTGCCGATCAGGCCTGAGGGTTTCCAGTATGAGACCTGAGGTCAACCGACCCACCTCCAGTGGCGGTTCTACATTGAATTACTCCCCGGGCGAGACCCCCTCCGAGCGCCCCCCCCCCCCCCCCCCATGACAAAAAAAAAAAACATAATTTTGCACGTTTTGTTATGAGCACATAGTGATTCTTATTATTGAATTGCACTTGAAATTAACATCAAAACACTGTAGGCTACAAAAACTCTTATACAAAACATCCATAAATTACAATTTCATTATGATAGCATGCCCTTACATGCCAAATGTCCGTCATTAGACGCTATCTTTTAGGGAGGAACAATTAGCTCCTTGGTTACTGCCTCGAATTCTACAGTACGCTTGTTACACGTTCAGGTATGACTGGTTTACTATGCTAAACTACCCTATAGTTAAACTATGCAAACTATGAGTTGCAGCAAATTGCAAATGTTGAAACTACCATAACATTTTGTTGGCTAATGACAGGGCTCAATGTTAATACAAATTATGGAAATCAATAATAACTTTACTTGTAACCGTTTTGTTGCAAAGCCAAATCTTATGGTGAAATTAGATCTTGTGTTTGTTGAGCTAAGACCGAATTATTGTTGAGTATAGCAATCGTAGCATCATAGCTAGAAGGCTAACAAACGTAAGACTTATAAAAGAGCTTAGATACCTCTACGCTCTTTGGTTATACCATGATTAACATTAGCCCTTCATTCATGGCATGGATAACGTGATCATGCAGAGAGAACAGTTGCATACCTTCATCTTTTGCTCGTTTCTACACTTCTAATGGCTTTGACCTTTTTCTGTCCATCTCCTGTTTGTCACTCGACAGTCAACATACTGTATTTCCCATCCCCGAACACTGTCACTGCCGACTAGGAGTTACGACTTATTCACCTTGGTGACCGCCTACTCGTTTTGTATTGCCCTGTTTTATTAGCCCTTTCACACAATTAAAAGATGTGCAGGAATTATAAACCTGTAAATATAATGGTAGGAATAAAATGTGCGTTATTGGGAAGAAAGCTTATGTGTGACTGACTTCGCTCACTAATTGCAGAGTATTGCCCACTTTGCATTGCATTTGAGAGACGCAGAGGTGAACTGTCCCCCGCGCCCCCTCCCCTTTGCCCTTCTCTCGCAGCTTCTGTGCACTGGAACTTTTCAGCAGGGGCGCGGGCAGCCAAAGGGGGCGCCAATTTGCCAATTTCCTACACAGTGATGTGATAGATATTAAAAACTTTTTTAGATGATTTTTTTTTTTTTTTTCAAGCGCTCGTGAGGCCAATAGCACGGCGCCCTTTCACGAAATTGCGCCCTGGGCAAAGGCCCAGCCCGACCCCCCCTAGAACCGCTACTGCCCACCTCCAATCTTGTACTTTTGAGTAGAACACCTTTTCAGACTAGCCTGGCTGTCGTACCAAGCTCGTAGATGAAGCTTGGTCTGGCAAACCTCCCACAGACAGGAAGTTCTCAGAGGTGGGATCAACGGATGTCTTTCAAATGCCTCTGTGTACTGGACAGAACTACAGCCAGTCAGACCGATGATGATGCGTTCATTTTTCATTGGTTCCAGATTTTTCCGGATTAGGAAGAACTGAGAATAGGCAGGTTGGCCAGACTGACTTGAACGTTAAATTCAGTATGGGTGGCCCAGGCTATTCTCAGGCTGTAGCCTGCGCAGTTCACTGGAATCAGCATGCATACACCAGCAAAGCTAACTGACCTACATGGTGACGTGATTGATGTCATTGAAGTGATGCATGGCTGGGCGCTAGATTATTGAATGTATAAGTGGGCTTGTTTAAAACAAGTGGCTGACTTAAAGGTGTACTTCCATCGTGTTTTCATTAATTTTGCGGTGTTCTCTAGTATTAATAATTGCCCTGTGCGCTGGTTTTAATGAAAAAAATGTTCTAGTGCTTCTGTTTCAGGCTGTTTTAGTTTGGTAGAGGGGGTGGGGCGGGGAGAACGACACGATTTCACCAGAGGCACGCTCCCTGCAGCTTCCTTTGCCCCACAGTCAACTTGATAGCAGAGTGGTAAAGGGGAAAAGTCAACTTGACAGCGCTAAAACTGCACACAGAATGCCTACGGAGATACAGCCGTATGTGTTTGATCCTGAATCCGAAGAGGAAGGAGAGATGGCACAAGCACAGTCGCTTCCTGACCGTTTGTCAATGAACGTTTCAGAATGGTAATATTTGCATGACAAAACAGTGCAAGTGCCCGGCTAAATGCAGTTCAGTCATTCAACTAGCCTGCTAATCTTATGCGAGTCAGTCAAACAGGCTAACATTATTTAATTAAAGCCCATTCGGTCAGTTTCTCTTATATGTATTCGCGTCTACGTCACGCCGGAGGCACTTTTAGCATTGGGTCGTTTTTCCACCTATTGTCTTCTTTTGACTGATATAGAAAACGGGGATAGAAAAACATTTTGATATGCAGCATGCATATGCAACTCGGGGTGACCTATCATATTTCAAAAGAGCAAGTACTAAACGGTTTCTCGTGGAAGTACACCTTTAAAGCACTGCATTCTGGACTTGAAACAGTGGCGTTTTTGGACAGTCTCGTCCAAACGTCAGCGTACCTCATGGGTGGGTGCGGTGTGGTACAGTGACGTTTGGTCCAAAAACATCACTGTTTCAAGTCCACATTGCATTGCTTTAAGCCAGCCACTTTCCAGCCAGACGTTTCAAACGAGCCCACTGTCATCACATGTCGCCCCATGCTGCCCCTGTCAAAACGCTGCACTGGGTGCCTGCTCATGTCACATATACATGGATCCACCATCACTTAAAGACACGGATAAACTGGCTGCCTTTGAAGATGTACTGTCTCACTGCTTTGTCAAAAACCTTGTGGGAAAGGTGGAATTTCTAAGGAATGCTGGGGTTCATAATATATGGAATCGGAATAATAGCCCATGGAATTAGAATCTTACATTGTTGTGAAAGATATTCCTTTAATGCAATGGTAAACAAACACACACACACACACACACACTTATAGGTTCGCATTTGGTGACTGGCTTTCTTGAGGTGATCATAGAAGATTGTTCCATCCTCCCCAACAGCCCAATTCAGACCCAGGAGAGTTGTGTGATGGCCCAAGGGGGCAATGCTCTAAGCTCTGTGGAGGCTATGATGTAGGCTAGTGGATACTGACACAGTAAACAATTGGACTCATTCAACAGTACTAGCAAGTCTGTCAGCTACAAGGAACGGAGTGTTCTTGGCATGGTTTATCCAACGCTGCAAGGAAGATTACTTCCCTGATAACAGTATGGTATGCAAACAGCCTTAGCCTGAGCCACTAATGACTCAAGCATTTCTCCATTTCATCTGCTGTAGACCCTGCCACTCCCTAACCCTTTGGCAAACATACTGTTATAATTATAGAGAAAAGTTCAGTAGACAAACATGTCACGCTATTATTCAGGTTCACATAGAAACATGTATTTAAGGCAGTTAAACAATTGGTAAAACAAATTGCTTGCATATCATTATGGAATGACATATACAGTATGTATATTTCTTTTGAAAAGCCTGTTAAGACATTTACTCAGGTTGTACACAGACTGACACACACAGAGTGACACACACATATACAGTACACCCCCCACACACACACACGCACACTCTGCTCAGTAAGACACAGAACAAATAAACTGTTTTTTTTTTGCCTTTGCAGTCTCCAGTCCAATTAGGTGAAATTTGGCTGAGAGCAATGAAGAGCTCCTACCTCCACTGGCTGCTTGTCACCCTGTTACTGACAGACTCTGCTGCGGGCCACAAGCTCTCTGGCCCTCTGCCTCACAGCCAGATGCTCTCAGTGGCGCCCTCTCCAGGCCACTCATCTCAGGACACGCTCAGGTCGCTCCTGTCTGCCCTGTCAGCCTCCGTGGAAGGCCGTGTGCGTCTCCATGGCAACTTGAGCTGCTCGTCCTTGCGCCGGTTGCCACACGGAGACAGCCCGCTCACACTGGAGCTGCTGGGTCTGGCCGAGCTGCCTCTGCTGCTGTCTGCAGGCTGCCAGCAGGAGGCGCTGATGTTAACGCACACTCTCTACAAGGTGCTGGGACGAGAGGACACGCACGCTGCCATCAGACAACTCACACACCTGCTGAGGAATAGTGCAACTCTGCCAACAGAAAACAACCTAACCACTTCACCTGACCACTCAGTTTACCCCGAAAATGAGTCTGTGTCCACCAGTGACAACTCTGAGATATCAAGAGATGCTAACTCATCCAATGCAAATGGCACCAGCACAGGGCAGGAAAATGTTACTGACCTCCATAACAGCACCGATTCCCGCCATTTTGGCTCAAATCCCCAGTTCACCACCATGTCTGATGAAGACCCACAGGCTGAGTGCCACATGAATGCCCTGATGTTCAACATCCAGCAGCTGGCGAGAGTGGGTGCCGGCGACCGGATCTCCTCCTCAGCTGCCGGGGACTCTGAGAGCTGCAGTGGCTGGCTACGTGTGCAGGGCGCTCAGCTCCAGGGCCAGAGAGTGGGCAAGAGGGGCCAGCAGCTGCACAAGGCCCAGCATCTGTGCCAGCGCCTGGGGCCGAAGTGCGTCGGCGTGGCCCAGTCTGGAGGCCCTGACTCTGGGCTTTATCAGGCCGTGCTCGGGGCCGGCAGCTGGGTCCTCCCCTCTCACACAGACTCCGGCGCGGACTGCTGGCTGAGGCAGTGTGTGTCCGGGGCAAGGTCGGGTCTCGTGCGCGTGCGACGTGGCGCTGGGTGGGCACCACATCAGTGTGTGAACCATCAAGAGCAGCAGGTGTACGCGGTGGTGGAGTGGGTGCCTGCCGTCTCCACACTGTACAACCTCGGCACGGCCGTCTACTACGCCGCCCGGAACTGCACAGACGTGGCACGGGAGAGGGCCATCCTCAGTGCGGTGGACCTGGGCACCGACGCGCTCATGGCCATCACGGGGGGCACAGTCGGGGTGGCGGGGTACGCCCTGGGCGCCGGGGTCAAGACTGGGGTCAAAGCGGGCGTTAAGTACATGATGAATAACATGAACCAGGGATACAGTCACGACGATGTGCTTGTCAACCAGGAGAGCTGGGAAGATGGTACCATGACTATTCAGTGAAGCTCACCAATGCTGTGGTTATGTTTTTCCATATTACATCTATGCAGTGCTAATCTACAATAAAAATGGAAAGTAACACACACACACACTATGCAAAGTACAGACATTACAGACATGAATAAACTGTAAGTATAAATAACTTAATTGTATAATTTTCTGTCATAGTTTTTAGTACCATGTTCCCTAACCAGCTGTTGGTGGGCAATTTGTGCTTTTTTTCTTGTGTGTATTTCTTGTGTTTTGTCTCTTGTGTTTCATCCTGGTCCATCCTGCGTAACAGCAAACAGCCTAAAACAGGGTCCCAGAAGAACTATGCACATTGAGCCCTAACAGCATGCTGACAAACAAAAGGATTTCAAAAAGTGTGAAGTGTGCTTGTGGGTTGTTGTTTTTTTTCTGTGCCTGATACCGGAAAAACAAATGTAACTAATATTAAATATTGTGACTGTTACTAAACACTGACATTTTAAACATTCAATATTCAATAAAATTGAATTACTATTCAAATAATTAATTTTGTTAATTTAACTAATCATTTCATCTTGATAATCTTAATGTTTAAATTGACAAAAGGGACTTAGCCTAACCCTGTATTCAAGGGGGACATTTTGAAGGGGACTCTACAGTCTAATCACATGCACAGTAAAAAAAGAACACATGGAATATCATGCTCAGTTGTTTTTAGAGCAGATATGAAACAATTAACAACATATTTAAGTCCAATGGCATCAACACTGTAATTGCAAAATATGTAATATTATAGTCATAATACATATGCCAAATTTATTGTCAGGTATACACTTCACATAACTTTACCACCTGTGTCATGCAAGACCCTCCTGGAGGAATTAGGACAACACCATGAAGTTTTATTTTGAGTTAGAACCAGAGCATAAAGCGAACTTAACTCAGAATAGAATAGAATGGAATAGAATAGAATAGATGTTCTCAATGGTTTACAACATACATGTGTGTGATGTATGCGCCTTAATCCTGACTGCTTGAAACCTCTCCATTAAATGTTAACGATGGGATTTGAGGCTTTTATTTTGAAATGCTCAGCCTACACAGTGTTTCTGGTGAGCGTCTGTGTGTGGGTGGGTCATTGGCTGCGTGTGGTGTCGATAAGTTTCGTTTTCCTGATGTCACTGTGTTGTTAATATTTTTGGAATTTACCGTAGGCTACCCTGACAATTTTCCTCCACGCGAAGCTATTATGGTTGTCGTTTGTCAGAAGTTTGTGGCTTGCTTGCGGCAAAGGAAACTCTGTCTGTGATAATTTCATCTCAAACATTGAGAACTTAGCTATAGTCTTGCGCTGTCGACATTTCAGGGGAAATGAAACTGAAATTTTCAGTGACCACTCACGTAGCCCTCGTCCTCACTTGAGTTAGTATGGTGTACTTTCTGTACTGTACTTTATAGATAGGAAGTGTGATGTCAGCTGTAAACAAAACAAATAGCCGTGATTCGCCATAATCGCATTGTGTCTCGTCTAACTACATAATAACGTAGACGTAATAGCACTTGTCGAGTGTCAAGAGTCAAATTAGGTCGACAGTGTTGTTGCCTGCTCTCAGGGTCTGCAAGGGACTCCTGCAGCTTGCCACATCTGGTAAGTTAACATCTTCACAACATCAGCAGCGGTCAGCATGCTCATACTGGCAGTGGTCAAAGGAGCTAAGTTGTAAGCAACAGGACTTGATGTCAGGGCAGAACTGAAACATTTTGGATGAAAGGTGAAACGTCTTCGAGCTCCAAAAGTCAAAGCCAAAGCCAAAGAAGTCCAGTTGCTTAGAACTTAGCTCATTTGACTACCAGGACCTAGATGAATGAGAATCTTCACAGACATATTGACAGTGATAGTTCAGGGGTCGGTGCGGTGCGTAGGTAGGATAGATTGCCACATGTCACAGCACTGGTAAGCATGCGCCTCGTTATTAACCTTTGTTTTAATCAGGGCACTGTAGCATACTTCGTAGCATACTTTTATTTTCCACGAATTCCGCGCATCTCCGGAAAAGTGAAAGTGTTTCTTTGTGTTTTGTTTTGATTATGTATCTAACGATTATTTTAAACATCATTTGATCATCTGGCATTAGTTATGGTTTGATCGCTAAGTTGTTTGATCATTGAAATATTGGGAAAATGGCCTCCTGCTCACGCGTCCTAAAATGTCAGAACAGCCAGAGCTGTCAGGAAACCAGAAAAGTACACTTGAGTTATCGATTTTTTATTTGTTTGAATGGTTTAAGTCGACAATTCGATTAGCAACAGAAATTGCAATGATTAATAACTAACAGCCAATAAATGTAATCATCATGGACAGATTTTCGTCTTTTACTGTAGGCTTACTACACACAAACGTTCATATCACTTGCTTCCATCTTGCAAAAAGACAATGCTTATTGCATTTACTGCAATATGTCATACATTGAAAGTGACATGTTGTTACTGTGTAATAGAAAGTAGTGTAAACCTCTTAGTAAAACTAAAGGCAAGAGAGTGAGCAAATGTAACACCTCTGGTCGGGTCTGTGTGTGTGTGTGTGTGATAGGAGGCATGGCACAGTGGGACAGACTGCAGCAGCTGGACCCTGTCTATCGGCAGAAGGTCCACGAGCTGTATGACCGGGATGAGTTACCAATGGATGTACGCCACTACCTCGCCCACTGGATCGAGAGTCAGGAGTGGTGAGTGTGTGTGTGTGTGTGTGTGTGTGAGAGAGAGAGAGAGTGAGAGAGTGATAGTGTGTGTTTGGGTGTGTACATCTATACGTGTACACTGTGTTCCTTTGTGTGTGTGTGTTCCTTTGTGTGTGCGTGTGTGTGTGTGCGCGTGTGTGTATGTACACGTGTATACATGTGTTCCTGTGTGTGTATCAGTGATAACTCTTGGGATTAGTTGTGATGGTACTAGACTAGAGGGTACACTAGCTGCCTGAAAGATCTCTGCTGAGAAAAGGAGGGAGTCCACAGATTATCGATATGTCAGTCTTTCTCAACCTGATAAGGATTTAGATTATATGATTAAAAGTTATTGAACTTAAGAAGTTGAACACTGGCGGTCCATGGCAATCATCCCTCACTCAGAGCTTAAGGAAAGCCTAAGTCTTCCTTCCCATATGCCATAGCCTGGTAAATCAGCCCCTCATACTTTATTTCATTTCGTACAGAGGGTCTGGACCAGACACTGTCAGAAATGATTTTTTCCTGGAGGTATGGACTCTGCTGAAGTTTAAAACAAATGCCTCGCCTTTACCCAATTGCTAACGCCTGGTCGTTATGTATGCAATTAGCCTACCTATACACTACAGTTCAAATGTAGCACACAAGGTCAACGTCGAGGCTAACGAACACACCCTCTGTTCGTCTGCTAAGTGTAATGTAATGTAATGTAATGTAATGTAATGATTGGATCGGCCCTGCTGGGGCTGACTACATGACCCCTTAAGAGATTCTGGTTCAGACCCTCTGTACAAAATGAAATGAAGGCTAATATACCACTAAGCTATGCCAATAACATAGAAACTGAGAAAAATGCCTTTGACGTAGTCATACTGCACAGTCAAACATGTTGTAGGTATAATAGTGGTGATGCTTTTATCTACTTTATCCACTACTTATCCACTAGCAACAAGCAGAAGATTTAGTCACAAGACAAAGGAGGTGTTATGAAGTCAATTTCCAGTCTAAGCTCAGTTTTATCAAAATATGCAGTTATTGCCTTTTTTTTGGCTTTGTAGGGCTGTAGGTTAGTATTAGTATATATATAGAGACAGGAAAAATAGGCCTGTTTAGACATGTTTTTTTGTAATTTGCTATGCAAATAAATGTGACTTGACCACAAGGGGTATTGAATTTCTGCCAGATGTAATGGTTCTGCTTGTGTCCTTCAGGGACCGTGCCGCCTGGGATCTGTCCTTGGCCATGGTCCTCTATCAGGTCCTCTTGGAGAACCTGGACAACCAGTACAGCCGCTTCGTGCAGGAGGGAAACCGCGAGAGGTTTTTGCTACAGTGCAATTTCCGAAGATTCAAACAGAATTTCCAGGTAACATTCAATTTTTTCTCTCTACTCAGAATTATCTGGCTTTGTCTGAGCACTTCCTGTCATACCTGTCTAAATGAAGTATTAGGTAATATAACCTGGCTAGTAATTTATGGTAATTTATGTAAGGTATTTATGGTGGCAAATGAAAATTACTTTCTTCACATGCCTAGGTATCCTGTTTTTCTTACTTTTGTTGGATTACATAAAAACCAACAGGTACTTGAGCATTATGAATGATGAGTGAGATGTATAGAGTACACTCAAAAAACTAATCAACCCTAAAATCTAGACTTTATGTGTTTTTTTACATTACAGTTTTCATAGCATGACCATTTACTTACATTTTATGTGATAGAATTACATGGGAAATTGTCTAGCTTTTAAGGCTAATTACTTTTTTGAGCATATGGTGTTCATCAGTGCTTATTTATTGGGTGGGGTTTGATGTTGGTTCCACAGTTGTATCAAGAGAAGCCAGATATGCTGGCACGCATCATCCAGTGGTTCCTCACCAAAGAGAAGGAGATTCTGCACATGGCCGAACTGCCTGATCAAGTCAGTCCCCACACCAGTTTTTGTGTTCATCATCCCATTTACACTGACTTTCATCAACATCATCCTCATCATCATCATCATCATCATTTTGCTGAACAGCTCTGTTTCCCTATCTTGCTTCTCCCTCGCTTGCTCACTCTGCCTTCCTGTCTGTCTCTCTCCCCATCTCTCTCTCCATCTCCCTCCCCATCTCTCCCCATCTCTCTCTCCATCTCCCTCCCCATCTCTCCCCATCTCTCCCTCCGTCTCCCTCTCCATCTCTCCCTCCGTCTCCATCTCTCCCTCCGTCTCCCTCTCCATCTCTCCCTCCGTCTCCCTCTCCATCTCTCCCCATCTCTCCCTCCGTCTCCCTCTCCATCTCTCCCGCCGTCTCCCTCCCCATCTCTCCCTCTGTCTCCCTCCCCATCTCTCCCTCCGTCTCTCTCCCCATCTCTCCCTCTGTCTCCCTCTCCATCTCTCCCTCCGTCTCCCTCTCCATCTCTCCCTCTGTCTCCCTCCCCATGTCTCTGTGTCCTCAGGTGGAGTTGCTGCAGGTTCATCAGAGCGCCATGGAGACGGACAGCCAGAGGCAGGTGCAGAAGAAGGTGGAGGAGGTGCGCAGCAAGGTGCAGGTGCGTGCAGCAAGGTGTGATGGTGGGGGCGGGGCTTGGGATTTCACTGGCCTGTCTACACCACTGTCATTTTTGAAGGGATCGCTGATTGGCTGATGCAGTGTAATTGACAGGTGCGTGCAGGAATATGTAAGGGTGGGCGGCTTTCACCGCTTTCTCTTCACCAGGAACGTTTTACCACATAGTTAAGTGCTTCACTTGCATTTGATTTCAATATAATTATTTATTGATTTGATATACTTTGGGGTGAAGGTGGAGCAACATCTTATCTCTGGTGTATGTCTTGGGTTATCACACAGTGGTTATACTTCTGGGTACTCTAACTAAAAAATATAAAAGAAACCATTACTGCAATGTGCATATAATCTAAATTTTCCACTACACATACTGACTAAGTGTAAGCCCACTTTTTCCCTCCCCCGTACATTAATTCTTTAAAGTGATTACTGATTGGCTGATGATGTGATTGACAGGTGATAGACCACACCGTGAAGTGTTTGGAGGAGCAACAAGATGAGTTTGACTTCAAGTACCAGACCCACAGGATGGAAGGTGCCTTGCTCTTTTACACAGCTCTGTCTGTAATATACAAAAGTCATGGAATTTTTAAATCTCATTTTGCTAACCTGGAAAATTCAAGAAAGTTAGTACATTTACTGAAAAACATGTATGTAGGGCTGACAAACTTAGTTACAGACATTATATAACTAGGCTGTTAGAAAACGGAATGGAAAAGTTGTTGATTTCATTTCATGTAGTAATTCAGTTTTGTGTATTGTGAGTTTTGGTAATGGAGTAAAGAAAGTAATTAATGAAACGGCATTGAGGATTCTTGTAAACTCAACAGTCTGAAAAGTCTTATGTTGCTAGTGAAGAGAGATAGAAGGAGATAGATAGATAGATAGACAGACAGACAGACAGACAGACAGACAGACAGATTGATTGATTGATTGATTGATTGATGGAAAATTGAAGAAATGGATGGGAACCCATGTCAATATTGTATCTTCCTAACATTTGTCTCTCACTTTGTTATTGTCTGACGGAGCAGGGACCTTTAGTCAGGAGGATCAGAAGGTTTTGCAGGGTATGCTCAACCGCTTGGATCAGTCCCGAAGGGTATGTTACTGGTGTGTGTGTTGTGTGTGTGTGTGTGTGTGTGTGTTTGCGTGCCTGTATGTGTCCTTGATTTGAATCATGCATCATAAGAGTAATATAACCATGTCATAAACAGTAATACAAAGACGGGCTGTGGTAAGGGTGAGAGTGTTTTTAACATTATATAACAACAATGCCCTCTACAACAATGTAATATTCTAACATTCCACATTATATTCTGTAGACCCAAAAATTCTTCAGAACTCTCATCCTGCCTACATTAATAATCAGACATGGGAAACCTATCTTCAGAAAGTAAAAGACCTCCTTCACAATTTCCTCCAGCCAAACACTGCTTATCGGCATAACTCTTCAATCAGGTGGATGAGCTTATTAGTGAGATCTCCTGTTTTAAGTGCACAGGCACAGCAAGTACACAGTAGGATTCAAACCTCTAATTATTTTTCAAGTGTGTTGGTAGTGATGGGAATGCAATGCACACATTAATTGAGGGTTTTTGATATCTTCTCCTGTGGCCACTTTAATTTTGGTTACTTAGGTGATCCAACTAAAGACAAGAATGCCAGCATTTTTGTGGCACATTGCCTGGCATATTCAGGAAATGGAACTCTGCTATATTTTTTCATGTCTTGTCTTGTATAGCCAGTTTGTTGCTGTTGTTGTTCGGTGTGTACGAGGAACTGATGTGTGTTATTTGTCCCTCTCACGTGGGTGACTGTCTGTCCTGTCTCGTCATTCCAGTCCAGTTCAGTTCAATTCAGTTCATTTCAGTTCATAGAGACATCGACAAGAAAACAGCATAACCAAAACATGACACCGCTGTGCAGACAGGCTCTTCAGCACCTTAGCAGACAGAAATGTTGTCTCTTGAAAACAACATTTTGTCGAGCTAGGCTTGTTGGCTAGTCTCTAGATGTTAAGGTTAAGAGTCATGAAGCAACTGAAGCTAGTCAGCGCTGGTGTTGGGGTCACCTGTTCCTCTGCACTGATCAGAATGACTTGGTTGCTCCCAATTAGTACTGGTGTTGGGGTCACCTGTTCCACTGTGCTGGTCACAATGACTTGGTTGCTCTTACTTAGTACTGGTGTTGAGGTCAACTGTTCCACTGTGTTGGTTAGAATGACTTTGATGCTCTTACTTAGTACTGGTGTTGGGGTTACTTCTTCCTCTGCTCTGGTCAGAATGACTTTCATGCTTTGATGCTCTTACCTAGTACCAACATACAGTAACTGTCCAATCACCTAATTAGTGAGATCTCTTGTTTTAAGTGCACAGGAACAGCATGTACACAGTAGAATTCTCACCTCTGATGATCTCCTAAATGTGTTGGTAGTGATGGGAATGCAGTGCACACATGAATTGAGGATTTAATGCTCTCCTGTGGCGACTTTAATCTTGGTTACCCAGGTGATATAACTAAAGACAAGAAGGCTGGCATTTTCATGGCACATTGCCTGGCATATGCAGGAAATGGAACTCTGCTATATTTTTTCACATCTTGTCTTGTATAGCCAGTTCGTTGTTGTTGTTCTGTGTGTACGAGGAACTGTTGTGTGTTATTTGTCCCTCTCACCCTGGGTGACTGTCTGTGTTGTCTAGTCATTCCAGTCCAGTTCAGTTCAGCTCAATTGAGTTCATTTAAGTTCATAGAGAGAGTTCAACACTTCTGCCTTATATCAACAAGAAAACAGCATAACTAAAACATGACACTGCTCTGCAGACAACCCTGCAACACCTTAGCAGACAGAAGTGTTGTCTCTTGAAAATAATATTTTGTTGAGCTACACTTGTTGCCTAGTGTCTAGATTTTAAGGTTAACAGTCATCAGACAGCAGAAGCTAGCCACTGCACTGGTCAGAATGGCTTTGATGCTCTTACAGTACTTAGTACTGCTGTTAGGCTGCCCATGCCACACCATTAGTCAGTGATTGTCACATCTGTCTCTTAGTGCTGGTGTTATGTCCCCTTTGGCTGTTATTGTGACACAAATATCTTAGTCAGTGCTGGTATTTGCAGTATTTATGTCTGCTGGTCCAACCTGGTCTCATGAAAAGGAGTAGAATGGCACGCCAACAATTCCTTAAGTCTTTTCAAGTGTATTTTGATGCTTTTTTGCATTTTCACGTCGCTAGTTTTACTTCACAGTTTTCCCATTGACCAGAACGTAACAGCTATCTTTGTTAACCCGTTTATTGATGTGTTAACGCTTTAAACACTCTAAACCAATAACCAGAATGCATAACGCGAAAATGCAAAGCGTAACATGACATGCAAAAATGCAAAGCATAACATGACACGTGAAAATGCCTAAAAAGAAGTGGCGTGCTCCTCTACGCCATCCCATGAGATCGCGTTGGCTGGTTGTCCACTGCTCGGAGTAATTGTGACGCCTGACGTCTCTATCCACTCATCTCTCTAGTCTCTGCTGGGCAACCTGAAGGCACTGCTGACACTGACACAGGAAGTGATGTCACTGCTGGTGGAAGAGGAGCTAGGGCAGTGGAGGTGGAGACAGCAGAAGGCCTGCATTGGCTCTCCTGAAGACACCAGCCTGGAGAAACTTGAGCAATGGTATACACACATACTACTCATGATTATGGTATACACATATACTGCTGATGGTTATGGTATACACATACTGCTCATGACTTCAACCCATTGAGATATGCTTAGAGATGGCCATATCATGTATGTTGTGTGTGTGTGTACGTGTCTATTTTCTGTGTGTGTGTGTGTGTGTTTTTGTGCATGTGTGTGTGTTTGTATGTGCATATGTGTGTGTGTGTCTGAGTCTGTGTATGCGTGTGTATGTGTATTTGTATGCACATGTGTGTGTGTGTGTGTGTGTGTCTGTGTCTGTGTGTATGTGCCTGTGTGTGTGTGTGTGTGTGTGTGTCTCAGGTTCACATCCCTGGCTGAAGCTATGTTCCAGCTGCGTGAGTTCCTGCAGAAGCTGGAGGAGTTGTCTGGAAAGGTCTCCTATGAGAAGGACCCCGTCATCTCCACTAAGCCTCAGCTTCAGCAGCAGGCTGACATCATCCTTACCACTCTGCTAAAGAGGTAAACACACATGGCTTTTACTCATTTTCCTTTTTTTATTTATTTTATTTCTCTTGTTGCCTAAACTGTAAAGTGCGTTGGACTACAGCTCTTGTATGAAAGGTGCTATATAAATAAAGTATTATTATTATTATAGTTATTATCATTGTTATTATTATAATTACTGTATGCACATCCACACACATGCATAAATACTAAACCAGGGGTCTCCAACTTTCCTGGGGCTACTGGAAGGATGAAAATCTGTACTCAGGGGTAAAATAATCTACTAAATGAAAAGTCTTAACATGCTTTTCAAATAACACTGTGTATGACTGTTTGCTTTTAACTAATGATAGTTAAGAAATAAACTGCTATTTAAACATTAAAACATACAATGTAAAACGTGTAAAATGTGTAAAAAATATGATTACAACACTATGGTAGTCCTTTGCGGGCACCTCACAAGCTCTGGGCGGGCTATCTGGTGCCTGTGGGCATCATGTTTGAGACCCCTGTACTGAACACACGTTCATACGTACACATACATGACCTTATGAACATGCTCTTATGTGTACATAGTCTCTGGGCCACAGCAAACAGCCACAAATAGTTTGGACAGTAAAACAACTAACACATTATTATACTGTCCTCTCCTACAGTAGTCTCAAGTCGCCTGTAATGTCAGATAAAGCACTGGCTAAAAGGCTGTCTGTGGTTTGCTGTCGTTTCAGTGCTTTTGTGGTGGAGACTCAGCCCTCTATACCACAGGGAAAGGGGCCTTTGGTGCTACGCACTAATGTTCAGTTCTCTGTCAAAACCAGGTATTGGTCAACACACACACGCGCACCCACACATACACACACACACACACACACACACACACACACACACACACACACACACACACACACACACACACACACAAACACACACACACATACTCCACAGAAACGTATCCACTCACCTGGGTGGGCACATACTCAGATTCACACACACACATATATACACACTTCTCTTGCCAATTCACACTCACACACTCACTCATCTGAAGTAGCAGTGCTTAGACATTCACACTTCCTCTCGCTCAACTATGTCAGGTTCCTTGTGAAGATTCCAGAGCTCAACCACTCCATGCAGGTGACCGTCACAATGGACAAGTAAGACATACAGTTATCTTTGTTTATGTCTTCATCTGTTTTTATGAGGGGTATAACAGGTACAGGACATACAGGACATACAGTTATCTTTGTTTATGTCTTCATCTGTTTTTATGAGGGGTATAACAGGTACAGGACATACAGGACATACAGTTATCTTTGTTTATGTCTTCATCTGTTTTTATGAGGGGTATAACAGGTTCAGGGTTTGCACCACTACTCTTTGTGAGTCAGGTCAACCTCACACACTGACATGATTGCCTGTGGTGTCCCAAAGGATTCTTTTTTCGCTTAGTCAACTAATCCAACGATTAATTTTTCCCTAAAGTGGAACAAATTCAGTGTAGGGCACATTCGGCCTAATATAGTGACACACAGAAAAGGCAATTTCATGCACCCGACGTTAACAGGACATTCACATTACAGACATCCCAACATGCAGAAACTCACTTCAGGGAGATCAACAAGAGTTCGACATGTTCGACATTCGACAATTATTTGTAATCGATGACGTCGCAAAATTGTCCTAGCTATAATCACTACCCAAAGCTGTCCTACAACACACCCACTAACAGCCTCAGAAGCATCCTGACAAACAGAAGTCATTTCTTAACTATGAAAGCGGTGAAAAGTGTCTTTCTGCAGCGAGCAGTAGCAAAACCGTCCACATTGTGAAGGTTGAAGCTCGGGGAAGTTAATGAAAATGACCTATGACCCCGTGAAGTGTTAACCAGTACACTGCAGTACACTTAGCAGACACATTATCCAAAGTGGCTTTCAGTTGAGAAAAAACTACTGAACTGCAGGAAATTTGGGAAATTACAGTGCAAGAGCAAGTGCATGTGTGTGTGTGTGTGTGTGTGTGTGTGTGTGTGTGTGTGTGTGTAGATGGGGAGGAGGAGGGGTGTTTGTCTGCCTTTGTTTACTCTGTGTTTCCTTAGCTTGTTGTATCCTCCTTTTGTAAGTCGCTTTGGATAAAAGCATCTGCCAAGTGTAATGTAATGTAATGTAAAAAGTGCAGGTTAAGAAGGCATGTAGGCATGGAGCAATAAAGTCTCCAGTGAGGGTGTTAGCTTTGCTCTATTGGAGTGACTGTGACTTGGCCCACAGATACGGGGCTATCTAAGGCACCGTGTACCTCCCCAATATCCCAATATCACCACGCTGTGATCAAAGTACAGGCAAAGTCACCTTTGACCCAGTGTGCCTCTCTCCCTTTTTCCAGCGAGATAAATCCCTTCGGCCCTATTGCAACATGTGAAACGGCCAACGTGGATACTGCCGTTGCTTGTTATTATCATTCCCGTGTTTTTATAATAGAAATCAATCCCTTCGGAGCCTAGGAAGCATATTATTTTATCTAACATCAAAGCCAATGTGCCCTCAGGCTGCCTTTTTATTGGTTTTATTATTGCCCTTATAACAACAGTGAAGTCCACTGGAACAGAGTATGCATTTCTGATTGGTTGAAAGGCATGTTATGAGTCGGGCTCTCCTTGTCCATCCACCCTCTGTCTCTTCGCCGCAAGTATTCATTCCGCCTTCCATCGTTCTAAGGGGGAGAGTAGGGATTACGTAATTAAGTTAATGGAAAAGCAAATAGAATTGCTAAGCAGTTACGGAGACATGTTTCTTACACTTGGTGCCTCTTGGCCATGTAGCGGAATGCTGTTTATACTGTAGGCCATTTTTAACTTGTTTTTGGAGGAAGTAGAAGTGTCTGTGTCTGTGTCTAAGTTCTGTGCTTCGCCTGTTGCGTAACTCCAAAGCACACAGTAAAGTTACAAGGGGGGTAGACAACACACACACAGAGGCTGAATGATTTCATAAATCTGTATTGTATTAATAAGCCTGAAAAAAACTGCAAACTCAGATGATGGGCTAAGAGCTAAAACGTTTCTGTTTCTGAATTTTCTGCATGGCCAGTATTGTTTTCGGCAATTCATTTTCATGGATGTATTCATTCAATACAGATTCATTAAATCATTGAGCCTCTGTGTGCTTTCTCCGCACTACTTGCAGTTTGACTTGTTTTTGTGTCATCTTGGCCTGGTGGTTGTTTGTCATTGTGTTTTTCAGTGCACTTGCGGGTTGCTAGGGGTTGATAAAGCTGTTGCACAAACAAGCTATTATCATGGCTGACAGATGGTGCCCTGTGCAAGGGTGTAGGTTTAGTCTCATCTGTGGTGGGGACCCAAGCACCAGCCCAGGTCTCTAGGCTTCCTCAGGCCTAAACACAGACACACACTCACACACACACTCACACACACTAGGTCTCTAGACTTCCTTAGGCCTACACACACACACACACACACACACACACACATATATATACACTAGGTCTCTAGACTTCCTTAGGCCTGCACACAAACACACACACTAGGTCTCTAGGCTTCCTTAGGCCTTCACAAACACATACACAAACACACACGCACATTCACACACACACTAGGTCTCTAGACTTCCTTAGGCCTTCATACACACACACACACGCACATTCACACACACACTAGGTCTCTAGACTTCCTTAGGCCTTCATGCACACACGCACACACATACACACACACACACACACACACACACACACATTAGGTCTCTAGACTTCCTCAGGCCTCTGCTGGGCTGGATTAGCAATAAAGCATTGCTGCTCTCAATGTCTCGCTGCTATGGTAACGAAGAAGGAAGGCGTTCCCAGGACATAAAAGCACCCACAAGGACACACGCACACACACACACACACACACACCCAGGCAAGCCCTAGCACTGGATCATGACTGAATGAGTCAAGTGTTTGCCAAATTCCTTCTGTAGTGACAGCTATTGTCTTTGGCCCCACCCCCAGGCCTGTCGAGGGATTTGAGAGTGCCAAAATGCCACTGTCTCCCTTGTCAAGTATCAGGCCACATCTCAGTACATGTGTTTTTTTTCTACAGTGTGTTACAAATGTCTCTGGTGTCACATGTACGTTTGCTACCACTCAACTGTGTGTTTCTGTGTGTTTCAGGGATGCTCCCCAAGTGAAAGGGTAAGTCTGAGTAAGGGTAGTGCTTTCACTAGAACATGCATGTAATTATTAATGTAAATCTTTAGTGAATAGTGTATTTATTATTACTTTATATTAGTGACTTTTAAAGGAGAACTTCGGTGTAAAACAATCCCCAGTCTGTTGTTTAACCCTCCGGAGACCCAAAAATAGCAGAAAACTTCAAAAATGTTTTTTAACCTTTTAGATGTTGTTGTAGGAGGCACATGATGCAGAAGTTAGTGTTTATTTTCAATTTTGACATTCAAAACCCATTCAAATCCAATGCAATCCAATGGACAAGGTGCATCAAGGTGCTGTACTTCAGGGCAGGTTCACAGGTTGTATGACTTTGTGGCCAGGTAACCTAGCCTATATTCACAATACACCATCTAATAGTGTTGCAGAACTGAACAATAGAACATATTAGTAATATAAATGAGGGTTTAAAAAGAAAAAAAAGTAAAGATTTATTTTTGTAGAATTAAATGTGATGTTGTAAAATTACAACAGTGGGCCTCACAGGGTTAAGGGCACAGAGTGCTGTTGGTAGGAAAAAAAAGAACTAGAAAATGTGATGCAACAATAGACCAGAAAATGAACTGGTAGTTAACATCAACTGCATACATACGATGAGGTATAGAGAAATGGAACCAAAAGTTCATTTCTAAGCCCCATTCAGTTAGCGTTGGCTACCAGTTTATTATTCTGTCTATGTTGCATCAGATCGTCTTGCTCTTTTTCCTACCAACAGCACTTGTTGACCTTGGTGAACAACAGGGCTAATGATACATTTACACCAAACTTCTCATTTAACTACACAGTCTACCAGTCAACCAGTCCCACATTTCATGGTTACGTTTGTGACAAATACATTAACTTGAACTTGAACTTTTTAAATGAACTTGAACTTGACTGTCTATATTACACTATACTCCAGCTATACCGAACTGCACACTGCCTCTCTGTCATACTACAGAGCTCCTTTCAGTGTAGGGGCAACTCAACTATGCACTGAATCAGCTAATGTCACTGACATACTATATAGTCCACTATAATATATATAATAATAATATATATTACATATATTATAGTTAATGAATAAAGATTTTGTTGAAGGCTTAAGACATCACCACTAGCACCCTATGCAGTGATAGTCTAGCTGTACAGTGATTTGAACATTAAATCAGACTTGCTGTGTCTGACGTGAGCTTTTCTAGAGCCTGACAGTCCTGTGACGAGCTGTTGTTGTTGTTTTGGGTGTGTAGGTACCGCAGGTTCAACGTGCTGGGCACGGCCACCAAGGCCCTCAACATGACCGAGAGCATGCAGGGAGGCATGGTGGCCGACTTCAGGCACCTGGTGAGTGAGACAGCTTCTCCTGTCTGTGCGTGAGACAGCTGATGAGTGAGACAGCCTCTTCTAGTGTGTGAATAAGACAGCCTCTCCTCTCTGTGATTGAGACAGCTGGTGACTGAGACAGCCTCTCTTGTCTGAGTGAGACAGCCTCTTCTAGTGTGTCAGTAAGACAGCCTCTCCTCTCTGAGTGAGACAGCTGGTGACTGAGACAGCCTCTCTTGTCTGAGTGAGACAGCCTCTCCTGTCTGTGAGTGAGACAGCCTCTCCTAATGCTGATGAGTGAGACAGCCTCTTCTAGTGTGTGAATAAGACAGCCTCTCCTCTCTGTGATTGAGACAGCTGGTGACTGAGACAGCCTCTCTTGTCTGAGTGAGACAGCCTCTTCTAGTGTGTCAGTAAGACAGCCTCTCCTCTCTGAGTGAGACAGCTGGTGACTGAGACAGCCTCTCTTGTCTGAGTGAGACAGCCTCTCCTGTCTGTGAGTGAGACAGACTCTCCTAATGTGTGAGTGAGAAAGCTGGTAAGTGAGACAGGCTCTCTTGTCTGTGAGTGAGAGCCTCTTTTGTCTGTGAGTGAGACAGTTGGTGAGTAAGACAGCCTCTCCTGTCTGAGTGAGACAGTTAGTGAACAAGACAGCCTCTCCTGTCTGTGAGTGAGACAGGCTTTTCTGTTTGTGAGTGAGACAGCCTCTCCTAGTGTGTGAGCAAGACAGCCTCTCCTGTCTGTGAGTGAGACAGTTGGGGAGTGAGACAGCCTCTCCTGTCTGTGAGTGAGACAGCTGGTGAGTGAGACAGGCTGTCTTGTCTGTGAGTGAGACAGTTCGTGAGTGAGACAGCCTCTCCTAGTGTGTGAGTAAGACAGCCTCTCCTGTCTGTGAGTGAGACAGCTGGTGAGTGAGACGGGCTTTCCTGTGTGTGAGTGAGACAGCCTCTTCTGTCTGTAAGATAGCCTCTCCCAGTGTAAGATAGGCTGTCTTGTTCTTTAAGAGACACCTGAGGTTATATTTATAAAACTCAGGGAAGATTCTATACCAAGATGTTGGTCCAAATGTCAGAATTTCCATTGAAGTCTCTTTGTGGCCATGTAATGTTTCTCAGCTATTATCGTCTTATCATAGTAGTGAACGTGTGTGCATGCATCTGTGTGGAAGAAGCATGTGTTGTATGTGTGGATATGTGTGTGTTCATGTGTGTAGGTGTGTGTTAATATATGCGGACGTGTGTGTGTGTGTTTCAGACGCTGAAGGAGCAGAAAGTGGGAGGAGGAGGCAAAGGCATTAGCGATGTGAGTTCACAGACACACACATACTGGGTCTCACACACACACACACAGACTAGGATTAGGTGAGTGCTATAATTAGGGGTGTCTGTAGTTTTGCATCCCATGGTCCACTGCACATGTTTGATGAACCATTTAGTGAGTTGCAGCACAGTGTCTCTAAGTTTCATAACAAAACATTTCAATTCTGTCAACACGCCTCAATAAACACTGTTTTTTTATTTTATTTTTGGGTGTCTATGTATGAAATCAAAATTAGTCTTGGTGTTTGTGTGTGTGTGTGTCTACAGCTCTCTCTGAGTGTTACAGAGGAACTTCATGTTATACATTTTGAGACAGAGTTTAATCTTCATGGGCTGTCGGTTAAGCTGGAGGTGAGTATTTTCATTTCTGTTTCTTTCTGACCAATAACAGCATTCACCTGCTAGGCCTACTAGTGTCTGTCTGTCTGTCTGTCTGTCTGTCTGTCTGTCTGTCTGTCTGTCTATCTATCTATCTATCTATCTATCTATCTATCTGTCTATCTGTCTATCTATCTGTCTATCTGTCTGTTTGCCTGCCTGACTGTCTGTCTGTCGCTCTCTTTCTATCTCTGTCTCTGTCTCTGTCTCTCTCTCTCTCTCTCTCTCTCTCTCTCTCACTTTCTCACTCACTCACTCACTCACTCACTCTCTCTCTCACTCATTCAGTCACTCACTCTCTCTCTCTCACTCACTCACTCACTCACTCACTCACTCACTCACTCACTCACTCACTCCCTCCCTCACTCACTCACTCTGTGTATCTCTCTATCTGCAGACCTCCAGTCTTCCAGTAGTGGTGATCTCTAATGCCAGTCAGCAGCAGAGTGCTTGTGCCTCTGTGCTGTGGTTCAACATGCTGTGCCGAGACAATAAGGTTAGTGTGTGTGTGTGTGTGTGTGTGTGTGTGTGTGTGTGTGTGTGTGTGTGTGCGCGCGCATGTGTGTGTGTGGTTGAGTGAGTGCGTGCATGTGTGTTTGCCCACCTGCCCATACACATGTGCAAGTGTATTAGTTTGTGTGTGTGTCTGCATCTGTGTATGTGTGTGTGCGCGTCTGTGCATATGTGCGTGTGTGTGACTCCATCTGTATGTTTGTGTGTGTGACTCCATCTGTGTATATATGTGTGTGACTTCATGTGTGTGTGTGTGTGTGTGTGTGCGTGTGTTTGTGTGCAGAATGTGTTGTTTTTTGCAAGCACGACGCCAGCCCCTTGGCCGCAGGTGGGGGAGATGCTGAGCTGGCAGTTCTTGTCGGCCGCTGGAAGAGGCCTGGACTCAGACCAGCTGGACATGATCGCTCAGAAACTCTTCGGTGAGAATCTTATGTATTTAGTGTACTAATATCTTATCATATGTATTTTGTGTGAGAATACCTCATCATATTTAGTATTTAGTGTAATAATACCTCATCATATGTATGTAGTGTAATAATGCGTCATCATATTTAGTATGTAGTGTAATAATACATCATCATACTTAGTATGTAGTGTAATAATACCTCATATGTATGTAGTGTAATAATATCTCATCACCTGTATTTAGTGTTTGTCCATTTATTTTCTAACTAACTATGGTATTACTGTTGTTTGTATCAGCACTAATTAATGTAATGTAAATAACATACAGAAAGTATTGGTGAAGATAAACAAACCTGATGATCTATGTGTCCTGTAAAAAGAGTTTTTAAAATAGGAAATGATGGTTGAACATTTGTATCTGTTTATGTGTGTGGGTGGGTGGGTGTATGTGTCTTTGTGCGTGTGTGCGTGTGTGTGTGTGTGTGTGTGTGCGTGTGTGTGTGTAATGGATTGTGTTGTCATTCCACAGGAAAGCAGCAGAGCTATGACAGCTGCACCATCTCCTGGGCCAGGTTCAGCAAGGTGTGTGTTTGTGTTTGTGTGTGTGTGAAGGAGTGTATTATTTGGAGTACATGTTTTCTGTACGTATTGGTCATTTTGGAAAATTAATGTTTGCGCAATGGTTAATTGTATGTGTTTAGCTTGACCTATATGTGTATGTATGTTTGCACTTATAGGAAAACGTCCCAGATAACAGCTTCTCTCTGTGGGTGTGGTTGGACGGTATTCTGTGCCTGGTGAAGACGTACCTGGCTGACATATGGAGAGATGGGTATGTACTTACCTGGCTGACATATTGAGAGATGGGTGTGTACTTACCTGGCTGACATATTGAGAGATGGGTGTGTACTTACCAGCACTGACATGTGGAGAGATGGGTGTGTACTTACCTGGTTGACATATGGAGAGATGGGTGTGTACTTACCTGCACTGACATATTGAGAGATGGGTGTGTACTTACCTGGTTGACATATGGAGAGATGGGTGTGTACTTACCTGCACTGATATATGGAGAGATGGGTGTGTACTTAACTGCACTGACATATGGAGAGATGGGTGTGTACTTACCTGGCTGACATATGGAGAGATGGGTGTGTACTTACCTGGCTGACATATGGAGAGATGGGTGTGTACTTACCTGCACTGACATATGGAGAGATGGGTGTGTACTTACCTGCACTGACATATAGAGAGATGGGTGTGTACTTACCTGGCTGACATATGGAGAGATGGGTGTGTACTTACCTGGCTGACATATGGAGAGATGGGTGTGTACTTACCTGCATTGACATATGGAGAGATGGGTGTGTACTTACCTGGCTGACATATGGAGAGATGGGTGTGTACTTACCTGGTTGACATATGGAGAGATGGGTGTGTACTTACCTGGCTGACATATGGAGAGATGGGTATGTACTTACCTGGCTGACATATGGAGAGATGGGTATGTACTTACCTGCACTGATATATGGAGAGATGGGTATGTACTTACCTGGCTGACATATGGAGAGATGGGTGTGTACTTACCTGCACTGACATATGGAGAGATGGGTGTGTACTTACCTGCATTGACATATGGAGAGATGGGTGTGTACTTACCTGCACTGATATATGGAGAGATGGGTATGTACTTACCTGGCTGACATATGGAGAGATGGGTATGTACTTACCTGCACTGATGCAGGGCTAGGTTATTGTACAGCTTCACAATGCTTCTGTACTCTAGGAAGAGAGACTTCAAAAAATCATATCTCACTCAATGTTTTGCCAGTTGTTCTGAACATTCGTACACGCAGAATCATTGACAAAATTGAAGGGGTGGGAATTGAACTCCTTGGCGGAGCTCTGCGCTCTCCAGGTGCTTCTCTAGATTTTGCATCGAAATATCTCTCACCACCCGGCCGATAATAGAGTTGCTTACGCTAGCATATTAAATAACACTGTTGTGGGGATGCTGAGGCGCAGTGGGTGGAGCACCCGTACCATGGATGGGCGAAGTGCCCATGGGGACCCAGGTTTGAGTCCGGCCTGGGTCATTTCCCAATCTTACCTCGTCTCTCTCCCACTCGTTTCCTGTCTACTCTTCGCTGTCATTTAGTGAAATCATTTAGTACATGCTCTTTTTGGAATACGATAGGTCACTCAGAGTGACATATGCATGCTGCATGCTGAAAATGTGCTTCTACCCTGATTGCCTCCATTAAAATAATAAAAAATAGGCGGTAAAATGAGCTGATAAGAAAAATGCTAACAAAGTGACGTAAGCTTGTTAATTACAAAAAGCCATGCCACAGTTGTGATTACCGGAAGAGTCTCCTTGCAGCACACATTCACTTAGCGAAATATACGTAACTATGTGTGTTTGTTTAGAAATCTTTTTTTTTGGTGTGCTATGACTAAATAGGCTTTCAATGAACGGTAGGCTTTGAAAGAAATGATGCAATCAGGGCAGGAATTTCACGAGGGCCATGAGGGCCATGGCCTTCGTGCCCTCTCAATTTGGCCTTTTGCCCTTGAAAAATATCTGCCAGAAGGCCACAGTGGCCCTGATGCCCTTCACAAAATTGACAACACAAAGGCCCAAGTGGCCTTGCCCCTAAAATGACGAAATTCCAGCCCTGGATGCAATGATGGCTTTAAAACACATGAGCCTGTTGTGTGTGCAGCTCTGTGATGGGGTTCGTCAGCAAGGGAAAGGAGAAGAACCTCCTGAAGGTGAAGATGGACGGCACCTTCCTGCTCAGGTTCAGCGAGAGCATCAAAGATGGAGGAATCACTTTCAGCTGGGTGGAGACAGACCTGCAGGGTACCTACACACATACCAATACACACACACGTACACACACACAACCACAACACAACCACAACACTACCTCACACATACACATAGAAATTCAAACACAACGCTGTCACACACACACACACACACACACACAACCACAACGCTATCTGACACACATATACAAATTTAAACACAGTGCTGTCACGCACACACAAATGGATATTTATTATTTATTAAGTAATGGTGTATCAGTCATTATCTTCTAATTCATATTAGTTGAGATTATTGATTACTTAGGATGATGTGAAATGAATACGCATTTCGCACACTAGCATCCTTTCCCATGTCATTAATTGTGTCTTCTTGCTGTAGGGAAGAGAAACGTGCGCAGTGTTCAGCCCTTCACCAAGACGGACATGACCCAGATTCCCTTCGTTGAAATCATTCGAAACTTCCAGATCCTGGAGACAGGGAACGTTCCGGAAAACCCCCTGCGTTCCCTCTACCCAGGCATCCCCAAAGACGAAGCCTTTGGGAAGTACTACACCGAGAAGAGCGGAGGTGAGCGTAGCTTTTTACTGTAAACTCTAGAAACTACTGTTGTTTATGTTTATGGTTTTGTTTATGTCATTAAAGGTGTCATTTTTTTATTAATGTTTGCGGTGGTGTCTAGTATTAGTGAATGCCCTGTGAGCCAGTTTTAGTGAAAAAAATGCTTTAGTGCTCCTGTTACAGGCTGTTCTAGTTTGGTGGAGGAGATGGAGCAGAGAGAATGACTCGGCTTGGCTAGTCACAGGCTACAATCATTTAAACCCATTCGGTCATAACACACCAAATAGAAGATTTAAACATTCTAAACAAACACACATACTTACTATATTTTTCGCTAAGTGAATGTGTGCTGCAATGAGACTCCTCCGGTAATCACAACTGTGGCGTGGCTTTTTCTATTTAACAAACTTATGTCACTTTGTTTGCCTATCCATATTCGCACTGACCTGTCGTATTTCAAAAAGAGCAAGTACTAAACGGTTTCTCGCGGAATGAGACCTTTAAGCAGATGTTTTTTTTTTTTTTCAAAGCCATGTACAAAATAAAAGACAATAAACTCAGCACATTTGGAACAAACAAATATTGGACTGAAATAAAGAATAAAAAACATGCTCTGTGATTTGCTTTGATTTATCTGCAACAAAAACAGTACACAATCATGTTTGTCATGTTCGGAAACATCACTAATGATGTGATATCTTGATATATTTATTCAACAGAGGAGAGTCCATACTTCAGGTACATCAAGACCAAGTTGATGTTTGTATCAAAAGAGTAAGTACATTATTTATGTGTTACTGCAGTTCCATTATGTTGGAGTGTATGTACATTCTTGTGTGAAGTGCTTCTATTGTTGTGTTTGTTTGTGTGTGTGTGTGTGTGTGTGGGATGAATTTTATAGCTTCTTACATTCTGAAGTGACTTGTCTGTACTCCAGCCATAAGCTTCAGATCCCTGACACTGTGGTTGTGCCTGTCTCTTCACTTTTACTGTTCTCTTCTACTCTGCATGTCCTCTATGAGAACGAGGAAACCGCTACATCTTCCAAGAAGAGGTTTCATGATCAGTTGCACGACAGGGACACGCTCTGTCTGTGTACCATAGACATACAAACCATAGAATAACAGCACACCACAGTGACCTACTTTGTGAGGTGTGGTGCCAGGCACCAAAGAGGAAGACACGAATCTAACTATGAGGTCATAAAAAGAGCTAAGTTGTATTCAACTAGACATCTTTTGAAGCTTGAAGGCATCTTCATTACATTACACTTAGCTAACGCTCTTATCCAGAGCAACATACAGATATTTACAGGGTTTCAGTTACAGTCTCTGGAGCAGTGTGGGGTTAGATGCCTTGCTCAAAGGCATCTCAACCACGGGTAGGGCAGGATTTGAACCGGCAGTCTTCCGATTGCAAGACCAACTCCCTAACCACTAGGCCACAGCTGCCCCACATCCTTTGGAGGACCTCTTTTAGACCTTCTTCAGTTCTGGCCTGATGATGGCGGACCAGAAGCTAAGTCTCTGGACAACTGTGAGCTGTAAGCCACTTCCCTCATCATTTGACAGAAGGGTCACATGAGTCAGCCATTAACATAAGTCAATGTGGGAATTGGAGTGAGAGTCATTATGGTCACAGGATCCAGAGAATGTGGACTGCTCTGATGGTGAAGAGCAGTTAAACTTCCTGGGACGAGATCTCAGGGCAGAATAGTATGTAGCAGATATCATCATGCCAGAACTAAAGAAGCCTTTGGGATAAAAGGTGAAATGTCTTCAGGCTACAAAAAAAGTCCAGCTGCATACAACTTAGCTCTTTTGACTACCATGGCCTGGATGAATGAGAATCTTTACAACTATGAGGTCATCTGTGATGTCCTCCATTGAGGGACTGAAGAATAAGATTCACCCACTCCAATATGGAGCACACACAGCCGTAAACAGTGAGGGCACTGGGACCCTGAGGAGAGTACAGAGTAACAGCACCCCACCTGTGATGTGTCTGTCCTGTCGTATCGCTGCTCCAATATGCAGCAGCCAGTAACTCAATGCAATGTGATTGGTAGGAGCGGGTCTGAGGGCAAGCTCTCGCAGCCAATGAACAATCTGTGTTTGCAGCACTGCGATGAGGTCGCAGGTAAGTTCTAAAACCCCTACCAACCAATCACACGCTCCCAATCCTGTCAACCCGTCCAATCACCCAGGCTTTGTGCTTTCATCTCTGGTGGACCCTGGCTGTTCCCGCAGGAGCTCTGTAAAACTAGGGGGCAGGTTCAGCTGCATAGATGGCAGAGAGAGAGCATAGTTTGCCATGCATTTGCCTGCTACATGTCATTCCTTCATCTTTGTTTTGTTGTATCTTTCATTCTATCTCAGTGGAGGATAAATGTTGTTCTGTCTGTCCTGAATGACTAAGACTGGAGGGCCTTCGCCCTTTAACTGCATGCTGGACTGTGTGTTGAAACAGTAGGCTGACACTCTTCTGCATGTAAAGACCTGCCTCAACCAGGATAGGCACCACTCTTCAATGGGCGTAGATAGATAGTAACTACAGTTACTACATAGATATCTGTTGTTGCTACACGCTGGTTGAGAAAGCTGATACCAGTGTCCTGCATGCTAATGTGCCAATAGGATCTCTTGGAGTAGAGGGCTGGTTAGACTAAGTGCTGTCACCTTGTGTTCAGTTGTGGAATTTAATGGGGGTCGATTTTTGACCTAGAGTCCTCAATTGGACACTAACTAACCCTCACCACACCCCCTTCCTGGTGTGAGCTATCCTCGACCTTATTTATGGCAACTGCTGGTGGTGTTGGCACCATGTTCTGATTAGATAGGCTAGCATGCTGTAAGAAACCGTTTAAAGGTGTTGATCAGATTTGCCTCACTAACACATCTGTACTTCCTCTGGATCTTTAGTATACCTCTCTTGATTAATTTTCTGCTGAAACATATAATGTCAATCAGAATTCTGTACAGTTTGTCATATATAGTGTATATATATGTATGTGGGTGTGTGCATATGTGTATGTGTGTGTGTGCATATGTATGTGTGTGTGTGTATACACATACATATATGTGTGTAATCTAAAGTAGAGACTTGTGTTGCTTTAAATGAGCGCCGTCTATGCACCCCTATCCTGTGTTTGTGACTACATCTCTGCCCCTAGCTGTGGTGGAGCCTCTGCCCATGGAGGACTGCTTGGATGATGTGTTCCTGCATGGCGACGGCAACATGGCTCTGCTGGGCGCGGGGGCACCAGACACGGGCGCGGATGATGACCTGCTGCAGAAGTTTCTCAGCGACCCAAACATGCTTCAGGGCATGGGCCTCATCGATGACAACAGCCTTCCTGGCCTACTCACTGAGCTCTCCCAAGCCTAAGAGCCATCCAAGGACACATACAAACACACACATATACACAGATACACACACGCACTCATGCACACAGCGCACATGCATACCGAATATACACACACACCGAATACACACACACATACACACCCACACACACACATAGATACACACGCACTCATACACACACACACACACACGTGCACACACACATGCAAACTGAATATACACACGCACTGAATACACACACACACCAAATACATACACACACACACACACACACACACACAGCTCATCCTGAGTCCCAGAGTTCTCACTCTGAGCTTACTGTACAGCAACACCTTGTCATAGCAGCACATGTGGCAGTGATTCACTTTAACCAATATTAGCAGCACATGTGGCAGTGATTCACTTTAACCAATATTAGCAGCACATGTGGCAGTGATTGACTTTAACCAATATTAGAAGCATATATGTCATAAAACCCCCAGACATCACACTTAACCCCCCACACCATAAAACCATCACCATAGGTTAGAAAAAAAAACACTTTCTGCCACTATTGAAAACAAAAACATTTACCCTTTTATAGACAAAAACACTTTTACTTAATTTTTAAGTTATTCTATTCAGGCGTTTTAGTCTTTAATCAGATGTGACAGTGAAGATAGAGAGAGACATAGAGAGAGAGAGAGAGAGAGAGAGAGAGAAAGAGAGACAGGGTAGGACCTAGAAATGACACCTTAGCCAGCTGCACCACTTTGCTCGGATATGCACATTCTGGTTTATTTTCTGTTTCGTCCCACAGTTTGGAGCTGAGAATATGTGCCTTGGATAGGTTTGGTTTGCGAAATGTTCTGTCAACCTTTAATGATGACCCTTATTGAGAGTTGATGACTGCATTGACAGTTTAATCCCATGTCATGTAAATATTTATTGATAAAGCACCTGTAGGTATGTGTCCAAAGGCACTTTACTTAAACTGCACATTGATAGCACCAAAGTCTAAAATTTCACAGACCCCAGCAAAGGTAGACAATTCAAAATCTTTGAGGATCTTAGTGTGACTGCTTTTGCTATGATTTGACAGTTCATTCATATGTTTTTGCCTAGATTTGTTGAGGTATTGACATGATAGTTGTGTAGTCTTTGTCTTGTGTAGATTTTTTTTTTTTTTTGTCTGTATAGCCTAAGTTTCACTGCACTTGATATTCTGGACAGCATGGGTTCATTGTGGTGTAAAGGATGGATTTGAGCATGCCGTAATTTTAAACTGTACTGAGGTAGAATGATAAACTAAAAGAAAGTGGTTGTTTGGTGTCATTAGACACCTATGTGAGCAGTAATCCCATCTGAGCTGGGTGCATGTGGAGAACGGAGCCCAGCGCAGAAACTGCATTACTTATATTCTTCAGAGTACTGGAATCGGGCAGGGTAGAACAGGGGGCGGGGTAGATCAGGACAATTTAGGGGGCCCAGAGCTTCACAGGGGCCCACAGATGACTATGATATGGTTGCCATAGGGGCCCAAAATTATTTTCTTTTCCACAATTCCGAACGGCGCCCTTGCCTGGGGGCATTCCAAATAGGTCGTTTAGTGACTAACCCAGCTAAGTTAACTCAGGGTGAGTGGTAAATCCACTAATAGAAGGGACTTCTGGCTTCATTCTCTGACCAAAACAAAGCCATAGGGCTCCTCTAATAGTGGATTTACCACCTGCTCTGAGTTGACATACCCAGGTAAGAGACTTTACCTGCTTTCTGGAATATCCCCCTATCATCTGTCTACAACCTAATGCCTGGTAGACTGGCCATGTTCCTGTTCACTGAGAGGTTACAGACTGCTATCTCATTGAAAATGATTCCTAAATGCAGCCTTACAGTCATGATCGTTTTTACTGCATACATGTACGTACGTCTCATTACATTAAAGTACCATATACATGAAACGTCTTTACAGCTTACCTAATACTCAAACACTTACCTAATACTCAAACACCATAATGCTCATTCTTAGCTAGCAAGTCTGATGACTGTAGAAAGCGGAAGCGGAAATCTGTCTTGAATTTCTTTTGAGTGAAAAACAAATCAAAGGGTGAAGAATTAACTGGACATTGTGATAAGTAAGGCAGCTTTTTTTAGTAACATGGGTTAGGATACATGACATGTTAAGAGCAGGTGGGAGTCATTGACACGCCACTGGACCAATCTCTATATGTGAATATACATAAAACCCAAACAATAAAAAATTGGTCATTATTTCGTCAACCTTAAAATGTAATGTTTGAACCTAGCCCTTTGTAAATGAGTGAACATGCTGAACACGCTATAAATGTTAAGATGTGAATGTACAGCAATGAGGGCAGTTGATATGGCCATCTATTCTTGTTTAACGTGATGAAGAAGCTTTGGAGGATTGATTTTAGTTTTGTCCGATTGATGAAATAAGTAGACCCAAGCTACTGCATTGCTGGAAGACATGTAATTGCAGGCTTGTAAGTGCACTGATTTATATTCCCAGTTTAGCTACAAAAACAGATGTGTATGACTGTGTGGGAGGAAGTGAAAGACACAATTGATGTAATCTCATCTCTTCGTAAATAAAGTTTTCCTTGCAGAATTCTTTAGCATTGTGGGGAAATCCTTTGCCAAAATGAATGTCCAGAAAATGCTGCGTAAGGCACACATACACACACATACACACACACACACACACACACACACACACACACACACACAAACTGTACAGTGTACAGTGTACAATCACCTGTTAGGTGATTTAGTCATCTGATAAAAAACTGGGGTCATTTGATAGAAATATGCTGCTGATGAGAATGTGATGGACAATTCTGGAAAAGGTTGTGGATGCAACTCAACAGCTATGAAATGATAGCCATGCCCCTGGAGCCATACTCTGATTGGCTAAAAGACGGTGTTGTTTCTGACCTCAACCAAAGCCCAAGTCTCTGCTATAACTAACCCATGAGATGCATCTGCTCTGCTGTTTGTTCACTGGGCAATAGCAACAGCAGCGTGTAGAACTATGCAAGTTGTGTTGGACTGCTTTATAATAGCAATAAAGATTCCTTCATAAATATACTAGGCCTGTATTGATTATAAGGAGTGCACAGGAAAATTGGGCATGGTCTCAAAATGCAGAAACTGAGAAAATGTATATTACAAGTTTGATTTTTGATTTGATTGTACCTGTAAATGCTATTTTAAACTGCTTCTACTTCTAACGTAAAAAGTGTGATTTTGTGGCAATGCCTGATTTTTCCCTTGGACTCCTCAGTTGTACCAGGGATCCCTAATTAAAGTGAATCACCAAATACTACATTCAACACATTTACTGAATCGCTATGTGTGGAGCAAATGAGGCATTTAAAAATCAACACAATACACAATCTACTATTGTTATATATAATTATAAATAAAAACAAAAGATCAGAACTGTAACATATGTGACTAACATATATTTATTGCAATGCTGTCTGTGGTACTGAGGAGTACATTCAACCAGTAACAGATCAGTTTGATTTATTTATTAATGTTTGCGACCAAGGATTCACTGAGGCAGCACACACACGTCTTAGCTCCTGGGCGTGGCGGGGAAGGCTGAGGCGATGTACTTTTTGCCGTCGCCGTAGGAGGAGTTGTCCCAGGTGTACGTCTGGATGATCAGAGGCTTGCCTCCCAGACTTAGCTTACACCTGAGGGTATACATACATGCAAACCGTATTACTTATTATCAACACACACACACACACAAACACACACACACCTACCAGATGTTTACACACACCAAGCAGACACACATCTGCACAGGGGCATGCTGTAGAGGGCCAGGTCACACACACACACACATACAAACACACACACACTCACTGTTTGCCAGGGCGGACGATGTAGCAGAGGCTGTAGAGGGCCAGGTCAAACTCAGGGCTGCAGCCCATGATGGCAGAGCCCACCTGCTTGTAGTAGCCGTCCCACTTGAACTGCATGCCCAACACATCGGGGTACGTCTCCCACTGGGTGGTGTGTAAGAGTGGGTAGTGGATTAGGTGGTGTATAAGAATGGGTGGTGTATGACAGTGAGTGGTGTATAAGTGGGTGGTGTATAAGAGTGGGTGGTGTATAAGAGTGGTGTATAAGAGTGAGTGGTGTGTAAGTGGGTGGTGTATGAGAGTGGGTGGTGTATAAGAGTGGGTGGTATATTTGGTGGTGTATAAGAGTGGGTGGTATATTGGGTGGTGTATAATACTGGTGTGGTGGACTGGCTGCTGTATAAGAGTAGGTGGTGGATTGGGTGGTGTATAAGAATAGGTGGTGTATGACAGTGAGTGGTGTATAAGTGGGTGGTGTGTAAGAGTGGGTGGTGTATAAGAATAGGTGGTGTATGACAGTGAGTGTTGTATAAGTGGGTGGTGTGTAAGAGTGGGTGGTGTATCGGGTGGTGTGGTGTATTAGGTGGTGTATAAGAGTGGGTGGTGTATTGGGTGGTATGGTGTATTAGGTGGTGTATAAGATGGTGTATAATACTGGTGTGGTGGATTGGTTGGTGTATAAGAGTGGGTGGTGTATAGGAGTGGGTGGTGTATGACAGTGGGTGGTGTATTGGGTGGGGTATAAGACTAGTGTACAACAGTGGGTGGTGTATGAGAGTGGGTGGTGTATGACAGTGGGTGGTGTATTGGGTGGTGTATAAGACTGGTGTACAAGAGTGGGTGGTGTATAAGAGTGGGTGGTGTATAAGACTGGTGTGTATTGGGTGGTGTATAAGACTAGTGTACAAGAGTGGGTGGTGTATGAGAGTGGGTGGTATATAAGACTGGTGTGGTGTATTGGGTGGTGTATAAGACTAGTGTACAAGAGTGGGTGGTGTATGAGAGTGGGTGGTGTATTGGGTGGTGTTGGCTGTACTCACGGGGCCGTTGAAGCTGTGGCTGTAGTAATTCAGCAGACCCCTCTTCTCCAGCTGGTAGAACTGCAGCCAGTTATGGAAGCCAGACACCTTGTTGCTTTTGATTTCACCTGATCACCCACACAGCCACACAGATAGTGTATGTGTGTGTGTGTTACATGCACAAAGAAATAGGGAGAAAGAAGAGAGAGTGTTACATTGTAATTCTTATTAAATAATGTGCAAAACGTGCTACAGTAGGAAGCGTGTACTTTAGGCAAATGTTGCCAGCTTGATTTTATGTTCAGACCGCATCACACGATTGAATTTATTAGGGAAGATAGACATATGGGTGTCTCTATGAGGACAGCTATTCAATCATGCAACTGAATCAGGGGTGGAAACTGACTTTGCAAAATGTGAACTTGAAAAATATATAAATAATAAAATTCACCAGCCACCCAATAGTAAATTATCATTTTGTGTCCAAAATGTACCAGTCAATTTCATATGCTACCAGCATTGGGCTGGTGGCTGGGGCTAATTTCCCTGAACTGAATCCCTGAACTGAATGCAGGGGAGATGCAAAACCACCGGGGAAAAAGACACATACTGTATATATAAACTTTATTACAGGCTCAAGGCCCACAGGGACATCACAATACAAACAACAATTATACAATACAATTCCCATTCATATACATACAACATTTAGAAAGAAAAAGAGAAAAAGAAAAAAAAAAACGAGAAGCCTGCCACTGACCTGCGAAGATGTGCTCAAAGCCACTGGAGTCCATCTTGCCATTGTAGCGAGAGTACAGTCCGAACCACATCATCTTCAGGTCATACTTAAACTCCTCCTCAGACTTGTACACACCTAATAATGTCAGCATTGAGAGTGCAGACATACTGAAACATCAGCATATCAGCCACTGTCTTAGACAAGGCAATAAAGACAGTTATGAAAGTTCATTAATGATGCTATACTGAATGCCTACTGAATCAACTGGATTGACCTAACCAGAATAAATCAAATCAGACCAGATAAAATTATACTGGATGTATTGAAATAAATTGAGCAAGCATTAGAAAACAGTGATTTTGAATAGTATAAAACTGAATTTGAATTACACTTGAATTACACTACAATTACATTTGAATTAATTGAGTTAAAGCAACACTATGTAGTTTAACCTTAAAATAATGTTTCCAAAATCGTTTCAGTGCTTGATCAATTTGTAACAACAAGGTTGTTACAAGGTGAAAGGCACTTCTGAATTTGCTTTGCTGCCCTCCATTGGTAAGCTTGGAGGAGCGGACCGTCTGTCTGTATTTCTCTATGAGAGACAATTCCGCTTCCAACTTGTAAATCGACCGAAGACAAAAAGTAAGTATTACTTTAAAGCAAAACTAAGTCGTTTTTTAACCTTAAAATAATGTTTCCAAAATCATTTTAGTGTTTTATCAACTCCTAACAGGGTGAACAGCACTTCTGAATAAGGGGAAGAGGGGAGGTGCATTAGTGTTGCTTTAAGTCGGTGTTTAGGTGGATCAGGCTGTGCGGTGCGGTACCTTTGGTGAAGAGGAAGGCGTACAGCTCCTGGCCCACCTCTGTATTGCTGATGGCCTCGTTGAGGAAGTGCCCCTGCTCCTCCAGCTGCTGGGGGCTGAAGCTCTCCGTCACCCCCGTGTTGCGGTTGTAGTTGTCCAGCAGGGCCAGGAAGGCAGCGTAGGTGGGCTTGGAGAACAGAGACGCCTCGTCCACAAACTGGAACAGCCTGCAGGTTTGGAGGAGGTGAGAGGAAAGATGTAGACAGTGTTTGGTGATGGTGTGATGGTGTTAGCGTTGTTGTTAATGAATATTGTAATGGTGTTTGTTGATAGTGTTGTCAATGATGACTGTGATGGTGCTAGTGTTGTTATTAATGATGACTATGATAGTGCTTAGAGATACTGTTGGTATTACTGTGATTACGATGCTGATTATAGTGTGGTTGTTAATTCCGACTGTCATGATGTTAGTCATACTGTTGCTGTTAATGACTGTGATGGTGTTTGGTGATAGTGCTGTTAATAATGACTGTGATGGTGTTAGTGTTGTTATTAATGATGACTATAATAGCGCTTAGTGATAGTGTTGTACATTACTGTGATCACATTACTGTGATACGATGCTGATTATAGTGTGGATGTTAATTCTGAGTCATGTTAATCGGTGTTGCTGTTAATGACTCTGATAGTGTTTGGTGATAGTTTTCTAGTTACTAATGACTGTAATGATGCTAGTCAGAGTGTGGTGATTAATGATTATTGTGATGGTGTTAGGTAATGGTGATGGTGGCGTTGTCTGTCTGGTACTTGTCAGGAGAGAGGTCCTGCTGAGCGCCGGTCTGGGAGTCAGGCACAAGGGCCTGGGGGTCCAGGATCACCTCGTTCATGGAGGCTTTATTGGAGTCCACAGCATAGAGGACCTCTGACAGAGCAGCGATCTCACTGTCTGAAATGCTGCCTCCACCTCCACCTATTCACAAACACACATACACCAACGAACACACACACACACACACACACACACACACACACACACACACACACACACACACCAATAGCTCTTGAAAACCATTACAAATGCTGGTTATAACGTTTATGAGGTGTCCTGAGGTACCCATATACAGTAGCTTAGTACACAGTGGTATATTATAGTATAGTACAGTATAGTATAGTTTAATAAAGTACATTATGTTTGACAGTCCTCTGTTATGCATGTTAATATGCTTACATACTCCTTTTGCTGACTACTGTGCCCCCCTACCCCCATCTCACCTGTATCTCCACCGCACAGATCCTTGTAGTCGCTGCAGCAGTTGTTGTGTCTGCTACACTCAGAGTTGCAGTGGCATTGGTTCTGGGAGTCATACTTCTCACCACAACGATCTTTGCAGGACAGGGACCCTGCAGAGGAATTTACACAAAATATATGTTTAGGAATGTTTACCTCTTACACACACACACAGACAAAACACACACACACACACATACACACACACACACACAAACAGACAAAACATACACACACACACACATCAACAAATAACAGAATCTCACCTTTGCAGATGGTCACGTAGTCATGGCAACAGTCCCCGTAGCGCTCACAGGCAGAGTTACACTGACAGGTGTATTGCGGATCAGTCCCGTAACCACAGCGACCCTGGCAGGAGTCCAGAGAGTCTGAGGAAGAGAAACACACACCTGTGGCCTTGTGACCTGAACTAGCCTACAGCTCCTTGGCCTTACAAGACTCCTGACATCTGCACAGCACAGTCAGTGGCCATCTTTGAAGCTGAATCCCATTCATGTGGCACCAACTTGAAAGTGGCTCACAATTCTTAAAGGAGTACTTCCACAAGAAACCGTTTAGTACTTGCTCTTTTGAAATACGACAGGTCACCCCAAGTTGCATATGCATGCTGCACGTGAAAATGTTCTTCTAACCCGATTGCCTCCATTAGTGAAAGAAAGTAGGCGGAAAAATGAGTGAATAAGAAAAAGGCAGACAAAGTGACATAGGTTTGTAAATTAGAAAAAGCTATGCCACAGTTGTGATTACTGGAGAAGTTTTGTTGCAGCACACATTCCCTTAGCGGAGTATAGGTAAGTATGTGTGTTTGTGTAGAATGTTTAGATCTTCTATTTGGTTCGCTATGACCGAATGGGCTTCGATTGATTGTAGCCTGTGACTAGCATAGCCGAGAATTTGTCATTCTCCCTGCTCCATCTCCTCCACCAAACTAGAACAGCCTGAAACATAAGCACTAAAGCATTTTTTTCACCAAAACTGGCTCACAGGGCATTCATTAATACTAGGGACCACCACAAAATTAATGAAAACACGATGGAAGTACACCTTTAAAGCAACACTAAATAGTTTTTCCAACCTTACAATAATGTTTCCAAAATTGTTTCAGTGGTTCATCAACTTGTAACTGGGTAAAAGCCACTTCTGATTTCGCTTTGCCGCCCTCCATAGGCTATAACTGCACTAAGTAAGTTTAGAGGAGAATTTGTAGGGTGACCGAAGATGAAAACTACTTAATGTTGCTATAAGTTATGAAAAAAGACAATTTCTTTATTGCATACACTCCTTTAAAATGTCTTTGGGCTCATTGGAATCTATGAATCACTGGAAGTAAATGGAAACTGACGTAAACACAGGGTCTGGATTAATAATACAAACACAGCAGAACTGTGTTGATAATTATCCAGTTTAGTGAATGGTTTAAACAAATATTTCTACCTCAGAGTTTTTGCAGAGTTTTTGCAGACTTTCTATCATTTCTCAACAGCCAACCAAATTACACTCTGTATTACACTCTGTAGTAACCTCAGGCAGGGTGTTGACACTGAACTTCTCCTTTCAACAACACTTGTGCAACTGACTGATTAGAACTACCTGGTTTAGTGAACGGTTTAAACAACTATTTCTACATTAGAACTTTTGCTTTTCAAGCCAAATTTTTCATCATTTCTCAATAGTCAGCCAAATGTGCTTTGTAACCTGACACAGTGTGTAACACTGTCAACAACACTTATGCAACCAGTGGCACCATAACTGGGCTCTCACTCATCAGCAAAAGTGACATTCATTCAATATTTAAAGCAATACTAAGTTCTTTTTGTCTTCAGGCATCCTACAGGTTGGAAGCGAAATTATCTTTCATAGAGAACTACAGAGAGACAGTCTGCTCCTCCAAACTTTCAGAAGTGCATTTCACCCAGTTACAAGTTGCTGAACCACTGAATCTATTTTGGAAGCATTATTTTAAGGTTGAAAAAAATACTTAGTGTTGCTTTAATATTCTTGTCTATTGAATTATGATTTGACATACTTCACTGAATAAATGTGACACGTACTTTAGTTTTTTTTAATCTCTTAGATCCAGATACCTTTGTAGTTTTTAGGCTTTCAAAGACGACAGTATTGTAGAGAATTAAAAAGATACATAAAAAGATAGAATAAAATGTCAACAACACATACAAAACAATATTAATATACACAAATTAATTTCAATACCCACTGCCATATCCCTGGGCAAACAGGACAAATCCAAGTGAGAGGAGTAGAATGATCTTCATGGTGGTCTACTGTAGGCTCCAGGAGTGACTCAAGACAGCAGTCTGAGACATACAGGGGCCCACACACAGCTATATACCCCCACAACACACACACACACACACACACACACACACACACACACACACACACACACACACACAGAGGCCCCTCCTTCTGCAGGACCTCACAGTCACTCAGGATGGGCACCTAAGAACACACACACACACACACACACACACACACACACACACACACATACACACACACACAGGTTGTGGTTGGTACTGGTTGGGGTTAACTTAGAGTGGAAATTTTGAGAAAGGAAAAAAAAGGTTTTATGAAAAAAAGGAACTGTGACTGAAAGAATGTTCTTTCTCTCTGCACAGGTGATTGTGATAATTGTGGTTAATATTTGCCAGATGGTTTGAGAAATTAACACCTGTTGAAATGGAGTAGCTTGTGTATTGTCCATGCGAGTTACTGAAAATGATGCCTTGCCACTTCCAATGTAGAAGAAAGTGTACGAATGTTTCAATTTCCTCTTACTGCAGAAAACAGAAGTTGCCATACTATGATGTCGTCTGTGTGTGTGTGTGTGTGTGTGTGTCTGTCTGTGTCTGTCTGTGTGTGTGTGTCTGTGTGTATTTTTTCCCCCTCAAAACTGGTGACAACTAAATAAATCTAATTAAGTCCAATTCAGTCTGAAAAGAAAATCAATAGAATTCCTTACTGTTACACATCTCTTGTGTACCAGTTTGTTAACTCCAAAATCTAAGTGTTTGTTTAAACCAAATTTCTTTATTATGTATCAAAGTCAAATAATTATAATAATTAGTCTAATAATAATAACAAGTACATTGTTCCATTATAGCTTAATTTTCGCTTCTTACCATGCCCCCCAAAGTAGGCTTGATCTTGTGACCAATAACATCAAAATATTCTCATGCATGTATTCATCTGTTTCACTGCAGAGATAGTTAGAATCTCAGAATGTACTGATGGCAGATGCTATGTGCATCTTATATATGCTGTGTGTTGTGTGCCTGACATGTGCCGGTACACGTGTATGTGTATGTGAACATGTGTATGTGGTTGCTGGCTTGTTTGAATGTGTTGTTCCTGTGAAAGAGGACATCTGCGTCCCTCACACACACATACACAAACACACACACACGAACGCACACACGTATGCCACACACACACACACACACACACACACACACACACACACACACACACACACACACACACACACACACACACTTTTTTTTTTAAAGCCATGCCAATTTCATTAGGTCACTCAAGGCTGAAGTGGTAGCAGGTAAAATGCCATGTAGTGTCAAGCATCAGCTTTGTTTGCGTTTACTTTTTCCTGACACACCTAGGCCTATTTTCTAAAAAAAAAAAAAAAAAACTCTGATATGCACACATATGCTTACATTGGCCCAAATATGCTTGTCTGATGCAGGCCAGTCTGTTTTAAGCTTACTGTGATTGGAAAAATAGGTATTAAAAATAAATGTACTCAGGATTAATGTGACTGTCAATTAACATAAAATAAACAATTGGTATCAATTTATCTTAGTTTACTTTATGACCTATTCCTGATACGCCCTCTCTTGGGAGAGTTGGTGCAATGGTAACTCCAGAACAGCAGAGGGCAGAAAAACGTTAGGCTTTGTGGGGCGACACCAACGAAGGAAGTTTGACCCAAACTGCATCCTGTAGTCAATGTGCTTTTCAATGACATTTCAGAACATTTTGCGGCTTTCGTAGGGGTACGAGCAACACCAAAATGCTGATGAAATACTCTGTGATGGGTTTATTTAGTGCTGCCCGCATCGCCGGAGCCGAGCTAAGCAAGGTATGCTAAAAGACCTGTTTGAGCTTTTTATTCTAAAATGTAAGTTCTCCGATCAATTTCTTGTGTGTGATGTTAAGTCGTTAGCAAGGCAAGCTAAGAACTACAGCAGTGCGACAGCACACGCTTGTAATTATGACTGCACCATTCTGGTTTAACATCATTTGTGTCATCATTTGGGAGCTCTAACAGTAGCGTATTTTCTGTAGTTACCTGTCTCGCAGCACCTGAGGTGTTTACATACAGGATGTGTGAGTCTGGCCGCAGATAAAGCTCTGCTCATGAAGTTGAGGAAGAGCACAGGGTACACCTTCATCAACTGCAAAGCCGCACTGGAGAAGTTCAACAATGACATCACACAGGTAAATAGCAGCTCTCCGAGCTGCAGTGTCACCAGTGTATGTCGTGACTGGATGTTAGTCTTTTATTCATGTAACTTCTGTTATGTCAAGAAACCATGTTTTGTCGTGGGAAAGTTACAAAGTTGTACTTGTGTCTCTCTGTGTGTGTGTACATTTTTGTGTAATAATGTGTGTTGCAGGCAGAGAGCTGGCTGAACGAACAGGCTCAGAAAGAGGGATGGAGTAAAGCCAGCAAGCTGGAGGGCCGCAGGGCGAAGGAAGGACTCATCGGTGTCCTAACACAGGACACAAGTGCAGTCATGGTGGAGGTAAGTATAGACTAGCAACCTCATATAATCACACCACAACCCTTAACCAGATTTCACCCATTAGCATGTGATAAAGCTGACAGTTGTAAGTAGACGTAGAATTATACGTGTGTGTGTGTTTTTCTGTGTGCAGGTCAATTGTGAGACAGACTTTGTGGCCAAAAATGAGAAGTTTCAGCAGCTTGTGAAAGATGTGGCCCTCAGCACCATGGAACACCTTCACACAAAAGCCCAGGGAAAAGGGGGATACATGAAGGTAAGGCTTTCACTATACAGAGCAAGCAGGGTTTTAATTGGGTGCAGGATCCAAAAAAGGACAACTGTAAAAGACTTCCAAGTCTGAGGAAGGGCAATGAGGGCTCGAAATGTCACTCCTAAAGCTAAAATAAAAAAGAACGTTAATGGTAGCTTTCCGGTATGCAGATGTTTTATTTGTCTTTTACAGTCTCACTATACAGAGACCTTTGGGAGAAACAAAACGCAACAAATCACAAAACATATCACCAGCATTAGTGCAAATATGCTATTCTGCGCTCTGCTCTGTGGTTCATATTCATTCCTGCAAGTTGCATTTTGCTGATTCTGTACAGTGTTAAAGACCTTAGTTAAGTCGAATTGTAAATATGTGTATGAAATAGCCAGAAAAATACTTCTTAACCTTGGAGAACCCATGTTGAGATCTGTATGCAGTGGTTAAATTGGCTTTTGTAAGGAGGGGGGAGCACTTCGTTACAGTGGTCAATATCTCACTATTGTATTACTATGAATACTGTAGCAGAGGGAGCTCAGCTCTGGCTGGCTGTATTGCCGAGGTGAGGAGGTGGAGCTGAGCTCCGGAGGGCCAATTGGTCCAATTTAAACTCTTGTCAGTACGTCTTGTAACGTTTTCCTCCGATCTCTGTTCTGGTCTGCGTCTCTCTTCCATGTGGGTGCAGAGCACGCTACAAGCAGAGGACCTCGCAAACCTCAGTGTGTCTGGAGGCTCCTCATTGGCCGACCAGTTGGCCTTGTTTATTGGTGAGTGCCCAGCTGTCAGCCATAAACCCATCCCAGTAGCCATTCAGCTCTTCAGCTCTCCCACCTTGTTGATACCACTTCATCACCTTTACTGCTGTTCTGTCCCCACTCCATCTTTTAACCCAGCCCCCACCCAATCCTCCCTCCCAACTCCACTTCCACTACACAGACACATTCACTGCGTGCACATGGACGAGTTGAATCCAATTGGAAATGGTTTGGGATCGTATCGAAGTCATGTGCACAGGCTAAAGATCGTATAGGGATTGGTTCCGCGAATCCGATTGCAACCCCTGGCTTAAGTCGATGTTAATCCGCTTGGTGCTGCCTTGTGCACGGGATTGGTTTGGATTCGGGTACTGCGCATGCAAGACCACTCGATCCTAGAAGCTTCTGTCCCTGATTTTTTATCCATACTGAACGTCCAGGCCTTCTTTGTTGTAGCAGAGCACCTGCTTTCAAGTAATTTTTGTTTTCCTCGATTGCTTGTAATATCAAACGCTGACGGCACAGTTCATGTCGTATCAAGAAAACCAAAAACACTGTTTTTTGTTCATACGGACTTCCAAACAAAGGAGAATGCACAACATGTATGCAAATGCTGCTCTGTCAACCTCCTCGAACGTCATCTTTGTTTGTATGCCGCCAGATAGTTTGTTTATTTTCTTTTTAGCAGCCACCAGCCTGAAGTAGTTCTAACACCACTTGTTGAAAGGAATACAGCGCCATCTAGCGTAGCGGAAATGGCCAGATCTCTGACCATTATCCGCTTACACAAACTCTCATGTGCACAGGGATTTGGGACAGACCACCCATTGGGTAGCAACACCCAATCCAATACCAATCCAATCCGATCCTACCATGTGCCCGTAGTGATTGAACTGCACTTTATCCCACCCCCAACCACCCACTTTACTCCCCCTCCCCAGTGACAGATGTGACACGTGATAGATAGATAAATACCCGTATTATTGTAGTAATGCACCCTTATATCATGCCCACATTACTGTGCGCCACTGGCTTGTAGAATGAATTTCTGGCCACACCATTCACTACACACCATATTTTCAGGCTTGAAATCTGATTTGAATCCCGCTACTTGTATTCACTCTATTGTCCTTCCATCACTTTCCACCCTCTTCTACGCGCAGGTCGACTGGGAGAGAACATGTCTGTGACACGAGCCGTGTGCCTGAGCGTGCCGTCTGGTTGGAAGATCGGCTCGTACGTCCACGGCGGGGCGGCACCTGCCGTGACGGGCGTGGCCATGGGCAAGTACGGAGCGCTGGTGGTGTTCCAGGGCGGGGCTTCTGACGGTTCCGAGACGCTGGGCAGGAAGTTGGCTCAGCACGTGGTGGGAGAGGCACCCGAGGTGCTAGGCAACATGGACGACCTGCCCTCCGGCCAATCAGAGACCAGGCTCCTCCCCCAGGCCCTGATGTGGGACGCCAGCCTCACTGTGGCCCAGTTTCTACAGCAACAGAACGCCAAGGTGATGGACTTTGCGCGCTTCCAGTGCGGAGAGGCAAGCAAGTGAACGGTTGCAGAAAAGGTGGCTGTGTCTGACTCGCCTGTCTGGTTCGTTACGTAGCTGGTGTCATCCACTTGACTGATTTTCTACCCCTCAATCAACTGACGCTTGGACTGATGAAGCTGTGGGCTGTTTCCTACTCCACTGTTTAGAAATAGAGACTTCCATCATGAAATGGTTAAGACCATTTTGAACAGCCCTGTCTTATAATTGGTGTGGAGGTCATGCTTGTGTTAAACACAACATTGCATCCAGTCATCAGGATGTATTTCTCAAGTGACAGCAAATTACGACAACCAAATAAGAAGCCTTATGAGTTCATCCCAAATCTTAAATGCTCAGTCAGGGCCAGTTATGACACTCACTGACCATAGTCCCCTTTGTCTGATGCTTATGATGAAATAAATGCTTTTATGTATATTCATGTAGTGATCATGTGGTTGTGACATTTTTTTGTGCGATTCCCTTTCAGCTGTCTCAAACACATACAGCACAACACATACATTTACCTCATGTATATTTACCGATGCCTACCATTTGGGATTTGGCTACACCATTTTGGCCATCAGTGTTACAAATAGCGATATAGATTGGTTATATATAATATTAACACATAATGCTGTATTGTCTTAGCCTGGTAAACCAGCCCCTCGTACTACACTGCATTTTGTACTGATGCTGATACTGGTACTTTGCTTCTATTGACATGGTTGTCTCAGGTAGCATTTTGCCGGACCAATCTGCGAACAATTTCTTCCTGGAGGTATAGACTCTGCTGAAGTTTAAAACGATCTGCCTTTACCCAGGCTTTACTAATGTCTGAATGTAGCACACAAAGTCGACCTCATCGCTCACAAACACTCCATCTGTTTGCTGATTGGTCAGGCAAGAGTCTGCCTGGGACAACCATGTCAATGGAAGCACAGCCAGGCCCTCTGTATGAAATGCAGTGTAGTGCGAGGGGCTGGTTTACCAGGCTAGTATTGACTATATGTGTCCAAAACTTTCATAAGGAACACTTGCATGGGAGGGAGCATATCAAGATTTATTACCAATTTATTATTGCTTCAAAACGGCAACAGACCAGTCAACAGGCAGCTATTGGTACTGACAGCGTTTTATTTCTTTTTTTTCCAGCTCAATCATATGTTTGTACATAAACATAATGTGCATGAATGAACATGCATTGAACTGCATCAGTATCCTCGAAATGGCATTATAAAATGGACAAAGAACAGTAACAAAAACACTGATTCATCACTAAAAAGAGCCTACTAAATCAAAGTGTACAAATAACAATGACGTCATGATGGAGAGGGCATAGGGGTGTGCCACGGAGCTAGCCTGGTAAACCACCCCCTCGTACTTCATTTCATTTTCACTTCATCCTCTGTACAAAATGAAATGAAGTACGAGGGGCGGGTTTACCAGGCTACCACAGAGCAGGACTGTGGCGATCATCCTACGACTGCGTGACAACACACAAAGACCTCTGTTCCCACATTTGGAGAGATAGCAGCCCCCACCCTACCCCATTCTACCCTGCTTAGTTGTGTAGCATCCACATACTCTTTCCATATCATCAACCAGGGAGTGGACCAGGGTTGGACACCGTGTGCTAAAGACCTGCCCTACCGCCTGGGGAGGGGACTAAGGTGTCTCAAAAGTGCTCCTGCTGGCCAAGTCTGGCCCTCAGTTTCTAACTCAGGTGGTGCAACGACACAAACTGTCCATACGGTCGCTCTGGTCTTTATCCACCCCCCATCCACATCTCTACTGCAGCCTGCTGGCCAAACGTAACCATGACACATGATAATCTCTATGATATGACCCCATGAAAAGGGGGGGAATAGACACAAGTGTGGTCATGAAAACTTTGTGTGTGTGTTCATATGTGTGTTTTTGTATGTGTGCATGTATATATGTATATATGCATGTGTTTGTATGTGTCTTTGAGACAGCAAATGTTTACACTCATCCAGCTTTTCTGAATTGATGAATGGCACCAGACCAATGAACATACAGTAAATGAAATGTATATAAGAAATTCATCCATTACATGCTCTCACACACAGATACTCTTTCCTTTTTTTCCCTAATGATACTCCATTTATCAACAACTGACAATTCTTTGACTGACAGCTGCTTCTGACACAGACACACACACAGACACACATACACACAGTTCCGATACTGTGATAGGACGCTAAGAGCATTCTTCCCTTTAGTCACGAGTCACATTATTAAATACATACGCACGTACACCCACAGAGAGAACATGAGTGACGTAAGGAGTATTCACACTTTAACAAGATTCCTTCGGTTAGTAAAGTTTCAGGTGGTTTGACCTGTGAAATGTAAACACAAAAGTAATACGTAAGGTGTACCTGTCATTCTTATTCTCAACAAAGGGGGGCACAGGCAACCTCTTTTGCTACTCTTCATTTCCATACAAATGGGCGCTTCGCTAAAGCCATGATCCATGATCGGAGTCCTTTAAGTGCTGACTTGACTTCTGGGGATTTTAAGGTTTTAATAACGCTTGGCTTCCTTTGTCATGACTGCATGAAAGCCAACCAAGCCACAAGCTGCGCAACCATTTCATCATAAAGTGTCGGAACTTCGGAAAGGAGGGGCGATTAAGTGCTTTACTGTAACCAGGTCATTCTTCATTATCTCTAAGGATGAGAGAGGTGCACACAGACATGTGCGCGCACATTACACACACACATACACACACACACACCTTAATGCTTTTCTGCTTCTGAGCCGTCGACCAGAAGAGCATGTTTGTTCCCCAGCTCTGTGTCTGGGGCTGCTCCTAGGGTAGGTAGCCCTCGGCCTTGGTCTCGGTCTCACCCTCAGTGCTCATTCTCAATGGCGCTTCATAAATAAGTCAAATCCAACTGAATTGAATTCAAAAAGTGCAAATTCTGTTAGTCTTCCTCTTTTGTTTTTACTTCATTCTTCTTCAGCTATCTATTTCTCTTGCGAGAAGGATCTCCATGGCAATACTTTGGGGTTGCGGTCTCCAAGTGTCTAAGATTGTACTACAAGTCCCATGATGCTCCAGTCAGACCCATGAGTGCAATGTAGCACGGGAATGATGGGATAGCTGAAATAGATCTGGACCTTCATCTAGGGGTAAAGGTTAGATGAGTGGTTTGGAGTGGAGAGACCAGAGGGTGTTCTGAGGTGTGTTTAAATCCAACAAAATTGTAAAAATTGAAGGTTTCTGTGTAAACATTTCAAATTGTTTGGAACTACTGTAAGGTCAGTGTCAGAGTATGTCTGCCGAGAACCATATTACTGCCTAAAATCATTTGCTTATACTTAAAAACATTAACTAAGAACTTGGAACAAACAGAACAGTTATTTGAAATGTTTGTCAATGTTAGTGAATTTGAACACACCTCTGGTCTGGCCAACTGGGATTACAGTATACTGGTAGGCTAACACTGGTAGAGGAGCCTCAATAAACACATTCTGACTATGACAGGACAAACTGTGTGTGAAGCTAAACACACACACACACACACACACACGCACACACTCACACACACACACAAAAGGTAACAAGCAATATTTACATGCTGATGGGGCGATATTTTACACAGAGTGCCTGTTAGGTACGGGGGAGTCTTCCTTGTCTTCGCTTGCTGTACTAGTGAGTAGTTGGATGTAAGCCATCCACGGACTGAATGAAGCCTCTGATTGTCTGCCTGTTATGGTTCGTAGTCTTGCCCGGCAATTCTACACGTCAACACAGACGTCGCTCTCAGCAGCCTCTGCTTGGGATGCTTCACAACACTGACATACTACTTAGCTTCTGTTTTGGTGTGTGTGTGTTTGACAAGATCTAACACTGGTTACCTGCGCAGATCTATGCTGAGGGGCTTGGAGATCATATTAGTCCTCTTAGGAGCTCAGGTCTGGGCTTTATGGCAGGTCAGGGTCTTGGTGTGCTTGGTGTGACCTTGAGTTGACTTTGGTACACACTTGAGCAAAGAAGGGGTTTGTATGTGTGGGAGTGTGTGTGAAAGTGTAAAATGTGTGTTTGTGTGTGTTTTTTTATGTGACTGGTAATTCTATTTGATATCAAATACTCGCCTGGGTGTCTGGAGATGGAGGGTTGAAGTTGTTTTTTGTTTCTTTCTTTGATATTCCTAAAAGTTCCAAATAGGGCAAACAAACATCTTTTCAGTTCAACTCCTTTTTCTGTTGTCAGTTAAATCTCTTTTTCCCTTCTCTCGCCCTCTGCTACTTCTTCTACTGCGGGGCAGGCACGGGAGTGGATGGGTGGGCAGGTTCAGCTGGAGTGGAGGACTCTGGGAAAAAAAGGATTATGGGAATAATCAAAATCAGCTTCTTGCGTTTGAGTCAGGAGTTTTTGTACATGGTGTGCTTTATGCGTGTGTGTCTGAGTGAGTGAGTGTGTGTGTGTATAAAAGTGTCACCGTGCATAGTAGTAGCTGCTGGAGTGTTGGCCGAGGGTGTGTGCGTGTATGTGTGTATGCATGCATACATATGTGAGTGTGTATGAAAGCCTCTGTGTGTATGCATATATACATGTGAGTGTGTGTGTGTGTCTGTGTTCGGTCACCGTGCATAG
>CM050211.1:26821149-26836149 GCA_027475355.1 Coilia nasus
CACACACACACACACACACAGAAGAGATAAGCACAAGTAAGCAAACACACACATATACACATACATGCTCACACCCACATACACACACGCACACAGATACACGCACACGCACACACACACACACACACACATACACACACACAGACGCACAGACACACACAAACCTTGTTCTCCTTCTTGTCTTCACTGGACTGGCCTTCCCCTTTACCCTCCTCGCTGCTCTCCTCTGTGGGAACAAACACACACACACACACACACACACACATATATATATGATCACACTAATCATCACCACTGTCACCATCAGCATCACCATCATCACTTCATCTTCATCTTCATCACCATCGTCATCATCACCATCAACATCACCATCACATCATCACCACTGTCACCATCATCATCTCCATCACCATCATCATCACCATTACATCATCACCACTGTCACCATCATCATCTCCATCACCACCACCATCACCACCATCACAGTCATCCTCAATCACCTGTCATTCTCCCTGCTCCTGTCTCCCTGCTGCCTTCTACGATGGCTGCCAGTGCAGATAAATACAGAAGCGCAGTGTATGACAGTGTGGGACAACATGGCCATTTGTAAACACACACAGGTACAGGTAGGTACAGGTACAGGTACAGGTACAGGTACAGGTAGGTACAGGTACAGGTACAGGTACAGGTACAGGTACAGGTACAGGTACAGGTACAGGTACAGGTAGGTACAGGTACAGGTACAGGTACAGGTACAGGTACAGGTAGGTACACATCTCAGGGGTCAGGCACACTGGAGTATGGAGTACTGGACACAACACTTCTGCAGATGGGCCACAATGTAAACAGGCTATTATTGTGAAACAGGCCGCAGGTGAAACAGGCTATTATTGTGAAACAGGCCACAGTGCAAACAGGCTATTATGGTGAAACAGGCTGCAGTAGAAACACATGATTATGGTGAACAAGGCTATTGTGGTGAAACACACTATTATGGTAAAACAGGCTGCAGTGCAAACAGGCTATTATGGTAAAGCAGGCTATTATGGTAAAACAGGCCTCAGTGTAAACAGGCTTTTATGGTAAAGCAGGCTATTATGGTAAAACAGGCCTCAGTGTAAACAGGCTTTTATGGTAAAGCAGGCTATTATGGTAAAACAGGCCTCAGTGTAAACAGGCTATTATGGTAAAGCAGGCTATTATGGTAAAACAGGCTGCAGTGTAAACTGGCTATTATGGTAAAGCAGGCTATTATGGTAAAACAGGCCTCAGTGTAAACAGGCTATTATGGTAAAGCAGGCTATTATGGTAAAACAGGCCTCCGTGTAAACAGGCTATTATGGTAAAGCAGGCTATTATGGTAAAACAGGCTGCAGTGCAAACAGGCTATTATGGTAAAGCAGGCTATTATGGTAAAACAGGCCTCAGTGTAAACAGGCTTTTATGGGGATGAAGGCTCCTCTGACACACATAGTTCCTCAACAGTGTTGGTTGCTGTAACACTTATAGTAATGCACGTACAGTGGTATATATAATATAAACAATATGAATAGCAATGTATGTTAATAGTTAACAATAGTAATATACAGTAGTAAAAGTAACAGCATGTTCATGGTGGTGGTATTAGTAATGTGAGAGTGACAGTGATGTATGTTCGTGATGTAATGTTGATGGTGATATCAATGATGTCATAGTAATGGCAATGACATGAATTATTAATTGTGAATGAATTATAATCAGGGTTCCCACTCTTTTTCCCTGACAAAATTTCAAAACGTTTCCATGACTTTTTCATGACCTAAAGTGAATTTTCCCTGACTTCACGGCACCTTAAGTGTGTAGAATTTAGCATACTTTTAGGGCTAAATATGAAATGTTCAACATTCTAAATACTGTCAATGCATTTCTTGCCGACTCTAAAGGCCTAATGATAACTTAACAGAACGCTGTAGTTACGTCAAGGAGAGACTAAAATTCCTTGACTTTTCCAGAAATTTCAGTGAATTTACAAAACATTTTTCAGGCCTGGAAAATTAAATTTTTTATTTCAATCAAGACTTTTCCAGGACTTATATGACCGTGGGAACCCTGAATAATAGTAAAAAGGAGATTGTAGTGATGTTACTGTCACGGTATAAGTCATGTGATAGTGACTGTGAACCTGAGACGACCCCTGACCCCTGACCCCTGCTACTGAGCTCACCTGGCTTGTCGGCGTCCTCCAGGCCCGTGCCGGCGATGCCGCTGCCCTCCAGGCCGTAGAGGGGGTCGGGTCGCCCGCTGCTCCTCGCCGCCTCCTCCACCCGCCGCACGTGCGCCTCCACCAGCGCCGCCGGCACCTCCTCCTTCATGCGCGAGAACTCCTCTGGGGGGGGAGCACAGGGGGGGGAAACACATAAGGAGGTGCAGAGAGAACTCCTCTATGGGGGGAGCACAGGGGGGGGAAACACATAAGGAGGTGCAGAGAGAACTCCTCTATGGGGGAGCACAGGGGGGGAAAACACATTAGGAGGTGCAGAGAGAACTCCTCTATGGGGGGAGCACAGGGGGGGAAACACATAAGGAGGTGCAGAGAGAACTCCTCTGGGGGGAGCACAGGGGAAACACATAAGGAGGTGCAGAGAGAACTCCTCTATGGGGGAGCACAGGGGGGGGAAACACATAAGGAGGTGCAGAGATAACTCCTCTATGGGGGGAGCACAGGGGGGGAAAACACATAAGGAGGTGCAGAGAGAACTCCTCTGGGGGGAGCACAGGGGAAACACATAAGGAGGTGCAGAGAGAACTCCTCTATGGGGGGAGCACAGGGGGGGAAAACACATTAGGAGGTGCAGAGAGAACTCCTCTGGGGGGAGCACAGGGGAAACACATAAGGAGGTGCAGAGAGAACTCCTCTATGGGGGGAGCACAGGGGGGGGAAACAAATTAGGAGGTGCAGAGAGAACTCCTCTATGGGGGGAGCACAGGGGGGGAAAACACATAAGGAGGTGCAGAGAGAACTCCTCTGGGAGAGAAGCACACAGATAACTCCTCTGGGAGAGGAGCAGAGGGGAACACACATAAGGAGGTGCAGAGAGAACTCCTCTGGGAGAGAAGCACACAGATAACTCCTCTGGGAGAGGAGCAGAGGGGAGCACACATAAGGAGGTGCAGAGGTAACTCCTCTGGGGGAGAAGCACACAGAGAACTCCTCTATGGGGGGAGCAGAGGGGAGCACACATAAGGAGGTGCAGAGGTAACTCCTCTGGGGGAGAGCACACAGAAGAAAGTGCAGAGATAACTGCTCTGGGGGAGGGGCAGAGGGGAGCACACATGAGGAGGTGCAGAGATAACTGCTCTGGGGGAGTGCTCAAGCAGAGACGATGTTTTTAACAGAAAACACAACCCAGGAAGAGTATGTTTGAGAGATGAGATCTAAGCCACACTAATGTGATATATATGTGTGTGTGTGTGTGTGTGTGTGTGTGTGGGAGTATCAGGCTTTGTGTTCCTCCTCTGAAGGGGAAGGACAGAGGAGCACATATAAGGAGTTGCAGATACGATTTTGTTTTGGGAGTATCCCAAGATTCTTGTGTGTATGTTTGTGTTTGGGTATGAGTTTGGTGTGTGTGTGAGTTTTCTGTGGTCGTTGTGTGTTTGTGTATGCGAGTTGTTTGTAGTCGTAGTTTGTAGTTGTTTGCAGTTGTTTGTGTGCGTGTGTTTGTATGAGTGTGTGTGTGTGTGTATGTTTGTGTATGAGTTTGGTGTGTGTGCATGTGTATGAGTTTTCTGTGGTCGTGGTGTGTTTGTATGAGTGTGTGTGTGTCTCATCAAGGTCAGCTGATTCAGAGCTGGTTGGATCAATTTTGAGGCAGGATTTCTACTTTCTGAACCTACTTTATTCTACTTTTTGACAACCTACTTTATTCTACTTTTTGACAACCTACTTTATTCTACTTTTTGACAACCTACTTTATTCTACTTTTTGACAACCTACTTTATTCTACTTTTGTGTGTGTTCCCGTGGCCCTACCCAGTGCTGATTTGGCGGCGGCGGAGGCGACTCTGGGGTCGACCACGGAGGCCAGGAAGGCCACGGTGCTCATGACGGGGTTTCCCGACTGGCTGAAGGGCACGGGCTGGTACGTCAGCGGCCCCAAGGGGGCGCCCTCCTCCAGGTAGGGGTCCTCGATGGGCAGGCGCAGGAAGTGCAGGATGCACTCGTCCTGCGTGCGGCTGCCCACGTGCTCCGACACCTTGTTCCAGTCGTCCTTGTACATCTCCAGACCCTGAGGGGGAAACACGTCCAACACAATGGCCAGTCACATAGATGTGTGCCGTTATCTATGCTTGGGTTTAGTGTGTGTGTGTGTACGACTGCGTGTGTCTTTGCATGCTTGAATGTGTGTGTGTGTGCATGTGTGTGTTTGTGTGAATGTGTATGCATAAATGTGTGTGTGTGTTTGTGTGACTGTGTGTGTGTGAATGTGTATGCATAAATGTGTGTGTGTTTGTGTGACTGTGTGTGTGTGAATGTGTATGCATAAATGTGTGTGTGTGTGCATGTGTGTGTTTGTGTGAATGTGTATGCATAAATGTGTGTGTGTGTTTGTGTGACTGTGTGTGTGTGAATGTGTATGCATAAATGTGTGTGTGTTTGTGTGACTGTGTGTGTGTGAATGTGTATGCATAAATGTGTGTGTGTGTGTTTGTGTGACTGTGTGTGTGTGAATGTGTATGCATAAATGTGTGTGTGTGTTTGTGTGACTGTGTGTGTGTGAATGTGTATGCATAAATGTGTGTGTGTGTTTGTGTGACTGTGTGTGTGAATGTGTATGCATAAATGTGTGTGTGTGTTTGTGTGACTGTGTGTGTGTGAATGTGTATGCATAAATGTGTGTGTGTGTTTGTGTGACTGTGTGTGTGTGAATGTGTATGCATAAATGTGTGTGTGTGTTTGTGTGACTGTGTGTGTAGGTGAAGACATATGTGTGTGTGTACGACTGTGTGGGTATGTGTGAATCTGTGTGTGTGTGTGTGTGTGTGTGTGTACACACAGTTGAGTGTGTGTGTGTGTGTGTGTGTGTGTTTATGTGTGTGTGTGCATGTGCATATGTGTGATTATGTGCAGTATGTGTGTGAGTACACTGTATGTGTGTGTATGTTTGTTACCTCCAGGAGTAGCAGTGTTTCCTGCTCTGTCCATTCCTGTGTAGCACTGGTGTGTGTGTGTGTGTGTGTGTGTGTGTGTGTTTGTTACCTCCAGGAGTAGCAGTGTTTCCTGCTCTGTCCATTCCTGTGTAGCACTGGTGTGTGTGTGTGTGTGTGTGTGTGTGTGTGTTTGTTACCTCCAGGAGTAGCAGTGTTTCCTGCTCTGTCCATTCCCGCATGGCACTGGTGTGTGTGTGTGTGTGTGTGTGTGTGTGTGTGTGTGTGTGTGTGTGTGTGTGTGTGTGTGTTTGTTACCTCCAGGAGTAGCAGTGTTTCCTGCTCTGTCCATTCCCGCGTGGCACTGGTGTGTGTGTGTGTGTGTGTGTGTGTGTGTGTGTGTGTGTGTGTGTGTGTGTGTGTGTGTGTGTTTGTTACCTCCAGGAGTAGCAGTGTTTCCTGCTCTGTCCATTCCCGCATGGCACTGGTGTGTGTGTGTGTGTGTGTGTGTGTGTTTGTTACCTCCCGGAGTAGCAGTGTTTCCTGCTCTGTCCATTCCTGTGTAGCACTGGTGTGTGTGTGTGTGTGTGTGTGTGTTTGTTACCTCCAGGAGTAGCAGTGTTTCCTGCTCTGTCCATTCCCGCGTAGCGCTGGTGTGTGTGTGTGTGTGTGTGTGTGTGTGTGTGTGTGTGTGTGTGTGTGTTTGTTACCTCCAGGAGTAGCAGCGTTTCCTGCTCTGTCCATTCCCGCGTAGCGCTGGCTGGACTCTTGTTCTGAGAGAAAACAAAACAACAAAAACAGCATTTAGATAAAAACACCTTCACCATTCAATCCATAAGAGAGATCCCCCCACACAGACACAAAGCTCCCTTCAGATATCTGTCTTTTAGAAGCAGTTTCTCTGTGATGCTTGGCTATGGCGAGAGGTACGAAGGGGGTTCACAGCCCCCCAGGGTCCATCTAGTGGTACCACAAACCACCCCCCACCCACCACTCATAGACAAACTCTCTCTCTCACAGACCTTATTGGGGCCACTCTTCTTGTACATGTCGGTCCTCAGGCCGAAGTTCTGCAGGTCGGCTGGCTTGTCCTTGACCTTCTCCGGGAAGGACAGCAGCTGCGGGGTGGTGGAAGACTACAGGCAGAGGGAGACACGGGAGAGATGGGGAGTGTGTGAGGGTGTGAATGTGTGAGTTTAAGACAGTGTTTCTCAATTATTTGGTGTTAGGCCCCCCCTAGGAAGAATAAAACATTTCGCGCCCCCCCCCCCCCCCCCTCTCCAACACAACTAGATAATAGTATAATTTGTCTAAAAAATTGTTATAACTACACCCCTGCATAACATTTTATCCATATTAACAATAAAGAAAACAAAAAATAAAGAAATATAGATCACCTTATAATAAATAATAACTTTATTAATATTGTTTTTTAGTCTGTACTGTGGTCGATGTTGCAATTACACTTTATTCTAGTACGGCAAAAAATGTTCCCCAGGGTCACACGCGCCCCCCCTAGCATGGCACTGCGCCCCCCCAGGGGGGCCCGCCCCACTATTTGAGAAGCACTGGTTTAAGAGATGGGGAGTATGTAAGTATGTATGTGAGTATGTGAATATGGGAGTATAGGTAGTATGTGAGTATGTGTATGTGAGTATGTGAGTATGGGGTGTATGTATGTAAGTTTATACCACGGCTTTGTTCAATTTCACATTGTGATGCGTCCTTTAGAACGGTTTTTAGCTTTCTATATATGCACACCTATGAAGTAGTCCCTGCTCTCCGACCTTATTATGTTTATGTATCAATGCGCCAAGTTTGTGGTGAACTGTAAATAAACAGTAAAGACGTGACAGCTTGAGCAAATGGAAGAACACAGAGTTGCAACGTTATATGCCTCTGAGATCGTCTTTTAGTGCTGTCGCGATGCAGTTGGACTCTCTACTAATGTGATTTTGCTAAGCAAGGCGTACCAGAACTAGCAGAAATAGCTAGCTTGACAACCAAAGTTTGTCCAGTAAGTTATGAAAAGACACATTTTGTGACGGATGGAAGTAGTTCTACAAATAAGTTTGTTTTAGCAATGAAAACGTGAAAATGATTACCTGAAATTAACATCAGACAAATGTGGTAACCGTGGTATAAGCGGGATAATGGACTCCCCCCATTATCCCTTACATATGAGTATGTGAGTATGGAGAGACACGGGAGAGATGGGGAGTGTTTGAGTGTGTGAATACGTGTGTGTGTGTGTGTGTGTGTGTGTGTGTACCTGAGTCTTGGGCTGCAGGGGTATGAGGCTGGAGGGGATGTATGCATGTGTATGTGTGTGTGTGTGTGTGTGTGTGTGTGTGTGTGTGTGTGTGTACCTGTGTGGTCTTGGGCTGCAGTGGTATGAGGCTGGAGGGTGTGTGTGTGTGTGTGTGTGTGTGTGTGCGCGTGTGTGTGTGTACCTGTGTGGTCTTGGGCTGCAGCGGTATGAGGCTGGAGGGGATGTATGCATGTGTATGTGTGTGTGTGTGTGTGTGTGTGCGTGTGTGTGTGTGTACCTGTGTGGTCTTGGGCTGCAGGGGTATGAGGCTGGAGGGTGTGTGTTTGTGTGTGTGTGTGTGTGTGTGTGTGTGTGTGTGTGTGTGTGTGTGTGTGTGTGTGTGTGTGTGTGTGTGTGTGTGTGTGTGTGTGTGTGTGTGTACCTGTGTGGTTTTGGGCTGCAGCGGTATGAGGCTGGAGGGTGTGTGTGTGTGTGTGTGTGTGTGTTTGTGTGTGTGCGTGTGTGTGTGTGTACCTGTGTGGTCTTGGGCTGCAGGGGTATGAGGCTGGAGGGGATGTATGCATGTGTATGTGTGTGTGTGTGTGTGTGTGTGCGTGTGTGTACCTGTGTGGTCTTGGGCTGCAGGGGTATGAGGCTGGAGGGTGTGTGTTTGTGTGTGTGTGTGTGTGTGTACCTGTGTGGTCTTGGGCTGCAGGGGTATGAGGCTGGAGGGTGTGTGTGTGTGTGTGTGTGTGTGTGTGTACCTGTGTGGTCTTGGGCTGCAGGGGTATGAGGCTGGAGGGTGTGTGTTTGTGTGTGTGTGTGTGTGTGTGTGTGTGTGTGTGTGTACCTGTGTGGTCTTGGGCTGCAGGGGTATGAGGCTGGAGGGTGTGTGTGTGTGTGTGTGTGTGTGTGTGTGTGTGTGTACCTGTGTGGTTTTGGGCTGCAGCGGTATGAGGCTGGAGGGGGTGTCGGCCAGCACCTGGAAGTGGGAGGTGGGCGGGGGCCCCATGGGGGTGGGCCGGCTCTCAGAGTCCACCTGGTAGTTAATCAGCCCCCACTGCTCCAGAAACGCATGCACCCTACACACACACACACACACACACACCGCACACACACACACACACCGCACACACACACACACCGCACACAGGCAAACAAGCACACACACACACACATGCAAACACACACACCATGTTTGAATTCATTCTTTCATTGACATATTCATTTATTCATTTATGTATTTAGCAGACACTCATTAAAGCATTAGCTAAGTATGTTTAACGGCAACTTGGCCTAGTAACGGCAACTGTGGCCTAGTGGTTAGGGAGTTGGACTTCCCAATGGTTTCCATGGTTTCCAATGGTGGAGATGCCCTTGAGCAAGGCATCTAACCCCACACTGCTCCAGGGACTGTAACTGAAACCCTGTAAATATCTGTAAGTCGCTCTGGATAAGAGCGTCAGCTAAGTGTAATGTAATGCAAATCACACTTATTGTACTGCACTATGCCAATGACATAAACGAGAAGAACATACATACACATGGCTGATAGTACAAATAAAATACTGAGCCTGAACATTTGCTACACTTTGCTAACAAGTTTTGATACACCTAACTAACAGCCTTAGTGAAGTGTAATGTTAGCATGATGTTAGCCTAATGTTTTTTTGGTTGAGAGCAAAAACTGGGTTCCTATTACTAGACCTCTCTGGGCGACTCAAACGTGACAACATCCCAGCATTCACAAGCTCTTTCTATTAAATATTCTCGCTGTACTGTACACTTATATTTTTCTCACGGACGAAAACCTCCAAACCTGAGACCAGGCACGGAACCTGAATACTATCAGCCCTGCATACATGTACATAGGTGCCTATTTGTATATTGTCTCCATTGTAAAATATGTGTCTATATATTTCTATTTGTCTATTGAATGTATACTACTACATGTCTGTATGTTGAATATATAGAGAGCTAACATCTATCGCAGTCAACTTCGTTGTATGTATAAGTACACTTGTACAATAAAACTGATAAAGCTAAAATTGATTCTGATCGGGTCAGACTAGTCTCAGTGATGTCACTGAAGGCACTACAAACACCTGCAGTGTTTCCTCCCCACCTCATGATGGCGCACACGTCTCCAGCCAGATTCCTACGGCACGCCGTAGAGGTCAAATACTCCTGGGGGTTCAGGCGGTACGTGTCGATCATGAAGTTGCGATAGGCCAGGTAACTGGAGGAGAGGCAGGTGAGGAAAGATGTCAGAGGAGGACAGAAACGGAGAGGGAGGATGGTGAAAAGGAGGCATGTTTTAAAGGTTCTGCAGTGACACCAGGATCAGACAGCAGGGCATGTGTGCTTGAGTGGATGCCCTCTTTGTGGTGATTAAGCAGGAAGTGTGTACTGATGTGTGCTGCTCTGTCTTGCTTTTGTGACTTACATTTCAGGAGTCTTGGACTTGTTCTTGCCATTGAAGAACTCGGGGAGGGCTCTCCTCTCTATGGCATGGACACTGGAAGAGATAGATAGATAGATAGATAGATAGATAGATAGATAGATAGATAGATAGATAGATAGATAGATAGATAGATAGATAGATAGATAGATAGATAGATAGATAGATAGATAGATAGATAGATAGATAGATAGATAGATAGAAAGATAGATAGATAGATAGATAGATAGACAGACAGACAGAAAGAAAGAGAAAGAGAGAGCAGTGATTAAGAAAAGACAGATGAGTTGAACTGCGGAAGACATCCCCCCCCCCCACACACCCCAACCTCAACCACAAGCCATATCACTTACAGTCGCTGAAAGCTTTCGATCACAAATTATATACTTGTGCTATTACCATAAGTAACATCTAACGTATGCCAGAGACATTATACGAGGGGAGAAAAACTGCTGACTGGAAAATGAGTGCAGGGATCCGTTACACTAAACACACACAGGGTGCGTGTGACTGGAAGTCCTGCCCTGTGACATAAAGAGCTGCATATCATTGAAAGATTGTAGAGCGCTCTGCTCCACTCCAGAGTCTTTGCTGCAAACTGATGTTTCTCTTCACCTCAACATTCTCCGCATTTATTTTTATTGTTACCATGACAACAGGCACACAGCACAATCTGCTGCATGAGCAGGGAGACGAAGACCATGACCATGAAACAGCCCTTTTTTCTCTTATTATTTTTTCACTGCGCAGTTAGTGGAAAATGTACACATTCGTGTCAAATTTGAACTTGGATTTAATTACCTTATGTCTGACTGGCTACCCTGTTTCTCCTTATTCATTTCCATTCATGCCTGATCTAGCTTGCCTGATCTAGCTGCCATGGGCTGTTACACAAAATGGATGCCGAGTGGTAAGGCTTGCCAAAAAAGACTCCTGAGTATAATTCTACATTGCAAAGTATATAACACAGCCCATGGCTAGGCACGCCTCGGTATTAGAAATTCACAGTTAGAATTTTCAAAGAAATTTCAAAGAAAGTAGCCACACAATAGTCCTGATATGTCGCCGTAGTCAAGGGACACTTCTACATTAAAACTAAACTGAAACACTGATTTCACTGGCAACAAAAGTACAGACAGGCTACAGTCCTACATACACCATCTTTAAAGGAGTACTTCCATGAGAAACCGTTCAGTACTTGCTCTTTTAAAATACGACAGGTCACCCCGAGTTGCATAGGCATGCCGAACGTGGAAATGTTCTTCTAACCCAATTGCCTCCATTAGTCAGTGAAAGAAAGTAGGCGGGAAAACGAGTGAATAAAAAAAAGGCCAACAAAGTGAAGTAGGTTTGTAAATTAGAAAAAGCTATGCCACAGTTGTGATTACTGGAGAAGTTTTGTTGCAGCACACATTCACTTAGCGAAGTATAGGTAAGTTGTGTGTTTGTATAGAACGTTTAGATCTTCTATTTGGTTCGCTATGCCCGAATGGGCTTCGATTGATTGTAGCCTGTGACTAGCATATCCAAGAACCTGTCATTCCCTCTGCTCCATCTCCTCCACCAAAACTAGAACAGCCTGTAACAGAAGCACTTAGGCATTTTTTTCACCAAAACCGGCTCACAGGGCATTCATTAATACTAGAGATCACCGCAAAATTAATGAAAACATGATGGAAGTACACTTTTAAATCAACGCTAAGTAGTTTTTAAACCTTAAAATAATGTTTCCAAAATGGTTTCAGTGGTTCATCAACTTGTAACTGGGTGTAAGGCACTTTTGAGTTCTCTTTGCCGCCCTCCATGGGCTATAACCGCACTAAATAAGTAACGGACCATCTCTCTGTCGTCCTCTATGACAGACAATCTCCCTTCAAACCTGCAGGGCGACTGAAGACAAAAACTAATTACTGTACTACTGCTTTAAATGAATGGAAGTGCTAATCTGTCATGCTCTCTCACTTGACTACCCTCATGGTTGTAACCAGACTTGTGTTGTTCCTGTACTACCTAGTCTTGCTTTACGTTATAAAAAGGGACAATTTCTTTATTGCATACACTCCTTAAAAATGTCACTGGATGTAAATGGAAGCTGAAGTAAACACCGGGTCTGGATTCTGTTGCTCGGTGCTGTGAGGTGAGTTTGGAGGCTTCACCTGTTGTAGTCGAACCAGGCGGCGTAGCTGGGGATGATGATGTGGTGTGTCTGCTCAGTCACGTTATCCTCGTGCAGGTCTGAGCCCTTCACTGGCTCGCCTTTCACACTGGGAGAACCTTCCTCTTCCTCCTACACACACACACGCACATATGCACACACACAAATACACACATACACACACACAAATAAATAAATACACAAACACACACACACACACACACGCCCATATACAAACATTCATGCACACCAACACACACACACACCGATACACACACACACACACACACAAACAAAATGGTACAGACCATATTTATTCCACTATTCAGCATCATCTGCACTTTATGTGACTTTGAATGGGGGAACATTAGTGTGGAGACAGACCCTAGTACTCCACTCTAAACCACATGGAGACAGTGCTGTGTGTGTGTGTGTGTGTGTGTGTGTGTGTGTGTGTGTGTGTGTGTGTGTGTGTGTGTGTGTGTGATAATGGGAATAGTGAGCCCAAACAGCATGACTCAGAGGCAATACCGCATTATGACTCAAGGAATGCCAAGATTCTCCCTCAAGCAGAACCAGTGAAGGACAGCTGCTCAGCTCTCATCAGTGTGTGTGTGTGTGTGTGTGTGTGTGTGTGTGTGTGTGTGTGTGTGTGTGTGTGTGTGTGTGTGTGTGTGTGTGTGTGTGTGCGTGTGTGTGTAAGAGAGAGAGATGGAGGGTGTGTGTGTGTGTGTGCATGTGTGTGTGAAACCCACAGTCCCGCAGAACCCAGACTGTGACCGACGTCCTCTACGGGTCCAAAGCGGAGCCAGTACGACCCAGTACAGCCCAGTACGACCCAGTACGACCCAGTATAACCCAGTACGACCCAGTACGGCCCAGTACGACCCAGTACGGCCCAGTACGACCCAGTATAACCCAGTACGACCCAGTACGGCCCAGTACGACCCAGTATGACACAGTACGGCCGATCCAGGGCCTCCTCTGGGCCAGAGGCTGTCCAGGCAGGCTCATCTCTGAGGGCTGTGGCTGCACCATCATGGGGGAGCTGGGGCCCATGAATCGATCGTGTAAATGCGTGCTTGTGAGTTTCCTTACCAAGTACAGGCTAAGTGACCACAGTCTAGCCATAGAGAAAGGGCGTTATAAAAAAGCATGGCTGCCAAGGAATCAGCGCATCTGTAAACCTTGTTCCTGATTTCCAACCACTATGAGTCTCCAAACTGACCAATAGTCATTTTTTTTTTTAATTTTTGGTTTAAAGTGCACCTCCAAACACTATGGCGCCAAAAACTCACCTTCCCCGCCGTTTCCATGGATTCATCTTCTTGTTCATCTGTACAGTTTGGGAAACAGAGAAGATAAGCGTCTGATTAACACCTTAGCAGTGCTGATATGTGTGTGTGTGTCCTTGTGTCTTTTCCAAAGTGCTGATATGGGAGTGTGTGTGTGTGTACATGTGTGTGTGTGTGTGTGTGTGTGTGTGTGTCTTTGTGTCTTTTCCAAAGTGCTGATATGGGAGTGTGAGTGTGTCTGTTTCAAAGTGCTGATATGGGAGTGTGTGTGTGTCTTTTTCAAGATGCTGTAATGGAAGGGAGTGTGTGTGTGTAGGTTTGCACCTCTATGTGTGCACGTGCCTGTGTGTGCTTCTGTGTGTGTGTGTGTGTGTGCTTGTGTGTGTGTGTGTGTGTCTGCTTGTAAGTGTGTGGGTGTGCATGTGCTTCTGTGTGTGTGTCCGCATGCGTGTGTGTATGTGTGTGTGTGTGAGTGCTTCTGTGTGTGTGTGTGTGTGTGTGTGTGTGTGTGTGTGTGTGTGTCTTTGTGTCTTTTCCAAAGTGCTGATATGGGAGTGTGTGTGTGTCTGTTTCAAAGTGCTGATATGGGAGTGTGTGTGTGTCTTTTTCAAGATGCTGTAATGGAAGGGAGTGTGTGTGTGTAGGTGTGCACCTCTATGTGTGCACGTGCCTGTGTGTGTGTGTGTGTGTGTGTGTGTGTCTGTGTGTGTGAGTGCTTCTGTGTGTGTGTGTGTGTATGTGGCGTGTGTGTGTGTGCTTCTGTGTGTACCTGTTTTAGGAGCAGCACTGTCCTCGGTTGGGGGGGTGGGGGACGGCTCGTCCGCCTCTTTGCTGCCCTCATCCTGCTCCTCCTCCCTCTGGCCCCGCTTCGACTTGGTGTAGGGGGTCGTAGGTCTGACACACACACACACACACACACACACACACACACACACACACAACACACACACACACACACTATGAGGCTAACAGAAGCTACAGAGATCATGAAAAGCACGTAGGTAGGCAGGAGTGTGTGTGAGTATGTGAACGTGAAGGTGTGATTGTGTGTATGTGTGTGTTTGTGTGTGAATGCCAACATGTGGGTGTTTGTATGGTATGTGTGCATGTTGGTGCATGTGTGTATATGTAAAGGTGAGCATGTGAGTGTGTCTGCGATTGTGTGTTTGCATGTGTCAGTATGTCAGTGTGTGTGGGTGTGTGTGTCTGTTGGTGTGTGTCTGTCTGTTGGTGTGTGGGTGTGTGTGTGTGCGTGTGTGTCTGTTGGTGTGTGTGTCTGTTTGTGTGTGTTTGTGTGTGTCTGTTGGTGTGTGTGTGTGTGTCTGTCTGTTGGTGTTGTGTGTCTGTCTGTTTGTGTGTGTGTGTGTGTGTGTTTGTGAGTGCATGTGTGTATATGTCAAGGTGAGTATGTGAGTGTGTCTATGATTGTGTCTTTGCATGTGTCAGTATGTCAGTGTGTGTGGGTGTGTGTGTCTGTTTGTGTGTGTGTCTGTTTGTGTGTGTGTGTGTGTGTGTGTCTGTCTGTCTGTTTGTGTGTGTTTGTGTGTGTCTGTTGGTGTGTGTGTTTGTGTGTGTGTGTGTGTGTGTGTGTATGTGTGCATGTGAGTACATGTGTGTATATGTCAAGGTGAGTATGTGAGTGTGTCTGTGATTGTGTGTTTGCATGTGTCAGTATGTCAGTGTGTGTGGGTGTGTGTGTCTGTTTCTGTGT
>CM050211.1:26843649-26876149 GCA_027475355.1 Coilia nasus
TGCCAAACTTTGAGATGTCTACAGTCCCTGCATAACAAACAGCTATTCACCCTAGAGTAGACTGTTGAATCCCTCCCTCTTCTAACAAGAAACGTAAATTGTGGTAGGCTACATTTTAAAGAGCACATGAATTTTCTGTCTTGTCCTATAAAAAAAATGAATTTTCTATTTCAGTAGACTATTCATTATTTACAAAATATGTTATCATCATGTATACACTACTTATTGAGCTAACACCATGGATATGGTGCATAGGAAGACCTTGGATATTATTTCTATATATTTCTACATACATTCTAGATACAGTAGGCTATATTTTCTTGACATCTTTCTTTCATTCTCCCATACTTATCTTCGGGCAGGTGAGTGCAGGCTGCAGCGCTTAGAATTTGGCATCATTTTGAGACCAATACAACAGTGCATTATTACAAATGTTTATGAGATAGCTTATAGGCTAAATGGCTTATTTTAAAGAGCAATTTTCATGCAACCATCTGTTTATTTTTGCTAAAAAAAACCCTACCACATCCATGGATGGGGCAGCTGTGCTATAATGTTTAAGGAGTTGGTCTTGGGGGACACAGATTCAATTTCTCTACCAGTAGGAAGAATGTGGAAGGCACAATTAATAACCACCTCCCTCCTACACCCACATCCATAACTAAAGTACATGTCATCCCATATTGCTCCTGTGCCTAAATCGCTGTGGATAAGAGCACCTGTTGGCACGTAATGTAAAAACATGTGACCTGTAAAACCTGTAGTTTATTTAAATTGCTTACCATGGAGGAGAGACACAGCATTTTATATATATTTGCAAATTCATATATTAATGGAACATTTTCTGCTATGTCTCTAGCTTGGGGAACCCCCTGCAGTCATGCTTATGACTCCTCTGGGAGTCACAGATCCCATGTTACAGATCCCTGGTCTACCACACACAGGGTTCATTGTCCAGCACTGCACCCCATACCCCTCAAAAACCCCAGTCTTCTCCTGTACTTCCACTCAGATATTTGTCACAAACGTAAGAGAGAACCAAAACTGGTGTTATTTAGCCTCTTCTATAACGCTGCTTAACAGCAAAGTTTTCTTTATATTTGTATATGGTGGATAACATGTTTTTGCATAGCCTTATATATGTTGGTAGACATACAGACATGTTAACACGCACATACAAGTACAAGGTGTTGTAAGTATACAACACCTTTCACAGTGCAGTACATTGGTTGTGAGATTTGTTTTTGCTGTTTTGACACTCCTCTGAACTTCAACACATGGTGGCAGCATTAAAAAGTGCCAACCATCCAATCGGCTTTGAGGCTGCGTACATTCAAACTAGATGAATGAAGTCTCGTACTCGTATGGAGGCTTCAAAGCCTGTACATCAGGCAGGGCAGCCAGGCATCTCAGCACAGACACTAACAACACTGGCGTGTTAGCATATTACTAGCAATGAGCCAGTCAATGAGGTTTGTCTCCACTGTACGTTACTCCAGTGGTATTCACACCTAAAAACCACAATGTGTTTATCTATCTGTGCACACACTTTCTCTCAGTGTATTCACACGCACACACACACACACACACGGTCACAACCCTGCCTGGTTGCTGGGGCTGCCTGCAGTCTGACTCTTCCCTCTATTGTGTCACCTGTCTCTTGTAGGCCCTGAGTGTTGCAGGTGTGTGGAATCCAGCTCCAATTATTTCCTGGTCCGGGGGTTCCTTAAAAGGGGGTGGTTCTCCGGGCCTGGTGTGGCCTCCTTTTGCCTTGGCCACCGGCACCTGTGGTTCAGCCCTTCAGTCGTTCTTTTCTTTTGTTGGTTGTTGAACACTTTGACTGATTACGCTACATTCTCATTTCTTCATTTATACTGACTGCATTCATCGTAGTTATTTAATTCATTTAATGAATTTATCTTTTGATTATTGTACTCAAGGGTGGTCTCCCCTTCTATGTTGCGTTTGCTTTGAACCATGCACTCGTAACACACACACACACACACACACTTTCCGTACATTCATAGACACACTCACACACACATTTTGAGTACATTTACATGCACAGACATTTTCAATGCATTCTCACAAGCATGTGCACACACACACACACACACACGCACGCACGCATACACACAGGAACACACACAATGTCAATGCAGTCATCCACACAGTGAAGACAGGTGGAGTAATTGGAGGGCTGCTTTATTGTTGGAAAAAGGTTTCGTGCTCAAATGAAGGCAGTCTGTCCGGGACTCTCTCCATGGCCACACGCTTGTGCAACACACCATTTCATTCCACAACAGCAACAACCAAACAAAACAAACAAAAGCAATAAATAACTATTTAAAAAAAAACTTTGCTTTATTTTGGATTATTCTCAGCAAATAAAGTCAGCATCCCCAGTCATGCGACAAAAATAACATAGGCACATGTTAATTAGGATTGGTGAGGTCATACAGGGAGGGAAAACAACCATAGAGAAATGAGAGAATCATTCGCTGTGTGGCCTTAAATGACTTTACCCACCTCACGCCTCAGCAAAGCGCCACTTTCACACACAACAGCCCACTTTTTTTTGTTTTGTTTTGGGTTTTTTTTAATCCGTACATACAAACGTGATTGGAGGCTCCAGCCCGGATCCCAGGGGCCCGTTTACCTGTGATGCCGTGATCGGGGAAAAACGCCAGGGTTACCTGTGACGCCGTGACCGAGGCAAACAGCAGGTTTACCTGTGATGCTGTCATTGAAGCAAACAGCAGGTTTACCTGTGACGCCGTGATCGAGGCAAACAGCAGGTTTACCTGTGATGCCGTGACTGAGGCAAACAGCAGGTTTACCTGTGACGCCGTGATCGGGGCAAACACCAGGTTTACCTGTGACGCCGTGATGGAAGCTTAGTCAGAGTGCTCGCTCTCATGTCTGACTCCTCTACCCCCCTTTTTCTTTTGTTAACAAACACAATAAGCAGCTGAAAAGGCACGTGCCGTTATAGACGTATTGCACCTGAAATTAACATAACAATGAAAATCATGATTATTCCAAATAAACTATAAGAAAGCCATTATCATTGCACTAGTGTTTGTGTGTGTTAGTGTGGGTGGATGGGCAGGTTTGGGTGGGAATTGGGGGAGGGGTCTACAAGCATTGAACAGTCACACACACACATACACCTTCACACACACACACACACACACACACCCACACACACAGGTGTAAGGGACTCTAAAGGAATCAGTGCCTTGGGGTGGGGGGGTGGGGGGCGGGGGGGTATGTATCTGAAGGAAGGGTACGGACAAATGTGTGAGGGAACACACTTATATAAAAGGGTGTGTGTGTCTTTATGTGTGTGTGTGACTGTGTGCATGTGTGAGACTGAGTGAGCAAATGCGTATAAAAAAGGTGTGTCTGTGTGTGGTCTGCTTACTGATGTTGCGCAGCCGAAGGTACAAACGATGGGGCCATGTCTCACCCAGTTACTCACATGTACACACACACATACACACATTTGTGTGTCTGTCTGCATGCGCGATATAGCTCTATAATTGCATTGATTTATACATACGCTTTTAAATTTCATATAATTCTTTAATTTTTAGACTCCACTCGTAAAAGTTAAAGTGTCTCATCAAAGGTAATCCCTCTAAACATTTCCCAGACTAACCACAGGTGTCTAAGCCAGTTGGCCAGGTTAGGAGTACTTTGCTGGATTAGATTAATAGCAATAGTTTTTAACCACTTCTGTATTTACAAAATCTAAGCATGCCGTTAAAATAAAATTATATATTACATTATTTATAGTCCCTTAAAAAGTTCATTCTTAACTTTTTTTTTTTAGCATTTGTGCCGTTTACATTATAGCTTGTACTGTACATTTTTATATTGTTTTGTCTTTATCATTTGGTTTTATTTTGTGATGACTGGTTCTGATTCTTCTTTACTTATTTTTAATGGATGTGAATGGTGGTTCAGTAAGGGGGAAGCAGTGATGAGTTTTCATTTTAAGTTTTGTCTTTTTTTTTTCGTTCTTTCTGTCTTTCTTTTTTTTGGTTTATGTGTATGCCCACGCTCTATCATGCAACAGCCAGAATTGGAGGAAGAGGAAGAGAGAAGGACCCAGAGAAGTCAGAAATGACATCACAATAGGAAGCAGCTCCAGGATTCGGACAGCGTTCCAGCAAACTCTTTTTTTTGCCTCCTGTGTAAAGAGAAGAAGACCTGAATCTAAGGGCACAGGGTGCCACCCCTAATGCCCAATACTTTTCCACCTTCCAACATATCCATCTATCACCCACACTCTTAGGTCTTTACAACAACAAACCTGTATGTCTAAACCTTACAGCATACACACACACACACACACACACATCCTTCAGTGCCTTAGAATACATGCTTTCACATCTTGCTATTCCCAACATCTGAATGTTAGCATTCTTCAACACACAAACAAACACACACACAAATGCTCACCACTTTAAAAAAAAAATGAGAATCAAAGAAACAAATATCAAAAAAAAAAAAAAAAGTAACAATATCACAAAACACAGGTACAACATAATGGCAATGCTATAACAACAGTAATAACGAAATATTGAAAATACTCTCCTTGAAAGTCAATGAAAGACACTCCCCCTTTCTGCTTCAAGTGCACATATTCTCTCTCTTCCACCCCCTTAGATGTCTTGGTTTAAACTCCAGATGGACTCAGTAGGCCAGTGCCACCTCTGAGGGCATACACAAAGCAGCAGAGTTAAAGCAGAAAAATCAACACCTCGCTACTCCACTTGACTTTTCTAACATGTTCAAGCTTGTCCTAATAGCCCTGAAGTTATGGTTATCTCTCTCGGACTCTTACAGACAGACACACATACATACATACTCACACGACAGCCCCTACCCAAGGTCAGCCCTCTGGGAGGACTTTGCCAGGGATGCTAGGCTGATTCACAAAATTGCTGCATAAAAAGAAACTATAGGCTTTAAAATATACAGTCGTTAGCAATAATCCTTCTCTCTCTCGCTCACTCTCGCTCTCTCTCGCTGTATCTATGTGCCGCAAAGCTGTCAATCATGACAACATTCATTTCTGATTTGTCAAGAGGCCTCTGCTTCAGTCATGACTGACCAATCGAACAACTTCTGGTTCAGAAGAGCCATTGCACACTGTCACACAACTGGCCTAAGGCCAACTCTCTCCTGAAACCCCTAAGGTCAAACTCAGCCCTGTGACATCCAACCAGTGGCAAGCCGAGCGGTACTGCCCCCTGGTGGTCGTCTATGATTCCTCATGACTACTCATGACTGATTACTCATGCAGATTTCTGAACAAAGCATGCCATCATGCATCATCGTTATGCATTGAACAAGCACAATAATCCATTAATGAGTCTGGACTTGCGTGTATGTGTGTGTATGTATATGTGTGTGTGTGTGTGTGTGTGTGTGTATGTTTACGTATACTTATGGGGTCCTGGTAGGCTGCACCAGTTTGGACAAATAAGTCTGATATCATGACAACAAAGAAATGCATGAGAAGTTACTGATGGTGACACTGCTCTAGTATCATGAGGAACATTTTTGGATGGTGATAAAGTTTTCTCCACATTTTCCTGTTTTTTGTTTGTTTTTTTTTGCCCTTCAAGTAATGCAAAAAAAAACCCAAAGGATTAGCCAGCTCAGGCTCGGACTCAGGGGAAGAGAGGAGAGAGAGGTTCCCAGTCTCCCTCTTTCAGTTTTAGTATCTGGTCAGTTTGCATGTCCGCTCAGCGCTTCCACTGAGCTGGGTGTGGCTGAGCAGGGGGGCAGAGTGGTGATTGGTGGAACACACATGCCAGAACCAATGAGGGGTCAGGGCTGGGAGGAACCCCCCCCCCCCCCCCCCCCCCCCCCACCTTCCTGCACCCGTCTTAACACCACCACTACCACCGCGGCAGGTCAGCACCTTTGTGTCTGTGTGTTTCAGAGTCGGAGTTTGGATGCAACAAAACAGGACAAAAGCAGATAATGTTTGGTTTCGTCTTAAAGAGTCTTCAAGCTTTAAGGAAACTGCTCCACTCTCCACTGTTAGACCTGTGAAGTCTGTAAACAATTTTTTGTTTCTTATTCTTATTTCGAATATCTTTTTTTGTTAACTTGCAAATGATTTTTTTATCTGTACATGTGTGGTTAGATTCAAGGATTCCTCTTTCTTTTGCTTGAAGTTAATATTTATGTTATTATTATTATTATTATTGGTATGAAACGTCTCAGGGAGATGTGGCAGCCTAACACTTGGATTCCCTGACTTCTTTTTGGTTTCGGCCCTTCTCCTTGCGCCCTTTGCCCTCGTTCTCTTCCTGCTTGTCCTTCTCGGGCTTGGTGACGCTGTCGTACGACGGCAGCGATGCGGTCGAGGGCGTGTTCTCCTTCTTTTCCTGATTGGTTCCTCCGTTCTCCAGCTTGTTGTTGGCGGGCCGGCGCTTGCAGATGAAGCCGGACCGCGCCAGGTGGGACCGGTAGGCGCGCTGGATGACCACGGCCGACACTTCCTCCTGCTTGCGGCGCAGCGTGGTGGTGATGGGCTCGTAGGACACCTTGGACGGGTTGGCTGCCACGAAGCGCTCCTCCATCTGCTGCCTCATCATGTCCAGGTCGCCGCTGTCGCCCAGCACGCGCTTGGTGAAGGCGAACAGGATGTCCAGGCAGTGGATGCGGTCGCCACTGACCATGGGCATGTCCATGGCGATGAGTTCGATGATGTTGGGCTTGGGCACGCGCAGCGGGTGCTCCAGTGTGTCGGCGAAGTCGGGCAGCTTGGCGAAGGTGATGAACTGCGAGGCGTCGGGGTCGAACTTCTCCCAGATCTCGTAGAAGGACTCGAAGTCGTCCTCGCACAGCGGGTCGGCGCTCTCCTCCGTGGCCACGCTGAAGTTCTCCAGGATGATGGCGATGTACATGTTGACCACGATCAGGAAGGACACGATGATGTACATGACAAAGAAGAAGATGCCCACGGAGGGGTTGCCGCAGTCTCCCTTGACCGTCGTGCCCGGGTTCTCCTTCTCGGGGTTGCAGTCGGGCGGGTAGTTGAGGATCGGGGCGAGCAGGCCGTCCCACCCTGCGGACGTGGTGATCATGAAGAGGATGATCATGGAGTTGCCGAAAGTCTCAAAGTTGTACATGTCGTCAATGCCCAACTCTCTCTTCACGTAGGCGAAGTTGGACATGCCGAAGATGGAGAAGATGAACATGACCAGGAACAGCAGAAGGCCAATGTTGAACAGGGCAGGAAGTGACATCATCAAGGCAAACAGCAGAGTCCGGATGCCCTTGGCTCCTTTGATAAGTCGCAGGATGCGGCCGATACGGGCCAATCGGATCACCCTGAACAGGGTCGGTGACACAAAGTACTTCTCAATCAGGTCGGCCAGGAACATACCTGGAAAATGCAGAGAGAGACAAAATGATTTAGATTTCAAAAACCATGTGGTTGATGAGAAGGATTTTGAAGTACAAAAAGGAATCTAGAAGCACATTCTAGAGAATATTACATTAAAACATAGGGCACATGTCACATAATAACATTGCAAACAAGTCAGACAAGCCCATTTCAGACAAAAAGGGTCATAAACGTTTCATTTGGTGCTTCTCATTCTATTGTTCAGGTATGCAGTATCAGTAGTGCCACTGTCAAACCACCAGGGGGCAGAATACCAGGAGTTGAGTGGCAGAGGATCCATCTTTACAAAATTCAGCCATTAAGGCCAGACAGGCCATTTTAGGACAGCTACTGTATGTTGCTGTTATATTGTTGTTGTCTACACATGCCACTCAGATTAAGGCATTATTACACAGTCCCTGGGTGTAAAATATGTGTGGATTGGAAATCTCTGTTTTCACAAAAAAATCACCCACAGTAGAGGATGACTAAATTAAAGCACACTTACTGTAAAAGAGGATGGCTACTTTAAAAATGTACGTAGGGAGACAGACTTCAGTAAGAACTCACCCACTATAGAGAGGATGACCACGACACAGTCAAAGACATTCCAGCCGTTGGTAAAGTAGTAATGCCTCAGAGCAAACAGCTTGAGCACAAACTCGGAGGTGAAGACCACGATGAAGACGAAGTTGACCCAGTAGAGGATGTTCTCCGTGTCCTCAGTCTGGTCGTCCGTCTCCACCATCATAGTCACCATGTTGAGACAGATCAATATCATGATGGAAATGTCAAACACCTGCTGGGTGACAAAGTCAAACACCTTCCCCTGGATGTTGTTCTGTAGACACAGAGGAAAAAAAGACAGAGAGGAGGAGTTTCAGAAATGTCACACATTTAATCAGATTGTGGGGAAAAAAGGCCAACCAAGTAACACACAATTATAATATGTTTGTCATCAGAGAGTTGTCAGAGAGAGAGAGGGGGGCGGGGGGAGTTACAGACTCTTTTAACTAAGCTAATAAAGAGATCTGTAAAAGGGATAGCATAGTGTCGTAGCTAACAGATGGATATTGTACCTGTGGTCGAGGAATGGGCTTTTGGGGCTTTTTAGAGCCCAGCTTCTTCATGGCATTGTAGTATTTCTTCTGCTCCTCCGTCATAAAGATGTCCTGACCTCCAAAGTACAGGGACAACACAAGTCTGGTTACAACCATGAGGGTAGTCGAGTGGGAGAGCATGACAAATTAGCACTTCCATTCATTTAAAGTAGTAGTAAGTACTTTTCATCTTCAGTCGCACTACAGGTTGGAAGTGGAATTGTCTCTCACAGAGAACTACAGAGAGACGCTCCACTCTTCCAAACTTAATAGTGCGTATTCAGAAGATAACTAGCACTCTGCTGCACCCTCATCCTTGCCCTTGAGCAAGGCATCTAACCCCACATTGCTCCAGGGACTGTACCCTGTAAAGTAACTGTACTGTAAGTTGCTCTGGATAAGAGTGTCAGCTAAATGTAATGTTAAGAACAAGGAGATGAGCTCTTATCTTTTTCTTCTGCTGGTTAAAGTTGTCAATGATCACACCAATGAAGAGGTTGAGGGTGAAGAAGGAGCCGAAGATGATGAAGATGACAAAGTAGATGTACATGTAGATGTTGTCCTCATACATGGGCTGGTCCTCCACCTACACAAACACAGGGACACACACACACACACACACCAACACACACACACACACAAATGGCACATTACAACTAAACTGCATAGTATTGTCTTAAATTGTGTTGCATAACATTATACTGAAATAAAAGATTCTAAGGACCTTTCTTGAATCAACTGCAGCATACATGATGTCCATCCACCCTTTAAATGTGGCCTAGAGAAGGAAAAAACGCAGATATAACATGGAAGAAATAATGCCTAACTAATTGTATTTTTATTTTATTGTATTTCATTTATATTTATGTATTATTATTGGGTCTCAGTGACAACAGGCCACCACTTACCACTTGCAGAAGAGCCAGGTAGCCTGCACCCACATTGTCAAAGTTGATCTTGACGTTTTTCCAGCGTACTTCTGTATGGTTGGACTCGATGAGTGCGAAACACTGCGTGCGGTTGTTGACGTCGTCTGGTAAGAAGTACTCCCCTGCCGTCTCATTGAAACAGTAGTAGTACTTGCCGGCGAACAGGTTGACGCCCATGATGCTGAAGATGAGCCAGAAGATCAGACACACCAGCAGCACATTCATGATGGAAGGGATGGCCCCCACCAGAGCATTCACCACCACCTACAGGACAAAGGCCAGAGTCACAAACACACACACACACACAGCGAGAAAAGTGTAAACGATATATACAGTATATACTGTATGTCATATTCATGTTTCTTTGAAGAACTCTGCATGCTTCACACTATAAGTGAAGCAGGACAGCCAGTGTTTAGTAAAAGAGCTTCTAGACATGCTGTGGTTCTGTTTTTTTTTTTTTAACATGTTTTGAATGCTTTTGGTGTTTATTTTCAGTGTATATCATTCTATCTGCTCTATTTAAATTAGTTTCTAGTCTACATTTAGCCACATTTCTCGGTCTACATTTAGCCACATTTGTCAACAGCATGAGATGTAGCAGCTCAAGATAAGGCCTGATCCAAATATCCAGAAATTACATTTTAAATGTCACATACAGTATAACACATGCTGTATGACAAAATAACATATAGCCTCAGAAATCACTGCTATAGCCTCAATAAACTAAATAGGAGAAGCTAAAGACTCTTCAACTATCTCAACATGTAATCTCCAGATGTAATCACTGACTCAACATGTAATCTCCAGAAGTAATCACCGATTCAACACGTAATCTGCAGATGTAATCACTGACTCAACATGTAATCTGCAGATGTAATCTCTGACTCCAGAAGTAATCACTGACTCAACATGTAATCTGCAGATGTAATCTGACTCAACATGTAATCTCCAGAAGTAATCACTGTCTCTAATGTAATCTGCCAATGTAATCACTGACACAACATGTCATTTCCAGCTAAGAATAAAGCGTGCAGCATCTTTCTCGTGCACGCATACCCATGCAGACACACACCTACACATGCAGATACACACATACACATGCACTCCCAAGGGGAGATGGGAAGATGTATACTCTTACAGTCACACTGTCCAGAATTATTTACTGCTGCTGTTTTAACACTCAGAGGGCCCGCACAGTGTTTGCTAAAGAGTATACATCTTTCACTTCTTGCAAGCTCACGGCGGACAGAGGGTTAGCCAGTAGCAACCAAAACACTGACCCCCCCACCCCACACCCATCCCCTCCCACAAAAGAGAAGGGACATATTCCCATCTTAAACCGGTGGTCTGTAACACCAAGCAAACCAGTAATATTGATAAAAGAATACGAATTTGTTCATTTTTAAATTATTTTTCATAAGTACAAAGTTTATTAAAAACAATCTGCATTGAAGTGAATTAGTGTCTTACAAGGCCAGTTAGGCCATTTATAAATGTCATTTTATATAAACCATGCCTGTTTTTCCTCTGGACTTCTCATTTCAGTTATAACAATCCTATAACTTTAAACTTTAACTAAATATAACTGTATATTTTGCGTTTTACATAAGGCCATGTGAACTTGAGTTTAAAGCATAAAGAGACGGTACTTGTTTATGATGGTACTTGTCATGGGAGAGGGGTTAAAGACCCCACTGTCCTATTTCAGTCCTCCTGGCAAGACAAGCCAGGCAGCCATCTTGGATGTGAGCTGATCTAGCAAGGGGGAGGGGTTTAGCACAAAGGGAGGTGCGATACAGTGTAGTGTAACACCATGCCCATCTAACCCCAATTTAAGGTGAGTGCAGAATCCAAACAAAAGCCTAAACTCTACACTACTCTAAGCTCTACACTAATGGATTTCTCATTTAGAAGATAAGGAGGCTCTTCTTCAGAATGAGGAATGTTTGAAACGTCACTGCCTAAAAATTCTTAAATGGGAGTTCTGTGGTGTGTGGAGACTTAGAAAAATGAAGCAAGCACTCTTAATCACACTTTTAATCGCCTCACAAACATTTCAGGCTGGCACCCTTTTTTCAGTGTGAGTAATAGAGATTTTTTGAACATTTAAGCACCCAGTCATAGTAACACAGGGCGTCGAGCACGCTTCTTTGTTTTTTCAGGTCTATAGTGTGTGTGTGAATTTTTCAGCCCGTTTTTTTGGGAGAATACGAGCTTCAGGGCTGGACAGGAAGAGCAGTGAGCACTTCCTCCACATCTTCTGTTCCACATGTCGCCATCATCCAACATTAAAGTGTGTATGCCTCACACACACACACACACACACACATCACACCTCTACTAACTCGTCAGGAACTGGTCATTTAACCCCCTTAGACACTTACACACACACCCACCTACCCAACCAGCCAGCCAGCAGGCATGGAGGGTGGGTGTGTGGGTGGCTGTGCAAAAAAAGGCAGAAAAGCGCCAGAGCTACATGCGGAAGTGAAAGAGGAGATTTAGAATGTGAAGTGAAGAGACGGGTGGAAGAGGTTGGAGCAGCAGAGGTCAAGATACAGTAGCATCAGACTACACTACGAAGCAGTAAAAAAGGAGTGAGAGAGAGAGTGGAAGAGGGACAGATAGGCACAGATAGAGACAGAGAAAGAGAAACAGAGAGAGAAAGAGCGAGAGAGAGCAAGAGAGACAACTGCACTAGGAAGCCATGATGAAAGAGATGAAAAACGCAGGAGAGAAGGTAGTTACAGGCCACTGATAACTGAGGACCATCATTCTATGCCCCCAACACGGAGTCTCAGTCAAGCACTAGCTGGTAACATAGAGTGAACCAAAAGAGCACAGTAAAATAATGTAGTCATTTGGATGGAGACTGGGTGTGATGGGAATGCATAGTGGTAGTAACTGCGTTGGGCAGCGCATTAGCTCACTGGTTGTGTTTAGAATTGCCATCTTAGCTCATGCCAGCCTTGCACTTGGTTCTGAAGGTGAAGCATTAACAATGCGCTTTAACAAGCATCACTTGTGTCATTTATGTTCTTTCTTTTTCTTTTTTTTTACTGTTTAATTTTCTTTTTTCTTTTTTTTTTGCTCCGGGTAGCAGGTTTAGCGGTAATTGGTTGTTGTCTTAAGATGGCTGCTCTCGGCATGCTGTGGAGACAGGCATGCATCGAGCATCTTACCCTCATTCCCTCAAACCGCGACAGGGCTCTCAGGGGCCTGAGGGCCCTCAAAGTCCTCAGGGACTTAATGGGGCCCAAGTCAGAGTAGCCCAGGGCATTAGCTATAAGGCTGACTATTGACACCTACACAGAGAGAAGGAGAGAGGGAGAGAGGGAGAACGAGATGGGAGGAAGAGAGGCGGAGGACAGGGGAGGGAGGGGTTGGGAAGAAAGAGGGGCCACACGGTTAGAGTTTTCACAGAGGAAATAAAGAAATAGAGTGTGTAAAAGGAGTAGAGGAAGAGAAAGAGAGCAAGAAAGAAAGGACATATACACACACAGAGTAAAACTGTGTATGCACGTTGACAAGGAAACTCAAAGAGAATGAGCAAAAGAAAGGAGAGAAGGGGAGAAAAGAGAGAGAAGGAGAGGGAGAGAGAGAGAGAGAGAGAAAGAGAGAGAGACAGAGAGAGGTTAAACAGGGCTCCCATGCACAACAACACACTGGACACAGAGGACACAACTCTCCCATCTAACAGAACTCTGGGCTTTATGTTTGTTTGAGTCCCAGCAGGTGGGAGACTGAGCTGAGAGAAGATCAGTTATCATTGTACCTGCAAAATATAAAGTCCCGTGTCACACGAAGGGCAAAATAAGTACACTCACACACACAAGAAAACAAAATCCTACACACAAGCATGTGGGCAAAAACACAGAACACACACAAATGTAAACACAGCACAGTACCCAAACACACACATACACACACGGTGAGTACACGTTGCACCACTTGAAGTTCGGCAGGAGGGGTCGGGTCGGGGAGAAGGAGGAGGAGGAGGAAGAGGAGGAAGAGGAGGGCTTTCTGTGAGGTCACTGCTATCTGTGGTCTTACCCTGGCCCCTTATTGGCCCACACCACTGTCACTCAGGCCTGGCCACGCCCCGACACCCAGCCAGTACAGTCTCAGCTATGGAAAAACACATGTTAAAGCATCCATGTGTCTACATGCATACACCTCTCTCTCTCTCTGTCTCTCTCAGATGAACTTGACACCTACGCACCACGCACACCTACACACCCACACACTTCAGGACTTGCATACACATACACAGATAACTAAGAAGACTATGCATGCACGCACACACACACACACACACACACACTTACAGGACACAAACGTTCAGAAATGGAGAAAATGGCCTCAAAAATATGTCCAGACGAATAAAAACTAGATCCTTACATCCACAATGAAGAAGTCCAGCCAGCACCAGGCATTGGTGAAGTACTTGACGAAGCCATAAGCCACCCACTTCAGCAACATCTCCAGAATGAAGATATACGTGAACACACGGTCGGCGTACTCCAGAATGATCTGAATCGTTTTGCGTTGTTCGATGTAGACGTCTTCAAATGCCTAGAAGGGCAGACACACAAACACAAACCCATGATGCAGAATGCTATGTTAGAATTTCTGCAAAACACTGAAGTGTGTGTGTGTGTGCGCAGAAAATGCCAGCAGCAAAAGTGGAGTGCGTGACAGAGTGAGATAGCACAAAGTCCAACGTAACTGCACGATGGAGTCACATTGCACGGGGTCCAGTGTAGTTCCTGGCAGCAGGGATTCAAGTACTCAGGGTTTTAGAGTCAGTGCAGCATTATGGGGGTGATACCATGTAAAATTAAGGCCTCATTTCCACTGACTTGAGCGCGTACAGCGCGTATCCGTGTACAATAGGTTTGTATAGGGACAGAATACGCTCAGAACACGCGTGCGGTGGAAATGGTCTAATCTGTTAACGTGCATTCTAAATGAATACGGACAGAAAACGGGCACGCGCTGTACACGCAGAGTGTTTGGTGGAAATGAGCCCTAAGATAGAAACCATGGAAGAGGGAGCATGCAGGGGGGATAGGTGTGACTTAAGTAAGTCATTCTAGACCACACTCACACTACAATAAACACACACACATGCATACACACACATACACATTTGCACACATACAGTATACATACACACACGCCGGGGGGTGAACGAGGTGCTAAGAGAGGCTGTGAGTGAGAGCAGGAAGACCTGGGGTAGTGAGGAGGGGCAGGTATCGCATGCATGGAGTTGACCAGTCTGATGGCGGTGGGGTAGAAACTGTTCTTTTGTCTCGCAATCCAGGTGTGCTGTGTCCTGAAGCGCCTGCTGGGTGGCAGCACAGTGAAGAGACTGTGCCCTGGGTGTGTATGGTGTATGGTCCTCGAGTCTGTTTTTTGCTCTGCCTGCACACTGTGTGTGGTGTATCTTCTCTAGTCTAGGGTACTGGGTACCGTGTCTGTGTGTGTGTGTGTGTGTATGAGTGTGTGTAAGTGCATGTTTTTTTGTGTGCGTGTGGTGTATGATTGTGTGTGTGTTTGTGTGGTGTGTGTGCGTGCGTGCGTGCGTGTGTGTGTATGTGTGTGTATGAGTGTGTGTAAGTGCATATTTTTTTGTGTGCGTGTGGTGTATGATTGTGTGTGTGTTTGTGTGGTGTGTGTGTGTGTGTGCGCGTGTGTGCTGTGTGTGTGTGTGTGTGTGCGTGCGCGTGCAAGTGTGAATATTTGTTCACTGGCTGTGCGTGTCTGCCATCTCACCAGGGCACCGCTGCTGAGCAGGATCATGAAGATGATGAGGGTCTCAAACCAGTTGTGCTCAACGATCAGGTAGCAGGTCTTTCTCAGGTACCACCAGTACTTGCCCCAGCCCTCCGTGATGGGCACGTCGCAGCACTTGTAGCGGGCAATGCAAGCTGCGCAAACACGCCACCACACACAACAGCATGTCACCGCTCAGCAACAGCCAGGAACACAGTGCTCCCCTGTCTACCGTGATAGTTACGTTCCAGAACCCCCTGCGATAGGTCAAAATCCGCGACATAGCGAGACCATACCGAAAACATTTTATTTTACACTTAGCCTAAGCCTTAAAACACCCCTCTCACATGCTGCTTTAATACATTTACTGTATATATTTATTGAAAAATCACTGCATTTTAATCAATATTTAGATGTTACAGTATAGTCATAGACAGAAAGGGACAGAGAGAAATGGAAAGAGAATGAGAGAGAGAGAGAGAGAGAAAGGGAGAAAAAAAGAAAGAAATTAGGAGGAGGACAAGAGAGCATGCGCATGTGAGAGAGAGAAAGAGAAAGAGAGAGAGCTTAATACATTTACAGTATGTATTATTGACAAATCACTGCATTTTAATAAATACTTATATGTTACTGTAGAGCTATCATAAAATATAATGTTGTTCTGACAAACTGTTCTTTAGCATGCATAGTGACATAGCATGCATATATTAATGAAAAAGATCTGCAAAGTAGCAGGACTGTGGAAGGTGGGCCGCGATATAATGGGGGATCACAAGCATTCAGGCTTCTCCACATACCACGCACACATACTGTACACAGGGTTACATATATGCAAAATCATAGATATTGCCCCACAGGATACTGGCCACAATCTTGCATTTGTATTTGACATTGCATTTATTGCACACACACTCACTCACGCACAAGCACATACACACACAACACACACACACACACACACACACACACACACACACACACACTTAGCACACACACACCTTCTGTCCAGCAGGCCTCTGGGTCCACATACTCCTCCACCACCTCCACAACGGCCATGTCATCCTCATCCGGCTTGATGTCTATGGTACTGCCCTCGGACGAGCTGGTGTCGTCCAGCTGCAAGACACACACACACACACACACACACACACACACACACACACACACACACAGACTTAGCTGAAACATTTGTAACACACATGTACATGTATGTCCAAATCACAATGAAATCATGCTACTTGTGGCTTGGTCCAGTGTTCTGGTGTAATAAACAGTGCAATTTACACAATGATTTTATGGGATGTTTGTGTTTTTAGGTGCATGTTACTAGTGGTAAAGATACATTACAAAATGATACATTTCTCTTTTCACGTTAAAAGTAACATTCATCTGTATTTGAAATATGTATAATCAAATCAGTACAGCAATCCAAATAAAGTAACATAAATATGTAAAGCAGTAAAGAGGATTAAAATATGCTGTATGTAAATACCACAGATAGGCATATGTAAAGATGGTACTCTAAATCTCCAGGCATAACCTTCTTATCGACTCTCTGAGGAGACAGAGGATTGCTGCTGAGGCTAGGCTAATATGCTAGGCTAACGAAACAACTGCTGTTGTCAGCCTGGACTGCAGCACCACTCCTTTTGGGACTGCTGCCAAACTTGCCCTCTCGCTCTCTCTCTCTTTCTCTCTCTATCGCACACACACCTACACACACACACACACAGGCAAACACGCACACACACACACACTGGGGAAGAAAGAAAGACAGAGAGAAAGAAGAAGAGAAAGACGAGAGACGGAGAGAGAGAAAGAGACAAACACAAGAGAGCATGTACATGTGAAAGAAAGAAAGAGAAAAAGGGACAGAGAAATGGAAAGAGAACGAGAGAGAAAGAGAGAAAGGGAGACAAAAAAGAGAGAGATGAGAGGGAGAACAAGAGAGCATGCACATGTGAGAGAGATAGAGAAAGAGAAAGGGAGAGAAAGAAATTGAGAGAGAGGGGCATAGAGAGGGAGAGAGAGAGAACGGGAGAAAGAGAGAGAGGGAGAGAGAGAGAGAGAGGGAGAGAAAGAGAAAGGGAGAGAGAGAATCTGAGAGAGAGGGGCATAGAGAGGGAGAGAGAGAGAAAGGGAGAGAGAGAAATTGAGGGAGAGGGGCATAGAGAGGGAGAGAGAGAGAGAGGGAGAGAAAGAGAAAGAGAAAGGGAGAGAGAGAAATGGAGAGGGGCATAGAGAGGGAGAGAGAGAGAAAGGGAGAAAGAGAATCTGAGAGAGAGGGGCATAGAGAGGGAGAGAGAGAGAAAGGGACAAAGAGAAACTGAGAGAGAGGGGCATAGAGAGGGACATAGAGAGGGAGAGAGAGAATCTGAGAGAGAGGGGCATAGAGAGGGAGAGAGAGAGAAAGGGAGAGAGAGAAATTGAGAATGAGGGACATAGAGAGGGAGAGAGAGAGAAAGGGAGAGAGAGAAATTGAGAACGAGGGACATAGAGAGGGAGAGAGAGAGAGAGCTTAGATGTGCAGCAGCTCTGAGAAAACAATCCCCTCACATTAGTGGCCATTTTGCCCCGAAGCTGATCCGTGCGATGAAGCAAGATCATCTCTCCTGGTTTTTGGCAAAAAGTGCCCACAATGCACACAAACACACTGCCAAGCCCAACACACACACACACACACACACACACACACACACACACACACACACGAACATACTGCCAAGCCTGAAAACAAGCACAAACACAACCTGTCCCTTTGCCAAACACAGAAGCAGGTCAGATCTAAGACAACAATGCACCACAAGCAACTTCTCTCTCTCTCTCTCTCACACACACACACACACACGTGCGTGTGCACACACATACACACACTGCCAAGGCTGCCTCCTCTCTGCATTAGGCTGCAAATATGCCCGTTTTAATGGAAGGAGGACGGACGGACAGATTCCTCCCCTACACCCTTCTCCACACAGCTCCTCTGCAGTGCTGTCCTCCAAGGTGGTCAGGTAGTGCTAGTGTTTGATCAACAGTAGCTTGTGACTCCTAACCCCCTACACCAGTGGTGCTCACTAATTTTTGGCTCGCGAGCTACTTTTAAAACGGCCATGTCGCCGCGATCTACTGAGGATGATGATGATGACGAAGATGATGATGATAAATCACTCAGTATGCGTTTCACATAAGAGCTCTACCTACCTCTAGCTTTGGGGACGCCTCTTGTTTGCTCAGTCACACATTCTGTCAGGTACCGCGAGCGTTGGATCAACGTTACAACAATACTGCGGGCTACACTAAAAGCTCTACCTCTAGCTTTGGGGATGCCTTTTCTTCTCACAGTCACACATTCTGTCAGCTACTGCTAGCATTTGATCAACGTTACAACAACACTGCGGGCTATACTAAAAGCCCTACCTATAGCTTTGGGGATGCCTTTTCTTCTCACAGTCACACATTCTGTCGGGTAGTGCTAGCGTTTGTTCAACGTTAGCGGGTGACTGCTAACCCGATAGTGTGGACTACACATAGGAACTCTACCTCTAGCTTTAGGGACGGTCTTTTTTTGCCCAGTCCCACATTCTGTCTCGTAGTCTATGCTTTGCAAAATCAAAATCTTCTCACCAAAGCAACATATTTTACTATCATCTCACTGTCATATCATCCTCACAGCTTCTGACTTGCTGTTTCCTATTCTATTCTATTCTAATCTATTCTATTCTATTCTATTCTATTCTATTCTATTCTATTCTATTCTATTCATCATCATAATTGGTACACTTCACAATGATAGCAAGACACACCCTTTCACCCTAAATACTAAGGGTTTTTTTTTCAATAGGGGAATTTTACATAGATTTACACATGGATGTGGGGAGATTTCCTTGAGGTCTGTAACCAAGGTGAGTCACTGTAGTTGCGAGAAATACGAGAATAATTGTGAGAGCGTTTGAAGAAGGCGGTTGCTCGTGACTTACGTCTTTGGTGTTCTCAGCATCTGACTCGCTGCTGAAGTCCTCGGTGTTGAGGTTCTCGAAGTCGGACTCGCCCACGGCGATGGGCACCCGCACGGTGAGGTTGGGGTTGTGGATGAAGGACATGCGGTCCTCGTCGATCATGTACTTGCCCACGCTGCTGCCGATGCCGCTGGTGGTGCCGTTGCCGTTCTTCTGGTAGTCTATCATGTCGCCGCGCCCGATGTCCGCGCCCGTGTGGTTGGCGATGCACTTCACCTTCTCGTCGTACATCTCGTCCAGGGGCTTCACCTCGTCCTCCAGGGGCTTCTTCTTCAGGATCTGGTCTATAAATACACGCACGTGCACCTTCAGCCACGCGATGCCTTTCTTGATGCGGATGACGGAGATCTGCAGGTTGTTCATCTCGCCGTCGTCGTCCGTCGCCGCCAGGTTGTCTGCGCTGAAGGAGCTCAGCAGCAGGGCAAGGAACAGATTCAACACCTGACAGGTGAGGAGAGGTGGCGAGAGCAAAACATGTCAGTTTAAGTTATTTAATATCAATTTCCTATATAAGGTTCATATGACAGAAGAAACAGAATTTGTTCCATTTGTTTTTTTTTGCTTTTTGTGCTATTAATGTGACAGGATAGTGATAGGAAGTGAGATGGAGGGAGAGATTATTACATTACATTACACTTAGCTGACGCTCTTATCCAGAGTGACTTACAGATATTTACATGGTTTCAGTTACAGGCCCTGGAGCAGTGTGGGGTTAGATGCCTTGCTCAAGGGCATCTCAACCATGGGTAGGGTTCAAACTGGCAACCTTCTGATTGCAAGACCAACTCCTTAACCACTAGGCCACAGCTGCCCAATAGGGATGGGATAGGGTTGGGAAATAACCCAGGCCGGACTCGAACCTGAGTCCCCATGGGCGCTTGCCCGTTTATGGTACGGGTGCTCTATGTGCTGTGCCACAGCACCCCCCAAGCTGACACTGTTTAAAAAACAGAAACAGATCCTGGAGTTGACAGGCAGAGGAAGGCAGAGAGAATGAGAGCAGATAGGAGAGGCAACCAGGGGCGCTGGCGGAGTGAGAAGGTCAAAGGACGGGTAGGATAACTGCAAGGGCAGGGGCGCCTTCGAGGACACCATATATACTATTTTAATAATAAGGAAGCTGAATTTTTCAACTCAATTTTTGTGGGAGGCTTGTGAGGAGTCTTGTCAATTTAAAATGTCATGTTTTGGTGTATTGAATATGCATGTCCTTGTTGCACTTGTAATCAAATCTCAGTCAATAGAATTACATAAAAAAATAGGACGGACAATGCACGAGATCATATGACATCCACCAAACACTGCAAAAATCGATACCACTTCTTACTTCCTGCTCCAAGGTGGGGCAGGAGGGGGATACTGCATGTGCGGCAAGAGAAATTTGATCTATCCTTTAGCACGGGCTGATCCAACAGTTTTACACTTCAGTAGAGTCTACACCTCCAGGAAGAAAACGTTTTCAATACAGAACAGCCAGACCCTCTGTACGGAATGCCGTGCAGTGCGAGGGACTGATTTACCAGGCTATGTCTTTGCTGTCATGATCATGATTATGAATTTGACACACATTGTATTCAACACACTATGATTATGAATTTGATTACAATACACAAATATCAAATACTATGTGCACGCTACTCTCTTTTATACAGTGGTCCGTCGCTATATCGCGGTTTACCTTTCGCGGCCTCGATGTTTCGCAGATTTTTTTTGTGTATGCAATCTCCTGTACAGTACAGAATGCGCTCAGCTTGTAAAATTTACATAAATCTTCCACCGCTAGCTGTGTGACTCTGAAGTGCTGTATGTTTGCAAGTGTGAACTTTGCCTGTCGGAGAAAAGTGTATAAGTGTAGTGAGGGGTTTTACAGCCTTAAAACATCTATAATAATTGTAGAAAATAAAGCTGACTATTTTGCGGATTTCGCCTATCGCGGGTTATTTTTAGAATGTAACTCCCGTGAATAACGAGGGACCACTGTATATCGCCCTAATGGTGTTTTTTCTATATATCACCGCTGTCAATCTTACCACCAGGTTTCCGATGACCATGACCATCATGAAGACGATGAGGCACATGGACTGGCCGGCCACCTCCATGCAGTCCCACATGGTCTCGATCCACTCGCCGCACAGCACGCGGAACACGATGAGGAAGGAGTGGAAGAAGTCGTTCATGTGCCAGCGCGGCAGCTCGCACTCCACATGGATCTTGCACACGCAGTCCTTGTAGCTCTTGCCGAACAGCTGCATGCCCACCACGGCGAAGATGAAGACGATGATGGCCAGCACCAGGGTCAGGTTACCCAGGGCGCCCACCGAGTTACCGATGATCTTGATCAGCATGTTCAGGGTCGGCCATGATTTAGCCAGCTTAAACACTCTCAACTAGAGGACAGAGAGAGAAGGAGAGTGAGAGAGAGGGAGGGGGAGGAGGGGCACAGACAGAGACAAAGAGAGGAAGAGAGACAACATCAGAAATAGCAGAAATGGATATGAACTCAAAACTGTTAAACCACAAATACACACACACACCTACAGTACACACCGACACACACACACACTTGAACCCTCCTACAAACTCCTAGTACACAAGGGGCGTAGCCAGAAATCCTAAAATGGGTGGGTCTAGCCCAAAACACATAGGTTACTATTATTACTTAAATAGTCAATCGAACAAAACCAGCCTTCTTCATTGGGTAAGCCTGGTTGACAAGTGGATGGACACACGCTAACATTACATCACACGTAGCTGACGCTCTTATCCAGAGCGACTTACAGATATTTGCAGGGTTTCACATACAGTCCCTGGAGCAGTGTGGGGTTAGATGCCTTGCTCAAGGCCATCTCAACCATGGGTAGGGCGGGATTCGAACTGGCAACCTTTCAATTGCAAGACCAACTCCCTAACCACTAGGCCACCACACACTCGAACCCTCCACCCTCGACACACTCACCAATCTGAAGGAGCGCAACACTGACAGGCCCTCCACATCTGACAGACCCAGCTCACACACACACACACACACACACACACACACACACACACACTCACTCGAACCCTCCACCCTCGACACACTCACCAATCTGAAGGAGCGCAACACTGAAAGGCCCTCCACATCTGACAGACCCAGCTCACACACACACACACACACACACTCACTCGAACCCTCCACCCTCGACACACTCACCAATCTGAAGGAGCGCAACACTGAAAGGCCCTCCACATCTGACAGACCCAGCTCCACCAAACTCAGGGTCACGATGAAGCCATCAAAGATGTTCCAGCCCTCCTGGAAGTAGTAGTAGGGATCCATGGCAATCAGTTTGGCGAACATCTCAGCCGTGAAGATACCCGTGAACACCTGGTGGCAAAACACAGACGGAGAGAGAGAGAGAGAGAGAGAAAGAAAGAGAGAGAGAGACAAAGAGAAAGAAATAGAGAGAGAGAGAGAGAGAAAGAGAGAGAGACAATGAATGAATGATTTTCTACTGCTGTAAAGTTACCCTTTGGCTTCCGGCAAAGCTCTCTATGCCACGTCCTGGAACTCATGCCTAAAACAGAAATCCTGATATTGCTGTCCACAAGCAGTGATCTGTTTGGAAAACACAGTTTAAGGTTCATGCCACTGTGGGTGGTTTCACCATGGTTCTTCCGACCATAACATCAGCAAAAATCTGTGGATGGATCGCAACGGAAAAGCACTCTAACAGTCTCACAGCAACAGAGCAAAAACAATAACGGAGAGAGTTTTTGCTGACTAAAAAGCATTTACACATCATAATACTTCACCCACACAGAGCGTTATGAAGTACAAACCCTGCAGGGTACCCTAACATTTGCTTGCGGCCCTTAGCCTTCGGTCCACCAGTATTTGTGTGTTTGGGAGACCAGTGGTTGACTTTACATAATGTCCCCCTGCATTCCTCCTCCCTTGTTTGCCACTGCAACTCACCAGGTTTCCGACAGAGAGCACATGCTCGAAGTTGGGCGTCATGGGGTAGTGCTCCATGGCCATGAAGACGGTGTTGAGCACAATGCAGATGGTGATGGCCAGATCCACGAACGGATCCATGACGATCAGATTCACAATCTCCTTGAACTTCACCCACATCGGGAAGCAATCCCAGATGAGGAACGTGTTGGAGAACTTGTACCAGCATGGCGGGCACTTCCTCTGAGACTCTTCCAGCTCTGCGTAGAAAAATGACACATAATTACCAATCAAAAACAACACCTAAAAATATCAAGTGAGAGGATGCCTTGCCTTACTATTAAACAAAAAAAAGAACATGTTAATTCTTAGGTGAGCATTTTAGTGCATCAGATACATTTTAGACTGTGATTAAACATGATTAAATGCTGTTTTAAAGTCCAGCATTGAGCTTGTTCAATATTTTCTATGCCACCCAAAAATACATAATTCTGACAGACTAATGCAGTACTGCATGTACAATACGTTTATGCCAGATGCAGCAGCATGTAAAAGGCTGTTAACAGCGCTGGAGAGACACACTTAATCCCATCACTGTGCCAAAGCCTACAAGCTTATTTAGTTGCGTTCATACAGCAGAATTACAGACGAGAGCTTTAAGATGGATTTAGAGTGGACATCAGTGTGAAAGGGAGAGAAGGTGTGGTGGTGAGAAAGAGAGAGAGACATAGAAAAAGGAGTGCTCAGAATGACAGACACAGGAGGAGAGGACAGCTGAGGAAGAAAGAGGGGTGGGAGAGAGAAAGAGAGAGAGAGAGAGAGAGAAATAGAACAGTGCAGGTACCCTCCACGAGTGTGTTAGTGACTACGGTCATGGCGCTGTTGGCGCGGTCCTTCTTGCTGAAGGACATGTTGAGCTGATCCACAGATACCATGAGGGAACCGGAGAGTTTCCGTTTACAGTCTACCTCAGTCGTCTACAGGAACACACACACACACACACACACACACACACACAACCACGCACCAGCACACATCATACCACAGGTCAGGTATTTAATGTAGAGCAAAGACATATATTCACAGAGAAACAATGCGGATAAATGTGTGGGATTGCGCGCAGCCAAAGGACAAATGCATGCACATCCAATACATACATGCACACACTTGACTATTTCACTCTCTCACACACACACACACAAACTCACAAAAAATATTACCACTGAAAAAACATAGTGCCTGTACATGTTTTAAAACATACTGAAGTTAGATACTTGCCCATATACAGTTCTTAAGGCATCTGCACACTGGTTCGACATTATTGCGGACTTTTGAATTTGACAGTTTTGGTTACTACCACAGAGTGGCTGTGCACTGAGAACTACAGTAATTTCAAAAGGTCAGTATGATAAACAATTAATGTTATTGACCGGCGCCAATAAAAATAGACCAAAACCGTAATCGACACAATGTTCCACTCTAGTGTGTGAGGTTGTGCTGTAAACAACAGAATCTGAACTAATCGAATGTCACAAGCGAAAAAGCACTATGTTAGAAATCAATGTGCGGACTCCTTCCGATTAATGTGTAAACTTTAAGGGTGTTCCATCAAACTGGTGAGACAGAAATGTTGGGTGGACAAAGGTTTTGAAGAACGTTTGGATCCATAGAATTAATGTGGAATTCTAGAATTGTACATTGCTGTAGACCTTATTCTTTTTTTAAGAATGTTACACCCTTAAAGGTTTAAAAAAAATCACAGACACAGACTCACGCTTTCTCTCTCTCTCTCTCTCTCTCTAACACACACACACTCACGCACATACAGTACACGCCTGCATAACCATGCATGAGTAGCAGTGTGACAAAGATCAAGACTGTTAGGCCCAGCTCCCACTTGACACACCTTTCCACCAATCACAGAAGAACTGCACTTCATAATGCACCAATCAAAATGTGTGATTTCGCAAAGACCCCCCCCCCCACCCCCACCCCCCCCGACCACTTCGCCAGATGACCATGGCGTGTCTATCATGTCTACCATGAGCTTTTTCAGTACAGAAGTAGGGCTGCACGATATTGGGAAAATGCGATAACATTGCTGAATGCTGAATGACAATATGACTTGCGCTAAATAAACAAATACTTAAATATATCGCTTTTGCCTTTGTCTTTATAGCTAGATAGTGAGCAAGCCTATGCTGTGGGAAAGGCCATACACAGTAGGGAACAAGGGCTCCAAATGATTTGCTGGATATTTTTGATAGGCCGATCTAAATTCATAGCTTATAGAAATGTACAATTTATTAAAGCTTGTCCATGTCATGAGATACATACAGTACATCGCAATATCCCAGTTGAGATATATTGCAATATTTTCAATATATTGTGCAGCCCTAAGACAGAAGTACACTTCTCTTGTCCTGTGGGACTCACCTACAGTGCTAGCTAGGCTAGCGAGATGAGAGCTGGGCAGCATCATGGCCAGAACAGTCAAGAAGTTTAAACCTGGACTGATAGTATAAGGATGTCAAATCACCTGACCAACTAGGCTGAGGAGACTGACTGGTTTTGGAGGTTTAGGAAGGTTCAGATTTGGTCAGAGGCACACGTACTAAATAGTCCTTGAACACAAAGCAGTCTTTGGCAGAACATGAGAAAGGTGTGACCACAAGTGAGGCTGAAGGTGAATGAGAGATTGATGTGTGTGACTGTGTGTGAGGGGGTGGGGGTGGGGGATACGGTGCGTGCGTGTGTGTTCTCTGTGTGTGTGTGTGTGTGTATGCATGCTTGTGGGTGTTTGTGTTTATGTGGGCTTATATGTGTTTGGTGTATGTAGGTGTGTGTGTGTGTATGTGTGTGTGTGTGTGTGTGTGCGTGTGTGTGTGTGTGTGTGTGTGTATGTGTATGTGTGTGCATGCATGCATGTGGGTGTGTGTGTTTATATGGGCTTATATGTGTTTGGTGTATGTGTGTGTGTGTATGTGTGTGCATGCATGCATGTGGGTATGTGTGTTTATGTGGGCTTACGTGTCTCTGTGTGTGTGTGCATGTGTGTGTGTGTATGTGTGTGCATGCATGCATGTGGGTGTGTGTGTTTATGTGGGCTTACGTGTCTCTGTGTATGTGTGTGTGTGTTAGTGTACATGATTTAATATCAAGACTGTGATAGCTTGAGATGACAGACGCGACTTGAGGAGTTAAGAAGGTTCCGGACTGTGTGTGTCGGCAGACAGGATTGTGTCAGAACTCAAACTGTGTGTGTGTGAACATGATTCTACGGTTGAGAGGGCGAGGAGAAGGGGATAAGGGGGTAAGGGGCTGAGATTGTAGCTGCTGCGTAGAGTTACATAGCTTATATAGCTTATTGCATTCTTATCAGGGAGGCAACTAGTTAGGCTTGTGTGGATGGGCAGAGAGGAGCATGCATAAATATAATATTAAAGAAAGGTACAAATAAGGTTGGAAATAAATGAATGTCTTAATAATGATGGCTTAGGATGGGATGAGAATAAAAGCTAAGGAAGCGAGTGAAATAAAAGACAAAAACAGAGAAAAAACTAAACGAAAACAGAGACAGTAAAGAAAAAAAAAACAAGGTGAGTAAAAAAAAGAAAAATAAATAAAGGAAATAAAAGAGGATTTATCTGCCACCCCCATGCCTAGAGTCTAGTAGTCTGGCCCAGTCAGGACGTCCTTACACTGTCATCAGAAGCTGCTCTATATATTTTCACCTCAGGGAGGAGACGCCCGGGGCCCCTGGGGCCGATCAGAGACACCACGCCGTTGCAGTCCACCGTGCTGTTCCGCTTGCCGCCTGTGTGAGGCGCCAGCGGGTTGAGGCAGGAGGAGCCCTGGCTGTAGCCGCTGTAGCTGTTGCGGTGGTAGGGGATGAAGAGCGAGCCGCGCCGCTCCTCGCTCTCCTCCACCGTGCTGTGCTCGTCGTCGGCGAACTCGTTCTCCGAGCCCACGTCCTTGCCGCCGCCGCGCCCCTTGAAGCTGAAGATGCTGCTGCGGCTGTTGACGCGCGACATGAAGGGCGAGCCGGGGATGCTGAGCAGAGACTGGGGGACAGAAGCAGAGAGAGAGAGAGAGAGAGGGAAGAGAGATGGAGAGAGGAGGAGAGAGAGAGAGAGGGAGGAGAGAAGGAGAGAGGAGGAGAGAGAGAGAGAGGGAGGAGAGAAGGAGAGAGGAGAGAGAGGAAGGAGAGAGGAGGAGAAAGAGAGAGAGGGAGGAGAGAAGGAGAGAGGAGGAGAGAGAGAGAGAGGGAGGAGAGAAGGAGAGAAGAGCAGAGAGAAAGAGGGGGAGGAGAGAAGGAGAGAGGAGAGAGAGAGAGAGAGAGAGGAGAGAAGGAGAGAGGAGAGAGAGGAAGAGGGGGACGAGAGAAGGAGAGAGGAGGAGAGAGAAAGAGAGAGGGAGGAGAGAAGGAGAGAGGAGAGAGAGAGAGGAAGGAGAGAAAGAGAGAGGAGAGAGAGAGAGGGAGGAGAGAAGGAGAGAGGAGAGAGAGGAAGGAGAGATTAGGAGAGAGAGAGAGAGGGAGGAGAGAAGGAGAGAGGAGAGAGAGGAAGAGGGGGAGGAGAGAAGGAGAGAGGAGGAGAGAGAGAGAGAGGGAGGAGAGAAGGAGAGAGGAGGAGAGAGGAGGAGAGAGGAGGACAGCAGGAGAGAGAGGGAGGAGAGAGAGGGAGGAGAGAGGAGCAGAGAGAGGAGAGAGTGGGAGGAGGAGGAGAGGGATGGAGAGACAGGGAGAGAGAGAGGAGGACAGCAGGAGAGAGAGGAGGTCAGAGGAGCAGAGACAGGAGGAGAGAGAGGGAGGAGAGGAGAGAGGAAAAGACAGATGGAGAGAGGAGGACAAAGCAGGAGAGAGGAGGAGAGAGGAGAAGAGAAAGGGAGAGAGAAGGAGAGGGGGAGAGCAGGAGAGAGAGAGGAGGAAAGGGGAGAGAAAGAAAGAGGAGAGAGCGGATGATAAGAAGAGAGAGAGGAGGGGGAAAGAGGAGGAGAGAAAGGGACAGAGAAGGAAATGGGGAGAGAGGGGAGAAGCGAGAAGGAGAAAGAGGGGAGGAGAGAAGAAAGGAAGGGAGAGGGGGAGAAAAGGAGAAAAGAAGAGGGAAGGAGAGAAGGAGAAGGAGTGAGGAGGAGAAAAGAAGAGAGGAGGAGGAGTGAAGAAGAGGGAGAGGAGAGGGGGAGAGAAGGAGGGAGAGGAGGCGAGAAGGAGAGAGAAGGGGAGAGAAGGTGAGAGGAGAAAAGGAGGAGGAAGAGAGAATGAGAGAGGAGGAGAGAAGGGGAAAGAAAGGGCAAATGTTAAGAGGAGAAAGCCATGTGTAAATATAAGGGGGTTACTGAGACTTGGGGGGAAACAAATAGAGAGAGAGAGAGAGAGAGAGAGAGAGAGAGAGAGAGAGAGAGAGAGAGAGAGAGAGAGACTCTCTGTTCTGTTCTGATTTCTTGTCCTTTATATAGTATGCAATGACTGATTCCGAATAAGATTACACATTGGAGGACAAAGAGGTGTTAAGTCATGTGGGGGATCCGGGGTTCAGATTCTGAGACGAGGCAGAGATGGAGGACATCATTATAAGGCAAAGACACATAAAATAGGAGTTGTGGATGCTGGGAAAGCTGAGAAAGAGGGACAGAGACAAATAAAGAGAATGAGAAGAGAGAAGAAGAGAAAGAGAGAACAAACAAGTGGGCAAAAGAGTAAGACACATGAAGGAGAGGCTTAGCAGGCATTTGGAAAGACATACAGTGGCAGGGGAGACGAGAACTAGAGTAGGAACAGCCATGACTCAGCGAATGAGTATAAGAACAAACAGCCATGACATGAGAAAGAGCCAACACATAAAGGATGAGTTAATGGAGAAGGAACAGCCATGATGTAGAGGATTAGAGTATTAGAGGAACAGCCATGATACAGTGGATAAATATGAGAAGAAAGCCAACACAATAATTAGGGGTGGACGGGTGTTAGAGGAACAGCCAAAGCACAGAGAAAACTATGAGGAAGAGCCAACACAGCACAACACTGGGACAGACCACAAGGAGACGTAGATATGTGTTGAATTGCTGAGGGACTGTTTAGTTGAAAAAGACACACCATGAAAACATGAGGGACAGACAGAAAGAGGACACAATTTGAGGACAACAAGAAGACAAGTAGAGGAGGATTGAGATGATTTTGACCTTGAGCAGAAATATTTTGAAGGAAAAGACATACAGTAACATTAAGACAAAATAGACACACACAAACACACAGTTTTACAGTTTTTCTCAAACTGGTCAAGTTTTGTTTGTTACAGATATTCTACAAAGATTATTATTTTTATTATTATTATTAGTAGTAGTCGTAGTAGTGTGACTTTTAGCTGTCACCTGGTTCATGATGGAGGTTTTGCGTCCTAGCCGGTTGTCAGGGAAACGGAAGCGGCTGCGCTTGCTGCCGTCATCGGATTCTGACTTAACCACCTTCTCGCTGTCGCCCTTCTCCTTCTCCTGCTCTTTCTGCCGCCACTTCTTCTTGCGGTTGCGCCGCTCCTTGGCGCTCTTCGAGCTGAGCTTGGACACCTCGGAGGACGAGCGGGACAGGTGCTCCCCGCCCCCGTCCAACACCGCGTCCTCTGACACCGTGCCTGCCGACGTCGCCATGGCAGCAGCCTTGGAGAAAAAAAAAGAACAAAAAACCAAGCTGTCAGTCATGTTCTCCAGTCTTAAAGCAACACTACGTAAAGCACTTTTCCTCTTTGGTCGGCCTACAGGTTGGAAGCAGAACTATTTTTCTTATGTCTCATTCGAATTACAGATCAGAGTGACTCGCTATTGCAAACTTTCATAGTGCAGTTATAGTCTAGCCTGATGCATCAGCTGCTTTTACTTTGTGTAAGCATCTGAAACATCAGCATTGGCATTCGCTCGCTCCATGGTGGGTGGATAATTTCTGCTTCAACCAACTGCTACTGCTCAATAAATTAAGCTTTTACAAAAACCTGTAGGAAGTAGGCCAATGACGTCTTTCTCCTCAGTAACATTTTTCAAGCATTCTTCTTGTCCAGGCTTTAAATCCTTAATTTCGAGAATTGTTGCCAACACAGAATGTACAGCTTGGTCTACATCCATCTCGCCGTCTTCGTTCAGTGCTGCTGAACTACAACCGGAAACTCAAGCTTGAGCACTTGAGTTTGACGCCATTGTTCCCCCTCTGTTCGCTGATTGTCCCGTATGCATTCAGATACGGACAAAACAGAAACTTATGTATGCTCCCTGACTAGTTGCTGGAGGTAAATGAAATTGAGCAGAAGCACTTGGCGGTGGTGCTAGCCTGACTAGTTATACATAATTATATATAATTATATATATAAAATTCAGAAGTGCTATTAACCCTGTTACGAGTTGATGAACCACTGAAATGATTTTGGAAACATTATTTTAAGTTTGAAAAGAAAACTACTTAATGTTGCGTTAATGGTGGACACAAATCATCAGTCATCACCTAGGTTCATCAATTTGACTTCAAACATCATCACAAATCATCAGTCTTCACCTAGGTTCATCAATTTGACTTTGAAAATCATCATGAATCATCAGACGTCATTTAGGTTCATCAATTCGACTTTGAATATCATCATTTAACATTTAAACATTTGTCACTGTTGTTCTAAATTTACATTTGTGGGCTTTTAAGCCTTTATTGAACAGGGCATGATGTTTGACAAAGATAACAGCAAATTAAGTTATCAGTGTGAGTGGGACTTGAACCTGGGTCCTTTGGAGCACTACTAAACCCAAACGTGATACTTGGCAGAGTTCAAGATGCATGCAACATAGTAACACGGTTAATTCAACAGAAACATAGGTGTGCTGAACACCCAGTTGTGTGACGCAAGTTGTGAAACTATTACAGCTCAGAGGGCGATTCTTTGTGCTGTTCTGGCAGAGGAAATCATGAAAGATGACCGTGCAATGTTGAAGGCAAGTATTGTACACTGGCTCTTTAAACTCGTGGGGTTTATATACATGTTGTCGCTGATTGGATCAGTGGTTGATCACACCTACCAAATGGGAGCAAACGTGGGGCAGTGGTGGCCTAGCGGTTAAGATATCAAACCTATGACTGCAGGATTGCAGGTTTGAATCGCGAGTCGCCAGTAGCGCCACTGGAGTACCCAGAACATGGTACCATGCCCACACACTGCTCCCCGGGCGCCGTTGTCATGGCTGCCCTCAGCCCACGTGTGGGTGATGGGGATGTGCAGAGGCGAATATCGTTGTGTGCTGTGCTGTGCTGTTCTGTGACGTGTGATCATAATGACAAAAATGGGACTCGCTTTCAAACAATCCTGAAAGCGTGCTGCAGAACGTTGCACTATGTTGCGTACAAACAATTTGTTCAATCAAGAAACCGGTGCATCGGTTGAACTCACCCCTGATCATGCTGTTTGCGTCACTTTGAGCTTTCTTACTTTGACTGTCCCTCATGCTAAGCTTGCACACTACATCTAGTAAAACTAGATCTACTGGCGGTAATTCCTTCTCTGGCTATTCTGCCCTACAAAGCCGAAAGGCAGCAACTTTATATGTTGTCAAATTGAGTTTAGGCTGGAAATTGACTCCTTAACACCTCCTTTGTCTTTGTGACTAAATCTCTTTCTTCTTGCTATTACAAAGCGTATATAAAAGCATCACCACTATTATACCTGCAACATGACTAGCTGGGCAGTATGACAATGTTAAAGGCATTTTTTCTTAGTTTCTGTGTTGACGTAGTTACTGCACATATTCACATAGTTACTGCACATTCACATAGTTACTGCACATGTTCACATAGTCACTGCACACCTGCGCATCCTCCTGCTGTTTCTTCAGCTGCTCCAGCATGGCCTTGAACTCGGCCTCCTTCTGTTCGGCCTCCTCCATGGTCGCCTGGTTCTGCTCCTCATAAGCCATGGCCACCACAGCCAGGATCAGGTTCACCAGGTAGAAGGAGCCCACGAAGATCACCAGCACGAAGAAGATCATGTAGGTCTTCCCTGCCGCGCGGAGAGTCTGAAGGAGGCAGGGACCCAGAGAGAGAAAGGATGAGCTTTGTGTCATAGGACTTCATAGGTGTCCCTGATAGCAGGGAAGTACAAGTGGAGTCTGTGCCTATGTCTATTTTCCGTGTGACGGCCGGTACGTAACTCCAAAATGGACGGTACAATGGTGAAGAAGGTAGAGCACGCACATGGAGGCTGAATAGTTACAGAAGCTGTATTATACCGAATAAGCCGAATATAATACAGGCAGTGCATGGAAACAAACGTTACGGGTCTCAGCCCGTCATCAGCATTTCCACA
>CM050211.1:26881149-26943649 GCA_027475355.1 Coilia nasus
TGCGCAGGAGCATTGTGAATCAGCAGCCTTTAATCATCTGCCTCTGTGCCGCAGGGCTGTTCAGAGGCATCTTTGCTAATCGCAGCACAGAGAGCTAGTCGCTGCACCTTTAAAAAAAAAAAGGGACATTTATGCCGTTGGTTGTTATGCCAACTGGTGTGTCTGCAGACGGCAGGGCAGGGAGGAGCCTCACCTCTTCGCAAACAATCATCCCACGATCGTACGCTTGGTTTTATGAGAGGGTGCAAAACCCCCCGTTTACAGGAATGCAGATGGAATAGGCAGAGAACAGCAGCAGCAACAGCAGCAGCAGTAGCAGCACAGAGGGAGAAGGAGGGAGGGAGGGAGGGAGAGGGAGGGAGAGAGAGAGAGAGAGAGAGAGGAGGAGGAGGAGGGTGGAGAGGAGAGGAGAGGAGAGGAGAGAGAAAGAGAGGAGAGAGGAGAGGAAGGGAGGGGAGGGAAGGATAGGGGGCAGTGAAGAATAAGGCTTTACCGCATGCAGGCCATTTAAACACCAAGGCTGAAGACATCATTGTCGTCATCATCATCATCATCACTGCGATCATAATCGGCTGAATCGCCATAGAAATGATGACGTTTTCATTCTGTTTACTGTTGGTGTCCTAAAGGCTAAATGCAGTGTTCTAGCGCATGTGTGCTCTGAGGGTGCTTAAAGTCTCTATGACCAGAGACAAGTGTGAATGAGTGCTCACTGAGAGTCAATACGCCTAACAGTCCACTGTCCTCTAAGCCGACCTGCCGTTGTCTGAGTACAATAGCAGAAGGACATGTTTTTTTTTTTTGTGTGTGTGTGTGTGTGTGAGAGAGAGAGAAAGAGAGAGAGAGAGAGAGAGAGAGAGAGAAAAAGAGAGAGAGAGAAACAGAGAGTTAGTGTGTGTGTGTCTGTGTGTGAGAGAGATATAAAGAGAAAGAGAGAGAGAGAGAGAGAAGGAATGAGAGTATATTTCATTTAATCAGTTTTGGCTCAGAATATCTATTAACCTCCAGGGGTAAGCTCGACAAACAAACATAAGCTACCAATGAGGCCTCTGTGTGTGTGCGTGTGTGTGTGCGCGCACGTGTGTGTGTGTGTGTGTGTGTGTGTGTCTGTGTGTGCGTGTGTGTGTGGCAGCATGCAGCAGAATGATATTATACGCTAGGCTTGGCAGTCTCACTAAACATATGATGCATAACCCACAAGGCTATGGCTGAGAGTAAGCTCTGAGGTGGCCTTAACACATAGGAGTGGTTCAGCAATACTTTACTGATACAATTGTACAATTCGTTATCCTACACTGTAGCCTTATGGCGTGGTCATAACATGCACAGAACTAAAGTTATAGTGATAGCAGAGTAGAGTCTCTGTTTAAAAGGCTGTTTTCTGAATGTGAGCAGGGCTTTTGTGTCCGGTGTAGCCAGCTTCACTGCTTATGGGTGGAAGCTAATTTTTGGATGGAATTGCCTCCATTACAGCTTTAGAACTACGCCTGGTGTAGCCGCTAGGTACTGTTATATTGTTTGTTGACTCCTGGGTTAGCTGTAGGCTATCTTAATCTCGCCTGCAAATGTTTTTGGGATAGGCAACCAAATATGAAAGCAAAGCGACATTATCGATACATAAAGAAAATTAAGCAATCTCACTGTGGTCATATGTAATTTCCTAAATTATCAGTAGCAAGTGTGTCCTTTGCCGTACTTCTACTGAACACTCAGGAGATACTATATCCAGTTGTACATATTACCCTGATGCAGTGGGAACATCGTAAGCTTAACTGAAGGTTACATGAGCAGAAGACATACTACACTATATCTCACTGTAACAGAGTATAATATATGACACTATACGATACTATACTGTAAAATAACATACTGGATTATGCTAGGCTACACTATACCACATCCAATAATGGTCTATTACTAAAGTGGTATGTTTGTGATGCCTTGATTGTGCCCCATATGACTGCCTTTTTTCGAAAGTATGTTGTGTAACCTGCAGCATACTGTGTTTGTGTTGTGTTATGACTATGCATAAGGATGTATGTCAGTCAAAGAGAGACAATTGCCTTATCATGAAATAAGCTATCAGTTTTTAAGGAGAAAAAAAAAAAGCGCAGGGGAGAAGCATCAAAGTAAGAAAACGATGAAGGAAAATGTGGCCAAAGTCATCAAGAGGTGTGGCCAAAAAACATCTAAAGATATGAAAAACATCTGAAGATGTGTCCAAAGGCATCTACAATCTAGATTTATCTACATGGTCCTCCGGTGTGAGGAGAGGAAACAGCTTCACGAAACAAGTGCTCCAGAAATACCAGACACACCAGAAGGTCCAGACTGCGGTAGAGGAAACAGCATCAAGAGGAGGTCAGCAAAGCCTTTCCAACGTGTTCTTCCAGATGCATGGCTCCAACATGGAGCCACCCGGGTAAATTACACCACGTGGAAATGAGAATTAGATACCTCAGTGTGGTTAGGGGCATCTTGCTGATGCAAGTCTTGGCCTCGACTGAATGAAAAGTCTCAAGTAGAGAAAAAGGTAATGAACACTGTCCATGCTGTCAGAATGAAGATCTTCAATAAAAGGTGGAAAAAAGGCAAAGGAGGCATAATCAAGACACTAGAGTAGCAGCTGTGTACAAAGGAACCTCAAATGTACAAATTATAATCTGCGAATCAGAGGTTGTCAGCGTTTAGATACAATCCATCTTTTTCATGTTCTGCTCTGATGTTAGACATAACATGTAGACTGCATGAGAGAATATCTCAGATAAAGAAAAGTCCTTCTTTCTGGTCCAGAAAAAAAACACCATGAAGTCTGAAGCCGGAGGGATCCATAAAGACAACTACATTAAAAGACTAAAGACTGATCTTTCGAAACACAACACAATATTATGCCGATCAACCCCGTGTCGCTACAAGAGCAGGAAACAATGGTGTTTGGTTGCAGTCTGCTGTCCAGTGAAACGGAACACGAGAACCAGCACAGCCTTGGACAGAGTTTCTTTTTCTTTTTTTTTGGGTGAACAACGTTTTATGAATGATATTAGTTCTTCTTCCTAGTGAAAAAGAACAATGCTGAATGTGTGTAACATGTACCTAAGACCTTAGAAGTTACACTGTAACTACACTGACTGTTCGAGTGTTTGTGGATGGCAGGGTTATTGGTGCTACATCTAGAGGCTGAACTGATTAAACAGTACTGCTGGGAATGGTATAACTCAGGAGGAGTTGAGGTATAACAGATGTTCAAATATTCAGGTCTGAAAGCCCAAACCCAGTTGAAATGCACCAACAGTACGTCAGCTTATCACGTCAAACCACACCTTAACAGCTGTTTCACTAGTTCGCCCTTATGACTGCTTGATGTAAAAGCGTGCATGTTTGGCTGGGTAGATGACCTTGGTCATGGAATCACTGAAGTACTGTCGCAGAGAACGATGTCCACATGCACCCCCTATGGATATAGAGGCCTGTGAGAGTAGAGCCTCTAGTGAAATGGAGGAGTAAGTGGAGGAGAAAAGGATCATTTGCCACACCGAGGCGCATGACGTGTGGATGAGCAGGTGGGATTAAATCTCCAAGAAGGCGGCAGACAGGTAAGTTGATGGCTGCAAATCATCCTATGGGCTCCACCCAAACTATGTTTAAAAAACAACATATAAGAGCATGGAAGAACATTTTCATAAGCCTACAGCTGAATGAGAATATGAAAAACATTAAGAAGAAGCTACAACTAAATGTGAAATAGAAGAACCATTAAGAAGAAGTGAGAACTGAAAAATAACATAAAGGTCCATTTTGAAGAAGCTAGAACTGAAAAAAAGAACATTTCATTTACAGTAGGTCTGTTTATAAGAGGCTTATGGCATGCGTATCTTGGTGGATGTCACATGAGACTGATGGAAGACTAGAATATTCTAGAAACATCTAACTGTTGTATCAGCTACAAGACTTTCTAGGGATTAACCTTTCTATCCAATAATATTTCTTTTTTTTTTATTTCTAAGCATTCTATTACATACTAACCTACCTCAGGAATACATATGAATACATAAAAGCCTTCCTGATGACGACTAAATTGGATGCTGTGTAAATGAAACTAAAGTGAATGCCAGAAATTCTGAAGAAAACTAGACTAGCCCTGCTTCTAGTTTGCTATCAGATATGAAAGCTGTCTTGAGATGTCTTGAGAGACTGCCAGCTCCCATGTATGAATGTAGAGAGACAACTTCTAATAGCCTACTACTTAACTTGTGATGTTATATGCTTAACTGAGAGTGTCTGAATAGGTAGATGTCTTGGAACGGGTCACCATAACATGTGAATACACTTTAATTGTTGTTTGTGTTGAAAATTGTATGCATTCTGTACTGAGTGTTTTAGACATTCAAATATTCATGCCAATGCATATCACAATATTAGCCAAAATAATACCGCAGCCTGAAAGCTGTGCCAATCTATAGAAAAAAATGTATATACTCCTGAAACATGACAAAAGGTTGTCCTTTTGTGAATGGGACAAGGACATTTCCAGACTACATTACACTGGAAAAGTCTGTGACAAAAACATGCATGTTTTTTATTTAAAAATCTATAGCGTTCTGTTTTTAAACTTGGTGTTTCACATCAATGCATAATAGGGGCAGACTGCAAAGCCTATCAAAAATGTGTCATCACCATTTTTGAGTGCATTAAGACAAACGCAAATTAAAGCACTGTTTCCATGGCATCTGGTGTCGAATAGAAGCCTTGGGAAGCACGCATGAAGCCAGTCAGCCTTCGAGTTTAAGCAGGTCTCACCTGGAATCACAGAAATAGTTTTCAGAGCTCGCAGAACCCTGAATGTTCTCAGCGCAGATACATTCCCCAGGTCCACAAACTCTGTTACATATCTGAAACAAGGGAGGATCACACACACAGAACGATCACGACACAACACACACAAAAACACACACGCATACATACAATCCACACACACACATACACACACACACACACACACACACACACACACACACACACACACACACACACACAACACAAAACACACATACTGTACATACACAAACCAAGTCATGTACGGCATCACAATACAGCGCACAGAGGGCAGGAGAACCACACAACTGCAAAGCCAGAGGTGAGAAATCAGAAGGAGGAGGAGGAGGAGAAGAGTAGGAGAATAGTGAGGAGGGGAGGAGGAGGAGAACGAGGAGAACGAGGAGTAAGAAGGGGGGTGTCCCTGGTCCTGGCCTAAATCTCTCTGGGTGGGGCGGGGCGGGGCGGGGTGGGACGGGAGCACCATCCATGGTTCTGTGCCACAGAGCAACGGACGCTCTGGGTGGTGCATGTATTTGCCACATCTGCCTAGATTAACACACACATCTGCCTAGATTAACACACACATCTGCCTAGATTAACACACAGAGTTACGCACTGGCACAGATGAACCACAGTCATGGTGATGGTCGAACAGGAAGGAAGATAACCGTACACAAAAACAAAACCAAAGACAAAGAAGACACTGGTGACATGGTACTAGTGGTCTCTCTCTTTACATCATGTGTCATGTGTTGGGTTAAGCCAAAGGGGAAGACTTAAAACTGATTAACATGTGTCATGTACCACATCCTACGTGCTAAGCCATAGGGAAAGGCTTAAAACTGAAGTAAGAGTTGTTTTTTTCAACATGTAAGAATTACAAATAACCTACAGTAACAAAATTCAAGCATTGTATTAGGATTTATTTACACTAAAGTGTTTTATACTTTCAAGGAATTATCCAGACAAACAAAAAGAAATAAAACTAGAAAATTATATACCATTGACCATTTTGTTGTAAACTGTCACATATTTATAATATCTCTCATGTCATTTTATTAAACCTAATTAAGAGCCAAAACTGTTATGCAGGTCATGTTTACTGTCAAAGAAAATGCCTAGTTGACAAGTCTGTATCTGACATGCAATAAGACAAGTCTACCAACAATAACATCAAGCCTAGATAGGCCCACTTGCTGGTATAATTTACAACTTTTTTTAAAATATTTAAAATTAGAATAACTACAATTAACTAACAGGTGATGGAAAGCAGCAATGCAGCGCATCACCAGAGAGGGAGTACAGCAACAAATAACATTTGCTAGACTGGTGGTTTAACTACTAACATTTACTTTAAACAAACACAGATCAGGCGTATTACAGTCCTGTGCTACGACTGTTACACGTACAGCTTATGGTACGATCAGTGTGTATGTGTTTGTGTGGGATAGTGTGTGTGTGTGTGTGTGTGTGTAGGAGAAAGAGAGACAGAGAGGAATTCATTTCAAGAAAATAAAAAATCCCTGTTCATATGTCTGGAACTGTACTGTGAAGAGAGCTCAATGCAATTACATAACTGTAGAGTGCAGATCTTAAAATTGCAGATGCAGTCAATCTTCTCTTGAAAGTTAATGTACAAATTAAGCATTTCTTGCTTCTTTGGATTGTTTGTCATTAAAGGGCTTTGGTAGCGTCCTTTTAGGCTAACAAAGGTCTGTTACATCTGACTCAGGAGGGAGCCTGGTCCATGTCACAGACTAGGGCAAATAGGTAAGCTAAATCTGGCTACCACGATGCTGAGTGAATGCCATCCTAACACACATACTGTACTGATGTTAACACCTGTCGATGTGGCATCTGTGATCTGTTGCATCTGTGATGCAATAGCATGGCTGTGAAAACTAAAATAAGCCAGAAGATGCCAGTTTTGTACACCTGACATCAGAGGGACTGAGTGCATCTGAATCTTGAAGTTGCTCTCTACAGTTTTGTACCCACATTGGTTATACTTCCGAGTACAGTTTCTTAGTCAGTGTAAAGACTTGAATCCAGATCACTTTGTCTGGTGATAATGAAGCCGTTGCACAAATTTCTTGGCAACTTACTGGAAGGTGTTTGTTGACACCACCACATTGAATGCATCCTTTTTTAGTTTTCTAAAAATATACCATTACCAAAAGTCATGAATGATTTTGAGATCTGTCATTGAATCAGCAGCAAAAATATATATGTGTAGATAACATAACAATAACATTTATTCTGAACTAAGTGACAGGCTGTCACAGCTACAAAAGCATAAATACCATACATTTAAGAAATATGTGATTTTTTTCTACACACCTGCATCAATGTAATAATGTACAGACCAAATGTGTCTTTTGAAGTATTAAAAACTTTAGGGTTTTTGTAGCTAATATGTAATGAATTTGACATAAATGTCACTTCAACATTGAGAAAATACTTTTTTAAAGTCTATGTACTAGTGAGAGAAATGAAATCTAAAGCTTATTTGTGATATAGTTTTTTTTTTTTGGTGGGGGGGGGGGGGGTCATACATTTATTTATTAGCTTTGAATGATCTTACAATTATATTTGCTAATTGAAGTCATCTCAACATATGTTAGCATCTATGCTAATAAGGACACTGTAACCATGTCTGAAATCCCACTGATGTCAGACACGGCTGACTCCCGTGGTTCACTGTGACCGACGGTGGCAGCAGAGAAGATGAGATGACACACTTGCAACCCTGACTAACATGGATGACCACAAACACTTTTTTTGAATTCCCCAGTTTTGTGTGTGGCATTAAGAGACACGTCTTTAATGTGCTTCTTTTCTCTTGAAAGCTCGGAAGTCTTTTTTTGTTAGAACTGTGAAGAAGGCTGGGAGGGAAGATAGGTTATTGAGAATGTCATCAAAAGTATGTGACAGCTACCCATAACTGTAAAAAAATAAATGCTAGGGACACCTGGGACAGAGGTGTTTTTTCCTGTCCTGCTCCCTTAAGAGCATGGTCTGGGGGTTGGTTTTTTTCTCTCCTCCCCTCTCCTCATGTGATGCTGTATATCTTACACCCCTGTCTTCCCATCCTGTCTACCCCCCGTCATATCATGTATGTTTGTTTTTATGTTTGTGGATGGGTTGATGGCTAATTTCGCTGGCCTGAAAACCAGTGACAATAAAGGGTTACTTGACTTGACTTGACTCATAAAAATAAAAGAGTTTGACAATTAAAAACTTATTTGGGATATGTGCTTTTGGTTGTGTGGTTTTCAGCATGTTTTTCTTTTCTTATATGTTTTTTTTTTCTTTTTTCTCTCTGCTTTCTCTCTTTCTTTTTTTCTTTTTCTTTTCGTGTCTGTCCAGCACTGGTGCATTTCCTCAGGATAGGGATGGGGGGTGGGGGAGGGGGGAGGGGGGTGGAGAACATCGGGTAGAAGGGATGAATTGATTGCTGTTTGAGAATGCAGTCTAGGTATTGATCACCGGGAGAGTGGAGAGGCGAATTAGACCCGGGCTACACCCTATATGCCTGTGTTTTTAATGAGAATGAAACTTCAATTTAAGATACAAAAAAAAAAAAAAAAACACACCCATTACATTAAAAAAATGACCTGTCACAGGAAGAAGTCACATTCAAAACTGAAAAATGTTAGACTTGCCTATCATATCCCACACTTGTAATACTACTCTGATAAAAGGGCGATGACGTAAGTTAAACTGAGGATTGAAGTAACTTAACCCTGGCACTTGACTCAGCACATTCCCGTAGTGCATTAGGAGACGCGGACAGGAACAAAGGCTTCTCTTGGATTTGACTTACAGCTGATCGAGGTCTGAAGGGCTGCACTGTCAGACGCAAGGCTCTGGAGTCTTAAGATGCGCTCGCGCATAAATAATGTCTGCCACATCCTGTCTGTGGTTTGCCGAGTAAAAGCAGTGCCATCACTTCTCATATATCACTATGTATATAGTTCAAAGAGAATAGATTATATTTTGTACTGCTGTTATTATTACTGGAGTGTTTTAAGCAATCATGGCATGGCAGTGTGTACATGTGTGTGTGTGTGTGTGTGTGTGTGTGTGTGTGTGTGTGTGTGTGTGTGTGTGTGTGTGTGTGTGTGTGTGTGTGAGTGTGTGTGTGAGGGCGCTGAATCCTGTTGAAATTTTAGCTATTTGGTGGTGGTCAAAAGTATACAAACCCGGCACATTCAATACTTACATGAGATCATACACACGATTAATTGAAGTATATTCAGTTTTACCCAAGACTTTACAGTTGATGATCACTTATCTACACAACTTTAAAAATGGACCATTCAAATTATGTCATTTGTTTGTTTCTGTCACACTTGCTGGGATATCCTTGGCAAGCTTTTGACAAAAAAACAACGGGACTTTTATGTGGTAATGTATCAACAAACATGATTGTGTACAATGAAGGGATGCACTTGTACCATATATATACTACGCAACTATTGGTCCATGTGCACCTGTGTGTGTGTGCGTGTCTGTGTGGGTGTGTGAAACTCACGCCATAGAGATCACCATGAAGTCCAGCCAGTTCCAGGCGTCTCGAAGGAAGGTGAAGCCATCTATGGCAAACCCTCTGGAGACTATCTTCGTCAGGGACTCAAAGGTGTAGATTCCAGTGAAGACATACCTGCACAAGCACAAGCACAGGCACACCATTCAGCCAAAAAAGCTATCTTTTTTACTTACAGAAACATCCAAATATGTTTCAAATGATTAAAAATGAATACATAGTCGGTATACATACTGAAGAACTTAGCTTCAAAAAAGACAAAAATAGAGAAGGGTGACTGTGCATTTGTACGCAAAATGAAGCATTTCAGATAAAATGGCGAGAAGAGAAAGAATGGAAAAGGTACTCACTCCACTTGTTTGGACCAGTCAGGTGGATTGCTGAATGTCATGAATACACAGTTTGTCAAAATAGTACACATGATGATCATACTGAACAAGGTGAGGAGAGAGTTAAGGAAGACAGAGTGGCCTTTGTACACACACAAGCACACAAGAACACAAGCGTAAACACACATGCACACACACACACACACACACACACACACACACACACTCTCTGTCTCTCTCACACACACAAAATCTATATTACAAGACTAATAGCTTCAGACTGAAATAACGCTATTCTGTTAATGTTTCATGTTTTAACTTCCTAATTCATCTGCTCATACTGCACCACTCAATGACCAGGTGCATGCGCATTTGTGAGCATACATGCTGACACATGTACCTGCTGACTGATTTGCCTGTTAGGCTGAATGGTTTAGTCTTAAACAGATGCAATACATAGTTGCTGTATTTTGTATGTCCTTTGTTCTACAATGGCAGCTGACCATTTTATCATCGCATATGCGTGTATTTCGCCTGTTTAACTTTAGGGAATGAGTGCTGAGCAAGTATACATCAGCGATCATGTGACTAGTGTTTCCCAATAGCTGGCATTTACCACTTATGTCACTCCTACTGTGCTTTTTCCTCCCTGCCCTGCCTTGCCTGTCACAAAATGCCTACTCCGATGACAAGGTGGAAAATGTACTAGATCACTTGTGAGGAAGTGCTGAATAGGCTAGAATCTATGGTGACATGATGTCATACGATGTGGGACATGCCTGTTTTAGTATTATTAGGTATAGGGTAGGTACACGACATCCTTATAGTAAAGTATCTACTGTATGTACAGCTAAGCATCATCTATCTATCTATTCCTGCCTGCCTGCCTGTCTGTCTGTCTGTGTGTTTGTCTATCTGTCAGTCACTCAAACTGTTCAAAATCTGCATCCAGTGAGGGTTGAGCACCAAATACAAATTCAGAGGACTGATTAGGTCTGATAACTGGAAAATATAGCAATGGGAGTATTAAGTGTACTGCTTGAGTGTGTGTCTGTAGCTATGAAATGCTTGACTATGTAGAACGCAATGTGTGTGTGTGTGTGTGTGTGTGTGTGTGTGTGTGTCTGTGTGGGTGTGGCTTTGAACAGCTCAAGTGTGTGCCTGTGCAGTGCAGCTCTGAAATGACTCTGGTCTGGTTTCAGATAAATGGCCGTATAAGAGGTCAGTGAGGGCAGGCACAAGATCTCTCTCTCCTGGGTGCCCTTCAGGTACATACTTTAAGCTAAACTATTTTCATTTTTTTTCCTTTCCACCCGCTGCTAATCTCACTGATGGTGCTAATTTGATTTTGGCTTACGTCTGGTCTGTTATGATGATCTAGAAAACACACACAATTTACAGAATACAGTCATCCGGCAAAAAAAAAAAAAAAAAAATGCCTATGTCTTCATTTGTGCAACATCACACACAAACACACACACACACATACACACACAAATCATACACACACACACATATGCACACATTGCGTTCTACATCCAGACAATCCAACACACCCTTCATGCAATGTGAACAACACGAACGCTCTCCTGCAACAGAGGTGGGGGATGCTGGTTGTGCTATAGTGAACACAACATGCATGTGTCTGTTTAGATGTACGTAGGCAAACATATAATGGCAAATCGCCTACTCGGCCAATGACAGACCCTCTCACTGGGGCCCAAATACAGTTGTTTCTTCTCTCGCTGTCTCTGTCTTACTGCTACTGTACGCCCATCGCACCTGATTGGTTGGTGTGTCGCCATGGCCACTGCTGGACGGAACAAAGTCACCTGATCTGGTTCTCCGGCACATTCTCTGTGTGAGTAAGGCTTTTGGACCCTTCCTGAGTCTGCGCTTTTGCAGCACCTGCCCCAGTTTTCTGGTGTACCACCTCATTTGCTATAACACGGTTGCATAATACAGAATGCTAGGGGGAGCATTTTTTTTCCCCTGTGTGGAAGTTAATGTTTGCATGTAGAATATGTTCATCTGATTTCGCCCTTTTTTGACTAACATTTTTTGCTCCTTAATCACAGAGACAGTATGTCCCCTTGAGACATCAAGAAAAATGTAAGAAACTTACTTCTTTCGCACCTACTTACCGTACATTATATGGTTCATTATGGGGCTATCTCTTACTATTTCTGCTTTGGGGGGGAGAAAACACTATTAACCAAATAAAGATTTTAGTGACACAAAATGATTTGCTTTTCTATTCGATTGTTGAAAATGCAGTTCTATAGCAACAACGTCCTCTGTTCTTCTGCTGTTTCCTTTACTGGTGGTCTGTTACATGGTATAATATAGTAACAGTCTGTTATTCAGAAATATCAGACTTCCAAACATTGAGATGGCCCATTCAGTTTAATGGAACTTTCTGCAGCACTTTGACAAGCCCTGTAATGTACTTATATGGCCAGAATCCATGATGGCATGAGATAGGCACTAAACATATTAAAACAACTGTATTCAGCACCAGTCATACAATGGAACTATCTAATCTAATACTAATATAAGAGCAAGGAATACTAATACGTAAGAGCAAAATCCTCCAAGTCTGTTGCAGGGGGTCTTTAATATGATTGTGATTGCTCGTAATTTTGTCTTTTTTTCCATTTTGAAAGGATATGAGTGTATCAATATTTTTATCGCTATTCGTCTGAAAAGACTGAATGGACTAAAGATATACAATGACGGTGTTGCGCTGAACCTGAAGATAGTTTTCCCTTTGTTTAGCACTATAAATGTCTGTGGAGACAGGAGGAGAGAGAGACAGGTTAACAGGTTAAGGTCTTCAGACTCATGCTGTCAAATGATGAGATGAGCTACACTGAAAGCAAAGAAATGCTATATCCAGAACACATGTGGAACACATTGTGTATGGCTGAGGTTGACCAGCTGTGTAGCTCTAGGCTGAGCTAACACAGCTAAATATGGACAGTCATGGTCAACAGCACTACATTAGCTTGGGCTAGCTCTGCCAAGGATGGGTAGAGCTGAATACCAGTAGCCTAGCCTTTCCACTGTTGGGCCAAAGCTAAGTAAATGTAGGCCTATTGAGGTTAATCCTTTCCCCATTCTCATTTCCAGCACTTTCTGCCTCTGCAGGACATCTTCCCTCTGGCAAAATGTTACTGGCATTTTCTTTTTTACTTACAGCTACAATCTTCTCAAAGGCCTTCCGTTCATCCGAGTACCCTTACTAGCCGCCTGCGTAGCAGGTAAAAACGAGGAATCCAAGATCTACAACGTACGAATACCTTAGTAGGTTTTCAGTTGTAGGCGAAAGCCGGACGAAAGTACCCGGATGGCTTGCTATTTCTGGTAGTATTTTGCAGTGTGCAAACAAACTACACTATGCTATCCCAGAAGTCACCCAAAAAAGAACCCAAACTTCCCGCTCGCTGAAAGTAACCAAGTAGACTGTTCAGTAAATAACAGCCATGTGTACTTCAATAAATAAAAGCCATGTAAATAGTCATTCATGTCACCAATGCAAGTAAATGTTAAGGTTATCTGATAAATGGAGACTGCAGTATAGACTGCCAGGACTACATGACTAACTAGCGGTGGTAGCTAACCCTTTGCTTCAAGTCGGCAAAATCACGACGTTGACTAAACATCCGAGTCACAGGACAGCAAAATGGCGGTGTTGTAGTACGTCCAAATTGTACCTGCTACTGGCTAGTTTGTTACATAGAAGCTACTACTATAACGGTACTAGAGGTAAGTACTGCCTAGAATGCAGTGCCTACTAAGGATTCGGATGCAGGGCTTGTCTCGGCCTCGACCAACAATGGGGAAGTCGTTAGTGTCACGTGTAGCCTGGCCTAACACTACTGATCAGGGGTGACCACCCATGTAGCATTAGCATGGGGCTACCATTGCCAGGGATCAGTAAGCATAACCAGCAATGTAGTGTTACCTTGGGACTGACATTGCTAAAGATCAGCAGAGATGAGCAATAATGTAGCATTAGCCTGGCTAACACTGCCCAGGACAGGTTTCCTGTCCGAAATGTTCACTCGTTTACTATATCGTGTACTAGTGTGTCTCACTGAACGAAACAGAACTGAATGTGATCTGCTTCAAAAGAGGTTCAGGAGGTTCTTGTCTGTCGGACTAGGGACAGTACCCTTGCAAACAGGTCTGCAACAGCTGATTTGCTAAAATTACCCTATATTTCTATGATCAACAATTTAAAACAGTCCTTTTTTCAGATAATGTCAGCAAACCCTGCAGCTGCCCTTAAAAAAAGGTCAGTGGACTAAATAGTGAATGAGTGAACACTTTGGATTTGCCCAGGCAGTGATGGCCACAATTTTCCACAGTAGCACACGAGCACTTCTGCCAAAGATGATGGCCATGGCTGAACACCAGTGTCACCTTAGCTGGGGCCTCTGCAGAACACTGGCAGACAAGAGCCAAAAAAACAGCCCTTGATGATAAGCCAAATCTATGCAGCAGGGACAACAGAGCCGGCAGAACCTCTGGGGTCTGTTTTTAACATTTTCTAATAACACTTTATTTTAATTGTCCTTGTTACATCAATTAGGTACAGTGTAACAAAGTGTGTAACAACATGTAACATTATGTACTTACACTGTGCCACAGGGCTAGAGTTGGGGTTAGTGTTATGCATGTATAGTGTAAGTACATAATATTACATGTTGTTACAAAAATTACCTGTCAAATAAAGAGTGTACATTTTCTTTTTTCAACACAGAAGTCAGCTCTAACATGTGTGGTGCAATTTAACTTGGCCTTAAAGTACTAATTTTTTAAGTGTTTTAATATGTTATGTAAAAACACAGTGTCTCATGTATGGTATCATGACATTTAGGTAAAACCTATAATTAGCTAAATATGCAGCAGCTAACATTAATATTTTAGATCACTATATGATAACACTGATATTTCAGTTGAAAAAAGATTTCTATTTCTAACACTGAAACACAGTCACAGCTTACTTTAATCTTTGCAGGTGAGTGTTTTGTTAGGAGAGGAGAAGAGAGATGGAGAGGAAAGGAGAGAGAGAGAGGTCAAAGTTACAATAGCCTATCAGAGACTTTCAGTTGGAGCCAATGAAAGTGAAAGAGCGAGAGAGTGAGAGAGAGAGGGAGGGAGAGAGAGAGAGAGAGGGAGAGCGACTTAGAGAGGGAAGGACAAATGGTCAGTGTAGTACAATAGCAGACAGAGTAAATTCTCATATGAACCAGCTAGAGGTCAACCTTCTCTATAAAACCAACACACATACAACACAAGGTTTTTTTTACCATATTATTTCATCACATGTACACTATTCCATTTTATTAATGCTTCGCAATGCTGTATTTAGTAAAGTGCTATGGAAAACTTCACTGTACTATTTCATGGTTTTATGGTCATGACGAGCTTTGGTCTATGTATCCAACTTGGTCTATATAGTAGTCATTCAACGTAATAGTGGCACCGTCCCATCTTTTCATTTCTTCAAAATCATTGTCATAACGCTCATCACTATAACTATAGATACAGAGGGACAACAGAGGTCAAACTCTGTCGTGGAATGTAGATTGCTAATCAATACAGCTTCAACCCAATGCTTAGTAAGCTGGTTTAAACATTGTATCCGTCATTACTTGACGATAAACAAGTAGCCAAGTTATCTCTTTAAGAACATGTAATTAGAACTCTGGACAGTCTAACGCAGAAGGTAGTAATGTTGGAAGCCATGGAAAATTGTGACTCAGTGAGAGACAAACTGTGACACCGAATACTTGTCAATATCTGTGTATGCGTGTGTTTCTATGTATGTGTGTGTGTGTATGTGTGTGTGTGCGTGTATATGTGTGCGTGTGTATGTGTGTGTGTGTGCGTGTGTGAATGCCAGAAACCCTAGGTGTCAAAAATCAGTCTTGATGACCAGCCTCCATTCTATCGGCCTGTGCACCCACATGCAATACACAACCCTCAACCTCCCGCTACACCCGCCTTGCCCTCTGACCCTCATGCTGAGCCCTCACTTTGGTGGTCAGATAGTAGGGATCCAGGTGTTCTGTATTCTAACCCCTCACCCCGACCCCTTCACCCCCACCCCCAAACCCCCCCCACTCACTTTGGTGGTCAGGTAGTAGTGGTCCAGGTGTTCTGTATTCTAACCCCTTACCCCAACACCTCCACCCCGACCCCTCCACCCCCCATCCCGCCCCCCCTTCCCCCACACTCACTTTGGTGGTCAGGTAGTAGGGGTCCAGGTCCTCCAGCGGCGTCGCTATCATGTCGGATGGGACGTCCCCGTAGATGAAGGGCACGCTCTTGCCCGCCTCCAAGTCACTGTTGGGCTTGGGCCCATTTTCCTCGGAGTCATCGCGATGACTGCTGTCGGAGCGCGGCTTGACTGGCTTCTTCTTCTTCTCTTCCTCGATGCGCTTCTCAATGTTCTCGAGAGTCTCTCGTGTGAACTTCTTAAAGCTGTCGGGTCCTGGAGGTGCAAGCAGGGGGGCGGCCATCTTCTCATCCTGCAGCGCGGAGCACTTTATTTATGATCCATGAAGATCTTCGCCCTCCACGCAGCCAGGGGGAGACGGAGGGAGAACAGGAGAGGAGGAGAGAGGGAGAGGAAAAGAGAGAGAAAGAGGTCAAAGTTACAATAGCCTGTCAGAGACTTTCAGTTGGAACACTGCTTTTCAATAGCCCTCTTCTCACCAGCGCAGAAAAGAGGAAGACGGTCAAAGAGTGAGAGAGAGAGAGTAGAGTGAGAGAGCGACTTAGAGTGGGAAGGGCAGAAAAGTGTAGTACAATAGCAGACAGACTAAATTCTTATATACTAGAGGTCAACCTTCTCTATAAAACCAAGGGTCAAGGGTTTTTTACCATATTATTTCATCACAAAATTATTCCATTAGTAAATTATTCCATTTCTCTAATGCTTCAGTGTGCTATTTCATGGTTTTACGGTCATGACGAGCTTTGGTTTATGTATCCAACTTGGTTTATATAGTCATCACTCAACCTAATGGTGGCATCATCCCATTTTTTAATTTCTTCAAAATCATTGCCATAATGCTCACTATCACTATAATCACTATAACTCCAGATACAGAAGGGCCAACAGAGGTCAAACTATCGTGGAATGTAGATTGCTAATCAATACAGCTTGAACGCAATTCTTAGTAAGCTGGTTTAAACATTGTATCATTCATGACTTGACATGAGGTAGCCCGCAGAAATGTAGTATGTAAGTACCTAATAAAAAGATTACAGAAACACAATGCACTGTAATAAAGACATGAGAACTTGAGAAGTAATTGGCACTTCATAAGTGGGGTTATGTGGTGCTACTACCAGTTAATCATTTCACATGCAAAAGCACACAATGTACTGTAATATGTGTATATTATGTTGAATATAATCTTCCAATCTGACTGCAAAATACTGTACTTTACATGAAAGGCTATGACGAAGTGACATGAGGGCGTCATCTATCTTTTCACAAAATATCTGGTGTAAGTAAAAAAGCAAATCACTGAATCTGCTGCATAAAGTCTAATGATTTGAAGACCCAAAGCGCTACATTAAAGCTTGGCTAGGTTTTAAAATAAATCCTTAAAATCAGAAATGTTTATGGGAAAAAATGCAAAAACGTACTTCTCTCTGTTGCACTTGTTTCATCTAAAGATTCGATAATTTCAAAGCAAATAAGTGACTGAATTAACTAGCCTGATGCGTACGTAAATGAACTGCTGAACTAGCTGCCTCTGTCATCACTTAGATAAAAGCCAGGCAGGATGCAGTGTTGTCTGTTTCTTGAGGACAAACTGCTGGGCATTAGTGCGAGAGCTGAGAAAGAGAAAGAGAGAAAGAGAGAAAGAGAGAGAGAGAGAGAGAGAGAGAGAGAGAGAGAGAGAGAGAGAGAGAGAGAGAGAGAGAGAGAGAAAGAGAGAGAGCGAGAGAGAGAAAGAGGCTGCTTAAAGGCCTGACCACAATCTACAGCACCTATAGCCATCGCCCCTGCCTTATAAATTAATCAGTACTATTTTCCTCTGTTTTTATATATGCGATACACAAGTTTGCTTCCAAACCCCAACACACACCAGTACCTTATACATCAGAGACACACTCAGCTGCCGAACCTCACACACCAGCATCGTATAGCTTCGACAAACACGCACACACACACACACACACTCTCTCAGCAGCTGAATTACACTGTACTTTACTGCACTGCACTGGGCTTGGCTCAGTAGCCACCCCCTGACAAACTGCACACCCACACACACACACACAGACACACACATGCACACACACACACTCGCCCTCCCTCGCTATCCATCCATCTATCCATCGCTCTCGAGCATACTCTACACAAACACACCTATGCGCTATTAGTGTTATCTAAGTGCTTCATCAGTAATCACATCAGTGCTTATTTCTTTACAAAAAGACCATGTGCTAAGTAATGGCTAAAATTGTAAGTAAAATTAATCAAATGTTGAAAAAAAATTACCATCTTATTTTCTACCAGTATAGCGGGATTAAGAAAAAAATGCTGGTAAGTTCCTTACTTTGCCTATATTAAACAAGCTATATGTTCCTTACGTTGCATGTTATCAACCACCCTTTCCTTTTCGAGCCGTTCTTGCTTGCTAGGCTAGCAAGGCCGAGTACACTTACACTGGTTTATTGGGTTATGTCATAAGAGCCCCTGCTACGCCTGTACGCCTTAGCTGCAGTGTGGCTGGCTGCTTGGCAGAAAAACAGGAGAGCAGAGAGTTTCCTAGCGGCTAGTCAGCAGAAGCTAAATCCAATGTGGGTATGGCCAAATCAATCTGATTATGCCCGTGTCTGCTGAAGCCTCTGCATTTTCAGGTATTTTCGGAGAAGATTGTTTACTCCACCAAAATGAATGTTTATGCCCCTGTTTCAAATCGCTTAAGGGGAAATTAAGCCAGTCATTCCAAGTGGAGTTTTATTTCTTAATGTTTATATAAATGTTAAAAATAATAAAATATCCACCAGATATTTATTCTCATAATTATAACTAGACAAGATTGAGCAATTAAACCAGTAAAGAAACACAGTTTTTTTCTTCAATTATGTACATGTTCTTTCCAATAAGAAATTACCTGACTGACACAAATAGCAATGGCCATATCAGCTGTCTAAGTAAAGCATGTAGACAATATGTATGGAGATGTGAGCCCCAAATCCCTGCACATTACTGACTTATTACACACCAAAGCTGATGTTCTAATGGTGCATCACTCAGGGGAATAAAGATTAGACTTTGTGTTTTGAGGAGAAACCCACTTCTCTTCTTGTCTGACACCACCTGTCAAACTGAGTGGCTACCCAGGCCAGGGGTTTTATTTTGTGACTGACTGACCTATGGTTGTCACATTTGCTGACCATATATTAACTGAAACTGTTAAAATATAAAATTACGAGAGCCAAGCATTTGCTGCGATTCAGCTGTAGCCTACAAAGGCAAAAAGCAGCACATTTGTCCTTTGTTGCTTTGTGTGAGCAGAGAGAGAGAGAGGGAGAGGGAGAGAGAGAGGGAGAGAGAGAGGCAGAGGGAGGGAGAGGGAGCAAGATAGAGAGTAAGAGAGAGAGAGGGAGAGAACGAAGGAGAGAGGGAGAGAGAGAGAGTGAAGGAGAGAGTGAGAGAAAGAGGGAGAGAGCGAGGGGGGAGGTGGGGAAAGGAAAAATATAGAGGGAGAGAGGGAGCGAGAGAGAGAGAGAGAGAGAGAGAGAGAACGAGTGAGAGAGACAGAGGGAGGGAGGGAGGGGGACAGAGAGGGAGAGAGAGAGACAGAGAGTGAGAAAGGGAGGGGGAGGGCTGTGTCATGGAGGGACGGCAGGTTTCATCATTATCAGAAAAAATGTCCCCGTCTCTCTGTCTGCTCAAACTACCAGTGCAGTACTACTTTCCTGAGCTCTTATCCCCCCACATGCCCCGGTGACACACACACACACACACACACGCGCGCTCGCGCACACACACACACACACACACACACGCACGCACGCACGCACACACACACACACACATAAAATACATCAAGCTGTCCCACAGGAACACTCACACACACCAGTCACCTCTGTCCAACAAGAACAAGCACACACTCACACACCTATATGTGAACACAACTCTCTTTCACGCACAAGCGCAAAGACACTAAGAGTTATTGCAGTGCTTCATTAACAAAAACCCACGTCTCTGCCTTTGAGTCATGTAGGGTACAGTAGCTCCTTCCTGAGTCACTGAGTCACAATGGCTGACTGATCTGCAGAGTCTATAAGTTGGAGATATGCTGGCCAGTGCCTGAATGGAAACCAACCTATATAAATCTTTTACAGACGAACCTATATAAACCCTTTAGCCAGTGGGTCTGGAATATTCTATTTAACAAATGTCTCCACTGACTCCAGAACATTCTAAATGAACACTCAATGACACTGTAATTACCCAGCCTATAACATTCTAAACAATCACCCTACAATATTTTAAACAACCATTCTACAACATTTAAAACACCCATTTTCTACTCCATTGCTCCATTCTAAACTTTACAATTTACAAAATTCTAAATACCCAGTCTACAACATTCTGAACTCTTTTTAAATATAGGCATAGGTGTGATCTTAACTCAGTTATTTTCATATTTTTTGGCAACTAATGAATGTTATATATCCTATTTGCATGCAGTGCTTTTCTTCACTAAATTAAGACTGGAGGACTTCTCTGGGATACCTCTGGAGTAAAAGTGTCTACTAAATAAGTCAAGACATGACTCAGCAATAGATCAGTGCTACAATGGAGGTCAACATCAGTTACTTTGTATAGGCAATCATAATCTATACAATAACTTTTCAGCTCTTGGGATGAGAACATAAGCAAACTGTACATACATTAAAGTATCAGTCCCAAACGTGACTTTTTGAAGCAAGCACATAACATAAAATGCCTTTTCTCTCCGATGTAATGGTCACGATAACAGGAAACGATTGACTGATAAAAATAAAAAGGGGGGCAATTCCAAATGAAAGTTTTTCTTTTATAAATCTGGAAAGATCGCCTACTGTATTAAGGTGAATTAACTGTTAACGACATTTGTATCGTTTCTTCAGGCTCCTACTGAAAATGTGTTTTCCAAGATGTGAGCTTTTGCATCGACAGCAACAATACTTTCATCGTTTGTGGTGCCCTGAAAGCTGAAAGCTATGGTCAAATTTGTCAACACTGCAAAACTGAGGCTGAAGCCTCCAGACAACACAGTATCAGAATCCAAGCAGCAGGACTGGGCGTACAAGAGCCCAGTAAAGCTCCCGGTACGTCTGTGCTTGTGTCCTGCTTGTGGAGTAATAGGTATTTAACAAAACAAAACATTACTTGCCACAAAATATTACTTTCATAATATTACATTAAAATCCATAACTTATAAAGGCTAACAAACACAATTCATAGCTACAGTATATGGACTAATTCCCTAACCCCTGAACAAGTATATCCACACTTTTTCCCTAACCCCTAAACAAGTACATATGGACTAGTTTCGTAACCCCTGAACAAGGACATATAGACTAGTTCCCTAACCTCTAAACAAGGACATATAGACTAGTTCCCTCAATCCTAAACAAGGACATATAAACTAGTTCCCTAACCTCTAAACAAGGACATATAGACAAGTTCCCTAACCCCTAAACAAGGACATATAGACAAGTTCCCTAACCACTAAACAAGGACATATAGACTAGTTCCCTGACCACTAAACAAGGACATATAGACTAGTTCCCTAACCACTAAACAAGGACATATAGACTAATTTCCTAACCCCTGAACAAGGACATATAGACTAGTTCCTTAACCCCTAAACAAGGACATAGACATATTCCTTAACCGCTAAACACTACCACACAGACTACAGGGTTGTATGGACTATTTTCCTAACCCCTAACCGCTACCAGACAGACTACAGAGGTACAGTATATGGCCTATGTGCAGTGCTGTTCTACATCCACAACTGCATCACACCATATTCCTCTTAGAACAGCTATTTACAACAACAGCCAAGAAAAACTAATAACCCGAAAGAGTCAGCATCATTTTCACCACCCTTTTCAGCATCTTTACGCAAAGGAGCTGTAGTCATTTTATGGCATCTTTTTTCAGTATAAATTCTAAGTGCAGCTTTGTATAAGATGAAAAAGGAACAAACGAAAAGTGATCAAACATGACATCAATAGCACATTTAAAGGCTGAACAAAACTGTATTAAATAAAATGGTTGTTTGAGAAATGTCAATAGAAGAATAAATCTTGAGACAACAACCAATGATGTCTTATGCGATATATATATTCCCTTGACTAAATTAAAGGGCTGGCCGTAACTTCGCAAATCACTTCCAATGTGCCCAAACTGGAAGTGATTTGTGAAATTTTAGCAATAATTTCAATTCAGTTTAGCAATAATTTATTATTAATAATTTTTAGCTTCATCCTTAGTCTGAAACTCCACCTTTCTACCATCTTAAAATATTTTTTTTTACAATGCTGTATATGTGAACTTGAAATTTTTAATTTGAAAAGTGCTCAGTTTCAACTATTACAATTGGCATTACTTCATTACTTCCAATAATTTTAAGCCGGCATGAAGTTTTTTTTATTTCAGTATTTTTTGGAATACTGAATTTCATATATTGTAGTTAGAGATTACACCAAGTCAGACAGCAGAATTATTAAAGGACTGTTGTAAATTTCACATATAAGTCAGTTCTCCAGCTCTCACCTGCCTGATCATGTGTTGGGCTAAAACTACTCTGTCCTACAAAGCCAAAAGGCAGTAACTACATATTTTGTCAAATAAAATCTAGACTGGAAATTGACTTACACCCCCTTTGTCTTGTGACTGAATCTCTTGTTTTTTGTTATTAAGAAAGCACATAAAAGCGTCACCACTATTATATGTACAGCATGTTTGACTCGGTAGTATGACAATGTTAATGGCATTTTTCTTAGTTTCTATGTTCACGTAGTTACTGCACTTTGCTTTTGCAGGGAAGTACTGTGCCACCCACCTCTTTAGGCCCACCCCTGCTGTACCATGTCCTTGAGTCCGCCGGCCTTCATAACCAGCAGATCTACCAGTCCTTGTCCTTTTAGTGCTGTTTGCATTGACATGCAACATTTAAAAAGGTTAAACTGCTGCTCCACCAAAATCAACTTCTTTTATTATTCACTGAACTCCTTTCATTTTTGCTCCTTTGTACACTTTCATGACACACACACACACACACACACACACACAAACAATATCATTGTGAGGTTTCTTGCAGAGGTATTTCTAGTTGTGACAAAAACAAGAAATGTGACATGAAGTAAGGCCATGGGGAAAAATAAAATCATATCAAATAATATTTAAAAAAAAACTAGTTTGGATTGGACAATACAAAAATAAATAAAATAATAGAAACGCTATCTATGAACTTCAGTCGCTAATTAGTCGCCCAGCTGAGTGTGTGAACAGACAAACGTGTGGAGGTCAGGCGGATAGATAATTACGCTGGTCCTGCACCCATCCATCTGGCCGGCTTGCTGGCGTGTGTAGTCACATGACTACAGCTGAATCATCGAACGCTCCCGAGTCACCGCACACTTACTGCACAGGCCTGTGAATCGCGGCAGGAGTCGCTCGCGGGTCACGGAAGTCGCTCTCTCACTCACACACACACACACACACACACACACACACTCATTCATGATGCTCTGCTCTGATCAGCGCTCGTTTCCAGTAAGGGCTGATGGATGCTGCCACAGTGCGTAGTCTGCTGTATAATCCCACTAATGGGTCTCGATTACAGATTGGCCAGCCCAGCTGAGTGGGGTGGGCGAGTGTTGCACCTCTCTCTCTCTCTCTCTCTTTCTCTCTCTCTCACTTGGAGAGAGGAGAATATTCTGATGCCTCTTGTAAATTGTCCTACAGTGCCCATGCATCTCCTAACACTCTAGCCTGTTAAAGCCCACACACACAAAAACATTTACAGCTAATCAGGTAAGACCAAGCCAAGCACACATCCACATCCACAGCCATGCAGTCCTATTACTGGGCCACATTAAATTCCACATTTAAAAGGTGAAAACACAGAACAGAACTTTGGCGAGGCCGTCCATAGCGAGCATGTCCCGCACATGGCTCTCTATATATCTGCACCGTCAAAAAAAAAAGAAAAGAAAAAAAAAAAGAGCAGCAACATGCCTACCAGAGCCTGACCTCTGAGTCTCCTTCCCTCTGCCAGCCCCACACAGCAGCGGAGGCAGCCTCAAGGTGAGCCGCCGTGTTGTGGTACGGCACGGCTACACCATTACGAAGAACGAGACGGGCCGCCCGACGGGCCCTCCACATCGGCGCCGCACAGCCCAGGAGAGCTTCCCTCGGCTTGGGGAGGGAGGGGGCCCAAACACGGGGACAAACCCCCCCCACCTCATAGCATAGCAGCGGCGCTCGGTACGGCAGCGAACAGCAGAGCAAAGCACAACACAGCACAGCACAGCACAACACAACGGAGCAGCACGGCAAAGCTGTCTCCACAGGGCATAGTCACATTGTTAGGAGGCAGAGAAACAGGCCATCTTGGACTCATATAAGGAAGCTGCTCCAGAGCCCCTCTCCCTTAAATTCAATTTTTATTGATTACGGTTCCGTTGTATTCAACACCATTTTGTACTTCTGTATCCTATTGCAGCCAAATCCATTTATATATTACTAGTTAAAAATTATACAAAAGGTGCTTTTACCAGCACATGGACTCATCTTAATTTTTTTTTATCAGCTCTAAAACGTAAAAACATATACTTGCAGATGTATTGTGAAATGTGTGTGATGATTTTTTGTAGCTGGATAGGCCATTGGGATAACAGCGTACGTTTGGCTAAGAGCAGGCGAAATGGGGAGATCCCGGGGCCTCACAGTCAAATAACCAGTCTGTTCTCGAAAACACTAAGAGCTCTACTCCTTTGACACATATTGTAGTTTACCAGCCGCCCGGCATTACACACACACACATATAGCTTACATCCATCCCACTTCACACACAGAACAATGCACCATAAAACCTGGCACTTATTATTTCTACACGGGTACTACATATGAAGCGGCATCCACTTAACAGAGCAGCATGCTAGTCAGAGAGATGGTGTGTGATTGATTTATGACTCAATTCCATTCACTAGTGTGTTCAAGCATACGAGAAAAACTGATTTTCACCTTCTGCCATTGAAAGAGAAAGTTGACCACCGGTCTAACACACACACACACACACACACACACACACACACACACACACAGGCAGATGCATGTACACATTTTCCTGGTCTACAGTCCCATGCAGTAAAGACGGGAGAGGGAGAGAGGGATGGAGGATGAAGCAGAGTGGGAACATGTAATGAACTTCTTTATCGCCTTTCAACAATCACTCCCTGAGTTCCTCTCCCACTGCCCTTTCGCTGTCCTCACTGGACCGCGGAACCAGTGTCTGCCCCGTTTTGCGCACTCCTGGCGGTGCCAGGAGACCACTTTATCCGCCTTGTGCATGTGTGCGTAAGTGTGTGAGAGAGAACAATACAGAGGAGAAATGCAGAAAATGACAGTAAGAAGAGGCAAAATAGGTAAAGAACAGAATATAAAGCGCCCGCCCTGGACTGGGCCCTCACCTCCATACAAAAATACTGCAGTGGAGCTTCCGCGGGAGGTACTGTAATGTCAGTCAGTCAATCCCAAACGTCCGCTCCATTAACGGTAAACGCGCCACGAGTGTGTGCAGTGCGGACAGGCGAGGCAATCGTTATTTTCTCCGTGTGTGTGTGAGTATGTGTGTTTCTTTCAAGTCGAAAATAAAACGGCAATGAAATGGGTAAGCCACACCCGCTCACGGTACCTGTGTGTGCTGCTACAGCACTCCGCAACGGGACTGGCAAACCCAGCCAGACCCTGTCCCAACAACACTGGCCGTCTGGAATCTTAAATGGCGCCTTTCATAGTCCAGTTGACAGCAGTCGTTCAAATAAGTGACTAAAAAAGCACAGTAATTCCACGGAAATGAAAAAATAACTCCTACAAAAGAAGACGTAGCCGAGAGAGTCTGTGCAAATCAGGAGGCAGCAGTGGGGGACGGCGGGGTGGGGTGGGGGAAGATAGTTACAGCCTAAGTCTTATAGCACAATTTTGGCTGGGGGTGGAGAAAAAAATGCAGTCAATGAATGGTGGGGATGAGGAATGGTTCTCTTGGATGACTCTATCCCTCTATGTCTGAACAATGATCAAATGCATTAAAGTTAAGAGTTTTGGACTTCCCTGCCCCGTGATCTGCGTACATTCTACATTTCGACATAGATATGTCAGGCAACAGAATGCAAGGCCAACACCCCAATTTACCTGTTTTTCTCATGTTCTGGTGCTGCTTTACGACTACATAGCGGACAAGCACAAATAAAACATCACAATTTGGACGTTATTACCTGCGTATTCTCTCCCAACGGCCAGCGCGCGCATTACATTCGACTGCAAGCAGAAAAGATGCTGAGCGCGTGAGACCGCTCTGCGCTCTGCGGCAATAGAGGCCAGGTGCCGGAGCCAGTCCACCGCGGTAAGCCAACACACGGAAAGCTACCCGAGCCCACAACAGCAAAACGTCGCAGCCTACTTACTTTTTTCCAGGTGTAGAAGATCCAGTACATATGACACACAGTTAACGATGCCAGAAAGACGCGTCAGAAACTGCAGTTGTCGCCATATTGTTGCCGCTATCCGCTACCTTTCTTCCTGGTCTGTGCATCGAGCCTGCATAATTGATGACTCTCAGCAAATTGTTAGGGAGTGTCAGCAAGTGCTTGTATTTGTTAGGGAGTGTCTGGAAATGCCCATAAGAAACGAAGAGAGCGATACTGCAGAGCGTCCGGCTGCTAGGATAGGGCAGCCCTTAAGTGTCCCTGCAATAAGGAAAGCACACTTCCCCCCAGATGTTAGACAACTGGGAAGCAATTTTTGAGTGGTAGGGTTCAGTCTTGCCAAACACAGTTAGGTTTCTGTTTCACGGGATTACAGCAGCATGTAGTACTTTATTTATTATTTGTGGCAGTAGAAAATGTTTCCTATTTCCAGTAGACTTATGTTTGAACCACACATAAAAATGTTGGTTTTGCATGCTAAACTATAAAACATGAATCTATTCATATATATTGTCCTCAGTCTTCATTTTTGGTTTATAGACCTTTAAGCAGTTGTTTTGAGTAGGCCTACCAATATTACATGTCATAAATATGTAATACATATATAACAGACTATTAAGCATACAAGTCTAGTGTACATTACAATACATTACATTACATTACACTTAGCAGACGCTTTTATCCAAAGCGACTTACAAAAGGAGGACATAATAGCTAACAGATGTGTAGAGAACATCAAAGGTACCTATGTAAAGAGATGGTTGGTACACTGGTTACACTGATGAAGGCCCTTGCCGAAACGTCTGTCTAACCCTGCATGTCTAACCCTGCAATGAATGTGTTTTAAAAAATAAAAGAAATCAAGAAGAAATTGAGTGCGATCCTCCATTTCCCATTGTTTGATGACTACAGTGACGCACCAACAAAGAAAGAGCGCGGTGTTTTAAAACTAACTTTTCTGTGAAGAGATGGTTGGTAGAAATTAGTTTTGTTAGTAAGTGTATTACTCCAGGGCACTGACACAAAAATATTGGCAAGTCATTCAACCCATTTGACTGTGATTTGCTGACACTACTGGTATTGGGCTCTATCGGTTCATGAACTATGGACATGCGGCAAAACAATGCATAACCAAGTAGTAATAACAATAGTAATCCGCTAGCTGATACTAATTAATACTACTTCTAAGCATGCAAAGATTTTCCCTCTGCATTGCCACTGTCTAGAGCTCTATAGCAACATGGAGATTATTATTTTAGAACAGAACTTTAGGTGTGATAGTGGAATTTCAGAAAAGGAACTGAAACGCTGGGATTTTAGGACCATGGACAGCTCCATTACACAACTAACAGTCTTCTCAAATGGTTAAATGCTATCTATCTAATAATTCTAAAACATCTAAATGTGTAATATAGCTGTGAGGCTTGCAATTATTTGTGCAGTCTATAGGGCTAACGTTTCCACAGTATTGTATGATAGTCTTTACTGTGAAAAGCAGTAAAACAGGAGAGAGCCAACCTAAGAGTTATAGAACAGGAGAACATATCACTGTCACTGTGATCAGACCCAATCTGAAACGGTGGGCTCATCTTCCTAAGGAAAAGAGAACGAGAACTTCGGGACTAACAGAGAACCATAGGGTGCTCTAAAGAACCAGGGACTAACACAGAACCCTGGGGGTTCTAAAAAGAACCCAGGGACTAACACAGAACCATAGGGTGTCCTAAAGAACCTAGGGACTACCTCAGAACCCTGGGTTTCCTAGAGAACCAAGGATTAATGCAGAGCCAAGAGTGTCCCAAAGAATCACAAGAAGAGATTGACATAAAACCCTGGATGTCAGTCAGTCAAAGCAAACTGGCTGCTTCATCCAAGTAGAGATGAGACATCTCCATGTAAATGTCCATTAAGCCAGTAGCACGCTGGTCTTGTCGGTGCTATCCTGAGGGGGTCCTATTCATAAGACTCTATAAACATTCATAAATGGTTATGCATAACGCTTAACAATGGTTGAAATTAGTATTCATAACTATTGATAGATACTCATGATTGCACTCATAAGGCAGATTAAGCTTGATAACCAAGAATGCACTGTGTCACTTGATGTTGAAATACAGCTTATGACAAAGCATTTCACAGCCTTAGGGCTACAGTCATTAGTATGCATAAATAGTTATAAAACACATTATATGGCTTTATGAATGTGTTTATAAAGTCTTGTGAATATAAGCTTCATAGAAAGTGTTACCATCATATTCAGTGTAACCATATCTGTGCAACATCTGGTGGTTGGTCAATAATCAGGTCAGATTTGACTACTCTCGCTGGCCACCTTGTGTGTCTCATTCTCATCTTCTCATTAATATTAGTGGAATTCCTGAACCATGTGGGCCGGCTTATTAAAGCGGCTATCAGGTCATGCTAACGGAGGCAGGTAGAAGCTTTAGGGCACCCATTCACCCCACAAAATAGTCTTAAACACCACTGCTTTGTATGTATGTCACAAGAAACTTTGGGCTTTGTGAAAAATAGTAATTCGGGCCCCTTGCCTTTAATAGTAGTGTTTATAGAGTCCTCAAAGGCCCCCCTGGTCAGTGCTGGACCCTTGGAATTGTCTCAACTTTTCTACTGCTGGTGTCGCCCCTGCTGTTTTGTGAGATTTATTTTTAAGCTGTTTTTAAATCCATACATTGTTACTTAGATTTGGCAAAATGTATACTCTAGTTTAACTAAACCACTCTCCCTGTGTCTCATACAAATCTGTTCCTGTTCCATGTGATTAATGTCATTATGTTTAAAATGCTTTTGATTCACCTGCTAGTTAGCTTAACCATGTGTGCTGATCCCATGTGCCACTTAGCGGAAGTGCTCGTATAATCGGCATAGTGCCTATTATCAGCCATTTCTGTTGCTGTTCCAAAAATAAGTTATCCCTGTGAAAACAGACAAATTAGGCTCCTGTAAACCTTTGGTTTGAGTAAGTGAACTTATGTTTATTTTAAAGTGATTTTGCATCGAAATGTTTGTCACCATCCGGCCAATTATAGACTTGGTTACGCTATGATTATAGTTAGCTGGACAGGTAGACCAAGGAAAGGCCTAAAGCCAGGAAGAGCTGGGGGCCTTATGGGGACACCATTGAGAGGTGGTTCCTTTTTGGGAGTGTGGGCTCAATGATTTGTACTTATTTTACTTTTCTCCTGTTAAGCATTTACACTTACTTTATCTTTTCAGGAGATTTAGATTTAATTACGCATTTATACTTATTTTATCTTTCCTTATGCTTTTATCTTATACTTATTTTACTTTTATCCTTTACACTTATTTTGTCTTTTGTGATTTTACATATTGTTCTTTGCTTTTGTTTTTGTTAAGCACATTGAACCGCTTCTGTGCATGAAATACGCAGAACAAATAAACTTGACGTGACTTGACTGGGATGAAGTGGAAGAAGGACTTTTAGAAGTAACTGTCTGCGCCCAAAATGAATCAATCCTCTCCGGCAAGGGAGAGTGGCTTGTCCAGCAGCCTTGCCATCAGAGGAGAGGAATCCTGAGTGAAGCAGATGACTTGAGGATTGAGGTTTCGATCTGACAGAGAGGTCCATGCTTCCCAGAAGTGTCCAGAAATCAGTAGGCGTGTCCTGCTTGGCCAGTGCATATACTGGAAGCCTGTTTTTCTAAAAATATAATATATATATAATATTTCTAGAAAAACAGGCTTCCAGTATATATATGCACTGGCCAAGCAGGATATATATTTACAGGTGAAGAAGAATGAAGACATAGACAAATACATCCAGTTCTGTTTTTACTGCTACAAATATTATAACTGAACACTACATATTTATTATTTAGTTCATGGGGAGTTTTGAAGATGCAGAGTTCAAATAGCTTACAGTTCAAATATTGCATCTTATTATTAAAGCTTAACAGACAATTTAAACATACCCTGTTCCTAAATAATAAGGATCTCGATAACCCTAACCCTGACTCTAACCTTAAAATTTTCTTAATCATGGCAAAACAGCTACTGATCTAGTAAATCAGTTTTGTGTAAAGCAAAGCTACTTTTACACTCTACTTTATGACACAAGCGTGCATACATCTTCTCTCATTACAGCCATAAGTGACCATACAGATTGCTGCTCAGTAACAATCATCACAATTTCTACAATCATTGTAGCTCTAAACCTGGTCCTGTTTTTTGTCCTTATGCCTAATAGAATAATCAATAACATAGACAAACATTTCATGATATTGTGTTTATATTTTGGTCTGACACACATACATTTATTTCCTTTAATTATTATTATTATTATTATTATTATTATTATTATTATTATTATTATTATTATTATTATTATTATTATTATTATTATTATTATCATTGCTGTTGTTGGTGGTATTATCATTATTATTATGTATTATTATTTTCTCTTGTTGATACTGAGTAGAAAAAAACGATCTATATTTTTGATCTGTTGTCATAAACAGCTAAGCAGCACTCCAAGCCAACAGACCCACCTTGCAACAAACAACAACCTTACAAGGGTTTCAAATGAACATCACACAATAATATTATTAGAATGTAAAAATTATGAGGATATTTGATTTAGAAATTTAAATGTCATTACAATCCCACTAGGTCAAATGTATTCTGCAGTAAGATAAATAACACGCTACTAAATGATTAACTAGACTGAGTTTGGTGCAGGATCATTGTATGACCATAAGGGGTGAACATGAGTCTTTTAAAACTCTGTCAGTAGATGGTGCTGCAGCTGTCATGTGCACACACACACACACACACACACACACACGAATATACACACACACACACACACACACACACACACACACACACACACACTAAAGACCATATGCCACTGAAAACAGGGCCAAAAGATGACATTTGGTTTGTTGTATGTTTTAAATACAGAGAAGCAGATTGTACTGTGGTACATAATATCAGGCACTCTTTCCCACATCAGAAAGGACTGACACATGTCTATGGTGCCTTACTGAACATTACCGGAGACTATGAATTATGCAGTGGAGAGAAAAGAGTTGTCACAGCACTTAAGACCACCGAGGCTGCAGCTTGCTTTACATGACCTGGCCCTGATTTTAGTCGAAGACCTGGCGTCTGAAGGGAAAACACTACCACATATTTCAAAACTTCAAGACTTCAAGACCTTTATTGTGATTGAACAGTTGCCTGTACAACTAAATTAAACAGCAAGGCCATAAAGGTGCAAGGTAAAAGTGTCAAAGTACTGTAGGAACAAAGGAAAGCATTGGAACAAAGGAAAGAAGAGAGTGTATACAAGGGCATGATAAATAATAAATAGCAAAAGGAAATTGGGCTATGTACGGAAGTTGTGAATAATAATATTGCACTATGAGGTAGGTATTGCACATTATGCTGTAGGTGTTGCACAGTGAGAAGTAGGGGGGAAAACCCATATTGAACAAAGTCAACAGCAGCATTGAGGTGACCAAAACAAATCTGACATTAGCCTACAATAGTCAGCAGCAGTAGTGAAGTGACAACATGACTATTCGGAGAGCAGTACTGTATATTTGGGCCGTCCATTCACTGAACCAGCCAACTCAGCAGCCAAGTAGATGAGCTCGTTAGTGAAATCACCTGCCCAGGTGCACTGGTAAAACATATACAAGGTGGGACGTTTACCTTTTAAAGCCTGAGTGAGTAGAGTACCCCACTTCTGTTGCTTGGACTAAAAGTACTCCCAACCATGAATTCTAGTTATTTGATAGGACAATGGTGATTTGAGTGATTTCACTTTTTCTCTCGTCTGGTTGAAATAATGTAGACTAGCTGAGTTATCTTGGAATAACCCAGCCCTCTGTTAAACATGTTAGCATGTCTGTTGCAAAGGTGGGAAACCTGGTTTCAGAATGTGAAAGTCATACCAGCCAGTCACTAAACACCGCTGGTCCTAGTTAGAACAAATCTTCTCCTAGTTACGTTAATTAGTGGGCTACAATTACTTTACTTATTTTAAGTGCACATGTACAACTAACAGAGGACTTGCTGAGTTAGAGCAATTGTAAGGGTCCATCATTGACAGCAAACCCCTTCAGGACTCCATCATCATTCTTCTTCTTCTTCTTCTTCTTATTATTATTATTATTATTAATAGTAGTACTAGTAGTAGCAGTAGTAGTAGTAATATATTATTATTATTATTATCATTATTATTATTATTATTGTTGTTGTTGTTGTTGTTGTTGTTGTTGTTGTTGTTGTTAACAAAAAGAAGAAGGACCCCACAAATCTATCTGGTGGCGCCTCTGTCTAAAGATGTTTTTCAGGGGGCAATGGGCATTAGGACTTTTTGGGCAGTAAGGACAAAAGACCTACTGTCTGGGGGTCAGGCAGCTAAGAGATATGTAAGAGACACTGTAACAGTAAAAGATACAACAATGGTGAATGGCCTTCAAATACTTCGTTTCCTAGGCTACCAAATTCCTGACATCATCTGATCCTATTTCTTCAGAGGCAACATGTTCTGCTCTGATTTTGGACATTGTGCATTTCAGCAGACACTAAGTGAACTCCAAATCGGAGAGGCATTCATTAGAATTTTTTCGACCAGGACAGGGGCGCCAGATAAGCGGGCCCAAAGCCATGTATCACTTCACGGCCTGGGGCCGGCCACCCGACAGGCGATGACTAGGACTTTTTCAGGAGTTATATAACAGATATCCATGTGCCATCTAGCGGATCATGTCGGTAATGCAACAAGACAGCATCGACTGACAGGATTGGTCACTGTTCTCGACACGCCCTCCCCCTGCAGGAATAAACTATCATTCAACCTGCCATCAAGCCGATTTATGCCATCCGTTAGGTATCAAATAGGTAGCCGAAATGTTGTTTATGCACCTGTGCACGCTTGTGTTTAAAATCTTAACACTGCCACTGCAGTTAGCGGAACTGGTGGGTCTATACTCACTATACAAGCGCGTATTTCCGTTTATGGTTTACAGAATTACCTTCACTTACAACAGTAAAATGAATGAACACAAACGGGAACTCTTCAGGTCTTTAGATAAATTTCGTCCGTCGAATGGCGACCTGCGGATTTTGGAGGTCGGCTGTGGCAGCGGGGCTAACTTTGAGCACTACCCGACTGGCTGTAAGGTGGTTTGCACAGATCCCAACCCACACTTCCAGACTTATCTGCAGAAGAACATGGCGAAAAATGACCACCTTGTTTACGACAACTTTGTGGTGGCGACCGGAGAGGACCTGCGTGGGGTACCTGATGAGTCAGTAGACGTGGTGGTGGGCACTCTGGTGCTGTGCTCTGTGAGAGATATCGGGCTCGTACTGAAAGAGGCGAAACGAGTGCTTCGACCTGTAAGTACATTGTAAATCTCTCTAAGCTAGTTGTTTTTCTGGCCTAATGTAGGGCAAATAGTTCATTGGGCGCATCGAAAATACCAGTCTGCATGCGATGAATAAATATGTCGTACTATATCAGGATTGGATAAGCAACCTACATGTGACACGACGAGATCAGATTAAAAAAAAAGTCTGTAGCTACAGGCGAATTTGCTTAAGCTCACAAAATTACTTTTTTCCATTTTGTGAAAGAGATGACACATTCTGCAGACTAATTGCTTCAGCTATGCAGATGATACAGACAACTTTTTCAAACGTATTATTGTTAACCAGTAGCCTCTCTTTATTCATTATACACGCCCTCAGACCTGTACAAATTGGCCTACACGCCCCCGAGTTCACGCACAGGGTAGCACGGCATAGACCAGAGTTCTGATTTCAACATATTGATTTCAACATAATGATATTCAACAGGCTTGCAGGTACCAAGTCACAAGACGTGCTGGCAGTTGTTTGTCTCCTCTCTAGGGCATTTTTGCGGTTATTGGTAAACTCCAAATATTATTGAACAGCGCAAAATACAGCACAGATCAGATCACACTGATTATTTTTGCAGGGTTGTGTATGCACATAAACATGAAGAGTCATGAATAGCCTTTGTTACTCTGTTGACTAATTTTCACAAGCGTGCATGTCTTGTACATTAGCCTGGTAAACCAGCCTCTTATAATGAAATGAAGTACGAGGGGCTGGTTTAAAAGGCTACTTGTACATCACAACACAGATCAGTTTGTCATGTCTTTTGCCATTCCAAAAAGGTGGATTAGTGAACCCAGCTAAGTTAACTCAGAGTGAGTTGTAAAGCCCTTAATAGAAGAGACTTAGAGGTTCATCCTTCAAACAAAACAAAGCCACAGGGGTCTGCTATTACTAGATTTACCACTTGCTCTGAGTTACATTTTACATTAATTACATTAATATGTTGGTAACCCCCAACCCTGATGTTTTTGTGTCTTTGGGGGGTACAGGGTCTTGATCATGGGGTACTGACCCCCACTACCCCCTGTAATTCAAACTATGGATCTCAACATGAGGTGTCAGGAGGGAAGTTTACCAACGCAGCATACTCGCTGCTCAGCTACAGTACCAGTTGACTACCGTTTGCACTCATTGCAACATTACAAGTGTCAACACTCACAACAACTGTCTGTCTACTGTACACAACCCATCAGCTCTCAGCCACTGTCCAGTGAAGAAAAAAACTTCCTCCTAGCCATTTCTTAGTATGACGTTACGGTGTTTTCGGGCCTAGCGTGTCTGTCGCCTCTCCTATTATATATTCCCCTCTGCTTGTAAAACTCTCCATCACCCTTACAACGTTATAGCTTGGTAAACCAGCCCCTTGTACTTAATTTCATTTTGTACAGAGGGTCTGGAGTGGCTGCCGTTGAAACTCATGTATGAGAACCGAGCAACCTCTAGCCAGTCAGCGAATAGAGGGATTGTTCGTGAGCCATGACATTGACTCTGTGTGCTACATTTGAATTGTAGTGCGTAGGCAGGCTAATTGCATAAGTGACGACTAGGAGTAGCGATTGGGTAAAGGCAGAGCCACAGTTTTAAACTTCAACAGAGTCCACACCTCCAGGAAGAAACTGTTTCTCAATGCAGTGACTCCAAACCCTCTGTACAAATTAAGTGAAATGAAGTACGAGGGGCTGGTTTACCAGGCTTGCAACGTTATGCTGTAAGTGTCAAATCTATGCCTACTGTGCGCGACCTATCAGCTGTCAGTCACTGGTCATCTGGACAACTCCCATAGTCACAGCAATCTCACAATATGACGTTAAGTTTTTTAATGTTATATTATTATTAAATTATTATATCCCCCATGCTTGTAAAACATGACCCAAACAGCAGCCCTCAGGAGAAAAACAGAGACAAAGATAGACCAGCAGGTCTGGCATGGTACTCTTTTAATAGGCACTGTACTTTCCCTAATTTTACAGCCCTTATCTTCACCTGTTGGCCAGAATAAACACAGAGATGGCCTGCTGGAGCAAAGAGCGACAGAGTGTCTGATTACAGGAGGAATAGCTACATGCGTATGTGTGTGTGGCACAGTGCAGCTGTAGCACTATAATGTGGTACATGCACTTTATGCACACAGTGTAATGGTCACAGGTTCATGTATTTCTGAGATTGTTTTCTGTTGTTTAAACCTGAGCATTTTTTTTTGAATTGGTGAACATTTGTGTGTGTGTGTGTGTGTGTGTACTTAATACAACTGTAATCATATAATGCGATGATAGCACATCATACACAAAATGTGTCAACTATTCATTTATGACTGTTTGATTTTGCTGTTGACCGAGCCTGTGTGTGTGTGTGTGTGTGTGTGTGTGTGTGTGTGTGTGTGTGTGTGTTTCAGGGCGGTGCCTTTTTCTTCCTGGAGCACGTGGCCTCAGACAGATCCAGCTGGACCTTCTTCTTCCAGCATGTTCTGCAGCCACTCTGGTATGTCATCACACACACACACACACACACACACACACACACACACACACACACACACACACACACACACACACACACACACACACACACACACACACCCACACACACACACACACACACACACACACACACACACACACACACACACACACACACCCACACACACACACACACACACACACACACACACTCCACAGCAGAACTATATAAATAAAGAGTAAGATAAAGTAAACAGCTGTTACGCAGTTAGATACTACAAGATTTATGCACTCATGCAGATAGTGTGACTGGATTTTTTTATCTGAAACTTATCATTTGAATAGTATTGCTGAGAGCCAAAGTTGCAAACAAAGTTATGAAAGTTGCAAACAGAGTTACAAAAATATTACTAATTTTTGTACGGCTAATTCACCAGGCTGTGCAAGTGGAACTGATCCTCCGTGCTTTAGTATGTTTACTAAAAGGCTGACGCTGACATTGACGAATGCTGAACTGTGTTTTCCTAAAGCACGCACATCTTCCTCAGGTAATCTGTGTGCTGGACCAAAAAGCAAAGTCAAAGAGCAGAAACAAAGTCCGCAACATCAGAGTGGTCCCACCAAAGTTTTTAATGATAACATTTCGGGCATGTGCCCTTCATCAGACATCCGATTAAGGACTCATGCCCCAAAGGAGTGTTCTTTAAAGTTTATCTAACCGAGGACCACTCCCCCATCTGAGGCTAACAGGGCTATGTAAATGCATGAATTGGTGCAACATCACAGTCCTAACTAGGGAATGGCATGAAGTTGATATGTCGTTTAAACACATTGCGCATAGCATAGGTAGCTTAAGAAACCTGAAAAAAAAATTTTTTTCCCACAACTGCTTGTGGTCCACTTGGGATGTGTTGTGGACCACCAGTGCTCCACGGACCACAGTTTGACAAACACTGATCTATAGGATCATGCATATAAAGACTGATCTATAGGATCATGCGTATAAAGACTGATCTATAGGACCATGCGTATAAACACTGATCTATAGGATCATGCGTATAAAGACTGATCTATAGGATCATGCATATAAAGACTGATCTATAGGACCATGCGTATAAACACTGATCTATAGGATCATGCGTATAAAGACTGATCTATAGGATCATGCATATAACGACTGATCTATAGGACCATGCGTATAAACACTGATCTATAGGACCATGCGTATAAACACTGATCTATAGGACCATGCGTATAAAGACTGATCTATAGGATCATGCATATAACGACTGATCTATAGGATCATGCGTATAAAGACTGATCTATAGGATTATGCGTATAAAGACTGATCTATAGGATCATGCGTATAAAGACTGATCTATAGTATCATGCGTATAAAGACTGACCTTATACTCTTGTCCTGTCAGGTACTACTTTGGTGACGGCTGCGAGACCACTCGTACGACGTGGGAGTTCATTGAGAATGCGGGCTTTAGCCAGCTGAACCTGCGACACATCCAGGCTCCCGTGACCTATGTCATCAAACCCCATATTCTGGGCTACGCCGTCAAATAACTGTCTTAATCATCATCATCATCATCATCATCATCATCACACCACAGTGTGCGCACGCACACACACACTATCGCATCATCTGCACAATCACTAAGCTAAGCAGACACATTCTAACGTGTAAAACTTTAGTTTTCCCAAGCTGCTCTCTTTCAGCATCTCTTTCCTTTTTTTTTTTTTTTAACTGTGATGGCTTTTCTTCCTCTCTGTTTTTGGTCTATTCTGTGAATAGAGGCTACGACATGGCTGCAATATTTCCTATGTAAAGTTGACTCCAATTCATGAATTCGCTGTAAGACGTTTAAAAAGCTCAAACTTTTTTCATTTAGAATTTACTATTCTTCATTTGAATCTCCCAACACCATTGCTGGTGTAGCTATTGAAAGACTGTTGATCCATTCTGCAACCTCACTACCAACACTTCTTGCACAAGCTTTTTATAACTGAGATGAGGAAAAAGCAGGATTCATGTTTTACATAGGGCAAGATGTACAGTATTGTTGACAAAAAGGGAGAGAACATGCTAACTTTAAGAGCTAGTTTTATTATTAGACCAACAATGGCACTGCTGTGTGATGTGATTTTGTAATCTAGTGGTCGCACATTTTCATAGCAATTAAATGTGTTTTCTTTGATTGTAATGCACTATAGTGTTAGACAAATTATACCAAATTCTCATCGCTGTCCTCAAGGTACCTGTCCAGTGTGCCCGCTCAAAGAATGCCATGTTTTTGGCATAGTACAGACCAACCAATCAGCATGAGGCTTAGGTTGAACAGTAGTTCATACCAGCCAATCAACAAGAAGCTTAGACTGAGCAATAGATCATACCAGCCAATCAACAAGATGCTCAGTCTGAACAGTAGATTATACCGGCCAATCAGCAAGAGGCTTATGGTCCAACACTGTGGCAAAACTACTGAATGCAAAAGTGTCTCTTGAGTTGCAACACCAAACAATGTGCTGACAGCATTATGGTTTTAACTGTTTTTACATTTTGTGTTGCCACCTTTTATTGTTTGTTTGAGATGAGATGACCAATAAAGTGTATTTTTTGATAGCGTATTTATGTTTTGTCTCCAGAATGTTGTTATGGCCATTTGAAATGGCCACTAAATAGCTACTCGTTATTGTAGGCCACAACATGCCTGAGTATAAATCATATTTGATTAAGGTGTTTTTAATTAGCAGTAGGTGTTTACATGATTTGGCTCTGCAGGAATGTCTAAACAGTCTAAAAGGGCTGGCAGAGGCAGGAGACAGCACATGCATGCAGTGCACAGGAACATTGTGCAACACTTGCTTTCAAGTCTTGTCATTGCTAAATGAAGAACAAAGTCACAAACACTCATTTTCACACTTCTGATGGTTTAACACGCAGGGTGTCTGCTGTAACACCCAACTGGGTAGCTTCCCCAAATTACTGTAGGGACATCCTAGCCTGGTAAACCATCCCCTCGCACTTCATTTCATTTTGTACACCGGGTCTGGCAGTGCTTTCATTGACATTGCTGGCAGAAGGCAGATTACATGTATCTCGTAGTGTGTGTGTTGGGTGTGTGCCTGAAGTTTCCCTGCTCCTGGAAACCTACTCAAGGCGCATCTATCTCCTTGCGTGGGTGTGGGAGGGTGTGCCTGAAGTTTCCCTGCTACAGAAAACTTAGTCAAGGCACATCTATCTCCTTGGATTTTCCCTCCTGGTGTAAATCCTAGGCTGCGCTAACACTGCTATGTCTTTGTTTACTTTATGTTCCTCTACAGTTCTGTTAGCTTGTTTACGTCCTCCTTTTGTAAGTGGCTTTGGATGGTGTCTGCTAAATGTAATATAAGGCACTGCACATGTCCTTTCTGTTGCTGAGAGAGAGTGAAGTGCCCTCTAGTGGTCAAAACATCACCTCAGAATCAGAATCAGAATTAGAATCGGAATCATGCATGTTATATTTTTTGCCAAGTCAGTATGCCAGACGAGGAATGCCTGACTGTTACAGCTGGCACATAACATCCCAAATGGGTATTAAATAACAGGCCTGAATAATATAGCCACTTCTTGATGCTAAATATGTCAGTGGTAGTGTGGTGGAGTGCCACAGGTACTACTCCAGTACCAGTACATTTTATAGATTCATTACATGCAAAGTGAGATATTTCAAGCTTTTTTTGTAGTTGACATTTTGCTGATTATGATTTACAGCTTATTAAAACCTCAAACCCAAAAACTCAGAAAATGAGAATACTGTGAAAATCTTCAGTATTGTAGGCTCAAAGTGTCATACACTAATCAGGTAAGTAATGCAAAACACTTGCAAAAGGGTCCTGAGCCTTTAAACATTTCATCTTTAAAGTTGAGTTACAACTGAAATGCATGCACTTTTTCAGGATATTCTAATTTTCCGAGTAGTACCTGTATCACTACAGCTGAGGATGTGCTCTGACTGCCATTCTAAAGAGCAGTCGCTCTTTGTCAACGCTCTTTGGCGTTGTGGTCAGAGTACATGTTTTTTACCTTGGAGGTTTTTTACCTTGGAGATCTGTCTGGGTTTGAGGTCAGGTGGACTGACACCCTTTTGCTACAGGTAGGGTGTTTGTTCGTTGCATGATTGCCAAACATTGTGTGTACAGTAGGTAATGCCGTTATAGTGTGTAGGCAAACTCTGGTTCCACCACCTGTTCCACTGTTTTAATGATGCATTATACATTGGTGCTTAGTGTTTTAGATGTCCAGGATGTCATGGAGTTTCTAAAGCATTCTTGCACACACACAAACACACACACACACACACACACACACACACACACACACACACACACACACACACACACACACACACACACACACAGAGACAGACAGGATGCAGGGTTCCACACCAAAATAAAAGACCAGGACACAGCGTTCACCCTGGACATTGCCCTTTAATTCACCTCTATTCATCCACTTCAGTTCACTTTCTCTCAGCTCTGTTCTGATACATATCTGGCCCTACACGACTATAAATACAGAATAAGTACATTTCACAATGACCATGCACAAAGATGTATTGTTTTAAACTAATATTTTAAACAATATTTTGTGCATAACAGTACTGTTTGGACAGTAGTTACATGAGCTTAGGACAGAGAGAAGTATGAGAAAATAAGTGATTCATTTAAATGTGTACAAACAGAAGAAGTGTTGTTAGTGTTCCTGTTGGCATGTCCATATTGTAGCTTAAAACAGCACATGGCTTTTGATTCGTCTAACAGTAGAAATCCTTAATGGGAAAAAAAAAAACATTTTTGTCTGTGATATCGTTGTTGAGAAGCAGGGATGCACCGATACCTCTTTAAAAAGTTTGCCTTGCAGAATTGTGTGTGTTTGTACGTGCGTGTTTTCGTGTCTGTGTATGTTTGTGTAGGAAAGGGGCTTTTTATATCTGTTCTATATACAGGTCAATTACATTCATTACAACATATACATATAAATACAATGCATCACTACTGAATATTAAGGACTCGCACAAAATAAAAAATGCAGATCATATGTGGCTGGGGCTGTTAAGGGTCACCATGGAAATGATATTTAAAAAAGGATTTCACATGACCACGCCACCATGGTGCCAAACAAGTGAAGAACGGGTCCATGCCACATCACCAGCTACTCAGGGCCAATCAAATTACAGGTGTTCACTATGTAGGTCCTAGGAAAATTACAATTGAGGACGGATTGCTCTGAACTCATGTAGGACTTGATCGGTGCATCCCTGTAGTTGATGCTTGAGGACCCTTTTGAGGACAGCTCCACCTGGCCCTGGCCCTGCAATGTGAACTGTCCCCTTCTGTGCCACTCAGAGTAGGGATGAGTTCTGCGCATGGGTGCTAGTCAGGGCAGGGATGAGTACTTTGCAGGGTGGCGCGGGGGATGAGTACCTGAATCGGCTTCGGTCAGTCTGCCTTAGTGCCTATGCAGACTGAGGCATTTGTAAACAATGGCACTCGTTCCCGAGAGCGAGGGCCTTCACATTGTCGAGGTGTGTTATCTGCGAAGGCCGTGCAACGAGTGGAAAGGTTTAAATAACCAACGAACAAATAAACAAAAAACCTAACTCCTCCCCTTTGGTTAATATTCCAGCCAATCTCAATAAAATTACACATTGCAGCATTGTCTCTTGGTACAGTACATTATGCTCAGTAAGAACAAAGAATAAACACCCACACAATGTCCATTTTGCAAGCAACTATTTTATTTTCACACGTTTCGGTCCTCAGCCCTTCGTCAGGTTGGTTTAAGCAAAATAAAATAAAATAATAAAATAAACCTGCCAAAGGTCTGAGGACCGAAACCTGTTTTGAATAAAACCGTTGCTTACAAAATGGTCAGTGTGCAGGAGTTTTATTCTGAGTTCTGATCTCTCTTCTGACCTTTTGGTTATCTCCAACGCACCTGTTCTTCAGAGGTGTGCAAACGTTCTATTTCCTTCACATCGTTCTTATCCAACAGTAGCCTCTGCAGAAAACACCTACTGATGCACAGATCCCACCTGACGAACCAAACGCACAGGAAACTGCCCACACAGTCAGCAACCTCAGAGACCACTAACTGTCTGTGCAGTTCACAAAACGACAGACAACCTACAAATTCAACCACACATATGATTTAAAAAAAAGTCAATTGGCGTTGTGATCATTTGGCAAATGCACCCCAAAGCTGACATGCTGATGGGGCAGAGACTGTGAAGGAGTAAACTGATCCATGGAGCACGTGCTGTACTCTCAGCCCGTGTTGGGAGAGTCGCACTGTCGAGATGCATAGTTAGACTGCAGGGCAAGATTGGAATGTGCCTCTGTACTGGTAAGCGTTCCATGACTTCCGAGCATTAATGAACATCAATACACGTTTAACATACACTTCACTTACACTCAGTCAGACACTTTTTGTTCAGATTCGCCCCTTTTTTTCCCCTTATTCTGACAAAAATAAACTTCATTTGTTAGAACTCGGCCTCTAATAAGGATCCCTACATTATTTACCAGTCGGACAGTCTGGACCATGTGATTTTTTGATCCAGAAAGAGATGATCTCGCGAACACACACCGGCAGCCATTTTGTACCATTTCATTCTCCACTTAAAAAAACCACTTCACTCACTTTACACAACTATCAACATTAGCCACAGCCGTTAGTGACATCTCCTCTTCTCCCTGTCCTGTGCGGTGCTCTCCTTCATTCCCCTCTGCAGATGAGGGGGGGTTCACATTTTACATTGTTTCCCCTCGGCAGAGGAGAGCTTCGTGTTTTATACTGTGGGGAAGGATCGTTGTCCTGTGCTGGCCTCAGGCTCCCCTCCCTCACCCCATCGTCCTCAGTGCTGATGTTTGTGTCCAGCCGGCGCCCCCTGGTGTTGGGAAACGCGTCCTGGGCCGCTCACATGTTGTAGGCCACGTAGATGGGGTCCAGCTGGTCGGCCAGGAAGGAGTCCCGCAGGTGCATGCGCTGCTTCTCCCCGCGCGAGTTGATGGGGATGACGCCGGGGTCCACCACCACCACCACCCCCACAATCAGGTGGTGCTCCTCCAGCACCACGCTCGTCACCACGGGCACCAGGTCCAGCGCGTCCTGCTCAGAGCCACACAGCTCCGACACCACCACCAGCAGGTTGGTCCAGGTGAACACAGCACTATACACACACACACACACACACACACACACACACACACACACACACACACACAAATACAGTTGAACATTAATACAAACAGACACACGTGCACGCCAAAGACATATAGTAGGTGAGCCTTTAAGCATCTCAGTAGAAATACATTTAGTCATTTTAGCATATACCTTTAAGCTTAGTAGAAATAAACATATTTATTTTAGTTTTTATGCGTTTAAGCATCTTAGTAGAAATAAACGTATTTATTTTAGATTATATGCCTTTACGCATCTTGGTAGAAATAAACATATCTGTTCAGTCTATGAAACATACACACGGGTAAATAAGATGGAGCTGTATTCTCCTTATGGATACAAATCCCCTCCACACCTCCTCAACACACATAGGTGAGCCGTTTGGCATCTCAGTAGAAATAAAATTAGTCATTTTACTTTATATGCGTTTAAGCATCTCAGTAGAAATAAACTTAATTCATTTAGTCTATGAAACATACAGGTAAATGAGATGGAGCTGTATTCTCCTCATAGATACAACGCCACTAAACCCCTCCTCAACACACACACACACACACATGCACACACGTACACACAGGCACCAACACACACACATACCTCTCTGCGATGCTGCGGTGAGCACGTGACACGCTGGTCTCGATGTCAATGGGGTGATACCTGAGGCCCCTGAGTTCCAGCGTCTCGTCCAGGGAGCCCACCACAAACAGGGCATCATGGGGGCCTGCAGGGGGGGAGGCGGCAGAGAGCACAGCTGTGTTATAGACTTACTGTGCGTTCACACTAAACGCTACTAAAGCTGTAAAATCACCAGAAGTCATTCACCCTCTGTGGGCAAGTGCGACAAAAGCGACTAAAGCTGTAAAAGTGATGAGCTACAAAAGTTGAGCGACTAGAGCGATTAAAACAAGTTGAAGACAGCTGAACGATGAATGAACGATGAAAATTACCTATGATACTTTTTGGCTGTAAAACACTGACAACCAATCGGAATGTAGACGTCCTTTAAAAGGATAAGCAAAATCGAGCGTTCGAATCTTTCACATCATGGGCAACTTGAGCAACAAAAATGAACAGAACTACTTTAGCAGCTATGCTTTTTAAGCTACCAAAGTTTTACAGCTTTAGTGGCTTTTAGTGTGAATACGCAGGCATGACCTGGATGACCTCAGGAAGGCACTGGCAATACTCTGCAGGGAGTTTGTGCCTCTAATTTCATGTAGAAGATATAGAGTTCCTACACACAGGACTGAAAGACATACACTCTCTTTGTCTGTGCTGCTGTTAATTTACTAAAGTATTGATGATATCACTGATGGATTTTACTATTTTCTGCTCTGACCATTACACTTTTCCCAATCCCCCCATGTAGTAAACTTGCACTGTAGTGTATTGTGTTCTGGTCTGTGCTGTACTGTGTATTGTATTGTATTGTATTGTGTATTGTGTTGTATTGTATGGTGGATGGTCTGTTCTGTATTATGTAAAGGTCATTGTCCTCATGCTGGTATTTGACTCCAATGTTGTATCTATTAATTTATTTATTTTTCCTGTGTTCTTTGTAATGCCTGGCTGCAACTTAATTTTCCCTGGCGGGATAATAAACTTGACTTAAATTGACTTAATATTAGACTTATTAGGCCTGTATATTTCAGTTCATCATTGAAATACTACTTCTTCTATTACTATAGAAAATGTAACCAACTTGTGATTTAAACTTCTATATTTTGTTTCATCATGAAACCATGGAAGTACATGGTGTAGCTTGGCAACTAGAAATATGGAACTAATGACTAGGTCTTGGCATTAGCAATAGTTAATTTATAACCCAGGTCTCCGGGGTACCAAGCATGCACTTTGACCACAATGCCAAAGAGCCAGGCTCGTTGCAATGGCAGTCAGAGCACATTCACATCCATAGTTATGGTGATCCATCACAACCCTGCATTTTCAGAAAGTGTGTGGTGGATAGAAACAGTGCTACAAATAAGTGTGTTTCTGGTACCTGGCCACTGTGTCGTCCTCTCTAGACTATTTCATCATCGAGATACAGCTTCTTAACAGACAAAAAAGAAAGGCTCGGCTTCATTTTGTAGTACATGCCCTTCACGTCATGAGGATCTGCATCAAGGGCTTAATGGAACAGACTGAGACTTTAAATACACACACACACATACATACACACACACACACACATACGCAGACACACAAACAAACACACACACACACACACACACACATACACAGACACACAAACACACACACACGTACACACACACACACACACACATACACACACACATACCTCCAGTGGAGTCGGTGAGCTCTGTCCTCTTGATAAAGCCCAGGTAGCCGGTGCGAGCCCACTGGGTGTGTGGGTCTCCGAAGCTAAGGCGCACGTTGAAGTGGTCGGCCTGCAGGTTCTCCTCGCCGTAGATGGTGTAGTATCCCACCGCAGAGTGGGGGCTGTTCACCCAGATCTACTCGAGCAGCAAGCGCATATTAATGCTAAATTGTAGTAAACAACAATTAAACTAACATGACATTACAATGTAACTGTTCACCCAGATCTAGTCAGGCACCGAGAATATTTTAATGCTAAATTTCAATAAACATTCATTAAACTAACATGACATTACAATGTAGCTGTTCACACAAATGTAGTCAAGGCATTGAGCATATTTTAATGCTAAATTTCAATAAATGAACTTAACTAACGCCACATAGCATGCCATTACAATGTGACTGTTCACCACGATGTAGTCAAGCATCAAGCACATTATAATGCTAAATTTCAATAAATTAACTAAACTAACGCCACATAGCATGACATTACAATGTAACCGTTAGCTTATTACTGTATGTCTAATGAACTGTACTGTAATGTACCATACTGTAATGTAACAGAAAAGAAACTGGCTTATGTTGAATAAATAAACCCCAATGACATTACACGATGTCACAAAACAACACTATTTAACACACTTTAAAACGTAATCTGATCTAGTCTAATCTAATGCAATAATAATAAGTAAAGCAACTTTAAATCCTTGCACTATTATATGGATTGTAATGCACTGCAACACACTATAATGTTAGAGCACACAACTATTCCAGCTGGCTCATGTAGGGCTTGCAGAACTTAATGTGGACTCGTGCCTATGCCCCCCCCCCCCACCCAAAAAAAAACACACACACACACACACACACACACACACACACACACACACACACACACAACCACACACACACACAACCACACACACACACACACACACACACACGCACACACACGCACACAGTCTTTGTGTGTGACAGGATGTGGGCCTTGTCTCTATGACTACTCTATGATTAATTAAATCTGAGACAAATGTTAATTTCATGGTGAGAGAGAAAAACATTTACTTGTGTTACAAGAGCCATATTTCAGTGATTTAGGACTCTTTCCCATACACAGGCACATGCACTTTCTCTCTCTCTTTCTGTCACACACACACACTCATACTCACACATACATACACACACACACTCTCACAGCTTGAAGGTCACACACACACTCTCTCTCTGCGCACACTCGCACACACATACACACAGACACACACACACCTTTCCTAAGTGGAAGTCTCCCAGTGGGCCACACACACACACACCCAGACACACACACACCTCTCCTAAGTGGGAGTCTCCCAGTGGGCCACACACACACACACACCCAGACACACACACACCTCTCCTAAGTGGGAGTCTCCCAGTGGGCCACACACACACACACACCCAGACACACACACACCTCTCCTAAGTGGGAGTCTCCCAGTGGGCCACACACACACACACACCCAGACACACACACACCTCTCCTAAGTGGGAGTCTCCCAGTGGGCCTCGGGTCTCAGGGTTCACGATGACGACTCTCACACCGGGAAGAATCTACGAAATCCAGACAGAGAGAAAGAGGGAGGAGAAAAAGAAAAAATGGAGGTGGAAAGATAGAGAGAGGAGTGGGAGAAAGAGCAAGAGAAAGAGAGAGAGAGAGAGAGAGAGAGAGAGAGAGAGAGAGAGAGAGAGAGAGAGAGAGAGAGAGAAAGGGAGAGAGAAAGAGAATAAGAAAAAAAGAAAGGGATAGAGAAAGAGGGGGGATAGAAAGAGAAAAAGACACAAAGAGGGGGTAGAGAAAGAAAGAGAAAAGGTGGAAGGAAGGGGGTGAGAGAGAGAGAGCAAAAGAGAGAGAGAGAGAGAGAGAGAGAGAGTAGGAGGCAGATAATGTAAGATGAAGAAAGCCAAGGAGGAATGTAAACTGTGAAGTGGAAAGTTTGTGCTCACGCTCACCATTCCTGACTCCATGAGAGGAAGAGACTGGGGGGCTCCCCTCTCCACCAGCCGAACCCTGTTACACACACACACACACACACACACACACACACACACACACACACACGCACACAAACACACACACACACGCACACACGCACACACGCGCACACACACACACACACACACATACATACACATAAAGCAAACCACACGTTAGGGAACATTCATGTTACAGCTGTGTGCATAGAATACTGTAATTGCTGTAGGTATTCTGTAAGAAGGTAAAGTTCTTTGCCGCCACCTCGCCATTATTTCCATGGAAACAGTCACCTTGAACGCCGTTATCCTGCTTATCTCCTCTTTGCATATAGGAAATATTTTAGTCCACAATTCCCTTTGTATAAAATATGTATAGACTACCAAAATAACCGGTAGAGCGTGGAATAGACATTATTTAACCAGTAATTTGGCTACTAGAGTTGTTATGGCCACTGATTATTGATATGGAACAGCAATTTAACTTTTCTTTTGAGATCTACTTCAAAGGTAGCCAGGTCCTAGAATGTTAATGCTCAGCTCATCAGCCAGCTTTTTTGTATATTAAACCATTACTCATCTTTGTTGTGGCTGACCTGTAAGTCAAGCCCTTACCTGTCATGCCTGAGGGATTTCATATCCACATACACAGTAGATGGATCTGGTCCAGTTGTCCCCTGTGACACAGAGACAGCGAGAGGTCAATACTACAGCAGCCATAGTCAAGGTCAACCAGAGGTCACTACTACAGCAGGCATAGTCAAGGTCAGCCAGAGGTCAATACTACAGCAGCCATAGTCAAGGTCAACCAGAGGTCACTACTACAGCAGGCAAAGTCAAGGTCAGCCAGAGGTCAATACTACAGCAGGCATAGTCAAGGTCAGCCAGAGGTCAATACTACAGCAGGCATAGTCAAGGTCAGCCAGAGGTCAATACTACAGCAGGCATAGTCAAGGTCAGCCAGAGGTCAATACTACAGCAGGCATAGTCAAGGTCAGCCAGAGGTCAATACTACAGCAGGCAAAGTCAAGGTCAGCCAGAGGTCACTACTACAGCAGGCATAGTCAAGGTCAGCCCTCGGCAGTGTCCCTCACATGATTAATAGTTTGACCACTGACTGCCTTGGACCTCCAAAACATCCACTGTCTGACTCCTAGGTCATATACAACTAAAATAACTAATAATAAAATAATGATAAATACTAATTTTGAAAAGAAAATGAAAGTGTAATCAGAAGTCACACTCAGCACAGTCCAAGATGTTTCACAAAATTAAAACGAGAAAAAAAAATGGTATTAGAAAAAAAAAAAAAAACGCCCAAAGTTGATCTTTACTGAGGAGTATTCTGGCCTACAAAAGCAAAGCGTAGTAACTACGTTAACATAGAAACTGAGAAAAATGCCTTTAAAGTTGTCATACTGCCCATTCTAACATGTTGTAGGTATAACAGTGGTGATGCTTTTATGTACTTTCTTAATAGGAAGAAGGATTTAGTCACAAGACAAAGGAAGTGTTATACAGTCAATTTCCAGTCTAAACTCAATTTGACAAAATATGTAGTTACTGCCTTTTGGCTTTGTAGGGCAGTACTGCAGGTTGCGCCCCCTAGTGGGCAAGTACCTGTAGGCAGATGGCGAGGTTGACCCTGGAGCCGAAGGTGGTGCTGACGGCGCGAGAGGAGAGGCCCAGGTCCTTGAAGAGCTTGGAGAAGGAGTGTGTGAGGGCCAGCCGAGGCCTCTCCTCCGCCACCACCACACACGAGCGCACACACGACAGGTTCACACCCCGCGCCTGCAACACACACACACACACACACATGCACACACATACACACACACACACATGCGCACACACACACACACACACACACACACACACACACACACACACACACTTACATAAACACACACACATACATACATACTGTGTCACCTCTGCTGGACTTTCAGAGGTGATTTGTTGATAGACCACTGTTTGGGTACACAGTCAAAGACGATACTGCTATCATCAATACATTTGTGTGCACAAAAACAAGGTGACACATGAGTAGTGTGTTTGGTGTGTGTGTGTGTGTGAGAGAGAGATAGAACGAGTGAAAGATAAAGAAGGGGGAAAGAAAAAGAAAGTGTTTGTTAAGAGGAAGATAGAAAGAGTGTGTGTGTGTCTGAGTGAGTGTGTGTAACAGAGCGAGACAGAGAGAGAGAGTGTGTGTGCATGTGAGTGTGTGTAACAGAGAGAGATAGAGAGACAGAGTGTGTGTGCATGTGTGTGTGTGTGCGTGCGCATGTGAGTGTGTGTAACAGAGCAAGACAGAGAGACAGAGTGTGTGTGCATGTGAGTGTAACAGAGAGAGATAGAGAGAGAGTGTGTATGTATGTGTGTGTGTGTGTGCATGTGAGTGTGTGTAACAGTGTGTGTGTGCATGTGTGTGTGTGAGTGTGTGTAACAGAGTATGAGAGAGAGAGAGAGACAGTGTGTGCATGTGAATGTGTGTAACAGAGAGAGTGTGTGTGTGTGTGTGTGTGTGCATGTGTGTGTGTGTGAGTGTGTGTAACAGGGAGAGAGTGTGTGTGTGTGTTTGACCTTCAAGCTGTCGGTCTGTCCCCCCAGGCCCTTGGTGCAGAGCTCCATGACGCTGTAGGAGCAGAAGGTGTCTCGGATGCGGTTCTGGGACAGCGCCGTCATCCACAGCGCCAGAGACAGCTCCAGCTCCGCAGGGGGGATCAGCACTGACTGGTGCCCCGAGTACACGCTAGCCGCACAAACACACACACACACACACACACATTTGCAAGCACACACACACACGCACGGGCACTCACACACACATATGCAAGCACACACAAACACGCACGCACGTGCACACACACACACACACACACACACACACATACACACACACACATACACATATGCGTGCATGCACACAAACACACACACACACACAGGCATACACAGACATACACACACAACACACACACACACACAGGCATACACAGACATACACACAACACACACACACACACACACACACACACACACACACACACACACACACACACACACACACACACACACACGTAAGAAAGGAGAAATTCAACATACTTGCAAAATGCAAGACTATTTACTATTGTTACCACCAAAAATACAAATGGCAGTAAAGTAAATGCAAAATTAACTTAAAAATAAAAGTATGTACACTGCTGGGGTAACATAACTTATATTCTTGTATTCTGCAGTTAGCAGGTCACTGAAACTAGGTATTTTTTGCACAGTAAAAAAATAACAAGTATAATTTAAACATAAAAAAACAACACATTTAAAGTCTGTCTCTGCCCACGGCTCATTAGGTGGATCATTTGTGTACCTTTATTACAAGTTTTAAATGGTATAAAATTTGGGTTGTAGCTGAATGCCCATTGGAACTATGGTGTGGTGTGGTGTTATATGAGGATGTAATATGATGGTGTCATATCAGGGTGTGCTATGAGGGTGTTACGTGAGAGTGTTATATGATGGTGTCATATCAGGGTGTGCTATGAGGGTGTTATATGAGGGTGTTATATGAGGGTGTTGAATGAAGGTGTCATATGAGGGTGTGATATGAGGGTATTATATGAGGTTGTGTTATATAAGAGTGTTATATGAGGGTGTTATATGAGGGTGTTATATGAGGGTGTTGAATGAAGGTGTCATATGATGGTGTGATATGAGGGTATTATATAAGAGTGTTATATGAGAACATTACATATGGGTGTTATATGAGGGTGTGCTTTAAGGGGTTTGTCACCTGGCAAGACACCACAGCACGAAGCCCATGCCGCAGTAGGGGTCGAGGCAGATGGCGATCTGGCGCGAGGAGTACAGCTCACACTGCAGCTTTATGGAGCGGCACAGAGCCGTCACAGCCGTGTGGGTCATCTGAGGAATACACACACACACACACACACACACACACACGCACACACACACACAGTTTACATTGGTCAATTGTATGTGGTTACTATGGATAAAACAAGGAAAGACAGCTATTTACTATTGTGAGCTATGTAAATTATGTTGGCTCTGTTTGCTTGTAATTGAGAAGCAAGAGACTATAGATGTGTGTGTGTGTGTCACACAGGAACATTATTGAGTGACACAAAGCTGTTACAGTTGTATTGGACTGTATCTGAGGGAGACACAAACGCACACTGAAGCATTACAGAGCAACACAGCAGTCACAGCCATCTGAGGAATGGGATCACCAACGACCAGAGTCAGTAGTTAGTCTGGTGTGTGTGTGTGTGTGTGTTTCTGTCTTACCTTAACCCCAGTGAGCATGCCTGTTGTGGACACACTGAAGTCCAGGTATGCGATTACATCTGGAGAAGGGGGCTTGTAAATGTGAGGTGGTCGCTTGCGAGGAAGGTCATCTATAAGCAGGGACAGAAACAATTTATCAATCTCTATGTTTGAAGGTGTGTGTGGTGTGCGTGTGTGTGTTTGTCTGCCAGAGTCTTAATGTCTGTGTGTGTATGTGTGTGTGTGTGTGTGTGTGTGTGTGTGTGTGTGTGTGTAGAGGGTGTGTGTGCAGAGGGTGTGTCTGCACCTGTGTCTATGATGACGGGCCAGGTTTTAATGTTGACGGAGGCAGCAGCCTCTTTGGAGCGGAGAATCTTCACCAGGAACTGGGTGGTGAGAATGCCAGCCGCCTTACACACCTGCAGGGGAAAGACACGCCACGCAGAGGTCAGGCAACAGCACCAACACACTGCCATCACAGAGATATTGTTTCCTTTTAAAGTTTAATTATTAAGAGTTATTTCTACACCCCAAACATTCCATACCATACCTGGTTATCTCCTTGTTATCTGAGCTTTGCCAGCAACTAATGGTCTATGATTATTTTTTTCAAGAACATTTAGAGTTGTAAGTTATGACACATAACTATATCAGTATTTGTGTTAAGATCTCAATTTTATGAATGCTTTAACATCTAAACATGTTAAAAACATCCTTGACAGCTAATGCACAGGCTAGCTGGAAGATGCTTGAAGGAACCAACTCTGTAGTGTGACAAACAATTTTTTACAATATTTACAACTGTAGTAATATTTTTTTATTCTTATTAATTTACTCTCCTACATCCTGGTTTCCACAAACATCCACAAATAACACAATTCTCTGTAAAACGGTCTGTTAAGTTAACAGTAGTCAATCATGAACCTTGATACTTGATGATACTTTATTACCATAACATAGTATGTAACAACATTGTGACATTATCTTCTTACAGCGTACATACCTTAGACCTAAGGCAGAGTAAGGGCTAGAATTAGGATTAGGTATAGACAGTGATAGTACAGAATGTTACATGTTGTTACACGCTTTGTTACACTGTATGTCATGGTGTAGATACACTGTAACAGGGACTGTTAAAACAAAGACACAAACACACACACGCACGCACACACACAGACATCTACTCACGTCTACGATGAGCTTGACGGTGGGGAGTGTTGCCGGAAGGTTCTGAGGGTGTGGTGGCCTTACAGTGACAGGGACACAGCCGGCATACAGGCACCCGTAGAAAGCAGCAATCAGGTCAATACCTACAGAACACACACACACACACACACACACACACACACACACACACACACACACACACACAGGCACACACACACGCACACACACACACACACACAGGCACACACACACACACACACGTTACACAGACACCATTGTGGACATATAAATGTGTGCGCGTGCTATAGTGTGTGTGTGACTAGGACACAGCCACCATGCAGCTGTAGAAAACAGCAATCAGGTCAATACCTACAGCACACACACACACACACACACACACACACACACACACACACACACACACACACACCAGTTACACACACTATTGTGGACATATGAATGTGTGTGCGTGTGCTAGTGTGTGTGTGTGTGTGTGTGTGTCTGATTGGGACACAGCCGGGATATAAGCAGCAAGCAGCAATCAGGTCGATACCTGCAGCATACACACTGTGTGTGCGTGTGTGTGTGAGTGTGTTTTTTGTGTGTGTGTTTGCTGAAGCTACACCGGTGGATGTACACTCAAGGGAGTGCTGGCATTAGTATTTGAATTGGATGGGTGTGTTCTTACATGCATTTGGCTAAATCAACATTTCTGCTGGAGAATTTTTGTCGACGAAATTCAAAGCCATCTCTCCAAATATCCAGTGTTATTTTAGAAAATGTATTTTAAAAAGGCCCTGTGTATGTGTGGGTGTATGTGCGTGCGGGTGTTTGTATATATAGTTATGTGTCTGTGCACGCGCGTGCACGTGTGTGTATATGTGTGCGTGAGTGTATGTGTGTGTGTATAAGTGTGTGTGTGTGTGTGTGTGTTGGTTCATGGGCACCTGGAGGATACAGCAGCACAATGTTCTCTCCCGTGTTGATTCCGCTCCTCTCTATGAGAGCAGCTGCGACCTTCTCCGCCCGTTTATGGAGCTGCAGACACGTCGCTGTACACACTGCAGTACCCTAGAGACCAGACAGAAGGAGAGAGAGAGAGAGAGGGAGAGAGAGAGAGAGAGAGAGGGAGAGAGAAAGAGAGAGAGAAAGGGAGAGGGAGGGAGCGAGAAAAAGAGAGAGAGAGACAGAGAGGTTGGGAGAGAAAGTGAGAGAGAAAAAAGAGAGAAAGAGTGGGAGTTTATTGAACCCAGTCATTCTTTACAGACAGGTGGAAAAGAGAACTGGTGAACGTAGTCCCTTAGAGAGCAGAAAGGCAAGAAAACAAACAAGGGAACATACACATCCAGGATGTGGGATTCTGTCCACAAACTGTCAAGAACAAAATCCTCTGTACGAAAGGCAGCGTATTAGTCAAGCTTATTATTAATATTATTATTCCTTTTATGACATGAGATTGCGTATTGTCCTTTTGTTTACAGAAAATGCTTTTGGTCAGAGTTACAGTATGTGGACTGCAGTGGCACAGAGCAGTAAAGCCGCTAATTGCAAACCACAGGTATCCCTTCCTAAGCATGCAGGAGAAGCCATATCTGCCAATCATATATAAAATCATATATATATATATATATATATATATATATATATATATATATATATATATATATATATATATATATATATATATATATATATATATAATTTTCCCCATGATACTGCCAGTTTGAGAGCATGTTGATTAAAACCTGTCTCTGAAGGCACAGACTACCAACATATCCAACCTAGTCTTATTGAACCCAGTTATTAGTTTCTTAGCCCACGTAAGTGGACAGGATGGATCACGTCATTTCTAAACACATTCTTTACTCTTGGTAGGGTAGAAAGACCTTGAAGCTACAGTAAGTGCAAAGACCACGCTTAGGTTGAGTTGTATCATTTTCCTATGGCACGCTCATCACAAACCACAACCTCACTTTAACAAAATCCAAACCATAACAACTTACACTATTAGGCTTGGCATAATGACAGATAGTAGCGGATTGAAGTACCTTGTTCAAAAAACAATCCTCAACGAAACTGATTTATTGATTCAACATTGAACACTCTCTGCCTTTATGGGTATGCTCAGTCGAATTTGAGACATTACGTGATCCATCCACTTTCAGTAGGCAGGCTAAGAAACTAATAACTGGGCTGAATAAATTGAACAATTGAAAGGGCAGTGGTGGCTGGCCAGTAGCGCCACTTAGATACCCTGAGCGTGATATCATCCCTACGAGATGCTCCCCGGGCACTGTTGTCATGGCTGCCCCATGCTCACGTGTGTGATGGGTTAAATGCAGAGGTAAATGCGGTTGTGTGTGTTGTGATGTGTGATCACAATGACAAAACTGGCACTGTATAACTTTTTTTTGTTACCAATGACATCAACGTCAGGGAATAACTTCAATTCATACTGGATTAAATATGGCCAAGGCTGATAATCATGATTGACCTCAATTTTAGCATGATCACTGATCATAATCGATTAATTGCCCAGCCCTATTTTTGAGAGCAACTGTTTTGGTTTGCCCATCCTGGACTGGACTCTGTAGAGGACAACACATTGTCTATGTAAGTACTAAGGGTTCATTCTCAACTAACAAAAAACCCACAGCCCCTAGTAACGAGATAAGACAGTAATAAATACTTAATTATTACTTCTGAATGCTGTACACCGCTACTGCTCAGGAATTACAGCAACAGCAAAGATATAATAATAATAATAATAAACTTGTATAGCACAATTCATACAGTTTAGCAGGGTCGTCACAGGACAACATTTCATGCAGTCCAGTGGCACCAGAGCAGATGAATACAGTAGCAAACTGACTCTTGCGTGAATACGGATAGACAGTCTTTGTAGGCCCTAGTCAGCAGTCTTTGTAGTCCAGAGGCGTTAGAACTATGCAATGCCCTGTTGATGTGGGCTCTTATGTGAACATAGGTCAACAGTCCTTGCAAACTAGAGGCGCTAGACGAGGAAGGTATATAGATATATAACATACTGTAGTAACAGTACTTATATAAAAAACAACGCCAAATAACGATCAATGATAAATATTATTTTTATTGCACCTTTCCTAAACAGACTGCAGCTCAAAGTGCAAATAGGCAATGCTGCATCTGTCCAATGTGTGCCTCAAAAAATGCCATGGTAATCACCTTCTACTCTTTCTCAAACCAGCTAGATCTGCTACAGTATCATGTTAGGATGTGGCTTTTTGCTGTAGAGTCACATAAGCAAAAACAAGCATGATTCAGCAGTTCTTTTTCATCCAGAGACACCATCAGTCATGCTTAAGTGTTCTCATACCAGGTCCACAGGAACACCCAGGGTAAATCCCAAGACACACACATATGCTTAAACACACACGCATACACAGAGTCTTTATCTACACTGTCATGTCACCCTCATATGATTCACAGTGGGTGAGAGGGCAGCATAAATCCTGGTGTGAACTTTGCCTTTCACATGATGATGATACATGAATGTTAGGCCCTGTGCTAGGTGTGTCAAACAGCATTTTTTCAACATGGTATGTGTGTGTGTGTGTGTGTGTGTGTGTGTGTGTGTGTGTGTGTGTGTGTGTGTGTGTGTGTGTGTGTGTGTGTGTGCGTGTTTGTATGTGTGTACAGGGGACCAAATGACATATGGCTCAATGACCCAAATGACATAAGGGCCAAAAGTGCCGTGGGTTTTTCCCAGATGGAAATACCCGGAGATAACTCAATATGGTGCTTAATCACGGTACTTATCTTCAGAGATATAGAAGTCAGCGTTGGGAATATGTGCATTGTCACCATGATCTCATTCATCAGCTAGTCATATTGCTTTTACACTTAAACAGTATTGTATGAAGTCTCACGTGATGCTGCCTTTCATTGTGACAAGAGTGTGCAGTGGTCCAACATATTTCATATACATTCATTAGATGTATGTTAAAGATTTATCATGCATCATTAATAAACTGCTAGATGTTAAAGGATGCATCAGCTTAACATGAAAGGAACACGCTCTACTTTTTTTTTTTTTAACAAAATGGTGTCAGAGTTTTAGATTAGAGGATGCATGCTGCTCTCTTCTATGTGCACGTTAAAATTCAGTCTGACTCCCCCAACAATAGTTCTAGCTCAGCATATTTCACTGGAAAGAAGGGTTACACTTATTGGACTGTAACTGCTACTCATAATAATACATTTATTTATAAAGCACTTTTTATACCGAGATAAGCCATCGTAGTGCTTAACAAAGAAACAAGAAAAATGAACATAAGGCAAATAGTGTTTCAGTTATACAAGTCCTCAATCATTCTCACAAAAAGGTGCCATGTGCCTTTAACAGATGCTATACTGAGGGACTGTGCTTGTTGCTAGCCTACATGCTCTACTAAGCCACAACTGTGCTTCTTCTTCATGCTAACCTACATCAAAAAGGATAGAACCCACCTGTAGAGCTAGAAGCCACCTAAGAAGCTTCTACACTCTTTGCCTACATGCTATATCAAGCCACAACTGCTGTCCCACTAAACAAGGTGGAGTGTTTCTTTCACAGATGCTACACTGAATGTCTAGGTGCCTGTTTTTCTTGCTAGCCCACTAAACAAGATGGTGCATCATTTTAACAGATGCTACACTGAAGGTCTGTGTACTAGTTGTTCATGCTAGCCCACTAAACAAGATGGTGTATCCCTTTAACAGATGCTAGCTACACTGAATGTCTAGGTGCTTGTTTTTCTTGCTAGCCCACTAAACAAGGTGGTGTGTTCCTTTAACAGGTGCTATACTGAATGTTTATGTGGTAGTTCTTCATGCTAGCACACTAGACCGTATGTGAAGCGGTGTGTTACCTTGGCGTTGAGCAGCACATAGAGCACATGATCTGGATCAGTCTGGGCCCGCCACTGCAGCGCCTCTGATAGGAACTGGTGCTGCACAGATGAGAGAGAGATAGATAGATAGACAGATAGATAGATAGATAGATAGAGAGAGAGAGAGAGAGAGAGAGAGAGAGAGAGAAAGAAGTACAGATGGTGAGAAGACAGAAACAGAGGTGCTGGCATGTGTTTATGTGTGTAATTTGTGTGTCAGACATCCCAACCTCCACAAACTCAGTTCCGGGAGATGACCCTCCCCCCCGGAGGCGATGTACAACAGCACACCACGAAGCGCACCATCTCCCCCCACCCCCCCCCTCACCCCCCCGAGGCGCCGTAGAACAGCACACAACGCTACTCGATGATGAAGCAGGCATTACATTAATGCCTCGCGTGCAAGCTCTTGCTCGCTTGGTCTGGGTTCTGGGATATTTTATTCCAATTCCGGGCATCCGGGAGCCACTATCGATATGCGGGAGACTCCCGGAACTTCCGGGAGACTTGGGATGTCTGTGTGTGCTGCTGTATTCGTTCTGAGACTACCATGTCCTTAGTGGTTAAAGAGATACTATGCAACTTCGAGTGCTTTTTCTCAATGGTGCTCACCCTAGTGTCCCCGAATAAATGGACACTCTCGTAAAAATGGACTGTTTTCCCTTCCCCTCATCCTATGCATGTGTTTTCAACTCAACTGATTGGAATTGGCAAATACGAAAGTAGTCATGTGCACCGAGGTAAATCCAAATTTCTTCAGAAGTTCTTCAGAATTTAACGTGATCCTGCTTCTTGCAATATTCGAGACTTGTGAGTCTGAGGGTGCCGGGACGGACACCCAGATATTGCAAGCATAGTATTTTGTCCACAGACAGCAGGGGCGGTTGAGAAAGTCTTCATTTGCCTGGTAATGGCTCATTTAAGCATTTACCCACTTATGAAGATGATTAATTAACTCGAAAAAGTTGCATAGTGCTGCTTTAAATGATGTATTAGCCTATTGTTTCTGGTGAGGGTCATTGCTTAAAGTACCATGGTACGTCCAACACAACCTAACCCAATGTGTGACTTCAGACATGACTGTGATAAATGCTCTGATAGATGTCAATGTGTTACTGCTTAACTCCAGCGCTCGTATTATCACTGTGTGTGTCCTGACTAAACATGGAGGAATGTAGCTGTTTGTCATTACTTACCATCATGGTGGGCCACATACACAGCTGTTGGGTCCCATGGAAGCATACAAATAATGAAGTGTCACAACATTAACACCAAGCAGCTCAATCAGAAAAAAACAATATAGACATTTGTGCAATCTTATTACAGCATTGTTAAAACCATATGTAATAGTTTGTGTGTGTGTGTGTGTGGGAATGTATGTGTGTTTTGTGTGTGTATGTGTGCGAATGTGAGCGTGTGTGTGAATGTGAGCATGTGTGCATGTGTGTGTGTGTACGAATGTGTGCATGTGTGTGTGTGTGTGTGTGTGTATACCTTCCTCACGAGGTTCTGGTCTTCCATCATTCCCAGTTCTCTCCCTGCTGCCTGTGCAATTCGTTTCCCGGCAACCAGATTCCCCAACACGATGGATGCAGGTCCAACGCCCACTGCACACACACACACACAAGCACAGATCCGACATTGATTAACTTCTTCATTTCCACACATTTTATTTAACAGATTTCATTTATAATCACTAATGCACAAAAACAACACTGCTTGTGTAACACTAGACTTGGACAGTGGCATGAGCATGTTGCTCACATGTACACACACACACACAAACACACACACACATACACAGATGCCTCATTGGTAGCTTATGCTTGTTTGTCAAGTTTACCCCTGGAAGTTAATAGATATTCTGAGTCAAAACTGATTAAATTAAATTATAATCTCATATTATACTCCTTCTCTCTCTCTGTCTTTCTCTCTCTGTCTCTCTCTCACACACACACACATACTCACTCTCTCTCTCCCTCTCTCCCCCACTCTCTCTCTCACACACACATACTCACTCTCTCTGTCTCTCTCCCTCTCTTTCTCTCTCACTCTCCACCCCGCCCCGTCTCTCTCTCTCTCTCTCTCTCTCTCTCTCACACACACACACACAGACCTGGTTGTTTCTGGCGCGGTTTGGGCAGGTTGGTGACGCAGGTGTGTGGGCACATGAGGATGTTGCAGGGGTGGAGCGCCCCCTCCAGGAGAAGCTGGCGCGTGTCGGACAGGTGGATGCCCCCCAGTGGCGTCTTGGGCAGCGTGTTGGCGGGTACCAGCGCCAGACAGTACAGGCCCACCTGGTGGATGCTGTCTATGGCCTGCAGGCAAAGTCAGACAAGGACAAGTCAACAAGGACAGTCAGACGGCTATGTCCTGTACTGTGTGTAGTCATTGTCAGCTACATAAGTTATGTTTGGCTCTGTTTGCTTGTAATTGAGAGGCTACAGACTAAAGATGCTTGTGTGAGTGCGAGAGAGACAGAGACAGAAAGAGTGTGTGTGTGTGTGTGTGTGTGTGGAGAGAAACAGACAGAAAGTGTATGTGTGTGTGTGTGTGTGTCTGGAAAGAAACAGACAGAAAGTGTGTGTGTGTGTGTGTGTGTTCCTAATACCTGCAGCACTCTACTCATCCACTGGAAACTGTCCTCCTCAGATGCATCGGGTCTCTGCTCCGCTATAATCACGATCCTCTCATCGTAGAACACGCTCACAGCAAACACCGCTATCCTGCAACCACCAAGAACCACAGACAACACTGAACAACGTGGTAAATACAGCATACATCCACACCACAGGGATGGAAAATCACACTAGCCACCAGCCACCAGCCAAATGCTATTACATTTTGGACACAAAATAACAATTTACTATTGAGCGGCAGGTGATTTTTATTGTTTATTTGTCAGTGGCTGGTAAAAGTTTTTGCAAAGTCATTTTGCAAAGTCAATTTCTATCCCTGCGAAACACAACATATACACCACCACCATCACCATAATCTGCTCATGAGAAAAGGTCATGCTTATGAGGCTTATGAAGCCAGGTTGCCCACTCATACAACAGCCAAACAGAATACATACCACAGCAACATTAACTATGCATTCATGGAATAAGACACAGACACACAACACTACTCTCAGAAACCTTTGGTCAGACTGTAATGTTCATTGATGTCCATGTGCAAAGAAACTACAGAAAAGCAGACAACCACGTCTTCATTGGGGTGTGTATGTGGTATGTGGTGCGTGTTGTGAATAGTGAGGAACTCACCGTCCGCGATACACCGTTTTGATTGGCTCCACAGCCAGTGCGGTTGCCACGAGGTCATCGGCGTTATGGCGACGGCCACTGACCATCATCAGGCCCTCGGTCTTGCCCACCACAAATATCAGACTGCCCTGCAGGACCACACCAGCACGGCACACATAAGCTCATATCTATGTATACACCTACAGTATATGATTCTAGATTCTAGACTAGATAATATGTTGATACAGTCATCCCCCCGTCTGTCACGGTACATGTAGTTACGTTCCTGAACCCCCCACAATAGGTGGAAATCCATGTATATCATATCATCAATTATCTAGGGAAACCATATAGAAAGCATTTCATTTTATAGGTAAGCCTTAAATTACCCCTCCCATATGCTGTTTTAATACATTTACTGTATGTATTAATACATTTACCGTATGTAATTATTACTACATTTTAATCAATATATGTTACAGTATAGTTATCATAAATTATAATATTGCTCTGATGAACTTTTCTTTACCATGTATAGTGACATAGCATGCATATATTAATGAAAAAAGTCTGCGATATAGCAGGACCGCGAAATGTGAACCACGATACAGTATAGCAGAGGATCACTGTGCTAACCTTTCTTATTAGAGTGATATATTCCCATTAAGGGATTATGTACTGTATTAAACCCCTCTTTTATGGCAAATATTACTGCCCTGGAGGACTACACTGTCAAAGGTGAGCGTGATTGAGTACAGAACCTTGTTACAGGGAAAAGCATAAACAATGGGGTCCAAATACCTAACACAGTCAAACTTTATCCTGACTTGAGTAGAGTCAAATTAATATGTAGGCTCGAAGGAATAAGGTTACTAAATATTCCAGCGTTAGTTCAATACACCCCAAACAAGCTTACAGATTCCACAGTGAGGACTAATAAAATTGACCTGTATGAAGTGCTATATTTACTGAACTTACCGGCCCAACAAATCCCAGTAACCC
>CM050211.1:26946149-26983649 GCA_027475355.1 Coilia nasus
ACAGCGGCTACTGTTACAATGCTGCTGACTTCCGACAAGATTTTGAGAAAGTTTATGTCACCTCTGGCCTCTTCGCATGGAGTCTAGTGACAACCGGATGTCTGCCCCTCTAACACACACACACACACACACACACACACACACACACACACACACACACACACACACACACACACACGTACACTACATGGTCAAAGACGGCAGAGCAAAAACCCTCCAGGTTCTCCTGGAGAACCAGTTTAAACCCTGAGCCTAAACACAAACACACACACACACACATACACACTCTCCTACCTCCGGGCATGACGTGGCCCACGTCCTGTACAGTGAGCGCTGTCTTCTTGTCCTCTGTGTTGACCCTGATGACCCCGTGACTCAGGCCGCTGAGGGGTAACACAGCCCGCGCAGGCAGAGGAGATCCTGGCACTCCGGGCCTGACACGTACAGAAACACACACACACACACACACACACACACACATACAGAAACACACACATACACACACACACACACACACACATATGCCCCCACAGAGACACAGAGACACACATACACGCACATGCACACACACACCACAATACACATACACACAGTACACAACGTATACTTACACAGGTGTGTACGGGTATGTGTACTCATTGTTATGTGCCGAAGTTACCTGCGTGTGGCTAGGATCATAAACATTAGCAACCTGCATATGGCTAGGTTCACAAACATTAGCTACCTGTGTACGGCTATAATCACAAACATTAGCTACCTGCATATGGCTAGTATCATAAACAGTACTTACCTGCGTATGGCTAGGATTGTACACAGTAGCTACAGGCATATGGCTGGGGTTGTAAACAGTAGTTACCTGCGTATGGCTGGGGTCGTAAACAGTAGTTACCTGCGTATGGCTGGGGTTGTAAACAGTAGCTACAGGCATATGGCTAGTATCATAAACAGTAGTTACCTGTGTATGGCTAGTATCATAAACAGTAGTAACCGGCGTATGGCTAGGGTCGTACACAGTAGCTACAGGCATACTGTATGGCTAGTATCATAAACAGTAGTTACCTGCGTATGGCTAGTATCATAAACAGTAGTAACCTGTGTATGGCTAGTATCGTACACAGTAGCTACAGGCATATGGCTGGGGTCATAAACAGTAGTTACCTGCCTATGGCTAGGGTCGTAAACAGTAGTTACCTGCGTATGGTTGGGGTCGTAAACAGTAGTTACCTGCGTATGGCTGGGATCGTAAACAGTAGTTACCTGCGTATGGTTGGGGTCGTAAACAGTAGTTACCTGCGTATGGCTGGGGTCATAAACAGTAGTTACCTGCGTATAGCGACTGTCATGGCCTCAGCAGACGAGGCACAGGGACAAATGACCTCGGGCTTGAGGCCGTGGGACTGGAATATGTTTAGAAATGCGTCACAGGACGACACCGACCCTACCGGACGTAACAAAGACACTCTATTATTGTTTTGCATAATGAAACCATAGCAATAGATAATGCATAAAGCATAAGATAATGAAGACTAGTAACTCTACTATCTATAGGGATTTTCACATGGGCCTTCCATGTCATTAAGTAATATAGTGTACAGTTAATGCTGGAATGTTGATGTTTGTTTTGTTTGGATACTTAAATAACCTTTAATTATTACTTTTGTTTGGGCAAAACGAGGTAATATATATTAAGCAATTTCTACCTATAAAAAAATTCAACCTGCTTGAGTCTGTTTTATTAACATCTTTGCTTGTTAGTACTTTAAATACCTTACAGAACTTAAACATTTACTGTAAGAACTGAAATATCTTATAGAATTTCAACATTTGAGAACCTGAATATCCTATAGAATTTAAACATTTAAGAACTTAAATATCTTACAGAACTTTTACTGTACATAGGACATTATTTGGTCACTCGCACAGGTTTTAATGTTTACTACTACCAGTCGAAGTGCAAGTGTCTCTTACAATTTCAGTGTATTTAAACATATTAGTCCTTACTGCATAATCTTTGTGCAAGTTCATGTAAGACGTTTACACTGTTAAACATACCAGTCCTTAATGAATGGTCTGACAGCTTAATAGCTTAGACTGTTAAATGTACTAAGTATTCATGCATTATATTAGTACAAATTCATCTGAGAAGTTTATAATGTTGAAATGTACTAGTCCTAAGCACGTAGTCTTAGTTCCGGTAAGAGTTTGTGGAGACTGTGGAGACGTACATGGATTGGCTCCGTCGGCGACGATAAGCATCCGCAGAGACGACAGGCTGATGTCCCTCTGCTCTCGGTGGGACATCATGGCCCAGTGCAGGTCACGGCATTTCACCACCGCAACCCGTGCTATACACACAGACAGACAGACACACACACACACACACACACACACACACACACACACATTGGCAGAGTGAGAAAGTGAGAAAAATATACGTGTAGATATTAGAGCAAGTAGTGTATATGTATGCTTCATAAATGTGTCAATGTAGTGTCAGTGTACCTACATATCTGTGTGTGTGTGTGTGTGTGTGTGTGTGTGTGTGTGTGTGTAAATTACCTTTGTGAATATGGACTCTCTGGACCCAAGACAGTGGGCAGGCTTTCATCACTGAGTACGGAACACTGATGGTGTGGATGCGGTTCATCACAGCCTGATACACACACACACACACACACACGCACACACACACACGCACACACACACCACACACACACACACACACACACACACACACACACACACACACACACACACACACAAAGAGAGAGAGAAAAACAGAGAGAGAGCAAGTGCGAGAGAGAGATTTGCAAAACACTCAGTATTCATAAATCACATGTCATTTTTGAACACATACCAACCTGTGCCAGTATTTGCACATAAATGTTCACATAACAGATGCAGGTAGACATTAACCTAAAGCACTTACTGTGAGAACGCCATGCCATAATCCCATGTCCTTCTTAAAGTCCAAGACACTGACCAGTATCTCACCTGTAACACACATACACACAAAAGTTATTTTGGCTGATACTGTTTGGCCATCATGTATAGCTAAAGAAATACAGGGCATGTATATGGTGTTGTCATGACAACTGAAGTCTTACCCTCGCAGTAGCTGCAGGCCTGAGTGAGAGCCTGGCAGTGCGTTAGCATAGCAACCTTAGAGATGGCCACGCCCATCACTGTCCCCTCCTTGCTCACTCTGTACTGTAGACAGAAGACAGAGGACACGGCCAGAGTTAGACACACAGACACACAGACGCACAGACAGACAGGTCCAGAGTGTGACACACAGACAGTCAGACAAACAGACAGACAGGTCCAGAGTTAGACACACAGACAGACACACAGACGCACAGACAGACAGGTCCAGAGTGTGACACACAGACAGTCAGACAAACAGACAGACAGGTCCAGAGTTAGACAGACAAACAGACAGACAGACAGACAGACAGACAGACAGATCCAGAGTGTGACACACAGACAGACAGTCAGACAAATATACAGACAGGTCCAGAGTTAGACAGACGCACAGACAGACAGGTCCAGAGTTAGACACACAGACAGACACACAGACGCACAGACAGACAGGTCCAGAGTTAGACACACAGACGCACAGACAGACAGGTCCAGAGTTACACACACAGACAGACACACAGACGCACAGACAGACAGGTCCAGAGTGTGACACACAGACAGTCAGACAAACAGACAGACAGGTCCAGAGTTAGACAGACAGACAGACAGACAGACAGACAGATCCAGAGTGTGACACACAGACAGACAGTCAGACAAATATACAGACAGGTCCAGAGTTAGACAGACGCACAGACAGACAGGTCCAGAGTTAGACACACAGACAGACACACAGGCAGACAGACAAACAAACAGGTCCAGAGTGTGACACACAGACAGTCAGACAAACAGACAGACAGGTCCAGAGTTAGACAGACAAACAAACAGACAGCTATCAGTTTTTTCCTGCATGTAAGCATTGTTTGTGTGTAGCTGTTAGTCGACACACTAAAATGAAAGAAAATGAATACATCTGGTGTCCCCCAACTTGCTTTGAAACAGCACTTTTGGGATACTTCAGGATGAATATATCAAATGCTAATATGGGAGCTGGGAGAAGTGGAGGCACTTCTATGTAGGCCGGGTCTGTGTTGAATGAATATATCAAATGCTGACTTACATAATGATTACATCAAATGACATAGAAGTGATATGCAGAATAAATAATATACAGAGAAGAACATAGTACAAAGTACATAGTTTTAAAAAAAAACTTTAAAACGTGGATTCTGTGAACCCTAATCTCCATAAAAGTAAAAATTGCTCAAATGTGTTGTTTTTAATCAAGTAATCACAATCAATGAAAAGTATGTTTTAGTTCTCCTGTAGAATTCTGAAAATGTAATTTATGCCCCTTGTGCTCCAAAGCCATGATATCGTAGACATAAATCTCTGCATAGAAACACAAGCTGAGGCTAGTGAAGACACCTCTATGTAGGCCAGGTCTGTGTTGAATAATTACATTAAATAAGACAGAAGTGACACAGGGAATAACTACCTCTATGTAGGCCGGGTCTGTGTTGAATAATTACATTAAATAAGACAGAAGTGACATAGGGAATAACTACCTCTATGTAGGCCGGGTCTGTGTTGGCTGTGGGGATGTGGGGCTGCCAGTCCTTGGAGGGTTTGGTCAGGTACTTAGGGTCCGTCACCACCCACTTCAGAGGAGGCCAACCTGTCCCATACACACACACACACACACACACACACACACACACACACACACACACACACACACAGAGTTACACACACACACACACGGATACACACACAGATACACACACACACTTTGAATACTCATGGGAGGGGCAGCAGACAGACCAGCAGAATGAGACAGGGGGTTGGGGGTTGGGGGGCATTGACACAGAAAAGGAAACAGGGGAAGAAAAGGAAAGTGCAAGAGACAAAAGGAAAAGAAAGGAAGAAAAAATAACGAGAGAAAGAGAGAGAGAGAGAATGAGAGAGAGAGAGAGAGAGAGAGAGAGAGAGAGAGAGAGAGAGAGAGAGAGAGAGAGAGAGAGAGAGAGAGAAAGGTGGGCTTCGACTGACCTTTGAACTGTAGGATCTCCCCTGTGGGGGTCTTGGGTAGGCCCTTGAGACAGACCTCACTGGTGAGAGCCAGACTCACACCACAGTTACCCAGCAGGAAACCCACCTGACTGCTGCCTGCATCCTACACACACACACACACACACACACACACACACACACACACACACACACACCATAATTAATTAGGTTCCTTAAGGTGACTTTGGGTAGTGGCCAAGACTGAGTGTGAGTACAGAAGTGCATTGTGGGAAGGCGGTACCTTGCGAGAGAGGGGCACTTCGATGGGCACTGGGATGAGCTCTGCCAGTAGGCAGCCATAGAATGCCACCCAGAACATGCCCGGGTCACTGTTGGGGTACACCAATGCCACCTTTCATACAAACACAAAAGCAAACACAGACACAAACACAATTATGCTAAGTGTTATTTAATAACATGTATTATTTGTGAATACAGTTGGTATTAAATTGATTTTTATATTTCTTATTTAAATATACATTTATGGAGTTGTGTTGGAGTTTGAAGCTACTCATCAACCTACTATAAGTATATGTGCCTGCGTGCAAATCCTGCTGTTCTGGTATTTCATACAATTCAACTAAATGTAGCATCATGTGGCATGCAGTGTGTGTATGTGTGTGTGTGTGTGTGTGTGTGTGTGTGTTTGTGCTCATGTTTGTGCATATATGTGTGTGTGTTTGCGTTCATATTTGTGTGTGTGTTTGTGTGTAAGTGTGTGTGTATGTGTATGTGTGTGTGTGTGTGTGTGTGTTTGCACTCATGTTTGTGTATATATGTGTGTGTGTTGGCGTTCATATTTTTGTGTGTGTTTGTGTGTGTGTATGTGTGTGCGTATGTTTGTGTATATGTGTGTTTGTGCTCATGTTTGTATGTATATATGTGTGTGTGTGTTTGCGTTCATGTGTGTGTGTGTGTGTGTGTGTGTGTGTACATGCTCGTGCGTTACCCTGTCTTTAGGTTTGAGCAGCTGTTCATTTTTGGCTCCTAGCTTGTTGAGGAGTGTGTAGGCCAGCTTCAGACTGCGACTCCATAGTTTCCCTGGCAACAGCACAATGTAACAGTTTGTCAGTGTCATAAACGCCCCCAAAAACAAACAGACAGACAGTGGACATGCGTGTTCTGATTAATTTGTGCACAGTCATAAATATGCTTCCTTTGTATTACTTTCAAAAGTACTTTTGTGTTTCATCTCAAAATGACCCACTGATCAACAGTAACTGCAAAGTGCTGCACTCAAACCAAACACATGGCCATTCTTACGAGATGGAAGTGAATTAGTCAGTAAGTCAAACACATGGACATTCCTGGGATGGAATGCCATTATCTCATGCGGAAAGTGAACTGCTGTCCAACAAACTGACAACAGCTGCAGCCAATGTGTCCTGCTCTACACAGACTCAAGCTAAAGTCAATAATATATATTTTTTTTTATTTTTACTGAGAAGACCGAATGCTACTTGTAGCTGTGAACGTGAAAGATCTGCAGTTTACTATATTTATTACATGCCTGCAGAATGTACATTTAGAAAAGATGTGGTTGTGGTTTAGATGTGCCTAAACGTTATAGACATCCTGCTTCACTGTAAAGGGCTTTAGGTGCCTTGAAAAGCACTACATATATGCAATGTGTTGTCGTAGACTGCATTTATATAGCACATTCCTACACTCGGCAAATTACCTGAAGCGCTTTACACTGAATGCCTCACATTCACCTATTCATTCACACAACGGTTGTGAAGGCTGCCATGCAAGGCACCAGTCCGCACACCAGGAGCAGTATGGGGTTCAGTGTCTTGCTCAAGGACACTTTGACCTAGCCAGGAGAAGCTAGAATCGAACCAGTGACACTTTGGTTGCTATGCGACTCCTCTACCTACTGAGCCACTGTCACGTTGTCATGCTGCTGTCGTGTTGTTGTTCAAAAGGCCGGTAAAGTAAGTTCCAAGAACTACTTAACATACTGCAGGTCTGAATAAGTAATATCTGTAAAGCCTTAAGATTCACGTTTTGTCCAGTTGGGCTTACCGTAGGTGAGCGTGTAGAGGGGTTTGCCACTGATGTCAAGAGCTGTGAGGGCGGGGCTTTTGCTTTGAGTGGCACCCCAGCGGGCCAATGCGGCCTGCAGAGACGGGGGCCAGTTACTGACCACGCCCAGGGGCTCCCCCTTGACTGGGATGGTCTGCCTGCCCTCTGGGCGAGGGATGCTGGGGTCTGGCTGGGGCACTGGGGACAGAACCAAACAGAATTCCAGAGTTCCACAACAATTCCCACATTCTAACACAATAAATTAAAAATGTACACACATTTTTTTTATGAATTAGATTTTTTTTGTAAATGATATCTTAGTGATATGTTACACCAAGAAATCAGTTCCTCTATGCGTCATTGTAAAAAAACACATTATAAGGAGAAATATATGTACAACATGTATAGGAAAAAACACTACAGTGCAATCCAAAATGTTCTAATGATGATTCAATCACGTCTCACAGGGCTGTGTAAATTCGTATGATAATTCTGCATGTTGTTTGCTAATTCTATTCGAAATCCCCTGTCTGGTGCATGTGTGGTGTGTGACGCACCCTCGACGATCTCCTCCTGGTCGTCCATGAAGAACTCGCTGAGTGGAGGTCGCTTAGGTCGCTTCAGGGTGTTCAGGAGCTGCTGGATCTTAGTGGAGACCCTGCTGGAGATTGGGACACCTACAAACGCACACACACACACACACACACACAAATATCACATATAAATACACAGAACTTATGGATGATGACAGAACGGTGTGTCCGATTACTGATCTGACCTTTATATGTCGTGTGTGTGTGTGTGTATGTATGTGTGTGTGTGTGTGTCTGTCTGTCTGTCTGTGTGTGCATTCTTCAGTCTGTGTGTCTTGATGTTAGTACCCTACACATATGTATCTAAGTGGTGTTAGTTCTGTTGTAGGAAAGTCAAAGAGCAGTCTATGGCTAGAAGGGAAAATAAGACAGAAGATTACAGATTCTACACACACACACACACACTCATGCATCCACACACACACATGGACACACACACACACACACTCAGAGAAAGCAGGAAAAAGAGGGAAAGAGACACGTGCACACACACTCATGCATTCACGCACACACACACACACACACACACACACACACACACACACACACACACACACACACACACACACACACACACACACACACACAGAAATAGAGAAAGAGAAAAGAAAGGGAAAGACACACGCTTTGTCTGAGGTCTGGATGCTAGTGGACTAAGGGCTACTAGGGGCTACTGGTGGCTACATTACTACATTACTGTACCTTTTCCAACCCTTCTGACTGAGACAACAAACAACACAAATGGGCAACAGAATGAGAACAGAGAGAGACAGAGAGAGAGAGAGAGAGAGAGAGACAGCGATTAGACAGATAGATAGATAGATAGATAGATAGATAGATAGACAGATAGATAGATAGATAGATAGATAGATAGATAGATAGATAGATAGATAGATAGATAGATAGATAGATAGATAGATAGATAGATAGATAGATAGATAGATAGATAGATAGATAGATAGATAGATAGATGAGACGGGAGAAACAAAAAGAAACAATGCTTAGTTAGTGAGTAAACAAACGTATAATATGCGTGCAAACTAAAAAACAACATAAAAGTCTCTAAACGAAAACCAAGATTCAAATCAAGACTTACATGTTTACTGAAAAAACAAATCTATCTATTTACACACATTCACACACACTACAGGTGGCTGGCTTGAGACAGCAACAGGACTCAGCTTCTTTAATACTGACTTTAGATGACTTGGACTGGGACTCTTGGAGTAAAATGTAGTGGAAATTTTAAATCAGAAGCATGTTGGGGTCATGGTTTCTTTTGTCCTGCTTAGATAGAGTACCCTGATGCATAATCAGTATATGATGATCCCAGAGAGAGGCTAGATGTTAAACCAAAGGTCATGGATCAAACACCAGAGATAAGAGGTTGCACGTAAAGACCCCAAAACTGGGTGTAGGGAACAGCCCTAAAACAACATTCCCACGAACCACTGTTCCATTACACTTCATATCCCCAGAGCCCTTACCTATGACTAGGGTTGCAAAGGGGAGGAAAATTCCCGGAAAGCTTTCGGTAAATTTCCATGGAAACTTCGGCACGGGAATTTTGGGAATTTTCAAATTGGTAACTATGCACAGGAATTACGGGAAATTTATGGGAATTGTTGTGAGTCATATACCAACATAAATATCAACATTTTATTTTGAAAATCCACGTTAATTCCCGAACATTCCCATGAAAAATTTCCAACTTTGAAAATTCCCAGAATTTTGCAACCCTACCTATGACCAGATGTTATTGGCCACCTCTGTTGTTTTTCACAGAACTAACTAACTTCAGGACCTACAGTCCAAACAAAGTGCAGATGGAAATTCACTTCATTTGAATGTGGGTGCGGAGTAGGTGTGTAAAGTGAAAATGTGTTCTGGATGATTTTAGACTTGTTGTCGGGAACACGTGGGAGTTCTGTGCAACATTTCTCCTGCGCCATTATTAAACTGCAGTACTTACATCTGACACGCCTGCCACGAGTATTATTTTTAGCACAAAAGCGTGGCAGCTCTCTGCCGGCTCTTACCATCGGCCGTCTCCATGATGGTGCCGCGGCCCTGCACGTGGGTCATGCCCCGGATGGTGTTGCTCGGGCGGTCCACTCGGGACATGCGCTGGCCCACTGCACCCAGGTCTGCATGGACAGCATTACAGTGGTGGACATAGAGGAGTTAAACACACACACACACACACATACACACACACACACACACACACACACCACCCACCTATATTAGAAATTGAGCTTTTTAATGAAATGATAACATCAGTTTTTTCTACAACTTATTTTGTTCCTTGCTAAAAATTAAGGCGATGCTGGTTTTACCTGTAAAGCATGCATACACACACACACACACACACAAACACACACACAAACACACACACACACATGCACACACAAACACACACACACACAAACATACGTGCACACACAAACACACACGCACACACACAGACAGACAGATACATGCACACACAAATGCAAACACAAAAAAACACACACACGCACACAAACTCACCGATGCGCACGTGTCCCATAGTCTCAGTGAGGGCGACGGGGTGGGACTGAGAGTGTGGTGGTGGTGGCGGCGTTGGGGTCGGCTGCAGAGGTGGGGGTGGGGGGAACAAGCCGGCCCCCGGGACGTGCGCGTGTGCGTGCGAGTGTGTGTGCAAGTGTGTGTGTGGCGGTGGTGGTGGCGGCAGAGGCTGGGGCAGGGGCTGGGGCAGAGGCTGGGGCAGAGGCTGGGGCAGAGGCTGGGGCAGGGGCTGGGGCTGGGGCTGGGGCTGGGGCTGGGGGTGCGGAGGGGGGTGCGGGTGCGTCTGCCCGCTCTGGTCGGAGGACAGCGTAGAGGAGGCCGAAGAGGACGAGGTGGAGGAGGAGCCCTGAGCCGCCCCGTCCGGCGCCGAGTCCGGAGACTGAGGGCCGCCGCTGTCCTCGTCTTCCTCCTCGTCATCATCGTCGTCGTCTTCTTCTGACGAGGAGGATGTGTCTGGAGGGGGGAGGTGGCATTGGAGCGTATGGGGGAGTGAGAGAGGGAGAGGGAGAGAATGATAATATAAACAAGAGAAGAAAATTACATAGAGAAAAAGAGACGTCTTTAAAACTTCCAGCACAGATAGAACTTAGTCTGGAAATCTCACCACAAGTGTACGTAAATGTGTAATAGAGGGGGAAAGTGGGTCTGTTTGTGTGTGATATGCCACCCCCCATCACCTATTCTACCTCTGCCTTTCATCTGATAGCTATTCCCCAACTGTATTCTATGCTAGAGCTGAAGATCTTTGCCCGAGCCCGAAGGGACCCGACGAGACCCGCCGGGTTCGGTCGGGTCCGGCTTAGTTTCTATCATTTTACACAGACTCGTGCCGGGTTGGGGCATGCAGGCCAAGTGAGCGGTAACTGAAATGTCATGTGATTGGTTTCGATGAGCTCGAGACAGATGCGAAAATAGATGCTGCGGAGGTGAAAAGGAGGCTAGCCTCTGACAGTTATGTTATTTATTTGTGCCAACGTACATGTTTGCTTCAACTTTTCACGTTTGTCATAATAAATGATGTTGAAATGTATAAATGTCTCGTTTTTGACAAAAGGCGAAAGATCTGTATGCATATGTGCATTATCGGGCCTAACTTTTAAGGCCTGATTACAGGTCTATTCTACGCACCTTACTCCCCCCTCCCCATGCACAGTTTAGATTAACAATCAGCAGTTTCACTGCATGTCCTACTCTACCCAGTACGTCTATGCATGTGACAAATAAATATTCTTGTATCCTTCTATGTGATTGCAGGGACTACAGGTGTGATTTTGTGTGAAATAGTGTGGGTGTGTGTTGCACGCAAGGGCACATGTGAGTGTGATTCCCTGATTCCCATTTGTCATTGTGATCACACAGCACACCACAGTACACAGTGCATACAAGAATATGCAACCTCTCACACGAGTGAGCAGGGGGCATCCATGTACCTCAGCGGCACTTCTGGCACTTCTGTGAACCTGCAACCCCCCGGTCACAGGTCCATTACCTTACCTGGGTGCTTTGAACCAAAGTCCATAATCTTATACAGCTGTGGGGCAGCTGTGGTCTAGTGGCTAGGGAGTTGATCTTGGGATTGGAGAGTCGCAGGTTCAAATCTCGCCCTACCCATGGCTGAAATGCCCTTGAGCAAGGCATCTCCAGGTCCTATAACTGAAACCCTGTAAAATAACTGTAAGTCGCTCTGGATAAGAGCGTCAGCTAAATGTAATGTAACGTTATACCTTAATCCACACTGCTATGTGTGTGTGTGTTAAGGTGGGAACAGACTTCCGGATTTTTTCAGTCTTTCATAATTAGAACGTGACTGAGCACACCAGTCCTACAGACAGTGTGATTTTGAGTTGTAAGCAAAGACATAAAGACTGGGTGAAAATACAATCCATGTCACAATTATAACTATGACAACATAGAAACAGACTAGTACCGATCAAATCAAACATGTTTGATTTAATCGGAATTGTGTCAAGAATGGAAACAACTGTTTCCGACAAACATGACGACTGATGTTGCAACTCAGCACCCTGACTGCCACTGACTGTCTCCGACCTTTGCACCTCGGAATACCTGCTACTGGCCCTGACGTTCCATCTAGGAGGTTTGTGCCAAGCTTTAGTCAGTTAATGTGATGCAGTTTAATGGGTTACCTGGCGGCGTCTTTGCCTTGCTGAGGGTGGGCACGTATGTGGAGCGGCGCTTGGTGGGCATGGGCAGCGCCAGCTTCTCCTCCTCATGCTTCGCCAGGGCAGCCTGCACAGCCTCCGTGTGGATGTCTACAGCAACAGGACACAGAGATAAGTTAGTTATTACATACGTTACGTTGAAGTTACTGTTAAATAGTCAGGTCATCGGCCTTCGTGTGGATATCTACGGCAACAGGACACAGAGAGACAAGGTAGTTATTACACACACGTTACATTGAAGTTACTGTTAAATAGTCAGGCCATGGATGTCTACAGCAACAGGACACAGAGAGATAACAAGCTAAAGATTACAAGCCAGTTGTTACACACACGTTACGTTCCAGTTTCTGTTAAATAGTCAGGACATTGGTCTCTGTGTGGATGTCTAAAGCAATAGCACAGAGAAAAATAAAAAGCTAAAGATTACAAGTCAGTTATTACATATATGTCACATTCAAGTTACTGTTAAATAGTCAGGTCATTGGCCTCTGTGTGGATGTCTAGAGCAACAGCACAGAGAGAGATAAGAAGCTAAAGAAGTCAGTTATTACATAGCATAGGCAAAGCCACGGATGGGCTGGGGTGGGCCTGTGCCCACCCACTTGTCAAATAGGACCACCTAATCAGAAGGTGATAAGTTCAATTGACTTTTTTTAGTCATAAAAATAATCTATGTGTTTTGGGCTGAGCCCCACACCCCTGTTACATACATGTTTTCTTCAAATTACTGTTAAATAGAGTGCAAAGCTGTAGGTTTGGTTGTTTGAAGGTGACATACCAGAAATAGATCCTGAAGATATATTAGAACAGATGAATTGCCACATGCACCTTATCACAAGTACAGCACAGGAATATTATCTAAGATATATGTTACAGGAGTAGCAAATAAAGCCATTACGACAATACTGATAGTACAGGTTTGCCAACAGGTATTTCTAAGAGAATTTTAGATACCCAGTCTCACTGGTAGCCTAGCACAGGTGTGTCATCTGATCTGTAGTGTAAATCTCTGCTCCCCATGCTTCCAGGAAGGGGATTAAATCCACAGGTCCATGAAAACAAGTATATTACCTTATGTATATACCTCACCTCAGGTAAACTACCACAGGTGTGTTTTGCCAGGTGCCAGGTGATCTGATATGTAACACTATGACAGATACACTTCCCCAGGTGAGTGACCTGACACTTGCATTATTAAAGGTACCCTTCCTCAGGTGTGTAGGCGCATGACCAGGTGCCAGGTGCATTACCTGATCTGTAGCGTTCGTCTCTGGTGCCCCCGTGGCGTGGGTGCTGGGGGCGACGATGGCGTGTCGATGACCCAGAGGACGAGGATGCCGTGGAGCAGGCAGTCCTCCCAGGACTCTTAGCAGGCACACCTGCCATAAACAAACACACACTGTCAACACCTGTCATAAACACAAACATACTGGTTGTAAAGGTGATGATGATACAGGGGCATATCTAGGTTGTTACTGTAGGTTACGCGATGTTAAACAACCCCTCTGGGTCATTTAGGTGTGCCAACACCAACAAAATGGCTGACAGTGAGATGGAGTCTTACATGGAGACTGACAGTGATATAGGGTCTCACCTGGAGACTGACAGTGATATGGGGTCTCACCTGGAGACTGACAGTGGTATGTGGTCTTACCTTGAGACAGATAGTGATATGAAGATGAAGTCTTACCTGGAGACTGCACCAGGAATGGCGCAAGGAGCTTCGCCCGTTTCTTCTCATGGCCCTTCTGAGTGATGTCACCTGGAAAAGAACAGTCACCACAAAGAATTCTTCTCGACCAAGTTTTCACCATCATCATCATCATTATCATCATCATCATCATCATCATCATCATCACCATAGAGACAGAAATGTCCCTGTCCTGCCCCTCTTGTGGTCCTGTGCCTGCCCACAAGGCCCCTTAGAAGACATTCTAACCCAGTATCTCATACTAATGTCTAGGGCTGACAAATATGGCCACATTTGTTATACTGTTGTATAATCTGAAGCATGGACAGTAATTACTTGCATTGCAATATATTCTTCTCATATAAATTTCAATACAATTTTTAATGAATAGGTAATAGCAAATGCATTGCAGGCACAACATCCAGACAGGCTTAAAAAACGTATACTACACTAAAGTTCACACTATAATACCAGTATCCAATGAACCAATAGTCTTTTAAAGGGGAACTTATATCTGCTATTGACCATGAATTGTGATTTTGTGAAATACTATGTTACATGACATTACAAAAACCAACTCATAGCCAGAGGAACAAAAACAGTCCATCACAGCCATAACAGGCTGCAAGTGCGAGGCTGGGTAGCAGGGTTATGCAGCTATTTGCTATAATAAAGTACTGTGTACATAAACTCCATAGCAGCAAAGTAGTGGCCGTTCTCTGGCAATTGACAGTAGAAGAGTCTCTTTTGGCTTGAACTCAACAAAAGACATCCAAGAGGCTTTTGGTGGTTTCTGCTTTGCACCTAAGAGAAGGAGATTAAAAGCGCTCTTAAGGACCAGCCTCATTCAGCATCTGAGAATGATGTCTAGGGATGATTACGGTCAGCTATGGCCTGATGGTTAAAGACTTTCATTTACTTTGGGATTAGAAGATCACATTCCCGGAAGGCTGGGATTAGAAGGTTCTATTCCTCTACCAGCAGGAAAATTGTGGGAGGTGGGTCCAGTGTTCTCCTGCATCCTCATCAATGACTGAGATGCTCTTGAGCAAGGCATCTAACCCCACATTGCTCCAGAGGGGCTGTCCCTCACTCCCTGTACATAATTCACTGTAAGCTTTCCTATAAAAGAGTGTCAGCTGAACATAATTTAAAGTAATGTGGCTCAATCCTGTGGGTGTCTGGCCTGGCCTAGAGTTTTATGGTTCTCAGTGCCACGCTGATGATGTGGAAATCATGAAATGCCGATGTGTTAAAATGATGTCAAGCCCAGCTGTGTAGTCCAGGGACTGAAGTCACTGTGCTGGTGAGGGTTTCTCAGAGTAAGGGCATTCTCTGAAGTGTGCACATTTCCACGCTCAAACAGGGGAGTAACTGTACCTCGACTGCTGCTGATATACAACTGTTAGTAGCACCTGTGAAACATGAAGGGCTCTGTGACCCTATCAGTACTGTGACATCATCATTACTGCAAAAATGAACCTCACAACTATGTTGCTTTCATCGTCATCATCATCATCATCATCATCATTATCATAATATCATAGTCACTATCACCATCATCCCCACCATTATCTACAACTTTGTTCTTCATAATCATCCAAGAATCAGCCTCATTTAAATAAAACAAATTAAAAATTCAAATGAATTATAATAGTAACAATTGTCTTTTCCCTTGAATGACAAGCACTGCACCATGTCTGGAACACTGATCCAGACCATCATGGAGTAGCACAGGTACACACACGCATGCTCCAAAACACTACAACATTAAAAGACACACAGCTGTCTGGACAAGCTGGAAAACAATGTCTTTGACGACAGAGGTAAACATTGTTTTCTTATAATGATAATGATAACATTTCATATATTTAAATGAGAGACAGAAGACCAGACTCTTCACAGTTGTTTTTACATTCACTAATGCTATGCTATGCTATTGTTTACAAAGAACACAAAGTACTTGTGCATGTAGGAAGAGCACCTTAGGGAGAAACTATGGCTATTACACCTACCCCTACACTATCTATAACCAAGTAAATAGTTCAGGCTGTTAGGCCCTACTCCCAGGTGTAATACGCACAACTGGCCGCTGACTACAGCTATTCACGCAACCTCATGTGAGCTGTACAGGACAGAGCAGCTGAGGGGATGGCCAACTGGAGCCGTACAGACATATGCTCAACAAGGGTTAACCTGAGCCAGCCGGCTACCGTTACAGTGACTGGGGCTGCTGGGGCCGTTTACATGATCCACTCAGCAGCACCTACCTATCGCTTTCCCCCATGGCTTTCACCATGCCAACAACATGCATCTCATCCAGGACCACTGGCAAGCCTTTGCAGTTTCCTCCAACATTTCATTAACAATTAAAATAAATAAATAATAAAAAAAAAAATACAAGACACTTGCACAGGTGGGGAGAGCACCCATTGTACCACACTATTAATAAATATAGTTACATTGTTTACCTACTACAGTAAATTACCTAGGATAATTTACTTTCTATACCACCAATGTGCACTAAAGAGGGTTCAAACACTCCAGAGGAATGGTTACACAGAAGAGGATCATTTATGATGCTTCAGTTAGTTTGTGCCTCAGAGAGTAGTATGTTTTCTGTCTCAGTCTTAATGCCCACTGCCAAAAGCATTACATATTCAAGTAACAACTCACAGTATTCCCACCACTTTGCCTCCATACAGATTCCAAGGAAACAGCTGTCACTGTTTCTGTTTGTGTGTGTGTGTGTGTGTATGAGAGAGAGAAAGACAGAGAGAGAGAGAGAGAGAGAGAGAGAGAGAGAGAGAGAGAGAGAAGAGAGACAGAGACAGAGAGTGGAAGAAATCAGATGATGACTGACATAGAGAGAGATAGACAGTGGGCAGTATGATTCTAGCAGTGCATTCTGGGTAAATGAGCATTATGCTCTATGACCTAGATTAAGCAGGCAAGGGGCGTAATCTCTCTCCATCCCTCTCTCTCACTTATTCATCATTCTCCTCTCTCACTCTCTCTCTCTCTCTCTCTCTCTCTCTCCTCTACTTGCTCTTCCTCTCTCTGTTCGTCGCTCTATCCCTCCCTTATCTTTTTTGTCTTATGTTTCACTTTCCCCTTTTCTGCCTCGGTCTGCTGTTCTTCCTGTTAGCTCCAAAGTGCTCGGGGACAATAATAGAGTTGATTGCACACATGCAAACTGAAGCACAAATGTGTGTGTGGACACACACACACACACACACACACACACACACACAAGTCATAGCACAGGTGCTGTTTCCTGACACCTACAATGCAGATGGCTCTGTTTTATCTACTTTACATCATTTGTCTCTTGACCATGACACACACACACCCAAAGGCATTACAATAAATGATGTATTTTCTGGTTAGAAAAGAAATTTGGTGTTTATGTCTTTATTAAAATAAATGCCATTGGGAATGTTTTTCCCCAAAAAGATTAGGCCAATTATAGAACAATAATTGGGCATTTTCACGTCCTAGCCATTTACAACAGAATAGCGATACCAATAAACTTTTTTCCTTCAATCATTAATTGCCCAAGGACAGCACAGCAATCTCACTAGGACCCCAGTTTTCTCCTGTCAGCCACTTTAGCGGGCCGACAAGTTGCCTGCGTGCTTTTTTTTTAAAACTTCTGTTAGCCGGGCACAGCATTGAACAAACTGCAGAACTGGCTCAGGCAGTGCACTAGAGTGCACACTCTGCAATCGGATTGATGCTAAGTCAATCCTGACTCTTGTTTAGCCTTCACAGTTCTCCAGAGAAACACACTGATCCCAAGTTGTGTCTGTCAGTGATAAGCACTCTGTGGATGGCACACTGCAACCTAGCGCTCAGTGGGTTTCGGTGGTCAGCACTACACTCTCATGCGGCATGACAGTGTGTGTGTGTGCCTGTGTGTGTGTGTTTGTGAGTGCAAGTGTGTGGGTGTGTGTGTATGTGTCTGTGTGTCTCTGTATGTAGGTGTCTGGTGTATCTGTTTGTGTGGGAATATCTGTTTGTGTGTGTGTGTATGTGTGTTTATGTTTGCATGCATGCATCTGAGCATGTGTATGTGCATGCGTGTATACTTGTGAGCACATGCATGTGCGTGTGTATGTGTGCGTGTGTGTGCGTTTGTGCATGCATGTGTGTACAGACTACAATTTACACCACACACATTCACACTGTGTTGTCTTTGGCATTAATTTTACATTACATTTACAGCACAAACTACGCCAGTTAAACACGCAGTGGATGTATACTGTAATAAAACTGCAGCACCCACATCACACTCCAGTGTGCCAGCGTAATAACTTCCCCTCCCACAGTTTCATAGGATGACAAACAATAAAACAAATAAACAGCACCCAGTGTCATTGTGATTACAAAGCACACCACACAGTGTACACAACGAAATTGATTCTGTATTTAACCCATCATACACACATTAGCAGCACAGGGCAGCCATGACAACAGCTCAGGGTACCTCAGCGGCACTACTGACAGCTGGTGGATTCAAACCTGCGATCCTGTGGTCACAAGTCTGATACGGTAACCACCAGGCCACCACTGCCGCTAGGCACATACGCTAACACACACAGGGAATACTGTGGCAGACACATCAAGTGAAGACAGAAAAAGCAAAGGAAACAGAAGAAGAGAGTGTACAGTGTGACCTGCATAGCCGCAGACACGCATTGCTACTCCACCAGCTGAAAGGGTAAGGCCTATGGGTGTTAGCATATGTCCCTAGCACACCCTAATAGTGTGATCAGTAAGTTATTTAGGGTGCAAATGTATTCCTGCACAATGTATTTTATTCCATCACACAACACCTCCAAGAAGGTGTTTCAACATGCTCCAAGAAGGTGTTGGATGGGACATCCCACAACACCTCCATTTTCTTGCCACATATGACAAGCCTCTCGTGGTTACACCCATACACTGGGGCACCTGGCCAAATAGAGGGCACCCTTTGAGGACAGCTTTGACATGGGCAACTGGATTCTCCCTCTCCCAGTTCGGCAATGCACACTGCTTTGGTACAACAGTTATAAGCACTGACTTTGACTTTGAAGAAGTTTAATGATCTCGAGAGGCCATTTGTACTGCAGCACAAACACATCAACACAAGGCAAACATAGATTGACACCGTATCACATAACACATGAGTGTGCAACAAAACACACATATCCTATTAGCATTCTACACTACAGTATTCTACACTACAGCATTCTACACTATAACATTCTACACTATGGCATTCTACACTACAGCATTCTACACAATAGCATTCTACACTACAGCATTCTACACTATAGCATTCTACACTATAGCATTCTATACTACAGCATTATACACTACAGCATTCTACACTATAACATTCTACACTACGGCATTCTACACTACATCATTCTAAACTATGACATTGCACACTACAGCAACAGCATTCTACACTATAGCATTGATTCTACACTACAGCATTCTACACTACAGCATTCTACACAATAACATTCTACACTACAGCATTCTACACCACAACATTCTACACTACAGCATTCTACACAATAGCATTCTACACTACAGCATTCTACACTATAGCATTCTACACTATAGCATTCTATACTACAGCATTATACACTACAGCATTCTACACTATAACATTCTACACTATGGCATTCTACACTATATCATTCTAAACTATGACATTGCACACTACAGCAACAGCATTCTACACTATAGCATTGATTCTACACTACAGCATTCTACACTACAGCATTCTACACAATAACATTCTACAATACAGCATTCTACACCACAACATTCTACACTACAGTATTCTACACAATAACATTCTACACTACAGCATTCTACACTACAGCATTCTACACTATGGCATTCTACACTATAGCATTCTACACTATAGCATTCTACGCTACAACATTCTACACTATAGCATTCTACACTACAACATTCTACACTATAGCATTCTAAACTATGGCATTACACACCACATCAACAGCATTCTACGCTACAGTATTCTACACTATAGCATTGTTTCTACACTATAGCATTCTACACTACAACATTCTACACTACAGCATCCCACACTATAGCATTCTACACTATGGCATTTTACACTGTGGCATTCTAAACTATGGCATTACACAATACAGCAACAGCATTCTACACCATAGCATTCTACACTACAGTATTCTACACTGTAGCATTCTATGCTATACCATTACACACTGTAGCACTGCATCCTGACAACAATCCAAACATACTAGTAAACAAACAAATACATAAATAAATAAAATACAACAGTGGGTGAGTAAAATTGATTCCAATATCATTATATTTCAATTAATATGTTTTTTTCTCACTCAAACACACACAAACACATACACCCACACACACACCTCCTGGTGGCGAAGTGGTCCACAGGGCCTAATACATTCACTCTGCACGCATGAAACAGACATCTTTAGTAGCCTACAGCACAGGGGGGCAGTAAGGGCTAGGGGTAGGGACGGGGGGTGTCAAGACCTTCACTAATGAGACACCCTCACAGGTAATAGAATTAAACAATAATGAGCCACGTTATGATTACTGGGGGAACCAAATGTTACATCATCCCTGCTTGGGGAACCACATTTACAGCAGCACCTCTGGTGCGGGACAGCTCCCTATTGCTGCACCTAGACCAGCCTACCTCACCAGTCTGACTTACTGTAGCACCTAATGCTCTCTTCCACTAGTCTTATATCTTGTCCTTTCCCCATGGATTTTTTTTCACACACAGGGAGAAAGAGAGGATGAAAGAGAGAGAGAGAGAAAGAGAGAGAGAGAGAGAGAGACAGACAGACAGACAGACAGGCAGATAGACAGACAGGCAGATAGACAAAGATACAGAGACAGACATATAGTAAAGTTACTGTATGTGTTTTTTTATAAGGAGAATTATAAGTATTTAGTCTTTTACGTGAGATTCCGTGCACATTTATCTACATTTTAATTGATTTATAAACAACAGATTGTTAAAACACCAGAGTAATGTTATAAACCCTGCTTGTTGGGAGGGTTGCCACCGCTGCACTGACTCGTGCACATGGCAAGGTTCCTCTCTAGTTATGGGAGCGCATCTCAAGCCGCGCGGATGCAACACGGAATCAGCCTCCTCGCCTCTGGAGTCCTACAAACGCTACATGGAATTAAGACCGTTTACTCTGTTCAACCAGCCAGCCAACTGGCTGCGATATGTTGCAAGAAAGCTTCTGTACACTGCGTTCCGAATCTGTCCACAATTCGCTGGTGTTGAAATCAGCAATGGATAATGTGTCAAGGAGGGTAGTAGTATACATCCGGAATATCTACAAAATAGACAGCTAGTGACATTCGTTTACCTATGCACTATAACATTAGGTTATCATTGTTCGCTGTCAAAGCATTAATTCTGTACGAGCAAAGCTTAAAGAATCGCTGGGCCTAGCAAACGACACCAGGAGCAGCGTAGCAAAGATGCTGGGCTACATTCATATTCATGCGCTTTGTGTAAAGTCAGTTTGAAGAAGCGACCAGCAGGGTCTTTAAAAACATGCTATTCAATCCACACATAATGTCAAGAGAGAGAAATCGTTTTCCGTGTAAACACTTGTAGGCTATATTTAAATTCAAACCATGCCCTCACGAAGACATGATGAAAACCAGGTCACTGTGCCTCACCGAGGTACCAAGCACGCGAAGATGAAACAACAACATCCAACCCTTCTTCCTCGCGAAAAATGAGACTGAAGTTGTGATTACTATCAATATAAGGATGTCAAACAATTTCAACGACCAATATAGCTAAACGTTCAATCTGCATACATCTTTCTCTTATCTAAATGCACATATGTTCGCCTATCCATCCCTTACCCTCCGATAGCTCTAGGTCTAGTTCCGCCAGCTGGTCGCGGATCTCTTTGGGCAAGGCAGAAAGATCCACTCCATGTTCTGCCATCACGTCCGAAAACCGCCTGCCTGCGAGAGAGGAGGACGGACGGGAGGAACAATCCTCGGAGGAGACAGAGGATGCTTAATAAAAGCCCGTGTAGTGATGCTGAGTTCGTGAGTCAGTCAGATCTCCGCCATAGTGACCGATCCTACTGTATTTATTCGTCACGTGACCAGGATGGATTCGAGCATTCCAGCCGTGAGCCTCGCAGCCTAATCTCTTGCGAGTCGGGTTCTGTGCGGCCGAGGATAGCCCACACATTGGCTGGCAAGGGTCTGGCCCGGTGTCACTCAAAATAGTTCATTTGCAGCTATAATTCTTAACAGCGTACAATGGCATCAAATGGCGGACAGGGTGGGCTACATTAAAGCCCACCCTCGTTGGGTTATCTACTTCAGTGATATTTCACTGACAAATTTTGTAAAATCCAGCTGAATTTTACCCATCTTCTGACTGATATGCCTGTTATGTAACTAGTAAATAAAAGAAGAAAATCATATAATGTAACACACAGTGTATATATATATCACCAAAAAAAGGAAGAAAGGAAAAAAAGGTGTGGCCACTGAGAACTGATAGGGTTTACCACACCACACAAAGGAACCATGAGCACCAAAGGACATAAGGCCTGTAGATAGATAGATAGATAGATAGATAGATAGATAGATAGATAGATAGATAGATAGATAGATAGATAGATAGATAGATAGATAGATAGATAGATCCTACAAGTACATTTTGACAATATAACATAGAGATCCTACAAGTACATTTTGACAATATAATACCTAGGCTAGGTACGTGGCCCATAATGCACTGGGCTGGGCCCAAGACAACACTTGGGAGGTCAGTTACTGCATTGCTCTTACCTGAACAATTTTGATGTCATCCCTGGGGTGAAAGCAGGGTCAGAAGCTGACACCTCTCATTTCTGTGCCTATTTGTGTTATTGTGATGCATGCACCTGTGTGTTAGTAATAAACCACTACACTGACACCAGAAATCTGCACAGAGGTGGCAAGTCTTTGAGTAGTCACACTGGTGTCAGAAGTGATTCTTAATCCATGGAGCAATAGTAGTATATCTTACACAGGCCCAAAACAACATGAGGAAGGATGGATCAACAAGCCACTACCAGAAAAGAGCAAGGCGCCTGGGAGAGAGGCCCTGCGGAGCCACCCAACCCAAAGGAGCAGAAAGAGCACAGAGCCGAGGAGAGGGGCCCAGCGGCCGAGATAGGGCCTGAAGAGAGGCCCTTCCCTCTGAAGCAGGAGGACCAGTCGTCTGAAGAGGAGTAGGAGGTGAGGGCTTCAGCAGAGCCACTGCCACCCTGGTCAGACCACAGCCAGGTAAGGGGTACAGGACTTGTTCCTGGCTCCTCACGTCAGCCTGGTATGCCCTAGGCAGGAGTGTGGCCACAGCTGCGCGATGTCGGGTTCTTCCAGGTCGGTGGGGGAGACGACGCTGCAGCCGTGGTCCCGCCGGGACCCCATGGCTATGGGGCCTAGCCACGGCGAAGAGGAGGGCGCTGGCTGCAGGGCGGATGCTGGTCCTACCCAGTTTTGTGCCCCATGGACCCTTTCACCTTTGGGTGGGGAAGTGTTAAGCTTCAGGGGTAAATGCTTAGAACTGTGGCCAGTTAGGGGCCGTTGAAATGTGCTAAAAAAAGTTTGTGTGTGAACTCCTACTCGCACTAGGTGCACTTTATTTTTGTATATGTGTATTAAGTAGGGCATTGTTTGTGTTTAGCCACTAAGGTTAATGGCAAGTTCCATGTTTCAAAGGCTGTGTCTGACACAAGTGCCTGTGTCTTATTAATAAAACACTGAGACCAGAAATCTGCGTGCGATTGTGGAGTCTCTGAATCGTCACAACATTTAATTCTACACAACGCATCTTGTTTTTCATACAGCAAAACTCACAGGTAGTTGGTAAACTTACCTGACCTTGCAAACAGCTAAAAGGCCTGCAGGGACACAGAGACTGGTGGAGGGGAGCTGCTGAGCTTGCAGACATTAGTGGCAAACCTACAGTAGGCTGCACTGCGTCTGCACCAGTGCTCATAGTCCGAATTACAGGGGGTACTGGGGGTTACAGCACCCCCGAGAGAGACAAAAAAAGCAGGGTTGGATGGGGGTAGAGACATATTAATGTAAGTAATGTATAACATAATAGGTACTACACCCCAATTATGGGGGTGGGGGGTGGGGAGTAATTCACACTCTGCCAGTGCTGCACTGCACTGCCACAAACGCCTACTGCTTGGCAGGTATGCCCAACTTCTCAGCTCAGCTTTTGGAAGATTTACCGTAGGGTGGCTGTTAAAAAGCTAGCCCTGCAGGACCAAGCAGGCACAAACAGGGCTGATCGCCCATAGTTGAAGAATTGTAACGTGTGTGATAAAAAAGTAAGCATCATATTAGAGGTTGTACTTGAAATCAAGAAATGATTAATGTGTTAATGTTTGAATCTGTTGCACTTGTGCTAACAGTTGCATAAAATGATATTTAGCTCATTATTTCATAATACCATTATCTTTTTACACATTTGGAAACATTGTATAATTGTGTCCAAACATTCAGGGGTGTTGCAGTAAGGGTAAAGTGGGACTGACTATCCAGGGACTCAATAGCAGTGAAGGCCCTAGCAGAAGTGCAAAGCATGACGGATCTAACCACTACCTGAACACATATCAACACATATGCTGAACACATATGACAAATAACATCTCCATGTGTGATCTATTACCATACCATAGGCAAATATTACCTGCCATTACATTAATGGCAGGGCACATTATTGCCACAAGTGATACATGGCCCGTGTACAGAAAGCCCTACAGTAAAATAGTTCAAATACATGTCCATTTATTGCCACAAGAGGGCAGTAGATGCACGTTCATTCAGGACACAATCGAATGCTTCACAATGTGTAAAAGGGTGTACACTGGATTCAGCAAAAATTATGTTTTACTACCAAAGCTATAAAATGGGCTGCTTTAATTCCCACCAATAGGCCTACTGTCTCATACCTTGTAGCTTGATTTAAGGCCTTTATTTGCATAAAAGCGCCTGCTAAAGTGTAATGTAATGTAACGTTACAACAGCCCCTGAAATGTTCCAAAAAAGGAAAACTCTCACATCACATTCAAACCACTTTTATTAGTCATTTCACAATAAATGGTGCAAACGGTAATTCAGTGATGGCAGGACAGAGAGACACACACTCCTCAGGATTTGACGAGTCTCTTGCTTGCACAGACACAGAACGTGCTGACAGACAGGTATCCAGTCCAGGGTCAACCAGGCCTCTATTCTAGGGTTGCAGAGGTCACACATGTTTGGGTTATGTCTCTGTGAGTCTGAGTCTGCTTTGTGTGTGTGTGTGTGTGTGTGTGTGTGTGTGTACGCGTTTGTGTCGTGTATGCGTGTGTGTGTACCAAGATGCAGCACTGCTGTGCGCTCATTCAAAAGTTCTGACAGTTTAGCGATTCAGTCTTGTGTCACGTCACTGCAGAGGGCCTTGTGTGGTAAGAGAAGTGATTTGTGAGAGTGCATGTATGTATGGCGTGTTATCTTCTATGCATTACTAAAGTACTGAGTTATGGGATGGCCGTGTCCTATGCTTTGCTGGTTGTCGATGACGATGACTGTTGGCTGTGTAACTGCTGAATTTTCATGTTCATGACTTCAACCACCGCTGTAAGGGGGGAAAAAAATAGAGTTTCCATCTTAGCTCCATATTCCATATTTACAAAACTCTTACCATATGAAAGACAGTAGTGTCAGAGTATTAGGCACACAACACTTCAACAATTCAAGCAGCATATCTTGTAAATGACTTCACAAGGGCAAAACTGTACAAACACTATGCCAAACGCTGTCTGCTCAGCAACAAAGCATTACAGGTTTTAATGAGACATTGATCAGAACACTCATATCAGTGGGCACTTATATGACGGAAGAAAGTTACAGTGTCTGAGGTATATAACACAAAAATGCATGACGATATTACAAATGTTATTATTATTGTTATTACTACATTACACTTAGCTGACGCTCTTATCCAGAGCAACTTACTGTACAGTTAATTAGGTACAGAAGTTCAGCTACAGTCCCTGGAGCAATGTGGGGTTAAATGCCTTGCTCAAGAGCATTTCAGCCTTAACCCCCAGAGACCCAAACATACAAAAAAAATTCAAAAATGTTTTTAAACCTTTTAGATGTTGTTGTAGGAGGCACATGATGCAGAAATCAGTGTTTATTTTCAATTTTGACCTCCAAATCCCAAATGCTGTCCAAATCAAATCCAATGCAATCCAATGGACAAGGTGCAACAGGTTCACAGGTCGTATGACTTTGTGGCCAAGTAACTGAGCCTATTTACACAATCTACCATCCAGTAGTGTTCAGGAACTGGACAATAGGACTTATTAGTAATAAAAAAGTGATTTAAAAAAAAAAAAGAATGTGTAGGTTTATTTTTGTGGAATTAAAATTGATGTTGTAATATTACAACAGTGGGCCTCAAAGGGTTAAAGGATAATATTCTGCATCAGTGTTCATGGGACTACCCTGAGGATATCAGGATTATTTTGTGCGTATTTATGTTTGTTTGCGCTTTTATGCATCTTTTAGTGTTGTCACCTTGCTTCAGGGTGTGCTTTTCCTGCAGGGCCGGCTGAATTTTCTCTATCTGTTTGGTGAGGAAGTCGATTTTCCGCTTGAAGAAATCCTTGGTGTCGTCTACATTCTGGGGGCACACACACACACGCAAACACAGACACACACACACACACACACACACATACACACATGTAATGTCAAAAAAAATTACCTAAGATTTACAATGCACCTTTCACATACATAATAATTTTATATAAAATGCCACTCCAGACACCCAAGGGCAACGTACATTAAAACCAAGAATTACAGTCATAAATGCAACATGTAGGGACACATTGTAGACTCAGTGGGGACAAGTGTTGACAGACAAACACACACACAAAAGCTGATCCTATGAATTAGGAGTTGGCACTGCACTGAGGGAAAAATTGACATGGGGGGAGGATGAGATAGAGGAGGGGGGAAGTGAGGAGCAGGAGGGAAGATCCAGGGTAAAAAGGTGAGTGGGGATAGGTGCTGACAACAAGCAAGCAAAGATCAAACAAAACAGTAGACTCGTATGAACTAGCAGGTAGGAGAGCACTGAAAAGGCTGAGGTAGCACATTAACGAGACTGCTGACATAGGGTACAAATGAGACGATGGGGGAAAGTTAGTATGAGGGGAGATCCAGAGTGAAAAGGTGACTTTTAGCATAGCTGTGAAGATGGAAGCGGAAGTGCATCTGAACTGCTAGAGTCTAATGGTTGTGTGCACCACCCCAGTGACCCCACCCTACCTGGTGCCATGCCCATCACTGCTCATAGCAACCCAAGATTCTGCTGCTTCTTTGCCATAGGAACCCATGTTACAAAACTCCTGACAGAACCAGCCACTCGTACTACACTTCATTTCGTACAGAGAGTATGGTTGTGCTTCCATTGACATGGTTGTCTCAGGCAGCATTTTGCCGAACCAATCAGCGAACAGGGGGAGTGTTCGTGTGCGATGGTGTCAACTGTGTGCTACACTTGAATTGTACTCCGTAGGTAGGCTTATAGCCAGGCTAACTGCATATGTCACGACCAGACGGTAAAGGCAGATCCACTCATTTCAAACTTCAACAGAGTCTACACCTCCAGGAAGAAAACGTTTCTCAATGCAGCACAGCCAGACCCCCTGTATGAAATGAAGTGTAGTATTAGGGGCTGGTTTACCAGGCTAAGTGCCTGGTTCTGGTGTCACTTCCTAAGGCAGCTATGGGGTTGGTACTGAGTGCAACTATCTCAGAACAATTACGGCCAGCACACACTGGCCAGCACAGGCATTTGCCTGACTTGTCTGCAAGATGGCATCCACTGGCACTAGGGCTGGGTATTGCCAACAACCTCACGATACAATACATATCACGATACAGGGGTCACGATACGATACGTATTGCGATACATGTGTATCCCAATACATGACCTTCAAGGCAATACATATCCCAATATTTTACATTACTTTACATGCATTTTTTAAGAAACCCGTCATATGTATACCCAAATGATATTTTTATTATGCTGGATAGTGAAAATGCCAGACTGCAGTGCAGTTACAATGTAATGCTGCCTTTGAACTCATAAACAGTGGCAATAACAACAACAGTTGATCTACATGATCTGGTTTTAAAACGCTTCTCTCAGCTGTAAATGTAGGACAAAGAAATGTAAAAAGGAGTGACAATAAATAAATATGAATGCTGAATGAATGATGAATAAATGTGAAATATCGATACTGACCCCTCCATAACGATACATGTATTGTGAAAAGGCCCGCAACGATGTATTGCCATATCGATATTTGGAACACACCACTAACTGGCACTGCCATCCGACAGCCAATGAGCTGCTGTGACTGACCCAAATTACTACAAACAGATCACAGTACTCCCGCCTGACTGTTTTTATGCACCTGCTAGCAACGTGTGGGACTTGGGCAGTTCACCTCACTAATTAAAGGGTGGCGGTAGCGTATATCTGTGGCTTCCCACAGGATGCCTGGCTGACAAAATTAACATCTTCTCTGCTCCCAAAAACTGCATCCGTGAAACAGCATCCACTTATAGCTGAAACCAGGCATTCAATACAAAACCAAAATGTTCATTTTTATGGGCGATCTTTATAAAGGGAAGTTATGTGGATTTGAGCATGGGCTTTGGGATAATTATGGGGTTAACCAGCACATACCCACTAATTTAAGAGAAAGTTAATGGGTCTGTCAGCATATTATTGTGCACATTAAAAGGGTTCTTGTTGAAAGGTCTTGTTGAAAAAGAAGAAAAAAGTGCACAATGTTTACAAAAACTGACTGTGTGTGTGTATGTGTGTGTGTTGGTTGGAGTTGGTGCAAATTAAAGTCTTACCTTTTCTACGTAATAGCCAGTTCCCACATCTACCAATACATGATTCACATCGTTCAATGTTCCAGGTACATACATCTAAATACATGTGTGTCAAGGATTTCCCACAGAAGTAATGGTATTTATTAGGATCACAGCAGCAGCACTGGACACCTTTGAGGTCATGGTTAGATGCCACTGCAGATAGAGAAAGGCCGTGGCTATGGGTCCGGAATTCCGTACCAGTAAATGTAAGGATATTGGTACGGAACCTATTGGAACCTATACTCTATATTCTTCCGCACCAATACATGTGAAGAAATAGGTCCCGAACTTGAAATCTGTACCATACTCAGGAAGGGTTCCCACAGATTTATCAGATAAAAATTCCCTACCAACCCCAACCCTAACTCTAACCCTAGATTCCGTACCAATAATACCAGTCCTAGGGGCACGGATGCTGCTGTACCAATAGCCACTTCAGTAGAGAAAAGGATACAGAACTGGACAGAGGGACCAGCACTTCTTTTCCTAGGGAAGAACAGAAAACGTGTTGTCAGACAGATTCACACGTAGTCCTGAAGGTAACAATAGAAGATATTTGTATCTCCCGTTAATACTGATGTTCAAAATTCTCCAACTGCTTGACACAACATTTTGAAGCAATATATGATTGTGAAGTATACACATTAAAGGCAATCAGTCAAAGGAACAGCTGAGATCCCAGATGTACTAACCAGTGAGTGACATGGTTGTTTTCAGAAACTTTTTCAAACTAAAAAAACTCCAGCTTTTCTTAGCAGGATCAAACAGGAGGTGGTCAGGCTGTAAAAAGCCAAAGCTAAAAAAAGCTAAAAAGCTCAGCATGTTTGTTTCCGCACAGCTAATGAACGTAGGGATAAATTCGTACTCGTTAAGAGTGCTGGAAAGATTAGAGGGTTAACGCAGTTCGATCACTATTACGGAGTCAGGGCTCATAATAGCATTGCTGCAGAGCAGTGGTGAGTGGTAAAATCTGTAGGTTGTAAGAAAGTTATCTGATGTGTAGCCAACCCTGTTTATGACTAATTATGCCGTTACCCACAAGCAAACTTTATAACAGGTTGACCCCAAAAGTTCACACAAAATGTCAAGACACATCTGTTGTCGCTGGACTGACAACAATTATCCTCGTTGCTAATTATAATGCAGTGCACGTTTGACGTCTAAAGGCAGATCTGCAATGACGCACCTGTGCTGTGGCACATTAAACGTACCTTCGTTGGACTTGTTGAGCACATTCAGGCTGTCCTTAGCCTCGACATACTTTGTTTGCACGACTTTGAGCTGTCCGATGGAGGTCGTCAGGAATTCTGTCTCCTGCAATTGATTTCATATACATTTGACACCGTCAAAAACAAGGTTCGCATGTGTATGGATACTATTTACTACGGTGGCAGCGGCACACATTCAGGTGTTGGCTGTCATAGTCCTCGAGTGAGCATCTTGGGCACTGCCTTTCTCATTGCTATGGGGCGTGAACGTCTAAAAATACAGACTAGCAATCACTGTGCCTCACAGCCCACATGTGGACATGTGAACCTAGGCTCACAAATGTTCAATAGGAACGAACAACTTAAGACAGCTCTCTTTACCGGTTGTAAGAGAAAACGCTTCGGCCCTTGTATTAAATATGGCTCACACTACTTATCCAGGAGTAACTATTCACTGCTTAGTCCTGATGTAGATTAGCATGTCTCTGTGTGAACCACTCCTTAGACAGAAAGGGCTAACTGTTAGCTAGGATAGCTACACACCACACATGTGTCTTCACTAAGGTACTTCGCTGTTGTAAGCACAGCAAGCTAACTATTTAACAACACTTGCTTCATTATTGAAGAACCTACCTGATCTAGCTGATTTTTCAGCCCCTCAAGCTGAGGGAGAGATAATTCTGTAAGGTTTACAGCCGTCATGGTGCAATCAACGAACAACGGGGAGGGTTGTTGCACTTCCGGGAAACACGTGAAATAGTCTCGTGTCAAATTAAAAGCTAGAAGACTGGAAAGGATTGCAGTAAGGGACATTTTCGGCAGATTCGCACTCAGTGGATATATGCTGGGCTTAGTTAACTGTGTAATGAAGTGTATTATCTGCAGTCGGTCAATTATGTTCTTTTAATTCCTGGGAAAGTTAGACAAACTAAACAAAACATATCAGGTACATTAATTCCACACATTGGCAGTACATTGGTGTCATAGACCAGTGTTCCTCAACCTTTTTTCAGGCGAGGCACCCTTTAAATTCATGAAAAATCTGAAGGCACCCCAAACTTTTTCTTTCTATTTCAATGTAGATTAACATTGTTACACACGTCTCAGAGGACCAACAAATACAATGCAACACACACACACACACACACACACACACACACACACACACACACACACACACACACACACACACACACACACACACACACACACACGAATGATATGGAATGTTCTTTGGTGAACAGATCAAGTGGTAAACAATGAGTAAACAATGAGTCTGCAAATTGTAAAGAAATGAATAAAAGGATTGTTTTATAAAAAGGGATGAATAAAATCTAGCTCCTGTGTAAAGAAAATCTGTCTTTAGAACAACTAAACTAATTGTAATTGTAATGCTTGCACAAGAGAAAATATCAAATATTGCAGCTGTCTGAAGATTATCTCTAATTAGTACATTATATTTATTATATTACATTCTTTATTTATTTATTTATTTTGCTTATTTCGCGTAGCCTACTGTCAGATGCGTTTCTGCGGCACCCCTGAGGGGGTTGCGAGGCACCCCAGGGTGCCGCGGCACCCCGGTTGAGAAACACTGTCATAGAGTAACAGAAGACCTTTGGGACACAAAACCCATTTATGTACAATTATCAGCCAAGGAAGAAGAACCCTGCAAATAACAAAGTGTCCTTACTTTCTCTTTTACCTGAGTGATGGCTTAGGTACTCCCTGGTCAGGTATGTAACCTCTTGTTAAGGTTACATACTTGACATGCCTGCCTAGCTGTCATGAATGCATATTGTGGAGGGGGGCTTAAACTAATGAAACAAGCCCACAGCACCACAGCATAGCCCAAGGACAGTGATAAATCACTTCGCACATTTACCGCAGCTGTTGGAGTAGTGTGATTAAATGGAGACAGAAAACATGAATCATTGTCATAAGCATGTAACACAATTCCACTCGGCAAATCAAACCCATGTCAATTCGTGTGTTTGTTTCTGAAAAGCGGGTTGCAATTATAGCCTCTTGGCAGTGTAGGCCTACCACAGTCTTTTGAAAAAGAAAAAAAAAGTTCAGCAGATGCTTAAATTGTTGTCATCTGAGTCATCTCCCAATAGCCAGAAGCAGAATTAATCCCAGGCTGTCACATTGTTTCATTTTTTAAATACAAAAGTTAGGATACTAAAAAAACATACGTGCTTACTACAGCCATTACATTTTAGCCTTGAATTAGCCACGCAAGTTTTTTTTCATGCACTAGTAGGCCTGCTACTTATTACGGCTGCAGCAGTGCCCGCACTATCCACACTAATGAGCACTTTAAAAGCCCATATTTTTGTACCACATTGTTTCAGGAATGCGTTGCATCAAGGCATTCCCATCTAGCCTGGTACTTAATTTCATTTTGTACAGTGAAAGAAGTACGAGGGGCTGGTTTACCATAGCCTGGCAAACCAGCCCCTCGTACCTCATTTCGAGGGGCTGGTTTACCAGGCTATTCCTATCAGAATTACAGGTATATTTAGTTGTAGTCCTCAAGGTTTCCACCTGTTGGACTAATAGTATCATTGCAAGTTATTCAAAGGCTGCATTTGCCCTAAATACTATTTTTTAAACACATCTCTTTAATCAATTGTATGTTTAAATGCAAAGCAAGATGATGCACCTAATAAAAAAAATAAAAGCTAATAAGAAAAAAAAAAACATACAAAAAATCTATCAAAGATGATATAGGTCCCAGCATGCCATAACATATGCAAAGAGTGTCCTGACTGATTTCTCTGACTGATTTCTCTGCACTACTGGACTATAACAAAGCTTGCCATCTATATCTCTGTCCTGTGTACCTTTGTCAAACTGTGAAGCACACTGAGCTACATCCTTTGTTTGAAATGTGCTATACAAATACAGAGTATATTATTATTATTATTATTATTATCATTACTGCTGCTGCTGCTACTACTACTACTACTACTACTACTACTACTACTACTAATACTAATAATAATAATAATGTGTCGCACATATGAATTCATTCACATGCTTTAGAAACAATCCTGTGTAGGTGTACAACCACCGCATCTCCTCCAAGTGACCCTGCACAGGCCAGGTGAGGACCCCCACTGTGCTGAGAGCAAGACAAATGGCTCCCGGTCCACCCCGAGGGTCTGACCTGTGCATAGCCGTGTTTCTACTGTACTTAGTGTAGAGAGTCTCACAGCCTTTGACATGCTGCTTATATTGCCGAGTTCACAGTTCACCCACAGAGGACTGCATTGTGGCATGACAGGTGAGAGAGAGTGCATCCATACATAACTATTCGTCATTCACTAGGGCTGTCACCAACTGTGAAACTGTCACAAATTTCTGACATGAAATAAGCAATTTAGGGACATATAGTCCTGCTACCGAAGTTGTGTCAGTTAACCTCTGATTTTGGTCTATTTTTGCAGCACTGCTCAAAATTCTTGGCTTTCCTATGACTATAAAGAACCCTTGAAAGTTATAATGTTCGCTGACCAGCCAGTGTCCAATCTGACAAGACACCTAGTGATATACTCTCTCGTTCCATGTACCAGATACAATTTTTTTTCCAATGGAAATGCAAAAAATGCAGGTTGAGTTGAGACGGGTTGAGCTAGTACCAGTCAATGGAAAACAGCCATTAGGGTCTGAGAACTGGTCAGATTTGCTTTGGAATACAGTTAGTAACCCTAGCACTACTAATGAGGAGTCCTGAAAATCTCACAGACCAACTAAAGCAAACAAATTTAATAATAGGGCGATTGACTCAAGACTCACTAGGAAATAATAGAATAATAAACCTAAGTTGCTAAGTGTTCTTCTAGATAATAGTACGTTAGAACAACGTGTGTGGTCAGGAAGACTTAAATCTCTTCTCCCAAATGTTCCTAGGTGCACAAGTATCTTGTGTTTCCTCACAACTCTTATCTATGATGATTTCTCTTGGCTTTAGTCATATGTTAACTGTTTCATAGCTAAAGGACACATTTGTGCCTTACTGTTCATGGCTATCACAAATAACATATAACATATAAGTCATATTATTATATATATATAACACATAACATCATTTATACAGCAATTAGGTCTGGTTGAAATATTTTGCAGTTTCTGATTGAATAAGACACATTCTATATGTCACTAGGAGTGAGGATATCCCACAATATACCATGGGTGACTCTTCACAGTTAAGAATCACTCCACCAAAGATGGTTATGTGTAACCATGTAAAACTTTACATCAACATTCCTTTCCTAGTTCTAGTTCATAAAGAAGTGAGAGAGAAAAGCAAAAAAAAAAAAATGCTTTGCGCCTGTGGACGAACCACAGCCATGAGGATATCCACAAACAACCTCACTCCCACTCATGTTATATTGCTTAAATATAACTAATATCATTATATAATTACACTACAGAGCAATACTGAAAATACTAAGCAATGTACCAGTTAAGATGGGCCTTGGAAATGGATGTTTTCATTAAGGGTGAGCCCTGTGTTGAAACTGGAGACAGGCTGCTTAGTGGATACTGTACATGCTGGTGCATGGAGGGCATTTTATAGTCAGCTGCTACTGGATATGGCACCAGTTCACATGTGCTTTTAGGTGATGTCAGCATGGGGATGCTTGGAGGCAAAGAGTAGGGGGTTGTGCCTCTGGAGAGATGGGGGTGGTGGTGGTAAAAGTTCAGATGGGTAATGATTCAAAAATATGCTTGGGGGGAGGAAATATAAAACTCACAGTGCCATTTTCACTCCTTTTTGTTGTAACACACACACACACACACACACACACACACACACACACACACACACACACACACACACACACACACACACACACACATATACACACATGCAGACACACACACACACATGCAGACACACACACACACACGCACACACCCACACACATACAGACACAGAAGCAGAACACGCGTATCCACAAACACACACACACACACACACACACACACACACACACACACACACACACACACACACACACACACACACACACACACACACACACACAAATTCTTCGCCATACTGCATCGAGCCTAAAGGCCACTGAAAGTGATCTTGAGCTGGGTGGGAGTGGATGCTGCAGCAGACAAGGGGGCGATGAATAAAATAGCTAATTACGAAGCAGACTAGTAAGATCAGGAAGGGCGCTTGCTGCAGGGAGAATACCAAATCCCTCGCTCTGTCTCCTCAGCTACATGCCAGCGCTCGTCTGCAGGCCAGGGGCAAGGCCAGACTTCTCAGACTCAGCAGTGGCCGTGCCTGTCCTTGCACTTTACTTCACACACTCACTTGGTGTTTGACGGAGTCCAGAGCAGTTAAAACTTCTCCGCTTCAAGCGTAGAAATATAATTCCCCGCAATAAAACACTTTTTTTTTTTTTTTTTACAAAAATGACCTTTGGGTGCCTCAGGTTCTGTCAGCAGAAATATCCACTGATGTCTTCTGATGTGAGTGAGGTCAAGGGCTTAGTGTTAAGCACAAGGGCTTAAAAAGTGAAGTCATATACTGTACTTGACAAACTTATGAGGTGTCACTTCTCCAACGACTGAAAAAGATTGTGATTATGGAAGATTTTGAGATAATTACTTTTTACCGTTGGGACATATGTGATTCTCTGTGCTGTACTTCCTGTACTAATGTGCAAAACGTTTCCAAGTTTAAAAGTGAGGCATGCCTCAGACACACTCAAAAAAAAAATCATGTTTTGCCCTGGATCTAGCCGGGTTGCAAGATTTACAATTCAGGGGGGTAAAAGTATGCAGCAACACCTTGCAGGAAGAGATCTGAGGCAAAGTGTGTGTGTGTGTGTGTGTGTGTGTGTGTGTGTGTGTGTGTGTGTGTGTGTGTGTGTGTGTGTGTGTGTGTGTGTGTGTGTGCAGTGCTTCTTTGGGCAACCATCCTGGAGGAGAAATTAAGACTCGAAGGGAAAGAGAGAGAGAAAGAGAGAAAAAGAGAGAGAGAAAAGGAGGGGAGAAAAAACACGCCGCTCAAGGCAACCAAACAAGTCTGGACTTAAGAATGGGAGAGTTCCTGTGCGGGTGACAGTTAGTGCTCTGGCAGCCTACTAGCCTGTTCAGTCTTCCAACCCAACAGCAGCAGCAGCAACAGCAGCATGAGGATCATGCACTCCTAAAACAACCTGACTCACTCCTCCATTTCAGATTTGCTCTTGGGTGTTGTGGGTTTTTGTTGGTAAACTGGACGTGCTCAGATGGTCCTCCTCACGCTGTAATTTCTGAAAGGGATTATGATCAGGAGGAGGTGACTAATCCTCTCGTCAGGTGAGTGACTTTCACTGTTCTCCCGCTCCCCCCTCACCTCGCCTCGCCTCATCTGGGCTGCTGCTGCTGCTGCTGCTGCTGCTTCTCCCCAGGTCTAATCTCGCCCGCCTGCTGTGGTGTGCTCTGGATGATTCGCAGGGTGGCTGGGAACGCGTGCAGCTGTAGGGGGGCTTTTGGCAGCTGCACCCTCGTCAGAAGGAGCGCTCCAGCAGTAATTATGATTTATTAAACTCCCTCGGTGATCGTTAAAGGCATGAGAGTTCAGCTTCGCTTCACTGCCCCATCCGAATGCATTAAAGCGAGCATTCCAGGACTCGGCGCATTGCATATATTCTACACTCGCTTACTGTGCTGTAGGTGGTTGCACACCTGTTCCTAGAGGCTGGCTGATGCATATGTATTGTAAATTAGAGTTACACTCGAAACAATATGATTTTTTTTGGGGGGGGTGCTATAAAGAAGCCTGGTGTCCTATACTTGGATGTGAAAAAGAATTTTCTATTACAGTCATGTTTTTTTGCGGAAAAAGGTTTTGGCACAACTTAAAAGCTTTGCTGCAAATTCGAGAAAAAAACTAAATGTTGAAAACCGACCTGAGTATTATACAAACTCTCTCTTTCAGTCAGTCAGAGTGTAATGGTGTTGGTAATCCAGTTAAGCTTAATTGCAAGACTGCTTCTCGTCGGGCATGCTGAAACATACTGGCAGATATTATTACCCATAATGACAAGCCTTTG
>CM050211.1:26986149-26991149 GCA_027475355.1 Coilia nasus
GTTACACTCAGCATACACTTCCTCACCTGCCTGCAGTAACCTCCCTTCTTCCTTTCCCATCAATCTCTCTTTCTCTCTCTCGCTCTCTTTTTCTCTTTCTGCATTTCACTTTTTCTCTCTTTGGTTCTCTCTACCTCGTCCTCTCTTTTTCATCTCTCTGTCTTTGTCTTCCTCTCTCACCCCATTTTACCTCTCTATTTCTTTCTCTCTCTCTTTCTCTCTGACCTCTTATCCTCTTACCCTCCTTTCTCTCTCTCACACACCTTATTTTACCTCTCTCTCTTCCTATCTTTCTCTTGCTAACTTCCTCTCTGTCTTTTTCTTTCTTGTTCACCCTATTTTACCCCCCTCTCTCTCTCTCTCAGTCACTCACTCAGGCAGATCCCCCCCTCGGCTTTGTGAATAGAGTCTGCTGTCTGTTAGAGCAGAACATCCTTTTGTTAAACATTATCCTTGAAAGTGTTGACATGTGCTTGTCTTTAAGCAAGGTTAGCACCGGGTCGTGTCTAAAAGGCTCAGGAATGAAGGTCTTGCACTGGGTCCTCTCTAAAAGGCTCAGGAATGAAGATCTCGTGTGGACGCAAGAGAGGAGAAATTTGTGACAGGTATCACATTCCTATAGATGTGCAGAGAATCCTAAAAGCCATTCGTGAGACAAAGCTGTTGGACTTCCTGTTGAAAGTGCAGTATTGGTTTTGGTATGACTGTGCAGCTAAAGAGCCACAATTACATTTGTGACACCTAGGGTGCTGACATGTATGCACACATATCCACTGTGCAGCTTCCTGGCAAATCCCAGTTGATTTTTAAGATTTTGGACGATGATGGGGCACTGCCAATGAATGGACCATTTACACTAGTGTAGACTAATAGTGTGGACACATTGGACACATTTATGATGTAGCAGCTGAATTTATATGGCTACCATAGATCTTATATGTCCACCATAGGCCTCATTTCAGTCTTGTCTCACACAATTGACACATACAGCTCTGGAGAACATTAAGAGATGACAGCAGAGTTTCCTAAAATTAGCATCTCTACATGTATGACAGCCATACCTTTCCAGTGTCAGTTGAATTTGGAATTTGGGAGAAATGTTGTCTGTAGTTTACAGAATAAAATAAAAATGTTTACAGATTGCAGAATAAAATACAAATGTTCACTTTACTCACACATACTATACCTATAAATAGTTAAATCAGAGAAAGTTTTACATTTTATAGTGGTATCATGTATTTCCAGAGCTGTATTTCAAAATGGCTGCTTCCACTCAAAAAATGGATGAGCAAAGTGGGTAAAGACAGCCCCCCTCAAATGTCTATTTCCCACAGCTTCACATATTTATTAACATATTAATTGCTGACTAGTTAAAGATAATATTTATGCATTAAATGCAAAAATCACATTGTTCCGGAGTCACTATGGTCAATGAACATTTTGCATTGAAAAGTGAACATTGATTTGACTACTGTTTTGACATTGATAAGTTCCAGAATCTTCTGATATGTCAAACATATATGGAATCAAAGCTTTGAGTAATAATAAAGCTTAGAATTGGTCCTAATAAGTAGATATTCAACATTATGAAAAATCAGGTCTATGCAAGTCAATGGAATATACGGCAGACACACATGCCCTCACAAACACACATACACTCACACTGACACACACACTCGCATAGGTCTCAACCTACCATCATCTATCATCTATCATCAATAGATGTTTGATGTTGGTGTTTGTCTGTCTGTATTATTGGTCTTGGGTTCCAGAGGGCTGAGAGTCTAGCAGCAGTTTGAATGGGAGGAGGAAGAGCAACAAAGAGAGGTCTTTGGGAGACTAAATGCTGTGTGACTCAGACTAAATTGAGAAAAAAAGGGCAGCTTTGATGTGGAACAAGTAGAGTCATATCTGGAGGAATTAAGCCTGACCACTGAGTCAAGAACAGATGTGAAGGCACAGATCACACAATAAACACTGAGCTTAGACCTCATGCATTGTGCGTCTGGGAAAGTTCATACAAAAGCACACAAACCATTCAGATGACTCATATTAGATGGTTATATAAAAATGATAATAATATCAATAATGATAACATCATCAACATCATCATCATCATCATCAACAACAATAATACAAATAATAACAATACTACTACTACTACTAATAATAATAATAATGATGGTTGAGTTCACCAGTTCCGTGGAAGTAATGGTGGTGGTGAGGAGGAAATGAACTCCATGACGCGAAGCAGAGTGGTGTTCCCTCTGCCAAGTTATTATTTCCATGGAACTGGTCACCTCAAAAGCTCACCTCATTTGCATGTAGAAAAAAATATTTTAATCCACGAGTCCCTTCATATTTAAGATAGGTATAAATATACCAAATTAACTAGTGGATTTATTAGTTCATAGCATCCGTTAGGAAAAAGTAGTGCATGGAATACACCATTTCACCATTAATTTGGCTGCTAGAGTTGTTATGATTACCATTAATAAGCACATTGATATGGAATGGTGATTATAATTCTTGAGATATACTTCAAAAGTTGCCAGTTATAGAAAGTTAATGGCCACCTCATCAGCCAATCAGAAAAAAAAAAACTGTTTTTCAGGGAGACTTACACTGTACATACCTGAAACTAACCCTAACCCTATGGTACAGTGTAAGTACATAATGCTACACACATATTAATTACATATTGCCACACACTTTGTTACACTGTGCCTAATTGATGTAACAGGTACGGTAAAATAAAGTGTAACCATAATTATGGTGGTGATGATATGTCAGAGACAGGGCAGCTGTAACATAATGGTTAGGGAGTTGGTCTTGGGAAAGGAGGGTCACATGTTTGATATCTGTACCAGTAGGAAAAATGTTGTAGCCTGGTAAACCCGCCCCTCATACTTCATTTGATTTTGTACAGAGGATCTGGACCAGAATCTGTTGAGGAGCATGTAAGAGGACCAAGCAACTCATATCCAATCAGCGAACAGAGGGTGTGTTCGTGAGCCATGACGTTGACCTTGTGTGCTAAATTTGAATTGTAGTGCGTAGGCTAATTGCATACATGACGACCAGGCATTAACCATTGGGTAAAGGCAGAGACACTTGTTTTAAACTTCAGCAGAGTGAAAACTTCCAGGAAGAAATCATTTATCACGGCCTCCGCTTCAGACCCTCTGTACATAATGAAATGAAGTACGAGGGGCTGGTTTGCCAGGCAAAACATATTGGTGAAGAAGTAAATAACCAGTGCTCTCCTGCACCCTCATCCAAGTGCCCTTGAGCAAGCCATCTAACCCTACTTTACTCCAGGGGGACTGTACCTGTACCTAATTCACTGTACGTCACTGGATAAGAGCGTCAGCTAAATATAATAACAATGTAATGTAATGAGATAGAGGTCACAGAAAACCTTGGAGGAAGACTACTACTAAGCCACAGTAAGACTACTCTACTCCCTTTAAATCTGTTGTGGGGAATACTGTAGGTATGCGCAGTAAATAGAGGACTGAACAGCAATGGTGTGATTATATAAATGTAGCACCAAACAAGAAATTTCTTGTTTTGTTTTGGTTAGATGCTTGGCAGCCGAGCTTTGTAACATGTGAACCCAAATTATTGAATTTTGATTAATGGAGGCAATAAGGCTGTTGCGATAATTCAGACATGATGAGGACTCATTTGTGGAATATTTCTAAAAATGAGAAGCACATGATTGCACATGGTGTGAAACTCAAGATTTATTATTATTATTGTCAGAGCTCTTGCAGATGCCGGAACTCGTTCTTCTCAATAAGGCACCAACAGATGGTAGTAGGCCTTCTTCTCCTGCCTGGTGGCAAAGAGGATGCACTGACAAGGATCATATGGATCCTAAATACGAGCACACGCCGAAAGTCATTCATACTTTTTAAACAGCTAACAGAAGTCATTCATAGATGCATTCATAGTGCAGATAACAGCTAACAGGAGTCATTTATTGATTTAAAACCAGTGCACATAACAGCTAACAAGAGTCATTCATAGATTTAAAGGTACTGCATATAAAAGCTAACAGGAGTCATTCATTTAAAAGCAGTGCAAATAACAGCTAATAGGAGAATTAAAAGTATTTGTAGAATTAAAAGTAGTGCAGCTTACAGCAAGCAGGAGTCCTGGCCGTTGGCCCTCCACGTCAGCACACACTACATTGATATGTGACACACAGACATATGGATGTTAATAGAGAGCACACACGAAGAGCCATTCATAGATTTGCAGGTAACGTGCAGCTAAGAGCTTGCAGGAGTGCCAGTCATTAACCTCCACCCAAGCACACACCACAGCTTAGCCGTGTTCACACCACCATACCAGGCCTGGCCAAGACCATTTCAGGGCTAGTAGTAGCTAATGACCCAGGGTATCAGCCTCAGAGCCCAGAGGCGTTTCCATTCACACCGTCGGGCTATGTAATGAGTAAGGGGCCATAGCAGTAGGTGCACCAGGTCCTTGATGTTGACTAGGTCTCCAGGGTATTGACACTGTGCACCCTGCTAGTAGTAGTAGTAATAGTAGAAGGCAAGGCAAGGCAAGTTTATTTGTATAGCGCATTTCATACACAACGGCAATTCAATGTGCTTCACAAAAATAAAAGCAAAGGACAATACATAAAGGCATAAAAGATAAAGATAAAGTAAGTGTAAGCATAAAAGATATAAAAGCATTAAAAACACACAAAATAAAAATAAATTTAGTAAAAATCATTAACAGAAAGCATCTGAAAACAGTTTGGTCTTAAGTCTAGACTTGAAACTGCCAACAGTAGGAGCATTTTTAATGTCTTCTGGAAGTCGGTTCCAGAGTTTTACAGCATAGCAGCTGAAAGCTGCTTCACCACATTTTGTTCTAACAGCAGGTTCTACCAACAAATTTTTATGAAGTGATCTCAGAGTTGGTGCGTATAACTGAAACATATCCAATAGGTAATTGGGCCCCATCCCATTTAATGATTT
>CM050211.1:26996149-27021149 GCA_027475355.1 Coilia nasus
CATAGAATACAGATACAACACTGAATAGACAGTCATCTGTTAATTTGAGTACTAGAGCTTTAATGGTTAACATTCATAAGCGCACAGACTGGTAGATCTCACATTTTTTAGATCTACTCCAAAGGTAGCCAGTTGTAGAAAGTTAATGCAATCTCATCAAGAAAGAGAATCCCATTGCTTAGAGCTATATAGATCAGTATAGACTTCGCCAATGCTGGAGGCTGCCCAGCAGACAGAGGTGCATGATGACTCATGTACAGCTGCTCCACCCTGCCTGCCAGGTGCAAACTATTAATGACAAATCCCTAAATAACAGGCTGCCAGTCAGCGCAATAATAATCAGTTGGACGCATGGATAAAAGACAAAATGGGAGACTGGCTGGAAATGGTTTCTATAGAGCTATTGTGGACATAGGCAGAGTGTCCATGGAGACATTCCATTGTTATGACTGGAGTTTTGAGTGCTACTAACAAATTATTTGAAACTTAATATTGCATGATGGATATGCTGTAAATTTGTTTTTAAAGTGCAACAAAATATAATGAAGGTTTTTTTTTGGGGGGGGGGGGGGGTCTATACACACATAGGATTGTTAAGCTGTTTTAGGCTGGGTTATTAAAGTAATTGCCTACTGTCTGTAAGTGGTTATATGACCGAAAGATAATGCTTTTGAACATTTGCTTTTGATCATTCAACACTAAAAAATAAAAGACAGTAGCATATCATTATTTTCCCTTCCATTTTGTATCGTCCTACAGTGGCTTGCTGGGCCACAAGTAGACACTGAATATGCTGTATGTCCCCATGCGTCCAGGTCAGTGTAACAGTGTGAGGTCAGCCGATGTGGTGTTTCTGGTGGACGGCTCGTCCAGTATTGGGCGCACCAACTTCCAGCTGGTGAAGGGCTTCATGGCCGGCCTGGTGAAGCCGTTTGCCAGCTCTGTGGGAAGGACAGGTGTGCGCTTCGGACTGGTGCAATACAGCGACACATCCAGGTAGGACACTCGGGCCTCTCTGTGTCTGAGACCAGGGGCATTAGAAGCATTAAAAGTGTGAGGGAAAGCATTTTTTGGTGTTTCATTTTTAATGAAGTAGATGCCATTTCCTGCTTTCTGGTGGATTTTAACAGGTTGTTAAATACCTATTTTACTTATAGAAGTAAACTAAACTATATAATATTTCAGAGACAGATTCAAAAATAACTCCTTATTTGTTTTAAGCAATGGTGATACATACAAAAACAAATTCACAATTAAACAACATCAATACATATGGGTCTGTGATGGTTAGTATTGTCTGGATTAAGGAGTTTTTTCAATGTGTGTGTCCATGTGTACTTGTGGCGAGGTGTTTATTGTTGTTAATTTGTTTATTTTTCAGTCTAATTGTGTACTCTTACATTTGTTCATTTCTTGTTCCTCTCATTTCAGTCTGTTATATCTAATGTGCATTAAATGTCAGTGAAAGCTCAAGTCACTTTATTTATATATGTCAGAACCAGAACTGAATGGCACAGACCCAAGAGCGTCACGTTCACAATAAAGCTTTTATTTAAGGGTTGGGGGTAAAGGGGAATAATCCAGAGACCACGGCCCAGCGGGCTGTGGTGTGTGGAACTGATAACGATCAGAGTCCTCGGGGAAAACAGCAAGCAGCAGGTCACTTCGCCGGGGCAGCAGAGCAGAGCAGAGTCGAGGACGGGCAGGAGTCGTAACCGGGGCAGTAGAGCAGAGCAGTGTCGTGGGCAGGCAGAGGTCGAAGCCAGGGGCAGGAGCGTAGAGCAGAGTCAGGGACAGGCGGAGGTCGGTACCGGAGGACTGAAGAGCCAGGGAGAGCCAGGGACGGTCCGAAGTCGTAGCCAGGAGCAGGAGAGCCAAGCAGAGTCAGGGACAGGCAGGAGTCGGCAACCGAAGACTGGAGATAAACAGGCAGGGGAAAACAGGAACAAACAGGGAACAGACAGACACCGGGAGAACTGCTACGCAGACAATGAAGAGCCAGGAGTCAAAAAGCTTGCCGAGGAATACACCGTGGGTTCGCAGACGGACTGACAGTGAGGGAGTGAAAAAGGAGAGACTAAATAGCGAGAGAGAGAAACCAGGAAACGAGAGGCAGCTGGAGATGGGCGTGGTGGAGCAGGTGCAGGTAATCAGAGCGGAGACAGCGAATGAAGCAGTAAGTGACTGGTATTGAAATGAATTACTAGACAATGAATGTGCAGCAGAAAATACAACCCAACCAGGAAAAACACAAAAAGCACCATCCAACAGAGTAAAACCGTGACAATATAGCATACTTAAAACGTATATAAGTGTACTAATGCTTTATTAGATGTGTTTACAAACAAACACTGATACATACATACATGCTTCATATGTTTGTGTGCTAGGATGGAGTTCGCATTCGGGAATTTTACAAATGGCACACAGGTGGTGACAGCGGTGGAAAACGTCCAGTATAAGACAGGGGGCACACGCACGGGCGATGGGCTCAAATTCATCGTTGACAACTTCTTCAGTCCTTCCAGCATTCGAGATGTTCCAAAGGTGAGAAACCAAGCGGTGAAGAGAGATCGGTGATGAAAATCCTTCCTGATGTCAAGCTTAGAATTCAACACTTTCATTAAAAAAACAGATGCATACAGGCTTCATTCAAGTTCAAGGTCAAGTTAATTTATTTGTCACATACATAATCGTAACAGTGTACAATTTGGAGTGATGTGGGTAGAGGTCAGAGTGGGTAGAGGTCAGAGTTCAGTTTCTCTGACAAGCACACAGGCAAACACTGTCTCTCTCACTGCCTCTTCTCTTCTTCCCAGATTGTCATTGTTATCACTGATGGGAAATCCCAAGACCCTGTAACAGATCCTGTTCAGAGGCTGAGGAATCTCGGGGTGAAGCTCTTTGCCCTGGGTAAACTCATGGGTTACACTCATTTTCATGTATTATGTATTGTATCATGTCATATTTGGCTTGTGTGTTGTTGTCTAATCGCAACCTAATGGTTGTGTGTTGTTGTCTTGGTTCTACATTGGAGATGGATTCTGAGTAATTGTAATAAATTCACGAGTTGATCTTAGAAGATTACTTTACAACACTTTACAGTTACCTAGAAGATTACCTCACAACACCTTAATTTAAACTAGCAGTATTTTTGTATTTGTAGTTGTAGTATTTGTAGTAAAGTATTTGTGCATAGCTATTTCTGTATAGTGCGGATATTGTTCCTCTTATGAGAATATACACGCTATTCCTTTACACCTTGTATAAAAACATTTTTTTCCTCATTCTATTATGTATGTATCTCTTTTTCTATTTCTCCTTGGTCTCCCTCCTTCTCGTCCTCCATCTCTGTGATTGCACCTGTGTCAGGTATAAAGAGTGCGGACGAGAGGGAGCTGGCCCAGATAGCCTCCTCCCCACAGAACTTCTTCTCCATGTTTGTGAGCAACTTCAGAGGCCTCAGCAATCTGCTGCCTCATGTGTCGCCTCGAGTGTGTGCTACTGCAGGAGGAACATACGCCAGTGATGGTGCGTTACCGGATAATAACACATCAGAGACAGTGGTGTATGGCTAATATGCCATAGACATACGTATGTTTAGTACGTTTAGGAGGACTATACTGCAACATGAAACATACTATAAGGAAAACATACAAAGTACTTTGTAAAGACATACGTAGCAAAGAACATATCACTGTGTAGCTGTACTGTATCATTACATGCCAAATATGTAAAACTATGCACATATTTTGAGACAGACACTGATTATCTGTCTTTGCTTCTTCTGCCACCTTTCATTCTTCCAGAGGCTGTACAAGGTCCAACTAATCTGCAGTTTACTAGCAGCACCACTGACTCCCTTACCTTTCGCTGGAGTCAAGCGAGCGGCCAGGTCACCGGCTACCTGATTCAGTACACACCTATCTCTGGTCTTGGACAACCAGTCAGTTCAGAGCTACAACAGGTATGGGCTTTCACTGCAACCCTGGTTGCATCTGATTACACTTGTAAGCATACTGTGTGTTTTACTGTGTGTGTGTTACTGCAGTGAGTTCACTACTGGCTATCAGACAGCAGCAGCCTTGTCTCACAAACACTAATAGCATGCGGTTTAAAATAATGGAGACCAAATATTGTGTTTTGTGGCATGCCTACCTTCCTGACCATTGCCAGTTTGCATTGCATGAGTCCGTAATGAATTACTGTATTTGTGGTTGTAAAACCCAGCTCCTTTTTAGGATACGGTTCCCTCTGAATTACTCACTGAACTGGTCTAGGTTTGTGAGTCACTTGAGTCATTTGAGTCATTTCAGTAACCAGTGGATTTACTCATGCCTGTATGAGCTTTGAGTAGCGCTAACCCAGTCTTGTGACCAATTAAGATTTGGTTGCCGGCTTTAGAGGCTTCCACCTTTAGGGGAAGTTAACCGGCACTGGATTCACTCATTATTGTATGTACTTTGGGAAACACAACAGGCTCGTGTGACCAATTCATGCTGTAGTAAGGACTACATATGTTTGGGTTTGATGACCGCAGATTTGGAACTCAAGAGTTATTTAATGGATAGAGTGATTCATGAACCGCCCAGGTCTAACTGCATCTAGTCATGCAAAGGTAAATTATGGAGTTCCCCAGGGCTCTATGCTTGGACCCCTGCTCTTTGCACATGCCACCCACAGGTTTTTAAATAAGGAAGCACGGTACTGATTTTCACTTATTTGGCCAAGTGCTTGACTCCCTTAAGCATTTAGGCATGTTGCTAAAGGTAGAACTCTAATCTCACAGTGCATGCCTTTGCATAGTTCCAACTGATTCCAAGAGATTCCAATTCCAAGACAAAAATCACAACTGGAGGCCAAGCCTTTTGCTACTGAGACCACTCCCTTTGCTTAAAAAGCAGACATCTTCTGTGACATCTCGCCTCAAAAAATCTGTTTGATTCTCTGTTTTATCTTTAAAATTCATCAATAAAAGCACAGGGTTTTAGAAATAAAGCAAATACTGTAGTGCCTACAACTTTTTAAACTGCTTTTTAAATTTCCCTGTGGTCACAGTTAGAAACAGTGTGCAAGGATCCAACAAGGGCTGTGTTAGCAGGTGGTTCTTAGCAACTAGTCTGAAAAAGTGTCAGTAACAAGTCACTATTTGTGCATAACCTCAACTTTTCCCTTAACCTTTCTATGAGGACATAGTCATGAGCACATGGGCAGAAAAACAGCAACTTGGCATTTTGCCGTCCTCCCGCAGGCTGCATGTGTCTTTACCAGTGTACGCACATTCGTAATGTAAATAGGTGCTAAACCAAACAATAGAAGGAATCTAAGACATAAAGGAGAGGGCCGCACACTTTTTGCTCCCTTTTTTTAACTTTTATTCATGTTCCTCACCCAAGTAACGTTTCGAGACAACTGATCTAGTCTGACAAATAGCAGTTGGCTCTGAACGTCACTTGGGTGAGGAATGTGAATAAAAGTAAAAAAAATCTGAGCGCTCAAGTGTGCTGACCTCTCTTTTATGTCTAACATACAGTACCATGCCACGATTCTTGGCACACGCTACGTCAAAATCACTCCTAAAAAAATGGGCGCAAACATGCCGGTACATCTACGCTTTAATATTTTTATATGAACATTATCCTGTACACTGGCATTATGAAGTCTCAAGAAGTACTTGTACTGGTGTCAAAAGCAATTTAGATGGATTGCCTTACAGTAAAGTTTAGTCGTGCCATCTGCAGACTGACGGATAGGCCTATTTGTGTGATTCAGAGCATGCCAGACTCTTGTAGCCCACGGCGAGGCTGTAATCAAAGGGGTGTAATGTGTTTAATTGTGAACACACCCTGCTGCTGAAAGGACACATAACACAGTACAGCTCTGCCCTGCACAGCCAAAGTGCAGTAACTATGTTAACATAGAAACTGAGAAAAACGCCTTTGAAGTTGTCATACTGCCCAGTCAAACATGTTGTAGGTATAATAGTGGTGATGCTTTTATGTACTTTCTTAATAGGAAGAAGCAAGAGATCTAGTCACAAGACAAAGAAAGTGTTACAGTATAAAGTCAATTTCCAGTCTGAACTCAATTTACCAAAACATGTAGTTTGTAGGGCACAGCACTTCTGAATTGCTAAATTCTTACATTTTACACTCCTGTTATATCTTCTTTCCTCTCTCACACCCTCTATCCCTCTATTTGTGCGAAAATGAGTTATTGTTATTTTTGGAATAATAAACATCAGTTTTTTATCGTGTGGCTAAATATATTCAATTAATTTTGTGGATTTTTGTAAAAATAAGATGTTGTCTTTAATAAATAAGATGTTTGTCTTTGCAGACTGTCTTTTGTATGACTATATATCATCTAGAAACTTGAAAAAAATATATACAAACTACATAACCTGCAAACATTTGCTAGGTATGCTAACCACAGTTACTTTTTTGACCTTCATGCTAGCATACTCATGTTCTCAAGGCAAGGGTGTCTTAGAGTGCCGTTTAATTCCAGTGCTGGGTTGGACCTGTGCTGTACTTGTAGAAGCACAGACCACACTTGTGTCTTTCTCTCATCCAGTCTCTGGGAGTATTCCCATAATGTCATAACTAATTTGGTTAAATTCCTCACAATCAGTCCTACCAGCTGCAGAGGTAGAAGAAAGGCCAAACCCATTGGGGTAATTCACCGAAACCCAGTAGCCCACAGTCAGAGTGTAATGAAAAGACATGTAATAGAGCCGATTCTCCACATGTCCTGTGTCAGAAAGGTCTGTGACATTAAATTAATATGGTGCAGGGGCCAATCATTTGCTGAAGATCCTCTTTGGCAGGTTATGCGTTGGCACAGGGGACATGGTGTTCTTCTGTAAATGCATGTGGAGGCAAGACTGAGGTATAAATTGGGTTAAGCAGACATCAGTGAGGCGTGAGAGATATTATGCACAGGTGTAGAAGCAGTCCATAACACGGAAGTGCATACCTGCCAACATCTGAGTCACTAAATCCAGGGGATTATTAACAAAGACTTTCAGACCTTGTAAATTACAGGAGAAACACATGGAAAACAGAGAGTTGTCAGCTACATAGAAGTGTTACATACTGTCTCTCAATATTGTTAAAAATTATCTGGAGATCAGCATTGGCGTTACCTTGTGAGTCTGTTATGAGGTGATAGTGATTTATATACACCATTAACCCATCATTTGACAGACAACTATTTGTGGTATGACTCACAGCTAAGTCATAGATGTCATAATATTTAATGTTAGTGGCTCATTTGAACACCCCAGACATGACTAATAACTGGTGATGGTGCTTGCCAAGGCATGTTTATGGTACGATTACATCCATCTTAAGACAGAGAGAGTGAAAACAGACTCTCCAAGTGTTCAGTCTGTGAAGATTCTCATTCATCCAGGTCATGGTAGTCAAAGGAGCTAAGTTATAAGCAACTGGACTTCAAAAAGCAACTGGAGGAAGTGGAGCTCCAAAAAGAAGTCCAGTTGCTAACAGCTTAGCTCCTTTGACTCCAAGTGTTAAGCTTTGTTTGTGAACTGGCAAGGTCTTCTGTGTTCATAGGTGACAGTTGGACCCGAACAGCAGAGCTACACTGCACAGAGCCTGCGTTCTGGCGTAGACTACCTGGTGTCAATCATTGCTCAGTACCCCAACAGTGTCGGAGAGGCCGTGTCTGCTAAATCTGGCACCAGTAAGCTAACACACAAGCACAGGCATGAGCTAATACCAATATAACAAAGAAAGTCTTGGACAATAATAATAATAATAATAATAATAATAATAATAATAATAATAATGATGATGATGATGATAATAATGGTGGTGGTATTGCTACATATATATTTTTTACAATAATGTGATACTTTGGCATGCCAATTTCTACTTCTAGAAGTATTGTAAAAAGTTGTGAGCCACTTAGCCACTAGAAGTGTCTGCTAAATTCCATTAACGATAATAAAAGTCCAGTCAAATTGTTTTTATTTATGTACTCAGTTTCAGATTATGAGGTAACATTGCCAGAAAAGTATTAATAGGTAATGACAACCCTTATTCATGTCAGTATTTGAGTTCAGGGTTATACATCCATATGTAATGGTGGCTTAAACATTCAGTTTCAGAAGACTCTTTGTCTTTAACTAGCTATGATAAAGGGGGAGGCTGGACATAGAAATGTTAAAATGTGTATAAAGCAATAGTGAAGTTTTTATTCAGTGATTTTAAACACTTATTCAAACACTTATTTTCACACACTGTTTTCCTCAGAGTCATCTCAGGGCGTGTCATCCCTGCGTGTGGTCCGGTCTGGTTTCTTCTCCATTTCGCTGGCCTGGGATGCCCCCACCACCCAACCCCAGGGCTACAGGGTCACCTATGGATCCAGGAGTAAGGACACGGCTTTCCTATACAGTTTTACAGAATTAGTTTTTAAGTGCCAGTCAGTATTTATGTTTCAGTGTCCTCATGTCTATTAATTTTGTGTTTATTACTGGTGTGCATATTTCTCTACTGGCTGCGTAACACATTGACCCCTGGTGACAATAAAGATACCTTGACTTGAAGTGAGAAAAAGGTTTGACTAAGGTGTGCGGAGGCAAGGAGGTGCATGATGGGTAAAATCACCCATGTAGTTCCAGGATGTAGGGATATCATTAGTATCATTTGTGCCATATGGTGCCTTGAGAATTTAGAGATGCAGTAGAATAATGACATTTGCCTCTACCTCTGGCCTACAGCTCAACCAGCTTCACAGCTGGAGCAGAGGCTCTCTGCTGGCGTTACCACGGTGACACTAGACCGTCTGCAGCCAGATACGGACTACATCATCAGTGTCCTCCCCCTGTTTCCCGGCAACAACACCGCCCCTGCCAGGATATCTGCCAAGACCTGTAAGTACAGCTCATGTTTTCCAAACGGCAACATGATGGACCATCCAGACGAGCATGACAACCCAGTTAGAGTAGAGTAGAGTAACTTTATTGATCCCGAAGGAAATTAAGGTGTCCAGTAGCATACACATAATACACATTGCAAAAAACATTGCAAAAAAACATATCAAGCCTATTGCACACGTCTGCATAATACAACATTCACTGAACTGAGGGAAGAAAAAACATTGTAATGATAATACGAGGTAAACAAGTGTCGTGATAAGGTGCTTTGTGGTAGATAGATTACAGTGTCCCAGTAAAATTGTCCAGTGTTATAGAAGGGTCCTTTAGTGCAGTAGTTATAGAAGGGTCCTTTAGTGCAGTAGTTATCAGGGTAGTGCAGTATATTGCTGTCCATAGTCGTATAGTAGTCACCACCAGGGACAGCATGTGCGCGCGTGTGTGTGTGTGTGTGTGCTCAAGCACTCCAGTCCATGATGCTCAGCTCCTTCTGTGTGCTGTTATACAGTTGTATGGCCCTGGGGACAAATGACCTCCGCAGCCTGTCTGTCCTGCAGGAGAGGGACCGGAGTCTGTCGCTGATCAAACTCCTCTGATTGATGATGATGGTGTGTAGGGGGTGGCGGTCGTTGTCCAGTATGGAGTGCAGCCTGCTCAGGGTCCTCCTCTCAGCTACTGTAGTTAGAGACTCCAGCTCCATGCCCACCACAGACCCTGCTTTCCTCACCAGTCTGTCCAGACGCCCATTGTCTCTTTTCCTAGTGCTGTCGCCCCAGCATACCACAGCATAGAACAGCACACTGGCCATAACAGACTGGTAGAACATCAGCAGGAGTCTGTTGCAGACATTGAAAGACCTCAGCCTCCTGAGGAAGTACAGCCTGCTCTGTCCTTTTCTGTAGAGTGCATCTGAATTAGTAGACCAGTCCAGTTTATTGTCGAGGTGTACCCCCCAAGTACTTGTAAGTGCAGACTGTCTCGACATTCTCCCCATCAATCGTGACAGGCACCAGCGGCGGGACAGTTCTCCTGAAGTACACCACCATTTCCTTGGTTTTGGTGGTGTTCAGTTGCAGCTGATTAGTTCGGCACCACCCGACGAAGTCCTCCACAAGGCACCTGTACTCCCCCTCCTGTCCATCCCTGATACACCCCACGATTGCAGTGTCGTCAGAGAACTTCTGCATGTGACAAGTCTCTGAGTTGTAGCTGAAATCGGTGGTATACAGGGTAAACAGTACAGGGGAGAGCACAGTTCCCTGCGGTGCACCTATGCTGCTGACCACAGTCTCTGATGTAAGGTCCCCAAGTCTGACAAACTGGGGCCGTTCCGTGAGGTAGTCCGTGATCCAGGTCACCAGGCCAGGCTCCACTCCCATCCGCAGCAGTTTGTCTCTCAACAGGAGTGGTTGGATGGTATTAAAAGCACTGGAGAAATCAAAGAACATAATTCTCACAGCACTGCCTCCTTTGTCCAGGTGAGAGTGCACCCTGTGTAGAAGATACAGGATAGCATCCTCTACCCCCACATTCTCTTGGTAGGCAAACTGCTGGGGGTCCAGTGCATGGCGAACCTGAGGTTTGAGAAGGTTGAGCAGCAGTACACGCTCGAGTGTCTTCATTAGGTGTGAGGTGAGGGCAACCGGTCTGTAGTCGTTGGGTTCTTTTGGGTGAGCCTTCTTGGGTACAGATATCAGGCAGGAAGTTTTCCACAGTGTCGGGACCTTGCCTACCTGCAGGCTCCTGTTGAAGAGGTGCTGGAGAGGTGCGGCTAATTCCACTGCACAGGTCTTCAGCAGTCTGGCACAGACGCCGTCGGGTCCTGCCGCCTTGGATTTCAGCCTCTTAAGTGCTCCTCTCACCTGATCAGTAGTGACTATGGGTGGTGGATGTCCAGGGTCCATAGGCAGAGGTGAAGGGATGGGTGAGGGGGATGGTGGGTGTGGGGGGTCCATAGGCAGAGGTAAGGGAGTGGGGTGGGGGGTCCGTGGGCAGTGGTAGGGGTGTGTGGGGTGTGGGATGTAGGGGGGGGGGGGCATAGTCAGAGGTGCTGGGGTGTATGTGGGGGGTGGTGTGTGTGGGGGGTCCATCAGCAGAGGTGAGGGGGTGGGGTGGGGGATGGTTGGAGTGGGGGTTGGTGGAAGTGAGGGGTTTGTAATTAGAGGTAGGGGGTGGGGAGGTGTGCTGACACCAGTTGTGCAGTCAATGTCAGGGTCGTTGTCAGAGGCATAGACATACTATACATAGACGGAGCATGGGGCGTTACTGCCAATAGGCGCTGACGCGGAGCCGCCATCTTGGAGCGGGGATACGCTCCATTCAGCTTAATCCGTTTGACAGGACAAATGAACGGTTAGCGCATTTTATTAACAGTACCTCGCTAAACACCACTAATTTTAAACTGGCTGTATCGCTAGTAGGTTATAGTAGGCTATAACAAAGGCTTCTTGAAGGCTTTCATTATTCTTAATTTATTAAAGAGCAACTGTCGCTGCTTCCAAATCCCCACTAACAACACACATTGATAAAATAAACATATGACATGTGACAACTGCGAATAATTGAACAGTTGTCTCAAGTTTATTTGCAGCCCCTTCTATTTTTTTCATTTTCTGCTCCGTATAGCTTGGTGGGGTAATTTAAAGACATGACTCACAACAGCGTCAAACTTTTACAAGGTTGTTGTGGGATAAATCGCCTGCAGTGTAGGCTTGGTGCAACTGTTTCTACCTTCTGACACATTGAACTACAAACTGTTTTTTGTATATATCGCTAGTTCAGCCCAAGACGTTTTCGTCATGCTTATTAAATAAATCTGTCATTGCATCCGACCCACCTAAACGACAACACAGCCTATTGCTAAAATCAACATACACCTGTTTAATGTAGCCTGAATCATTCTGGTCGCCAAATTATTTTTAGCATGTTATTTCGCCAGGTGAAACTAAGAACAAAATAAAATTCAAATCTGTTTTTTTTTTTTTGTATAGGTGCTGTTAGTGTTCAGCTTATAGGGCCGTGGTGCAAAAGAAGGGCAACTTACGGCGCATAGAGAGACTGACAAATGACAGATAAATGCCTGTTTGTTTATATTACCTTTGTGTTTATTGGTTAAACATGGTATAGTATGTCTATGGTCAGAGGCAGGTGGGGGAGGTGCTCTGGAGGTGACAATGGGGGTGTCGATGGCTGGCCCATTACCAGAGTTGCTGAACCGGCTGTAGAAGTGATTCAGCTCATTGGCCCTGGAAATGTCGCCATCAGCCTTGCCGCCTTTTCCTCCAAGCCCAGTGATGGTCCTTACTCCCCGCCATACCTCTTTTATGTTGTTATCCTGCATTTTCTTCTCAACTTTCCTCCCATATGCCTCCTTGGCCTCCCTCAACCTTCTTTTCAGTTCTAGCTGCACACTCCTCAGCTCTGTCTGATTGCCCTCCTTAAAAGCTTTCTTCTTCTTGTTAAGGAGGCCTTTGACATCATTGTACACACAACAGAACAAGCCTGCACAGAAATTACACTCACACGGAAAATACTCACACCAACACAGGCACTTACAATGACAATGAAGTCTTGGAAGATGTTTGTTTTAATTTCCTTGCAATTTGTGTGTGTGTGTGTGTGTGTGTGTGTGTGTGTGTGTGTGTGTGTGTGTGTGTGTGGGTGTGTTTGTGTGTGTGTGTGTCGTGTGTGTGTGTGTCGTGTGTGTGTAATCAGTACGATTGGAAGCGGTGAGACAGCTGACGGTTGAAACGGTCTCGGAGAGAAGTGTTCGTATTCGCTGGAGAGCCGCAGATGGAGCCAGATCATACCGACTCGTATGGGGGCCTTTCACAGGTAAGACACACACACACACATACACACACACACACACACAATTTGTTGTTAGTTTGTTGGTTCTGAATTTGATTTGAGTTCAGGCCCCGATGGTTATCTAAGCACACGTTACTTCTCTCTCTACCTCCCTCTTTCCTCTCCCCTCTTTCTCTCTGCCTTCCTCCTCTCTCTGTCGTGCTCCCTCTCAGGTCGTGATGTGGAGACACAGCAGGTGAACACAGAGTCTCACACCCTCTCGAACCTGCAGCCCGACGTGGAGTACATCATCACCGTCATCGCCCTCTACGACAACAACGTAGAGGGACCCGCTGCCACCGCCCGCTTCAAGACTGGTAGGAGTCCTCACTCGTTTACATACATTCATTCACTCACTCATTCACTTACTCATTCATTCACTGACTCACTCACTCATTCATTCGCTGACTCACTGATTCACTGACTCACTCACATTCATTCACTTAGTCACTGACTCACTCACTCATTCAATCACTCATATATTTGCTTGCTCACTCACTCACTAATTCACTCACTCACTAACTCACTTATTTACTCTTTCACTCACACTCATTCATTCACTTACTGGTTCACTAACTTACTTACTTACTGACTCACACACTCACTCACTTACTTACCCACTCATTCACTCACTCACTCACTCACACTGTCACTCACTCACACTGTCACTCACTCATTCACTCACTCATTTAAATTCAGTCTTTCACTCATTCACTTATTCTGTCAATTACACACAGGTTAATTTACTCCCTACTGTTTACTGTTTATTGTTGTTGTTGTTGTTTATTGTTCTTGGTGTGTACTCTCTCCCTGACAGAACGCTTTGAGCAGCAGGTGCTCAGGGCCACGCCCCTTGGCCCCTCCTCCATCAGACTCACCTGGAACCTCATCAGATCAGCCAGAGGGTACCGTGTAGAGTACAAGAGAGACGGTATGCGCACACACACACACACACACACACACACACACACACACTATCCCTGCAACACTAAGACGCACATATTCACATACTCACAAAACACTAAACACACCCGCATACTCAACAACTCCTGCAACGCACATACATGCACCCAGACATGCACATGTGAACACTTACACAAACTTCAACCACATGCACACAGACTCATTTACACACTCACGTATACACACACACTACCCCATACATACAAACACACACACACACACACACACACACACACAGACAGACACACAGACACAGAGAGGCACACACACACACATTCACACATTCACACATACCCACACACACACACACACACACACATGCACACACAGTAAAAAAATGATTACAGTAAAATCTTAAGCACTGTCTTCCCACACATGCCTATCTTAATGCAGTGCTCTATTTGTCCTCCAGGGGGCCCCGTGGAGACCGTGTCATTCCCTCAGACCACCACCACTCACGACCTGCGGCAGCTCCGCCCACAGACGGAGTACGTCATCACCCTCTACACCCTGTACGAGGGCCGAGAGGAGGCCACGCCTGTGTCTACTGCACCTCCAGGTACATAAGACACACCTGTGTCCAACGGCAAACACACCCACATACACACCTGTGTCCAACGCCAAACACCCTCCCATACACACCGGTGCCCAACGCCAAACACCCTGACATACACACCTGTGTCCAACGCCAACCACCCTCACATACACACCTGTGTCCACCATCAAACACACCCACACTCACACCTGTGTCCAACCCCAAACACCCTCCCATATACACCTGTGTCTACTGCCAACCACCCTCACATACACACCTGTGTCCAACACCAAACACCCTGACATACACACCTGTGTCCACCATCAAACACACCCACACACACACCTGTGTCTACTGCCAAAAACCCTCCTATACACACCTGTGTCCAACCCCAAAACACCCTCCCATACACACCTGTGTCCACCGCACGTCCAGGTATGTTAGATGACACACCTGTGTCCAACGCCAAACACCCTCACATACACACCTGTGTCCAACCCAAAACACCCTCACATATACACCTGTGTCCAACGCCAAACACCCTCACATATACACCTGTGTCCAATGCCAAACACCCTCACAAACACACCTGTGTCTACTGCAAAACACCCTCCCATACACACCTGTGTCCAACCCCAAACACACCCACATACACACCTGTGTCCACCGCACCTCTAGGTACGTAAGACGACACACCTGTGTCCAACGCCAAACACCCTCCCATACACACCTGTGTCTAACGCCAAACACCTTCACATACACACCTGTGTCCAACCCCAAACACCCTCTATATACACCTGTGTCCCACACCAAACACCCTCCCATACACACCTGTGTCCAACCCCAAACACCCTCACATACACACCTGTGTCTGCCGCACCTCCAGGTAGTAAGACGACACACCTGTGCCTACCGCCAAACACCCTCACATACACACCTATGTCCAATGCCAAACACACCCACATACACACCTGTGTCCAACGGCAAACACCCTCACATACACACCTGTGCCTACCGCCAGACACACCCACATACACACCTGTGTCAAACGGCAAACACACCCACATACACACCTGTGTCAAACGGCAAACACACCCACATACACACCTGTGTCAAATGGCAAACACACCCACATACACACCTGTGTAAAATGGCAAACACCCTCATATACACACCTGTGTCCAATGGCAAAATCCCTCACATGCACACCTGTGTCCAATGGCAAACACACCCACATACACACCTGTGTCTGCCGCACCTCCAGATAGTAAGACGACACACCTGTGCCTACTGCCAAACACACCCACATACACACCTGTGTCCAACGGCAAACACCCTCACATACACAACTGTGCCTACCGCCAGACACACCCACATACACACCTGTGTCCAACGGCAAACACACCCACATACACACCTGTGTAAAATGGCAAACACCCTCACATACACACCTGTGTCCAATGGCAAACACCCTCACATACACACCTGTGTCCAATGGCAAAATCCCTCACATACACACCTGTGTCCAATGGCAAACACATTCACATACACACCTGTGTCCAATGGCAAACACCCTCACATACACACCTGTGTCTACCGCACCTCCAGGTATGTAAGAAGACACCTGTGCCTACCGCCAAAAACACCCACATACACACCTGTACATAAACACTAGCGTGCACCACCATGTCCAGATACATCTTAACACATCTGTACCCTTTTTTAATTTACTCTCTTCTCTCTTTTTACCCTAATAGTTTGTTTCTTAGCACTTGCCCTGACAAAGATACTGTATGCTGCTTTGTAATTGAGAATAAATTGCTGATCTATACTGGTCCTATCAAATACACCAGAAGATATGCATTTTTATAAAAAAAATAAAAATACTAATTGGTGGCAAATTTGTTTACACTAAAAACCTTTTAAGAACTATTATGATGAATAGGATAAATGTTTATAATAACACACTTCCCTACAGCTGCCAAAGTGACAGACCTGCAGGTGACAAATGTGAACAGCCGGCGAATCCGGATTGCCTGGAAAGGGGTGTCTGGGGCAACCGCCTACAGAGTCACCTGGAGACAGGGCAACAGTAAGTGCCCCTTCGTGTTTGAAGAGATGCATCCAAAACGTTTTTCACTTCCACTGTGTTATCTTAGCTTACTAATCCATGTTCTTAAGATCTTAAGAAGACAGAGAAGACAAGACAGAGAAGAGAAGACAACTTAAATTTCAAGTCAAATTTAAATGTTTTGTGAATATATTCCAAATTGTTGAATTTAATAGTATGGATTCTCATAGGCCAGCATCAATGTCAGTTTGCAGACAATAACCTCCTCATTAGGCTACCTCTTGCCTTAATTTACAAACAACATAAAAGAACTCAATACAAATGGAATAAATGAAGTATTTATGTACATTTGCCAGTGTGGCCTGGCAGTTAATTTAACAAACTTGTGATCGTGGGATTGCAGCTTCTAATCCACTTACTGCCAGTGGTGCCACTGAGGTAGCCTGAGCATGGTACCGTACCCACACACTGCTCCCCGGACGATGTTGTCATGGCTGCCCTCTGCTCACGTGTGTGATGGTTTAATAGCAGAGTCAATTTCATTGTGCACGTTGTGGTGTGCTGTGTACTGTGGTGTTTTATTGCGTGTTGTGGTGTGCTGTGTTATCACAATAACAACATGGGTGCTGTTTGTTTGATTTATCTCTGTCAGACGCGGCCCAGTACCGGGAGGTTCCCTCCGACCGCTCCTCCTTCACCATCGAGGGCCTGCAGCCGGACGAGTACGTGCTGGTGGCCCTTGCCGCGGTGATTGATGGGAGCGTTGGCGAGGCGGTCACTCTGAGCAGCCGCACACATGGCTATGGGATCTCAGGGCTCCGTGTCACGCAGCTGACCTCCAGGAGGATCACTATCTCCTGGGACCGCAGCCCCTCGGCAACCGGATACAAAATCACCTGGCGCCATAGCAACGGTACCGCAGCAGGACGATATTAGCTCATTACACTTTGTTTTTAGCAGTATTACTGTTAGCATTAATACTACAATATAAGATTACACTTTTTAGCAGTATTAAGCATTATTATTATTCTTTATATTATTATTATTATTCTTTATATTATTATTATTATTATTATTATTATGGAAAAAAAAAAACTCCAAGTGTCCTATGAAATTTGTACAGATTCCTAACAAATCTACCAAAGCTCTGTTAAAAAAGCTGAATACTGTTCTGGTTTACAACAATAATGCTCACAGACCAAACATTTTATTTATTTTCCTGTGATGTCTGTAATAGGTGCGGAGAGCACCAGGAACGTGGCAGCCGCTGAGACCTCCTACACGATCGATGGGCTGGAGGAGGCAGCGGCCTACCGCATCTTCGTCTCGGCTCTCGTCGGCTCCACCGAGGGAACTCCAGCTACAATCAACACCAGGACAGGTGACCACACCGACCCTAGACCTCATAGCACAGTCACAGTTAGTACAAGGACAGGTGACCACACTGACCCTAGACCTCATAGCACAGTCACAGTTAATATAAGGACAAGTAACCATACTGACCTTAGACCTCATAGTATAGTCACAGTTAATACCAGGACAGGTGACCACGGCGATATTAGACCTCATAGTGCAGTCACAGTTAGTACCAGGACAGGTGATCACACAGACCTTAGACCTCATAGTACAGTCACAGTTAATACCAGGACAGGTGATTATACTGACCTTAGACCTCATAGTACAGTCATAGTTAGTATCAGGACAGGTGACCACACAGCCCTCACACAGCTTCAGGTGACCGCATGAAAACATGCATGGTTCATGTACAGCTGTAGTCCTTATAGCACAGTGACACAACATACACAGGTGAATGGTGCCGTCCATCCCTAAAACACGCTGAACTTTTCAGTCAGCTGAGCAAATGAACTTTTTTGACCAATTCAGCGAGTTGAACTTTTTTGTCCAATTTAGCAAATTGAAGTGTTCATTCAATTCAGATACATTTTGCCCATTTCCAGCTATCAGATTGTTGCTGTCAGAAATAACAACAGATGAAAAATAGCTTTGAAAATCTCTAATTCTGGCACATGTATTCCTGTTTTGATTGATGTGTGTGTACTGTCTCTAGTAGGGAAATAAATAAATAAATCAACAAACAAACAGATTTGGACCTGTGAATGTGGATCAGAGTGGTTTAAACAACTCCATAAGTATTTTAGCCAATTACAAAACCCACAGAGAGGAGTGTAATTTGATTCAATCTTCCGCCTGGATTGAGGCCTGCATCTATAAACAATCTCCCAGTGGAATACAGCTGTACATATGTTGTGGCTGGAAACTGTTACACTTACTGTGGAGCCACAGGAAGTTGGTGTGTGTGTTTATGGGACTAACATCTGTTTACAGAGGTTAACGGATCTGTCGGCACGGTAACGGACCTAAAGGTGTTGGCGCCACAGGACGAGGCAGTGAGGGTGTCCTGGGTCGGAGTTCAGGGGGCAACATCCTACCGCGTCGTCTGGAAGAAAACCGAAGGTCAGAAAGCCTGCACTGAGTGTTTTGAGTGGTTTGTTTGTGTGTGTGTGTGTGTGTGTGTGTGTGTGTGTGTGTGTGTGTGTGTGTATGTGTGTGTGTGTGTGTGTTTGTGTGTGCGGGTGTGTCAGGGGTGGAAATGAACTTTGTCAAAATGTGAACCTTTACCAGCCAGTGATGAATAATTGGTAAAATTCATCAGCCACTCATCAGTAAATGATCATTCTGTGCATGGAATCTATCTGTGTGTGTTTGTGTGTGTGCATATGTGCACATTTGTGTGTGTGTTTACTGAGTTGGTGGGATGTATGTGACAGGTGTGTTTCGGGTTTCGCAAACGCAGTTAAGAAGCTCTAAGAAGCTTTAAGCTGTAAGTCGTCAGCTCCAGTGACATAATTACTGTTAAGCCACCTCTGGACCCAACTGGACCAGTCCTTTGTGAATTTTCCACAGGAAATACTCCTCTCTCTATGGAACCAATTTACGAATTACCTTCGCCAGCAGAATTTATGTAATCATCAGCATTTGTTTGTTTGTTAGCTAGCTTGTTTGTTTGTTAGTTAGGAGCGTAACTCAAAATGTTTTTGATGAAATTTTCAGGGTAGGTCAAAAATGGGCTAAGTTAAAAGTGGTTAGATGTTAGTGGTGATCTGAGCTGCTCTGGCGGAGCAGGACAAATTTCCTAATTTCCACTGTGTCATTTGGAATCCCCTAATAGAATAACATATTGTACAGCCAACTTTCCTTCCTTTTTCTGAAGAGAGGGACACATGCATGAAGAGCAAGGATCAGGTGTTGGTTCCTTTCTGGAACATTGTAATCAAGCTTACCACACAACCACTCTTGTTCATTTTTTATTATTATTTTCTGTGTGACCACATTTTAACAATGACACTTCAGTTGTATTTTCCTCATGTTTGATTAGATCCTTCCTTTTCCTGTGCTAGAACTACTCTCAGCTATGTCAACAAATAATCAGGGAGTGGATTTTATTTCTAAAGGGCTGTAATTGCATGACTCACTCCACAGAACCCACATCCCTGTTATGTCTGCTCTAACTGTGACCATATCCATTTCTGTTATGCTTTGATGCCCTGGTGGTATTGCCAGATATGTGTGTGTGCGCGTGTGTGTGCGTGTGTCTCAGAGAGAGAGAGCACGCGAGAGACAGACAGACAGAGAGAGAAAGAGAGAGAGAGTAATGTGTGTGCGTTTCGGGTGATAATGAGCAGAGTGTGGTGGTAGGGCTGATGTGTGTGTGTGTGTGTGTGTGTGTGTGTATGTGTGTGTGTGTGTGTTTGTGAGAGAGCGAGAGATGTGTATGTGTGTGAGTAATGTGTGTGTGTGTGTGTGTTTCAGGTGGTGAGGAGCAGAGTAGGACAGTAGGGCCAGATGTGTGTGTGTGTGTGGGTGTGTGTGAGAGAGAGCGCGAGAGAGAGAGACAGAGTAATGTGTGTGTGTGTGAGAGTAATGTGTGTGTGTGTTTCAGGTGGTGAGGAGCAGAGTCGTGTGGTGGGGGCGGACGTGACGTCTGTGGACCTGGAGCAGCTGGAGAGGGGGGCGCAGTACGAGGTACAGGTCATGGCTGTTGTGCAGAACCAGGAGGGCTTGCCTGTGTCTGTCAGGGTCACCACACGTAAGTACTGTCTTCTTTGTGTGTGTGTGTGTGTGTGTGTGTGTGTGTGTGTGTATGTGTGTTTATGTTTGTGTATGTGTATGCGTGCATGCACATAAAAAGTACAAATGTGATTGAAACTGTGATTGCAACTGCCCTAAACAGCATGTGTGTGTGTGTGTGTGTGTGTGTGTGTGTGTGTGTGTGTATGTGTGTGTGTATGTGTGTGTGTGTGTGTGTGTGTGTGTGTGTGTGTGTGTTCATGTTTGTGTGTGTGTATGTGTATGCACATAAAAAGTTCAAACGTGATTGAAACTGTGCTTGTGTGTGTGTGTGTTTGCACCCGTGTGCAGCTGGAGAGGTGACTGAGCGTGTGGAGGGCCTGCAGGTGTTGGAGGTGCGGCCAGGTACCCTTCGTCTCACCTGGGGAGCCCTGACAGGGGTTACTGGATACAGGCTCTACTGGAGTACAGCAGGTACACACACACACACACACACACACACACACACACACACACACACACACACACACACACACACTCACTCTCTCTCTCTCTCTCGCACACACACACACACACACACACAAACATACACACACATACATACACACACACATAATATGCATACAGGAACGCACATATTTGCATGCCTACACATATACAAAAGTAGCCTTACACTTAGTAGGTATGCACTTTACATTTTTTAACAATATCAATAAAAAAAACAAAAAAACAAAAACAAAATGTGACACAAATAGCGAAACAACTGTAAGCCTGTTTTTGCGCCAACCCCCCCTCCCCAATGCAGTTTATATCAGCAGCGCACAACTCATGTACATGTAATTACACAACATTGACAACACTATAAATCGCACAACAAATCATATATTAACTAAACCCATTACGTATATTTACATATTAGTCCTTATAGCACAGTGGCAGGGTCCAAATCAAACCTGACATGTCTACACATTTAGCCCATAGTGCAGTGGCTGTCGGCAGACGTCAGTAAATCTTCCCATTGTGGTACCTGTTATGGCAGGAGAGGCGGAGAGGAGCCAGCTGATCCGGAGAGATGTGACCTCATATGACCTGGAAGGACTTCGCCCCGGCTTGATCTACATCATTCGACTGGGTGCACTTTTCCAAGACAGGGAGAGCGAGGCGGTCACCATCAGGGCATCTACAGGTATAGCCACCGTTTTTAAGTTACTTAAATTAGACTAAATAGACATATAAACACACATTTGCCACAGAGTAGTTGGACATATTAATAGCAGTGAGCATACTGCTCTGTCCCTGAAAACTCCATTTTTAAACTCCATTCTCTTTTTTCCATCACTCGCTCTCACTACAGCCTCTATCGGATCCGTGGCTGACTTACGGGTGATTGACATTACCCAGAATTCAGTGCTGCTGGGTTGGTCACCAGTGGGAGGTGCCACATCTTATATCTTGCGATGGAGAGAAGACAGAGGTGGGTAACTGTGTACCGTGCGATGTTATAAAATACTATTATCGACTCTATACTGCTTGTTTCAGACATACTGTATGTACAATCTATGTGTATATTATATACATGATTTACCATACATTCAAAGGAGCTAAGTTGTAGGAAACTGGACTTCTTTTGGAGCTTGAGGACCTTACACCTTTCATCCAAAAGGCCTCTTCAGTTCTGGCCTGAAGAAGCAGGGATGGACAAACCATCTTGTGAAAATCCTGCCATGCAGTCCTACTGCCTGTACTCCCAACACAGTTGATGTCAATAATTAGCTTCTTTGCCTGGCTGAAGAGTTGTGCTAATTGGAATCAGCTGGTTTAGTGAATTGGCTGGAACAAATATGTGGCAGGACTTTTACTTTCTGAACCCGGGATGTCCGCATCTTTCCAATTCTTCTGATCCTCCATGATGTACTGGATGGATGTTTGTGCTAATGTTTGTTAATCCTGTTGCCTGTTGGAGTTGTGTGTTAATGTGTGTGACAACCCAGTGACCTGACGGGAGTGTGTGTTAATGTGTGTGTTATTCCTGTGTCTTGGGGGACATGTGTGTTAATTAATGTGTGTGTTATTCCTATGACATGATGACAGTGTGTATGTTAATCCTGGGCCCGGTGGACGTGTGTGTTAATATGTATGTGTTAATCCTGTGACCTGATGAGAGTGTGTGTTAATGTGTGTGTTATTCCTGTGGCCTAATGGGAGTGTGTGTTAATATGTGTGTTATTCCTGAGTCTTAGTGGACCTGTGTGTTAATTAATGTGTGTGTTAATTCTGTAATCTGACGGGAATGTGTGTTAATGTGTGTGTTAATTCTGTGACCTGATGGGAGTATGTGTTCATGTGTGTGTTTCTCCTGTGGCCTAGAAGATGTGTGTGTTAACTAGTGTGTTTTTTCATGTGGCAGACTCAGGAGAGGGGCAGTCGCAGGTGCTGAGCGGCTCGGCGAACTCGTTCCGCGTGTCTGGGCTCAGGCTGGGCCGACGCTACGTCTTCTCCCTGCAGCCCTCCTTCCAGAACCAGCTCGGAACCGTCGCCACTGTGGAGGAGCGCACAGGTAGGACACACACACACACGCAGATTACACACACACATGCATGCACACACACACACACACAGATCACACACACATACACACATACACATACACAGATCACATACACACACACACGGGACTGTGACCACTGTCGAGGAGTGCCCCCGTAGGACACACATATGTACATATGTGCACACACACACACACACACACACACACGGGACTGTGACCACTGTCGAGGAGTGCCCCCATAGGACACACATATGTACATATGTGCATAAACACACACACACACACACATACACACGCACACACACACACACACACACACACACACACCACACACAGAGTGCATGTTAAGAGCAGTTTGATGTGTGTCCTGCAGTGTGTGTGGATGGGCGTCTGGATGTGGTGTTCCTGGTGCCTGCGTCTCGAGATCGCTCTCGTCTGAAGGATCCCCTTCTCTCTCTGCTCGCCAGTGCTGCTGGAACACTCACCACCATCGGCCCCCGAGACTCACAGGTGTGTCTGTGTGTATGTGTGTCTCCTTCTGTCTCTCTCTGTCTTTCTCCTCTCTCTCTGTCTTTGCATGTGGCCGTGTGTGTTGTGTGTATATGTATGTTTGTGTGTGTGTGTGTGTCTCTGTCTGTCTGTCTGTCTGTGTCTCTCTCTCTCTCTCTCTCTCTCTCTCTGTCTCTGCATGTGGGCGTGTGTGTGTTGTGTGTATGTGGATGTTTGTGTGTGTGTGTGTGTCTCTGTCTGTCTGTCTGTCTGTGTGTCTCTCTCTCTCTCTCTCTCTCTCTGTCTCTGCATGTGGGCGTGTGTGTGTTGTGTGTATGTGGATGTTTGTGTGTGTGTGCGTGTGCGTGCATGCATGTGTCTGTGTCTGTCTGTCTGTCTGTCTGTCTGTCTGTGTGTGTCTCTCTCTCTCTTTCTCTCTCTGCATGCATGGGCGTGTGTGTGTTTATGTGTATGTTTGTGTGTGTGTGTGTGCATGTGTCTCTGTCTGTCTGTCTGTCTGTGTCTCTCTCTCTTTCTCTCTCTGCAAGCGTGGGCGTGTGTGTGTTTATGTGTATGTTTGTGTGTGTGTGTGTGTGTGTGTTGTGTCTTATCTTGTCCTACAGTAACTGTGTGCTCTCTCCTTCCTGTCCAGATGGGGGTGTTAGCGTACAGTGATGTGCCCAGGGTGCACTTCCTGCTTAATCGCCATAGCAACAGTCAGACTCTACTCCAGGAGATTCTGTCCACGCCCTTCTCTGCTGGACCGGGGAATGCCATAGGTGAATGACCTTTCATTTGACCTCAGTATACACACACAGGCTCTCATACAGACCTTACATTACCGCAGTAGACATTTGGATGTGAAAGCAGTTTGAAATAAACATTAAAAGTTTACTTTCACTCAAACCAAAGGTTTATGGGAGCTTCACCGTGATAACTTCTTTTTCGATGGGTGAAGCTCTTAATTTTAGGTGGAGCAACAACAGACATGGCTAACGGGTACTATGCTGATAATAGGATCACTTCCACTAAATCAAACAATAAATCTCAAAGAACAAAATATTTATATGTTTTGCACATGCATTTATATGCTTTATCTTGTCCTGACACATGGTGTGGAACGTAAAATATAGGTGATGGATTAAAGACAGTGTAATTTCACTGATTTTCAATGACGAGTGTTTTTCCGTGTCCAGGTCAGGCGCTGACATACACACAGCGGTATTTCCTGACGGTGTCGGCCGGGCGTAGGAGGGTGGCGGGAGTCGTGGTGCTCATCGCCGACGGCAGGTCTACCGATGACGCCATCAGGGCAGCAGCTGAGCTCAGGGCCGCAGGTGAGCCATGATGTCACAGGAAGACACAACACCTGCGTTTGTTGTTGTGAAAAATAAACATATGCAAATTTTCCATGTGGTTGTAGGGAAACTGAAGGAAGTGAATACTATAAACTATTGTTTACATTTACAGACAAGTCAGCAATAGAAATTGAATGTGATTTTTTGTTAGGAATATTGTTTTTCTGCTGGCAAGCTGCCAGGATATTAGTTT
>CM050211.1:27026149-27036149 GCA_027475355.1 Coilia nasus
TCTTTTTTTCTTATTTTCTGTCTTTCTCTGTTTCCCTCTCTCTCTCTCTCTCGCTCTCTTTTCTAGGGTCGTCCTGGTGCCGATGGGGGGAAAGGAAGTCCTGGGACACCCGGACAGGATGGTCGCCCCGGGATACCTGGTACACCTGGTGTTTCTGGCAAGGTCAGGGGCATCTTCGTCGTCACCATCGTCATCATCATCATCATCATTATCGTCATCCAATATCTCACAATATGTTTGTATGGCTTATGCACCCTCCCAACCGCTGATCTCCTCAAAGGGATATTGCCTGGCATTGCCACCCTTTAACACAAGACTGAGCTTACCACAAGAAAGAGCTGACAGAACAAACTTGGTGCTAGAGCAGGATTCTCATCCTCCCTCCCTCCATTTTTTTCAAGAGACTCAAGAGATTCTTAAAGACATATGTCTTTTTTTCAAGAACACCTTAACAACCCCCCCCCCCCCCCACACACACACACACACATACACACATTTAAACCCTTGTTCCCCTTGCACTTCTATTCTGCAACAGCTTAGTACTTAGCACTCTTGTACTTACTGCTAGCTCCCCTGTGATACTGTACTAGGTTGGCAGTCAATTCGGAGGAAAACATCCGACAAATGTTATGTAATGCAAAGCAATAAAACATGTACTGTAATTGTTGACAAATGGTGGTTTGCTATTTGACCTGGCCTGTTGAGCCTTCAACCTGTGTGTCTAATGGTCTGCATCCCCTACTTTATTTTTCACAGGGTGAGAAAGGAGAGAGAGGAGAGAGGGTGAGTCATGCTTCTCATTTGGCTAAAGCAGGACCAACTTAGAAAGAATAATATGGTGTTTTAGCAATATTACTGTAATGTCATCCTGGAAATGTGTCTCTTTTTTCATTCATTTGCCACAGACAGCCAATCAGAATACTAAAAGCATCTAAACAAATGGGTAGTTTTTCAAATGGTCTATCTTAAGAACAGTTGACCCTGACCTTGGATTGCCCTTTCAAATTGTATTGGCTCTGATTGACAGCAATATCTCACTTGTGAATTTTGGGGTCACTGTGATGCACTTTGTTAGACCTGGTCATCTGTAGTGCTAATACTATGGTATATATGTCTAAATCTGTCTCTCATTCCAATGTTGTGTTAATGTGTTTCTCCTTGTCTCTCCTTCTGTACCTCTCCCATTTAGTGCTAATATTGTGGTATATATATATGGCATAACATACACCATAAGTGTAGCAATGAACTGCACTTGTCTAAATCTCTCATTCCAGTCTTGTGTTAACATCTTTCTCTCCCCTTGTCTCTCTCCTGTTCCTTTTCCCACTTCCTGTCGTAGGGTCCCCCAGGAGTGGGCAGTGGTGTGGCAGCTAAAGGTGACCCTGGCAGTGCAGTAAGTTCACTTAGAGCAACACTAAGTAGTTTCTTCAGCCTTAAAATAATGTTTCCAAAATCGTTTCAGTGGCTCATCAACCTCGTACCAGGATGAACAGCACTTCTGAATTTGCTTTTTGCAGCCCTCCATAGGCCATAACTGCACTATGCAAGTTTGCAAAAGCGGGTTGCTGATTTGCAGTTCGAATGAGACATAAGAAAGACAATTCCGCTTCCAACCTGAAGGATGACTGAAGAGGAACAGTGCTTAAATGTTGCTTTAATGCCTCATGACCAACCTGTTTATTTGAGAGTCAGCCTAACTTATGAGCATGTCACATGGAGTCACAGGGACAATGTGAAGACTGAGTTGTCAGATATTTTTTTGCAACTGGAAACTACAATAACATCAACATACTTAAGAAGCTACAGGTAGAGATGAAAAAAAGAGAAAAGAAAACAACATGTGATTCTATGGTCTGTAATGTCTATGACTGCTTATTTGCAGTTTTTTGTACTAGACACCTACACAGAATACTATACTAGTGGATGGGTTCACCTATGTATGTACCTATGTATCCTTTGAATTAATGAGAAAATAATATTGTGTGAGTTGTGTTATGTTGTGTTGTGTTGTGATACAGCATTGTGGTCTACAGTTGCTACTTTCATATGCACTGTATGTGTGTGTCTCTGTGTAAGTGCATTTGGATTTGTGTTTTAGGGGGCACCTGGACCAGCTGGCCCTGTTGGTCCAAAAGGACTTCCAGGATTAAAGGGGTCCAAAGGCGACAAGGTGTGTGTGTGTGTGTGTGTGTGTGTGTGTGTGTGTGTGTGTGTGTGTGTGTGTGTGTGTGTGTGTGTGTGTGTGTGTGTGTGCGTGTGTGTGTGTTTGTGTGTGCGTGTGTGTGTCTGTGTGTGTATGTGTGTATGTGTGTGTTTGAGTGCCTGTGTCTTCCTGCATGGATATGTTTGTGTGTTTATATAAGTGTCCTGTAAAATACAACATAATGAGGACCTTTAGGGCAGAAGCCAATATAATTTACATATAAATGAATGGATGAATGAATAAATGAATGAATGAATGGATGAATGAATGAATGAATGTAATTTTTGATGATATCAGAGATATTGCAGTAATTAAGCACACATTCATATGACGAAATGGTTGGTGTAGTGCGGTGTAATGACTTTACTCTTGTGTCTCAGGGAGAGATCTCAGAGGGTCAGCCCGGACCTCCAGGCAGTCAAGGAGAGCCTGGTGACCGTGTAAGTAATCCCAGACCTACAGCTGCCCTACAAAGGCAAAGTGCAGTAACTACGTGAACATAGAAACCTAGAAAAATACCGTTAACGTTGTCATACTGCCCAATCAAACATGTTGTAGGTATAATAGTGGTGATGCTTCTATGTGCTTGTAGCAAGGAGCAAGAGATTTAGTCACAAGACAAAGAAGGCGTTGTAAAGTCAATTTCCAGTTTAAACTCAGTTTAACAAAATATGCTAATTACTACCTTTTTGCTTTGTATGGCAGTACAGCTGACCAAACATAATATTTCATTTGTAGCACTTAAGACTTATACAAATTATCTACTAATTTGCTGGCACGATGGTGTCTTACAAGTGTTAATGTCAGTGACTGTCAGTCGCTTAACTGGAAGAAATCCTTTGGCTGATGTTTGAAGTGGTCAGAGGTAAATACTTGATTAGGATACATCCATTCTGTGCAGATATCAAACAGATCATACACACACACACACACACACACACACACACACATACACATACACACTCACTAGTGAGAGAGAGAGAGAGACAGAGAGAGAGAGAGAGAGAGATATTGCAGTTGGTGTTTTCCATAGCTCAGAGGTCTATCTGTTATCTGCTGAGTTCAGATAATGACAGCTAACTTGGCAATTTTCCTAAAATAGGCATCAAAAAATTGCTGTACAAATGTCGTCCAAGGCTTTTTGATTTGCATACTGAGCACCTGGTCCTACAATTATATATCAGCATGTAGGTGTTTCACACATGACTTTGTAAAGAAATCACAAAGATCACATATTCACACACATGCGCGCGCACACACACGCACACACACACACACACACACATGCACACACACACACAATCCTCTCCTTAGCTCAAGAGTTCATCTTCAGCTGAAGTTGGGATCTGTTGGCGCTGTTCTCCTAAAAAAGGGTTAATAATTGCTGTGGAAATGTCATACTTTCCAGGCTTGTACCTTTACAGCTGTAAGGCTTTCAAATTTGCATACTGGAGGCCCAGAACAGGGATATTGGCATGTAGGTTACTTGTGCAGGGATGGGATATGCACCCTGAGGGGGTGTAATTATTCAGTTATCCTGTCATTATCCAATCATGTTAATGTCATCTACTCATCACCATGTAATTTCCTGTCAAATAAAAGTGACTTGACTGTTCAGTTGGGGAGTCACGTTTGATGTTTTTTCACACTTGAATAAGTTACTTTAGTTACCCAGAAGCACTTTGCTGACACTATGACATAATGAATGAATGTTTACATCTGTGACAAAACCTCAGAATTACTGAGTGACATTATCCGTTAAACAGAAAATCAGAATGAGAACCGCTTTGAAACAGAGAACCTTACTAAGATTCACAAACTTTAATTTTTCTGTTTTATTTTGGGACTTTGTCTTTTACTGCCAGACTAGTGATGCCCAGACAGGAAGTGATTGGATGAGATTGTGGTGGGCGGTTTCAGGAAATGACCTCACGGTAGATTCGAACATGTGGGTTTTGGGCCCACGTATAACATAGGATTCTGCTACACTGCTAAAACTAGCTTCTTGTATTTATTACAAAGGCTAGTGTCCAGATTCAATGATAATTACAACCATTTTACAACTTAATAGCAACCTGCCATACCATGGTTCCTTACTTCACTGGTTATTCACTCACCCACCTCAGTTTCTACTGGTCAGGAATGCAACCTGCAACTCCTGAATCTCAAGACAAAAGCCTTAACCATTAGGCCACCACTGCATATGCATAAAGTTTGTGTGTATTATGCAGTCAGTTCTAATGGTGTGTGTTCCTCTTCAGGGCCCTCGAGGACCTCCTGGAGAAAGAGGCAACAAGGTAAGATAAGCGCCAGCCGAAGTCACGTGATCACGTAAATCACTATTCTCACTATTCACTATTCACTTAAACATGCAATCTCTAATATCAGCCAATGGAAGGACTATTGATTATGAGACACTATCCTCAACAGTTTTTGTTACAGTCAGCTAAATTGTCCCCATCCTTTTAGGTATACAGTATATGCAATTTGTTCAGTCAAAAAACAAAAGAAAGCAAAAAACAAAAACAAAACCCATGCATTTCACCCAGAGCCCTGGGTTTATGAAATACAGTGGTCCCTCGCTATATCGCGGTTTACCTTTCGCGGCCTCGCTGTTGCGCGGATTTTTTTAGTGCATGCAATCTCCTGTACAGTACAGAATGCGCTCAGCTTGTAAAATTTACATAAATCTTCCACCGCTAGCTGTGTGACTCTGAAGTGCTGTATGTTTGCAAGTGTGAACTTTGCCTTTGCCTGTCTGAGAAAAGTGTATAAGTGTAGTGAGGGGTTTTACAGCCTTAAAACATCTATAATAATTGTAAAAAATAAAGCTGACTACTTCGCGGATTTCGCCTATCGCGGGTTATTTTTAGAACGTAACTCCCGCGAATAACGAGGGACCACTGTATAAACAGATTGCTCAACCTAAGTCACACATTATTGTAGTCAGTAACATATGGTGGCCTCTTAGGCTGAAGTTTAGCCACAGGAGCACAGAGAGGCTAGGTAAATGTCAGTAGTGTTTAAGCTTCAAATAATAATCCATTGGTTAGAAGTGAGGACTACACCTTTAAGGTGTTAATTTATAATGTAAACCCAGCACACCTCTCTATACACCTGTCTGTACACCTGTCTGTCTGTCTCTATCTGTCAGGGTGACCGAGGCCAAGGGGGGCAACCAGGCATCCAAGGAGACAGGGTGAGTATGAGTGTGTGTGTCACATGTATCCAAGGAGACAGGATGAGAATAAGTGTGTGTCATGTGTAGGTATCCAAATGTGGGACTATCAAGTGTCTCATTGTTACACATAAGTCACTACGTAGCATGGTTAAAGGAGAACTTCGGTGTAAAATGAAAATTGGCATGTTAAAACATCATACTGAGTTGGTATGTGTACTGAGGAGCAAAATTGATTTAGCCTGTTGCATTCAGAGTTTAACTATTTTTTTGTTTGTCCCAGAAGGCTAACAATGGAAGTGGTACAGTAGGTGCCCTTAGACGAAGCATGACGACTACGCTATTTTTAAACCATTTTCATTTTACACCGAAGTTCTCCTTTAAGGTTGGACATTAGGCCTTGGGTATGGTTAACCATCTTTAATCCATCTTTAAGGTCCCTGTAGGTGCACTGCCTAAGTTGTAGGCGCACTGCCTAAGGTGTTATGCCACTCTGTAACCTTTGCAGTCGTGATCAAGATGATTTACTGCTATTAAATTGGTCTGTGCTGTGTTGTTCTGAGCCAACGTATTTACAGACAGTTTTCAACGCTTTGCACCTATCTTGGCAAGTTGCACCACTTGGCACCTCCATACCACCTTGCAGCTGTTTTGGGCAAACAAGACCAGGCTTCTATCTAATTGATTAGGGAGAAATCCATACTTTAAATGGTGTGTTGAGGTTTCATGATCCTCTGTGGCTAACCTTTGTGTTGGTGTCTGTTTGTGTGTGTGTGTGTGTTGGTGTGTGTGTGTGTGTGCTGATGTCTCATGGTCCTGTGTGGCTAACCTTTGTGTTGGTGTGGGTTTGTGTTACAGGGCGAGAGAGGAGTAGCTGGTCCGCCGGGTGAGAAGGTGAGAGCCCCTCCGTTAAACTCTCATCTCTTTTACTTACCTAAATTCTCTGCCCCCAGCATCCAACCTCCTCAGAGGAGAAATACTCAGACAAACTGATACCAACTTCTCTGGTCCCCAACTCCTGTCTCTAACCTCTTCAGAGGAGAATTGCTCAGAAAAACTGTCTCTAACTTCTCTGGTGCCATGACTCTGTCTCCTCTGCCCCAAAGTCTTCAACCTCCTCGGAGGAAATATACTCACTGTCTCTAACTTCTTCAGAAGAGAAATACTCAGTCAAACGGTCACTAACTTCTTCAGAAGAGAAACGCTCAGTCAAACTGTGTTTCTGTTTTTGTTTTTTTAGGGGGACTCTGGTAAGCCTGGCAGTTCTGGACTTCCTGGACCCAGAGTAAGTCTGATATAATGTCCTAAAATGTGCTATTTGTATCATTATAAGTTTCTAAAAAGACTCTAATTGCTGTTTTAAGTGTACCTGTGTTTATCAGCATGAGCTTATTTTGGTGTGTGTGTTTCTCTGTGCATGTGGGTGTGTGTGTGGATCTGTGTTTGTGTGTGATATGGGTATGTGTATGTGTATGCATGTGTATGCATATTAGCTGTCTTGTTTACAGGTATGATATTGTGTGTATTTTTGTAGGGACTGCCAGGGCCATCTGCACTTCCAGGAGAGAAGGTACAAGAAAAATACTTGCAAAGAAAAAAAAAAAGCATAGGATAAAAAAAACAGAGGCCGGCTAAATGTCTCCCTGTTTTTCTCTCTCTCCTGCCAGGGCAGTAAAGGTGAACCCGGAGATCCTGGGGGCGGAGTAAGTAAGCCAACACAAGCCATCGCAGCCTTCATATCTTCTGTTACTCAACTTAGATCTGACAAATTGCCTGAAATATTAATTAAATACCTGAGTTAGGGCCAGTTGTGGGCCCTAAGTGTGGTAGTTATGGTCGGGTTGACCTTTTTAATTAAAATAATGGAATTTTTGGTGATTCTTAAAAATAATGTGCCTTAAATCATTTACAATATGCTGCCATTTGTTTCAGTTGTGCCATTATTCTGTTTACGGTTACAGGGTAGCACCCTTCCAGGGAGGAAAGGAGACCGGGTAGGTGGTGGGAACAATCCTGTTGAACCTGTGTGTGTGTGTGTGTCTGTGTGTCTGTGTGTCTGTGTGTGTGTGTGTTTGTGTGTGTGTCTGGGTAGGTGGGAACAGTCCTGTTGAACCTATGTGTGTGTGACTGTGTGTGTGTGTCAGTGTAGGTAAGAATGGTCCTGTTGAAATGTATCTCTGTATGTCTTTAAACAGCTGCTGTGTGGAATGTGAGGTAGTAATCTTAGCTGACAGAAGCCTTACCCCTGCATGTCAGCGTGCTGCACACAGACGCAGACAGACATCTTCTTTTAAAATGGCTCTCCATGATGTAGTCAGACTGAGCTGAAATATTAGTGGGTCATTACAGAGCCCTAGAGCTAAACATTCAAACCGGATAGGTCAATGCATCTATTATCCTCCATTCAGGACTTGACATATACAGACATGTATGCACAACCTTGCAACTGGATAATGCAAACAAAGTGAATTATTTTTTATAACAAGTAGAGGAATAGCAGCTGTCTTGTTTAATGAGTTGAGATGCCTCAACTTTCCCTTATGTTGTGTGTGTGTGTGTCTGCTTGTGTATATGTGTGTGCTTGCATGCCTGTGTGTGTGTGCGTAACTGTGTGTGTTATGTGTAACTGTGTGTATGTGTGTGTGTGTGTGTGTGTGTGTGTGTGTGTGTGTGTGTGTGGCCGTAACTGTGTGTGTGTGTGTTTTCACAGGGGGAGACAGGACTTCCTGGTCTTGAGGGTGCCAGAGGGGAAAAGGGGGAACGAGGCCTAAAGGGAGACAAAGTGAGTGACACTGTGTGTGTGCGCGAGAGAGGCAGAGAGAGAGAGAGAGAGAGAGAGAGAGGCAGAGAGAGAGGCAGAGAGAGAGACAGAAAGAGAGAGGCAGAGAGAGAGAGAGGCAGAGAGAGAGACAGAGAGAGAGACAGAGAGAGAGACAGAGAGAGAGAGAGGCAGAGAGAGAGACAGAGAGAGAGAGGCAGAGAGAGAGAGAGGCAGAGAGAGAGAGAGGCAGAGAGAGAGGCAGAGAGAGAGACAGAAAGAGAGAGAGTCTGTGGGTGGGTGTGTGTGTGTGTGTATGTGTGTGTGCCATCAGTCATCATATCCTCCGTCTATTCATTCACAGTCTCAAACAAAACATGCGGTCTTTGTCTTATCCATCACCATCACACACACACATTTTCCTGTTCTCACCTCCATCTAGAACAACACATGCCGTTTTCCCCATCACCACCACCTCTAAACATTTACATCCACACACACACACACACACACACACATCATTTTCCCCTATTACTACTATCTCTAACCACACACTTTCAACCACACAAACACCCTCAACACACACATACACACACACACACACACACACAGTGTGACAGTACAGTCACATCATCAAAGCGAATATACTTCATGAGGTCATGGCCATCTGTTAGGCAATCCCAGATGTTTCTGCACTGTACATGCTTTAGCACACAGTATGTGGAAGATTTTTTGTTATGCTCCTTGTAGCCATCTAGTGGTGAAAATGCATTAATACCACCCCTTGACTACAAAAGGCATTTAGCCTGGAGGTTATGGAGCCTTGCCCCTCTGTTACAGAGACAACCAGTCAACATCCATACAAACGAGATATGCATTGTTTTACAGTGGAGACAGGTTCATTGCTTTACGGTGGAGAGAGGCTGATTGCTTTACGGTGGAGACTGGTTCATTGCTTTACAGTGGAGAGAGGCTGATTGCTTTACAGTGGAGGCTGGCTCATTGCTTTACGGTGGAGAGAGGCTGATTGCTTTACAGTGGAGGCTGGCTCATTGCTTTACGGTGGAGAGAGGCTGATTGCTTTACAGTGGAGAGAGGCTGATTGTTTTACAGTGGAGGCTGGCTCATTGCTTTACGGTGGAGAGAGGCTGATTGCTTTACAGTGGAGACAGGCTCATTGCTTTACGGTGGAGAGAGGCTGATTGCTTTACGGTGGAGAGAGGCTCATTGCTTTACGGTGGAGGCTGGTTCATTGCTTTACGGTGGAGAGAGGCTGATTGCTTTACAGTGGAGGCTGGCTCATTGCTTTACAGTGGAGACTGGTTCATTGCTTTACGGTGGAGAGAGGCTGATTGCTTTACAGTGGAGACTGGCTCATTGCTTTACGGTGGAGAGAGGCTGATTGCTTTACAGTGGAGGCTGGCTCATTGCTTTACGGTGGAGAGAGGCTCATTGTTTTACAGTGGAGACTGGCTCATTGCTTTACGGTGGAGAGAGGCTGATTGCTTTACAGTGGAGGCTGGCTCATTGCTTTACGGTGGAGAGAGGCTGATTGCTTTACAGTGGAGACTGGCTCATTGCTTTACGGTGGAGAGAGGCTGATTGCTTTACAGTGGAGGCTGGCTCATTGCTTTACGGTGGAGAGAGGCTCATTGCTTTACAGTGGAGACTGGTTCATTGCTTTACAGTGGAGGCTGGCTCATTGCTTTACAGTGGAGACTGGTTCATTGCTTTACAGTGGAGACTGGCTCATTGCTTTACGGTGGAGACTGGTTCATTGCTTTACAGTGGAGACTGGTTCATTGCTTTACAGTGGAGACTGGTTCATTGCTTTACAGTGGAGACTGGTTCATTGCTTTAC
>CM050211.1:27046149-27061149 GCA_027475355.1 Coilia nasus
ATTATTCACTCACTCACGCTCTCTCTGTCTTAGTCTCTGGATTATTCTCTCACTCACGCTCTCTCTGTCTTAGTCTCTGGATTATTCACTCACTCAGTCCCTCTGTCTTCGTCTCTAGATTATTCACTCACTCACGCTCTCTCTGTCTTAGTCTCTGGATTATTCACTCACTCACGCTCTCTCTGTCTTAGTCTCTGGATTATTCTCTCACTCACGCTCTCTCTGTCTTCATCTCTAGATTATTCACTCACTCATGCTCTCTCTGTCTTAATAACTGGATTATTCTCTCACTCACACTCTCTCTGTCTTAGTCTCTGGATTATTCACTCACTCAGTCCCTCTGTCTTCATCTCTAGATTATTCACTCACTCATGCTCTCTCTGTCTTAGTCTCTGGATTATTCTCTCACTCACGCTCTCTCTGTCTTAGTCTCTGGATTATTCTCTCACTCACGCTCTCTCTGTCTTAGTCTCTGGATTATTCTCTCCCTCACGCTCTCTCTGTCTTAGTCTCTGGATTATTCTCTCACTCACGCTCTCTCTGTCTTAGTCTCTGGATTATTCTCTCCCTCACGCTCTCTGTCTTAGTCTCTGGATTATTCCCTCACTCATGCTCTCTCTGTCTTAGTCTCTGGATTATTCACTCACTCACGCTCTCTCTGTCTTAGTCGACGTTTTGTCATACTCGTGTCATTTTCTGTCATACTTGCTTTTTTGTTTCTCTGTGTTAAAGATAATTTACATTAGGAGCAATATCTACAACTATCTATTGTTGTCAATCATCCTAATTTTACGTAATGGATGGCAAATTTAGCAGCAGAATTAAAACAGCAACAACAAAGCTGAACAATATAATTGTGATCACTCTCAGTGAAGTGGAATTAACAAAAACAACACTGACAGCCAGTGGGAATCCAACAGAATATGCAGCTAACTTTATAGTTATCGTTACAGTTCTTGGTGTGAACTGACCTTAGCTGTGTGAATAAATCACACACTGGCTGTCTCTGTCTTTATCTTGGTGTGTGTGTGTGTGTGTGTGTGTGTGTGTGTTTGTGTGCGTGTTGTTTCTCTCCTAGGGTCTGCCAGGACTGAGGGGGCAGCAAGGGCTACCAGGACCGACTGGGCCACCTGGACCCCAAGGATTAGCAGTAAGTGATGACATCACACACACACACAGACACACACACACACACACGTACCCCTACACGTGCACACGCAAAAACACACATGTGCACACACAGACACACACACACACACACACACACACACATACACGTACCCCTACACGTGCACACACAAAAACACACATGTGCACACACAGACACACACACATATTGTATATTGTGGAGTTGTGTTGGCACTGATTTGTCCTCTCACACAGAGTTTCTGAGTATTTCCCAAACTTTCTAAAGTCACAGCAAGTAGTTTGGTTTAGCAGCCACAAAGACAGACAGACACACACACACACACACACACACACACACACACACACACACACACAACATACAATACACACACACACACACAATAACTGTGTCCTGTCTTGTCTCTCAGGGAAAAGCTGGAGGAGATGGAAAGCCTGGAGAGCCAGGGAAAATGGTGACCTTTTAATGACCTTTAATGACCTAAAGACCTTTAATGACCTAATGACATTACTAATGACCTCTATAATTGTTCTTGAAAGTAATGGGTCACTTATAACATGGATATCACTTCCCTTTCTCTGATTTCCTTTACCTCTGACTAACATCTTTAATCTTTTCTTTCTTTGTGTTGTGACTAAACATTTGGCTGAAGTAAGTCTGAGGTGATTCTCATTACTGTCAGGCTTTACTGCAACACTTCCATTATTTATATATTATGTTATTATTTATTTATTTATTTGTTTATTTATTATATTTATTACGCTTCTCCCTGTGTGTGACATAATCATGTTATAACACTGTGTTGGTTATTCTGTTACCAGGGGGAGGATGGAACACCAGGAGAAGATGGAAGAAAGGTAATGTCATGTAAAATATTAAACCAGTTTTGTATGTGTGTGTGTGTGTTGTGTGTCTTGTGTATGTGTGTGTGTGTGTGTGTGTGTGTGTGTGTGTGTCTGTGCACGTGTATGTGTGCGTGTGTGTGTATTGTGTGTGTAACCTTGTCTCTCTTTGAACACCAGGGTGAGAAAGGAGAGGCTGGACCTTCTGGACGAGATGTGAGTGTATAGCTTTGGCATTTGGAAACCTGTTTCCTGGAAAATACTCACTCAGACTGTTTGTTGAGACAATAAATTGCATCGATGTGTTTCTAAATCTATAACTCCATGAACAAGCTAAGACAATTGTATTGTTTTTTTCTGATTCTGAGTTTGCCATTTTCTTGTCCACCTTGCTCTAAGCTGTAGTTCATTTATGAAGTGTTATTAAGCCACGAGTACAGCTGACCAGAAGTTTTAGGGGTGAGCTGAGCGTTGTGCAGAAGATAAATCTCATCATTAGTCTCCATCTCTCTGTCTGTCTGTCAGGGACGTGATGGCCTGAAGGGTGACAGAGGAATCGCAGGCCCCGCTGGTGTAGTTGGGCCCCCAGGCCCCCAAGGTGTCACTGGTCCCCAAGGACCCCCTGGGCAGGTATGTGTGTGTGTGATTGTGTGTGTGTAGGTTTGCGTGTGTCTGTGTGTGGGTGTGTATGTTTCAGTGTGTCTTTGTGTGTGTTGAGAAAGTAAGAAAGAGAGAGAAAGAGAGTGTGACAGAGAGAGAGAGAGAGAGACAGAGAGAGAGACATATGACATTATTAATTAACCTTATTATTAACCTCCACATCTGTCTCTTCCTGTTCCTGTCCTTGCTTCCTGTTTCCTGTCAGGTGATCTATGTAAAGGGAGCAGACCCGGTGTCAATCCCAGGGCCTCAGGGACCCCCAGGAACTCCAGTAAGTGTGTGATGTATTCAACAATAATGACAAGATGCCACAATGCATATGCCTCTAATAATGTTAATCAATTCTTTGTTAATAAGCAGTAATGTTTATGCATAAGTGCAGTATACGCTATAATGTAATGTAATGTGACGTGGTTTTTATAAAAAAGACACTGGAACATGTCAGTGAACATAAACCTATGGTTTTTACATTGAGGGCATGTGTAACCACTGTTTTATTGCCACCCACAGGGTGTACCTGGGATACATGGAGCTGCAGGAGCCAGAGTGAGTGTCTGTCTATCTGTCTGTCTGTCTGTCTTTATGTCTCTGTCTGTCTGTCTGTCTGTCTTTATGTCTCTGTCTGTCTGTCTGTCTTTAGGTCTGCAGGCCTGTCTGCCTGTCTGTCTCTCTGTCTGTCTGTCTTTAGGTCTGCAGGCCTGTCTGCCTGTCTGCCTGTCTGTCTGTCTCTCTGTCTGTCTCTCTGTCTGTCTGTCTTTAGGTCTGCAGGCCTGTCTGCCTGTCTGTCTGTCTCTCTGTTTGTCTTTATGTCTGCTGGCCTGTCTGTCTGTCTGTCCAGCAGTATGTGAGTCTGTCCCCCTGCCTGTATGCCTCCCTTCATCTGTGTCTGTCTGCCAGTCTATCGGCCTGTCTGTCAATCAGTGTGTCTGTCTGCCAGTCAGTGTGTCTCCCTGTCTGTGTGTGAATTAATCCTGTACCTGCTCAGCCTGTCTGAATGTGTCCCTGTTTGCCAGTCTAGATGATTTGGTTGTGTATTGATGTTGGGTGTGCATGCGTGTCAATCACGTGTGCATTAATGTTTGTGTGCATTAATATTTGTGTGTGTGTGTGTGAGAGAGAGAGAGAAACATGTGTGCAATAATGTTGGGTGTTTGGTTTGCAGGGAGAAAAGGGTGTGGCTGGTATCAAAGGAGACAGGGTAAGTATAGCCTGTGTGTGTGTGGGTGTGTGTGTGTGTGTGTGTGCGTTTGCATGTGTGTGTGAGTGTAAGTTGTAATGTGTGTTCTTGATTTTGCTGCTTTAGGGGGACCCTGGAGAGGATGGGGCTCCAGGCAAGCCGGGAACACTAGTGGTAAGGCCTCTCACGATACCCATATGTACATTGTACAATGATTGCAATATGAATGGAATTAGTTTGTTGAAATGTAATGTGTTAATGTGCGTGTGTGTGTGTGTGTGTGTGTCTTTGTCTGTTTTGCAGGATGTCCGGAGGGCTTTTTCAGACATGGGTATTGAGGTAAAGTGCAGTAGTGTGATGTCAGGAACACCTTAGGAAGTGTGAGAATGTAACTATATACTCTTTAAAATGTCAACAGACTGTTATGGATAATCTCTCTCTCTCTCTCTCTCTCTCTCTCTCTCTCTCTCTCTCTCTCTCTCTCTCTCTCTCTCTCTCTCTGTCTATTTCTCTCTCTCCTTTCCGTCTGTCTGTCTATTTCACTCTGTCTGTTTCTCTCTCTCTATCTGTATGTGTGCATATGGGTGTGTATGTGTGCATGTGATTTTGCGTGTGTGTGTGTTGGCTTGTGTTTCTGTGTGTGTGTCTGTGTGTGCACCTGTAGGTGAATGAACTGAAGGTCATGATCAGCAAGAAGGATGTGAAGCCCATCGTTGAGAAAGGCCAGAGAGGAGAAAAGGGAGAGAGCGGACAGAGGGGACCACCAGGACTTGATGTAAGCGTCTCTGTGTGTGTGTGTGTGTGTGTGTGTCTGTGTGTGTCTGTGTGCGTGCACATGTGCGAGCGCATGTTCATATGTATGCTTGTGAGTAAATTTGTGTGTCATATATATATATATGTGTGTAGTTTCTTTGTTAAATGGTGGGTTTCTTGGTACATTTCAACTGGACTTATTTTTACATTCAATCTTCTTTCTCAATGTTCTCTCTCTTTCCCTTTTTCTTCTCTCTTCTCTCCTTCACACTTTACTTTCTCTCCTCCATGACACATCACTCCATTCTTTTCTCCTCTAAATCATCCATCACTCCATTGGCTTCCCCCAACATTATTCATCACTCCATTACCTCTCTATTGTTATTAATCACTCCATTGTTTTCTCCCCTACACAGCAAAAACTGGAGTGTTAAAATTTCAGGGTTGAAAATTTGGGAGTTGATTTTAACTCTGAAAGTCTAATTTGAACCCCTTTGGATTTATAATAGTGTCCAGAGTCGGGGGTTATGTTTCATTTTGAAAGTGTGAAACAGTGGGCTTTTTGCTGTGTACATAGTCCATCATTCCATTCCCTCCTCTCCAACATGATTCATCTCTCCATTCTTTTCTCCTACATTATCACTCTCTTCATTGTTTGCTCTCTTACACTCTTCATTGCTCCATTCTCTCCAGACATGATCTGCCTCTCCTCTCATAGGCATAGCCATGGGTGGGCTGGGGTAGGCCTGTGCCCACCCACTTGTCAATCAGGCCCACCCAATCAGAAGCCTCTATACGTTCGATTGACTGTTTGAGTAATAAAAATATCCAATGTGTTTTGGGCTAGGCCCACCTGATTTTTTTCTGGGCCCACCCATTGTAAGGATTTCTGGTTACGCACCTGTCTCCTCTCCTCTCATTACCTGTCTCCCCATTCCTGTCTCCCTGACTGCAGGGAGCTAGAGGGCCTGCAGGGGAGCGTGGCTCTAAAGGGGACTCTGGAGAGAGGGGGCCCCCAGGACCGCAGGGCCCCACCGGCCGTGCCATCGGAGAACGTGGACCAGAGGGTCCGCCGGGTCAGGCGGGAGAACCGGGAAAACCAGGAATTCCAGGAGTGCCGGGACGTGTTGGAGAGCAGGGTGAAGCTGGAAAACCTGGAGAGAAGGTACCGGAGAGAATGGTGCTGAAGGGGACTTTGGATGCTTTTCAGTGTATTCAGGGCAATTTACAGCCAGTGCTTTAGCCATTCTTCTGATTTATCTTCTGGTCACAGTACCAGACTCCTCAAATAGAATACATTTATGTGTTACGGTTAAACCAACAATGCAACAGAGTTAATCGTCTTACAGAACCAGAAAGCAGCCTGCTTTGAAATGAAATTTTAAAAAAGTTAAATTTTTAAAAGATAATTTAGAGCTACAAAATTTGTCTTGGGAAAAGGGCACATGCCATGTCAGAGAGCCAAGCAGCAGGTGTGTCTGCACCATCTGGAACAGTGGTGAACATGTTTGTGCAGTGGTGGTAATTACATGATTAAAGTGATGTGTGATGCGTTGCTGATGTGATGTGATGTGGTGTAGTGTCGTGGCATAATGCATGTTTTTTTTTTAAATGCGTGGATTTACCTGATAGAGTGACAGGAAGTATTTGCTGTAGACAACCTCATAATATGATGATAACATGATATGATGGAGTGTGCTGTTTTGCTTTGCATCCTCTAGGGGGGGCCAGGTGAGAAGGGAGACAAAGGCGAGCCTGTGAGTACCTTTGAGATCTTCACCAATTTACTGTGACTGTAATTACATTCATTGTGTAAGATATGTTATGATTACATTTATGCTATGATTATAATTGTCTTTGTGTTTTTGCCTTTAATGTCTACTAATGTGAAAAGCATGGGAAATGAATTATTCAGATGTAAAACACAAGTGTGGTTGCTGTGGTTTAAAACATATGCTGATGTGAGATGTGATCATTTCTTTTTTAGGGAAAAGCTGGGTTGACCGGGGCTGTAGGACCCCCAGGTCCAAAGGTACACATACACACACACACACACGCACGCACACACACACACACACACACACACACACACACACACACACACACACACACACACATTCACTTACTACTTATAACACATACACAAAAAACAAACACACACACACACACAAACACACACACACCCACACACACACAAACACACACACACACACACACACACACACACACACACACACACACACACACACACACACACACACACACACACACACACACATTGACTTACTACTTATAACACATACACAAAAAACAAACACACACAGACACACACATAGGCACATGCAGTCATGTACATATAGGCAAAACAGAAATGTTGTTGATAAACTGTGATCAGTAATTCATTAGAGTGCAGTACTAATGAATGTTCCTGCAGGGGGAGAGCCAAACGGCCATGTCTGGGGTTCCAGGGCCGCGGGGCCTTCCTGGACTGCAGGGTATCAAAGGGGAAGTGGGGCCCACCGGACTGCCAGGAACCAAAGGAGACAGGGTGAGACTGAGAAAAAGGTTTACATGAAAGGTTATTTAGTGCATCATTTTAGTCCTGTACACTCATTGTTCATCGCTGTAGTTAAGTTCACGCTCAGTTGCTCAGGGTAATAACACCTGCTAAATGAAATGTAAAAACTGCATTTTAGAGTGTCCTTCATAATATAGACTATCCCTTATGAACCTATTATAGAGGTGTTGTAAGTGTGTTAGCACAGGAGCTACGTAGCCTTATAAGCTGTTATACCAGAGTATGTGGTGATAGTACACCAGAGACCTACTCAGGGACATGGAGCAGGATGTGCAGATGTGTGTGGTCCTCACATGTACAGTAATTGTGTTTAGTCTGGCAATACTTTTTTAAAACTCATATATTTTGTCATAAGCTGTTTTATATCTTGAAACTTAAGAAGCTGTCACAACAGTAACTGATGATGATAATAATACTGGTATTTTCCCTCCAGGGGGTGGATGGTTTCCGTGGCGAGAAAGGGGACAGAGGGGACCCCGGAGAAAAGGGGCGTGATGGCTTCCCCGTAAGTCCACTCAGCACCCAAAGCTCACTCCCTCTAAGAGCATTTCTAAGGCCTCATTTCCACCGACTTGAGCGTGTACAGCGCGTATCCGTGTACAATAGGTTTGTGTAGGGACAGAATATGCTCAGATCACGCGTGCGGTGGAAATGGTCTAATCTGTTAACGTGCATTCTAAATGAATACGGACAGAAAGCGGGCACGCACTGTACACGCAGAGTGTTTGGTGGAAATGACCCCTAAGACTCTGTATGAACCTAAACCAATCACTGGAAAGGAAATTGTACCCTTAGTACATTACTAAATCTAAGGAAGTGCTCTTGAAATATTTCATAACTACAGTAAACACAGTAATAAATACAGTAAACATGCTATGCTGAAATGGTATAACATAGAAATGAAGGAATCCTATTATTGTCTGTGTGTCCTCGCTAACTATCTCTGCACTGGTGTTTTAAAAGGTCAAGTTTTGTAAGATTTCTGACAGGAACTGCCCAGCTTATAGTGTGTGTGTGTGTGTGTGTGTGTGTGTGTGTGTGTGTGTGTGTGTGTGTGTGTGTGTCTGTGTGTCTGTGTGTCTGTGTGTGTATGTCTGTGTGTGTGTTTTAGGGAGGTGCAGGAGAACCAGGAAAACCTGGACAGGACGGAAAACCAGTAAGGGTGGCCGCTGGCTGACCACTTTTTTATCTGCCTACATACATCATGTTATCATGTTATTGTTAAAAAGCACCATTCCTCTGAAGACGCTTGGAGAGCTTGTTTAAGTGGAAATGCAACTTTTTTAAGCTGTGTATTTGTTATGTATTCTGGTAGTTCAGTGGAACTTCTGGCAGGTAGTTTCTTATAAGATACATTTCAATAGAATAAGCTTTATTGGTAATTTAATGGCTGGTAAGCAAACAATGTTTTGTTTTTATCATGTGTATTTCATGACCATATGACAAATGACCAACATGTAGTTTCATAAACCAGTGTAAGTACAGCCTTCATACATTAAGTTAGAGGGCACAGAGAACATCAAAGAAAGTAGATGAAAAGGTGAGCTGTTTTTTTTGCTATATGTAAGTAAAATGTACATATTTGTAAAACTGTTAATGAGAGCTTTCGTACAGCGTTCACTGATCAAAGTGATCCACAGTACAAGGAATAGACTTCAAAAAATGCCTGCGTATGTATACATAGTGAAGAATTTTTTTATTATTTTTGTTGTTGTTATTTACCTGTTGTTATTTACCTGGACAGGGTCAGAAGGGGTTTGCGGGTTTGCCAGGCGCCCCTGTGAGTACCTATAGCCGCGCAGGAGCCGCGTTTCGTGGGACGGGGGACAGGGGGCAGTAGAGAGCAAGGCTGGGGGTTGGCTGATGGGGGGATCCATGAAACGGTGCTGCAGAGCTGCCTAAAGCTTTTGCAGTTTGCGGCCAGCCTGATGCATCGCATCGCTTCTAATGCCTCGCCTCATTCTCCTCTTTCTGTTCTCTCATCTATTTCCCCCCCTCTCCACCTTTTATCTGTCTCTCCCTCTCTCTCTAAATGCAACCTTACTCTACTTCTGCTTGTTTTCTCTCTCTCTCTCTCTCCCTTCCTTCATCTCTCTCTCCTCTCCAGGGCTTGCCTGGGTTCCCAGGTGTGATAGGCCGACCGGTAGGTTATGTGGCTGTCTCCTCTTGCTGCTTTGCTCATAGTCATTAGGGGTGGTGGGTGGGGAAGGGCCTGTTTCATTCATATTCAATTTTATATAAAATGTTTTTTTAACTCACAAATGTGTGGGTCATTTGTGGGTCCAGTGTGTGTTCCAGTGATCTCATTTTTCATGTATATTTTCTGTAGGGCAATCCTGGAGAACCAGGAGTTAGAGGACCAACTGTAAGAACCTATAAAACTAATACACATACACTCTCAACCATACACACACACACACACACACACACACGCACACACGCACACACACACACACACACAATAATACTGGTATCTAGCTAACACTGTAAAGCATTCACATACTCTGACCAAAGAACAGATGCTGTGTTTGCAGTCCAGTCACTGCGTCCCCGAATAGCTTTGACTGATTTCCTTTCGCAATTTGCGATGTATACAGACTGTATAATTACATAAACCATCAGGTCTTCTGGTCTGATACATGGCAGATGAGCAGCACCTGACTGTTTGCTGTCTGTTGTGCTAAATGCTCACTGTCTTGGAGAATAACCTCCTCACAGCCTTTAATGTAACATTGTAGCAATAATAATAATAATAATAATAATAATAATTATTATTATTATTATTATTATTATTATTATTATTATTATTATTATTATTATTATTATTATTATTATTATTATTATTATTATTGTTATTGTTATTATTATTTATAATGCACTCATGTGGTAATGCATTATATTACTGTAATTTAATTTAGCTACTGTGTGATTTTTAGGGACCCATGGGTGGCAATGGCCCTCCTGGTCCAGCAGGAGTAAAAGTGAGTTCATCTATCTCTCTCTCTCTCTCTCTCTCTCTCTCTCTCTCTCTCTCTCTCCCCCACCCTCCCTCCATCTCCCACTCTCCCTCCATCTCCCACTCTCTCCCAATCATCTTGTCTTTCTTATCCTTACCTTTCTTATCCTCTCTCTGTCTCTCTCTCCCATTGTCTCTTTTTCAACAGTTATTTCAAGATTTTAAGATTGTTTTTGAATGTATTAGTAATGTTGTGATAATGTAGTAATAAGGATTTTTTACTCCGCTAGCGAAACAGCTCATCGTTGTCCTAGCAGAACAGCATGCAGTACGAGGTTAAACTTCAATAGTTATATAAAAATAGCCTATTCTCTGTGCATATACCATCATTGGTCCACGCATTGCTGGTGTGTACTGGAAGAGTGTGTGTTGTTACTGGGTCTCTCTACATGTGTCTGTGTCTCCTCCTCTGTGCTTTGTAGGGCATCCAAGGTGAACCAGGCGTCGGCGTTCAAGTAAGTAAAACTTCTCTGAGTCAGTTATTCTAACAAAAAAAAAGACGTTTTATGATCAAGAGAGGTGTTTATGTTCAAGATGAACAATCAAAAGCTTTGTGCTATCTCTGACACTGGTATTTTGGAAATGTTTGCATTGAATGTATGGTCCCTACAATCAGAAGACGTATTTTCTCCTGCCCCTGACAGCTCGTTCAAATTAAAGTCTGCATTTCCTGGTTGGTGAAAGTAAGAGAGGAGTAGAAATCAGGTAAAAAAAACAATTGGTCACAAGGAATTGTCCCTGTGTTACTAGTTAGTTAGCTAGTAACAAGCTAGTTACTAGCAGACTCAAAACTAGTTGCAGTACCACAAATTATAGCATAAGCAACTAGAAAAGCACTCAGAGAGCGCAGACCTCACCAGGGCAGCTCAGATCACCACCAAAATCTAATCCCTTCAAAGTTAGCCCATTTTTGACCTACCCTGAAAATTTTATCGAAATCCATCCACCAGTGGTATAGCGAGCGAACGCATGTCACCACAAAGGGGCGACAGTTCTATGGGGAACAAATTGGCCCTATCTCGCAATGGTAAAGAATCATAAAAAAAATCTGGATTCAGATGGTGATCTGGATCACCACCAAAATCGAATCACTTTTAAGTTAGCCCATTTTTGACCGACCCTAAAACTTTTATCAAAATCCATCCAGTACTTTTTGAGTTATCTTCCTAACCAACCAACCAACCGACAAACAAACGTGAATGATTACATAACCTCCACCTAGCGGAGGTAATAATAATACACAAATGTTTACATATGGCTCCTACAACTTTAACGTCATCCTTTTACTCTCTTCCTCCTCAGGGTCCTCCTGGGGCGCCGGGCAGTATGGGATTGCCAGGCCCTGCTGGACCACCAGGCGCTGTGGTGAGATCTGATTGGCTCAGCTGCCTGTCTGTCACTCCTGGACCCTGTTTAGATAGGGACTAAGATGGTTTAAAAACTTCGATGTGCAGACATTTTCTTTCCCGTGTTGTTATGAGGAATTCTAAAAAGCTTTATACATACTGTGTTACTTTTTGCACTGGAGTGTATGGGGCTAGTTTTGGCACCGGAGCGAATGCTCACTGATATATCTTCCTATAGGGGCCTCAAGGGCCACCAGGTCTGCCCGGCCAGACGGTGAGTACACAAAACACAACAACAACAACAACAGAAAACAACATCAATATTATAAAAAACTAGGCATCATAAAATATTATGATTAGCACCAGTAACAACAATGCAATGTTTGCACTGACTGTCAGTTCTCATTGGTGCCTGAATGATCATGTGACTTCAGGGTGAGAGTGGTAAACCTGGGGTACCAGGAAGAGATGGCATACCTGGAAAAGAAGGCACACCAGGACTACCAGGAAAACAGGTATGTGTGTGTATATGCACGCATGTGTGCGTGCGTGCATGTGTGTGTGTAGGTGCGTGTGTGCGTGTGTGGGTGGGTGTGTGCGTGCGTGTGTGTGGGTGTGTGTGTTCATGACTGTTTGCTAAACAGCCCCCCCCCCTCTTGTTTCTCCTGACAGGGCATCCCTGGGCCTTCTGGCTCCACAGGACTGAAGGGAGAGCAGGGGGACAGTGGCCCCCCAGGGAAGGTGTGTGGTGGAGAGTACAACGCTAAAAAAATGCACTCTGTATTTCACTCACATCTATCCAGCATGCGTGTGTAATCTTCCCTCTCTTCTCTTCTTCCTCAGAGTGTAGCTGGTCCTCCAGGCCCCAAGGGGGAGAGAGTGAGTTACGCTTCATATCCTCCATGTGACACACACCTCAGTCTGTCATTTGATAGAAACGTTTTTCGTCAGAACATGTCTGTCATTTGACATGAACGCTTTTTGTTAAAACATGTCTGTCATTTGATATAAACATTACAAATGTTAATGTATAGTTACAGATAGTTAGTAATTACTGTCATGTGACACACAACATACACACTCCTTTCATTTCTATAGAAATGTTTTATGTTGACTTTTACTGTAGTTAGAGAGAGTTTGTAATCAATGCTGTATAGTTATGTATTGATATCGACCAGCATAATGACATCAACAATAACTTATTCAGAAGAGTCTTACAGCCAATTAAATTAGAGAATGCCCTTCTGTGTTTTCACTACTCTCACTAATCTCTGATTGGTTCAGGGTCTCCCAGGTCAAACTCTACCTGGCATTGCGGGTGAACCTGGGCCATCTGGGGGAAAGGTCAGTGTGTTTAAGTCAATTCCTTCAAATCTGATCTTTAACTTTAATTTCTTCCTTATCTCCTAAAACAGCACCTATTCAGTATTCACTTGTATGATTGGTTTTTCTAGAAAACCTGTTCTGTTCTCTGTCACCCTGTATGATTTGACAGGCAGCTAAACTCCCAATCGACAAACTTACAACTTGTAGATTCTGTAGGTTCTTGTAGGTTCTGGTTGCGGTTTTATTGATTTAGGAAGGATAAAACTAGAGGAGAGATAACATCTTACATTACTCTCAAAATTAAGTCATGTCTTAGATACAGCTCATACTCAAATAGCTAACAGAGCTTAGCAAAGCTACATTTATATATAGCTAATAAACGTGACAGACTGAATTTTTTTTTTGTAAAACTATACAAATTCACTCATTAGCATGAAAATATCATTATTCATTACTTATCAACACAATATAAACACTATTTTTGAGACACATACCAAAGATGCTGATACACAGAAAAAAAAGTGTAAGCAGAAGCGGTAAGCTGGTGAAACACTGTTGATCATTTTTTCCAGCTGTCACATGTATAAACATTTGTACCACTAGGGGGAGTCCTCGCACAACATACTACTAGCAGAGCATAACAAAGCCACTCAAGTCCTTCACTTATATGACCAAACCATGTCTTATTCCTGGCCATGTGTTTTTCATCCACTGTAAATCCTCCACTTGTTTCTGAGTCCATTCTAACACACAAAAGAGAAACATCCCTAAATCCACTTGTGCAACAGAGGCAACATTTTATTACTGTAGCAACAAGCCACTTATGGATACGCAAAAGTAAACCAAAGTAATTCTCATTAACTCTGCCACTGTTGTAATGAGGCTCTGAGTCAGCATGTTTGCCCATTGAGGCTGGGTCTTTGTGTTTCAAGGCAGTAATTTTATGTTCTTAGTAGGCATGTTTGTGGTGGGTACGAATGTGGGTTATATGTCGGTAAGTTTGAGTTCTAAATTGGATGTTCTTTATGTAGGGTGACAGGGGAGACAAAGGACCGGCTGGAATCAAAGGAGAGAAAGTATGTAGAGACTGTTTCAGTGGACTATTTGTTAATCTCTCAGCTACTTCAACCACTGTCAGTGATTTACTTTACTGACGTGTGTGTGTGTGTGTGTGTGTGTGTGTGTGTGTGTGTGTGTGTGTGTGTGTGTGTGTCTGCAACAGGGTATACCTGGGGAAAGTGGAACTCCAGGAGAAGACGTGAGTTTAGTTTTGACTGCTTACACAAACACAACATGAACCTAATATACACAATAAACTAAATATAAAGATATAATTATTTATAATTTCTCCCTTCTCATCTCTCTCCTTTCTCTCTCATCTCTCTCACCCTCTCTCTCTATCTTTCTTTCTCTGTCTTTCTCTCCCTCTCTATCTCTCAAACCCTGTATTTTCTTTATCGCTCTCTCTCTCTGTCTATGTGTCACACAGGGCCTTGCTGGACCACCAGGCTTTAAGGGAGATAAAGTAAGAGGGCACGCATTACATGATGTTACAGAGTCTCACAAGTTTTTGAGAGTGCTGTTTTGATATTATAATGTCTGTATGGTGGTGCCTGAAAAGCTCTTCAAATTCTTGCAAGTTCTGGTGTAATTTAGTATAAAAGTGAGGTTGTTATGAGTTGGGTGGTGGTCACTGCAATGGTTTGTTTGCAGGGGGAGAGAGGAGTGGGCCTTGTAGGACCACCAGGTAGACAAGGACCAGCAGGGCTGAAGGTATACATACCTACATACATACTTAACACACACACACATGTGTACGCACGCGCACACACACACACACACACACACACACACACACACACACACACACACACACACACACACACACACACACATACACACACACACACACACACACACACACACACACACACACACACACACACACACACACACACACACACACACACACACACACACACACACACACACACTTGGTGCTTTGTTATTTTTCTACAATTCAATATACTGTACATTTGAATTAAATCCTTTATGTAATTAACCTAAATGTGGAAGCCATAACTAAGGGTACTGACAAGGACAAAAAGAGTGTTCTCTCCTCTGTGTGTGAGTAGATAGCAAACACTGGCAGGCA
>CM050211.1:27063649-27066149 GCA_027475355.1 Coilia nasus
AATGGCAGTGACATTAATCATGTGTGTGTGTGTAGGGAGAGGATGGTCGTGCTGGTCAAGATGGAGAGCGAGGCCCTGCGGTAAAACACGACTCTACTGCCTGCATTTTATTACTCTCTCTCTCTGTCTCTGTCTCTGTCTCTCTCTCTCTCTCTCTCTCTCTCTCTCTCTCTCTCTCTCCCTCTCTCTCTCTCAGACACACTCGCTCTGTCTATCTATCTCTCTTCCTCTCTCTTTGTTGTCAAACATGTGTATTGTATACTCCAGCATGTGTATGATTATGTGTAAGCTCTTTCTGTGTGTGTATGTGTTGTATACCTATGTGTAATTTCAGGGGCCTGCAGGCGGCAGAGGGGACAGAGGAGATAAGGTAAACTTGCACACACACACACACACACACACACGCACACGCACACGCATGCACATTTAAAACTGGATACTACATGCTTCAGTACACACACACACGTGTACACACACACACATGTGTACACACACACACGCACACACACACACACACACACACACACACACACACACACACACACACACACACACACACACACACACACACTCGATACTGGTCATTTGTCCCAAAAGGTCAGTAGCAGAATCATTAGTCATTGTCTGCAGTAGACAGTGAGCGGAGAGAAAGAGGAGTTATACTGTCACAGGCTGTTTCTGACCACAGCATTCCTCCTCTGGCCACACAAATACTTCTCTTTTCTCAACACTAGAGCTGGCTGCACAACAACACGCATTGGGTTTAATGACTACAATGAACAGTGGAATTACATACTGCACATAACTCACAGGGTGGCATACTGCACATACCCCATAATACACAGCGGTTAGGAGAACCCCAGTAAACAAGCATAGCCACCCAGCTCTGTTATAATAGCTGTAATAGGCCTATGAATACACATATCACATTTACTGTATGATCGCACAGGCCTATGAATAAACATGTTAATGAATGCACAGGCTATATGAATATAACATATATATATATATAAATGCACATATTGTCTTTGCTAGGGTGACATTGGCCCTCAAGGAGACAAGGGAGAAAAGGTTTGTAGTTGCATGAGTTTGCTCTGCAAGATTTCCAAAGTGTGGTGTTATAGCTACTCTATATGTATTGTGAACAGACATGCACAAACTTAAACATTTTAAACTGAGATTTCTCGAAATTAATCTTGAAATTTATCTGAACAAAACTAAATAAAATTACCTTTAAAAGGTGAACTGATGTTGATTATGTTGTGGATGATGAGCCCTTGAGCTGAAGTGTGTAAGCACACCTGTGACTGGGTTTGTTGTGGGCAGGGAGAAGCTCTACTGGTGGCCGGTGAACCAGGAGAGGCAGGGGTCAAGGGTGAAAGGGTAAGTTGGCATCCTGCTCCGAGCACACAGGTACTCTCAACCTGTGGCACCTCAGCCTCAGGACCCTGTATGTTCTATACTGTGAATTATATATGTGATATGTGTTATACACCTAAGAATGTCTGTGCAAAAATATGTTTCATATTTTGATATATTGGATATATTTGAGGTATTCTCAGTTCCTATGAATTAATTTTGTATCTTACAACGGTCTTCTCTTGTGTCACAGAAGTATGTAACCGCTTACCGAATATTGATCTCATCTTCTAAAACCCCTTCAAGAGCAAAAGTATAGCAGATGTGTTTTTTTAAGATTATAGTCACAGGCTACAATCATTCAAAGCCCATTCGGTCATAGCAATCAGAGGTAGAATGGAAGCAATCGGGGTAGAAGAATATTTTCATGTTATGCATATGCAACTCAGAGGGAACTATCCTATTTCAAAAAGAACAAGTACTAAACGGTTTCTCAGGGAATGACACCTTTAAATCTCAGTTATTAGAAAAGTAAACATCTAAGTTTAGTTAAAGAGCCGATTTGTTTCTGTGCGACAAGACTGTTGAGATAACATAAGACTGTGGTGAGAAGAAATATTCCACCAGCCATGCTATTGTTAGTGTGTGTTAAGGTGTGTGTTTGTGTCTTTTTGGAAATTAGATTTTTTATTTGCCTTAATAATGCCCGTCCTCTTGCAGGGTGACCGAGGGCCCAAAGGGGTACAGGGAGCCAAAGGCGTCAAAGGAGAGGAGGGGCCCCCAGGACAACAGGTGGGAGCCGCCATTTTGTTTCATGAGTCAGTCAAGTATGTTCTGGAAGAGCACGTATTGGTTCTAGGGATAAGATGATTATAGGTTTTGATGATACGGTTATAGTCAGAAATAATCAAATTTCACGATAATTGTGATTTTTATGCATCAGTTTCATAAGTACCTGTATATAAAAATCACAGCAAAATGCTCAATTTCTAATGTGCGTTACTGGTTACTGTGTGTGTGTGTGTGCATGTGTGTTTGTGTGTATGTGTGTGTGTGTGTGTGTGTGTGTGTGTGTGTGTGTGTGTGTGTGTGTGTGTGTGTGTATGTGTGTGTGTGTGTGTGTTTAAAGGGTATACAAGGA
>CM050211.1:27071149-27083649 GCA_027475355.1 Coilia nasus
GTGATGGAAAGAGCTCACTCTTCAGGTGCCTCTTGAAGGTAAAGAGGGATGACCCTACTATCGTACCAATTTGTACATTAAAATTAGTACCACTGCAGCTGTTTAGCATAATATAAGAAGGACCATTTTTTATTTTGCTTATACAACATTATAAGAAAAATATGCAACATACCAAGGCCAAAGTAGCAGGATGCTGTTAGCTTACACCTTGTGTTGTGTAGTTGTATTGCATTTTTAGACTACCGAGAACTGTATGCTATATGGCCCCTTTGAATATTCACTACAAAAGGTCATGTTTATTATATCAACAGATGTTATATTGTTACTATATAATAATGACCCTGTCTATTCTATTTTCATTATTGTTATTATAATGTATTTGTGTTTGTTTATTCTCTTTAGGGAGAGATGGGACCATCTGGACCCAAAGGAGACAGAGGGGAGCCAGGCTTAACGGTCAGCAGAGCAGATGCGCACACACACACACACACACACACACACACACACACACACACACACACACACACACACATACACACACTCGGACACGCACACACACACACGCACACACACGCACAGACACATGTACACACTCTCTCTCACACACACACACACACACACATGCACACACACACATACACAAATGCACATATACACACACACACACACACATGTGTACACACTCTCTCTCACACACACACAGATATGCAAACACACTTATATGCAACTGTACGGTAGCAGTAAAAAAGTACATTCATATTTTTTCTAAGACACTTGGTAAACAGGGATGATAGTGTATTACCATGAATCATTCATCTCTCCACAGGAGGATGAGATTCGCACGTATGTTCGCTCTGAGATGAACCAGCACTGCGGTGAGTCTACTGGGTGATGTGTAAACATTGTGTCTGTTTCTGGCAATACAAACACTATCTGTGAACCATTAGCCTTTTAATTACATTAGATTACATTACACTTAGCATACACTTTTATCCAAAGTGACTTACAAAAGAGGACATCAACAAGCTACAGATAGGCAGAGGAAAACCAAGGCATAACAATGTTAGTGCGGCCAGGGTACAGTACAGTGTTGGTGAATAGAGGTTACTTTTAATGCAGCTGTTTAAAGTGATAGAACAATATTTTGAAGAGAATTATGAAACATCAATAAATAAGTTTTAAAATTCACAGCCAGATATGAAATGCATGTGTATGTCTGTAATACATATGTTGTACAAAAGATTAGAATCATCTAATGCATGTTATTTTTTGTATCTTTTAAATGCTCTCTCCCCTTCCCCCCTCAGCTTGTGGAGGTAAGTGGCACTTGTCTTTACAAACTTCTTATCACAACACAAGTGTGCAAAGTTTGGTTTTCATTAACACATTGGATTTTACATAACATCCTAATTAACACAACTTAAATAACACAACAGTTACAAACTAAAGGAGTCAATATTAATGTTGGTCACAATGTAGCTGAGACATTGTGTTGGTGTGACTTTGTAACCCTTCGTCTGTGCTGTCACACCATTGCGCATGCATTTTCCTGAAGATAAACAGGGGAGTGTGTGTGTTGTCCAGTAATGCACTTATACCCTGACAAGAGGTGTGTAACCCCTTCTTCATAGCGGAAAAGGCCTGTCATTACTACTGTAGTTTTACCTGTGCACTTACACAGGTGATTTTCACCTACTGGCTCACCTATCTTGCCAAAAACGTAAAGGTGAATTCAGTGAAATATGAACTTAAAACATGATAACGAGTTAGTATGTTTGCTGAGGAGCAAAACTATGCTAGCCTGTTGCAGTTTGAAAACCACACAGTCTTTTTAATAAACGATTTGTACACTTACAAAGTTCTCAATGCCTCGTTTTGAATGCCGAGGCCCTTGTAACACTACCAATGAAGTGTGGACCTATTTCGAACTTTTTTAATGGTTTAAAAATCGCTATATCGTCAAGCTTTATCTGTGCCCTGATCACTAGCATTGTGAGCCTTTTCAACAAAAGCGGTAAAAATAGTAAAGTTCAAAATGCAACAGGATAGCATAGTTTTGCTCCTTAACAAACATACCAACTCGTTATCACGTTTTAACATACCCAAGAGTCATTTTACACCAAATATTTCCTTTAAATGCTGATTATACTAGTTATGCAGTTTAGTGAATGGCTAGATGATAAATGTGTTACAGACTTTTACGCTCTGAAGCAGGGTTATCCACCCCTGGCCTGACCTGACTAATAACTAATCATTGTTCATAGTTGCTAATTTTAGGGGTTTTTGTTTTGTGTTGATGTAATGGTGTTCCCTGATGAGATGTGTTTGGTTCAGAGGGCACCAGGACGAAGTCTGTGGTAACCGTGTGTGAAGTGTGGGGGTGTGTATAAGGATGGGTTGGGTGGTGTGTGTGTGTTAACGGTGTGTGAAGTGTAGGGGTGTCTAAGGATGGGTTGTGTTTAGGTGAGGTGGATGTTGAGGACCGTGTCCCGGTTCAGTCTTACCGTACTCGGCCCGTTCCGCAACGCTCCTCCACCCAGTCGGGCAAAGGGGGTGAGTTCTCCTAATGTACCTGGTCTCCCTAATAACGCCTTATGTCTTAACATGCCTGCCCTGGTTATAACACATATAACATCACTACTACTTATAACTGTTATATTAACATCACTACTGCTTTTAGCTACTACACATTCTACTACTACTACTGATGGATTGCCAGCATTTAGGATTTTGCTGTTTTTGTTTGTATATGTTTATGTTTGTTTATGTGTCTTCATGTGTTTTACAATTTTTCACATTTGTTTAAGCTCAACAAAAAATGGTCAAAATTTTTTTGTCAAAACACCAAAATGATATTCTTCATTCAAAACTTTACACCTATTTTAAAAAATGCAATTTTGTTGCCAAATTGCATACATATGATTCATATAGTCTGTTTGTGCTTCAATGAGCTACTTACTGTAGTAAACACTTTGTTGCATTCTGACTTTTCTAATAACATAATCTGGGTTTTATTTTTTCCGAAAAATTGATTAATGACATAAATACATTCACAAAACACCTCACATGATATTGAGACAAAAAGCTACTGTAAGCATCATCTCTTTCCAATTAGGTGGCATGTCTGAAGGCAGTTAACGTGCGTGTGTGCGCATGTGTGTGTGTCTGTGTCAAGTGTTTGTTTATGTGTCTGTATGCATTTTGATTATTTGTTTATGTGTTGTGATTGATTAACTTTTGTCAAAATTAACTAATAGTGGCATAATGTGTTAACACAGTTTTACTTTATGCACTTATGCATTTGTTTGTATATCTGTGTGTGTGTTCCTGTATTATATATCTATGAGTGTTTTTTGTGTGTGTGTGTGTGTGTGTGTGTGTGTGCGTGTGTGTGTGTGTTTGCGACTAAGGCCACGAGCTTCGTGTAGTGATGAACACTAACGATCCAGACTATCAGCACATATACTCCATAGAAAGCTATGACGACCCCCTGGCAGAGGTCGTAGACCTACCCCCTCCAGCCAATCAGAGCAAAGGTATGCCACACTTGACCCAATCACAATGTTCCTTTTTCTTACCTAACCCAAACACAGTATTCCTTTAGTAACCTAACCCAATCACAATATTTGTTTTAGTGTGCTCATTCAATCACAATATTCTTTAAGTGTTCTCACCCAATCATGTTTTTTTATTGTCCTCATCCAATCACAATATTTTTTACTGCCCTCACCCAATGAAAATATTCCTTTATTGTCCTCAGGCAATCACAATTTCTTTGTCAAGTGTTGCCAAATAAAGCCCTACCCAAGCCACACATCCCCTTAGCAAATTACCAAGGAAAGAGGTAGCATACAGCTGGATGGCCATAAGTAGGCTTCATGTTTGTTTAGTTTACAGTTTGTTACCAACTCACCAGTCATCTGATCAAGTCAATTCAAGTCAAATCAAGTGTTTTTTATTTACGTTTCAGCCATATACACAGTACATAGTGAGATGAAACAACGTTACACTGCCACACAATTTCATTGCACAAAAACACCCCACTAACTGTTTTCATGAACCGCTGCAACTGTTTTATAACATGGATTGAACCATAAAGGGAACACCCCAAGTCACCTCGGGGGTTGGAATGGTCCACGTGAAAGGGGCCTTTTTCACGCACCCTGTGTTTGATTAATATTCAAAATATTGTGTGTGTGTGTGTGTGTGTGTGTATGTGTGTGTGTGTGTGTTTGGTAGGTGAAGTAGTAGCCGTTGATCCCTTGAAAGTTGTGAGACCCAAGAGAGATGCGGAAGGTGAATGTTTTGTTTTTAAAGTTGGGATTATGGATGATGCATGCACACTATATCCTTCTTCTCCCCCTCTACCTCCTGTGATTTCCCCTCGGTTCACAACTTGGGTGTAAGGACAAGTACATGTTCAGAGACTCTTCTCTGCAGACTTGAATTTCTGTTGATTTGTTCAATGTCACCATAATTTTTTTTTTATCCTACACTGGCTCTGTGTGTGTGCTTGTGTGTGTGTTTGTATGCATGTGTGCGTTTGTATGTATATGTGTGCACACGTTTGTCCATCTGTGGGTGTGACTGTGCATGTGTGCACGCATGCATGTGCATCTGTGTGTGTGGCTGTGTGTACGTGTGTGTGTGTGTGTGCGCGTGTAAGTACGCACCTGTGTGTTTGTACATGTATGTGTGCATGCATGTATGTGGATCTATGGGTGTGTGTGTGTTCACGTGTGTGTGTGTGTGTGTGTGTGTGTGTGTGTGTGTGTGTGTGTGTGTACAGACCCCTGCTTCCTCCCTCTGGACGAGGGCAGCTGTTCGCGCTTCACGCTGCGCTGGTACTTCAACCCTGTGGTGCATGCCTGCCGACCCTTCATCTACAGCGGCTGCGAGGGCAACAACAACCGCTTCACAGAGCTGGAGGAGTGTGAGCAGCGCTGTCTCTTATGAGGTGAACACACACACACACACACACACACACACACACACACACACACACACACACACACATATAAATACATACACACACACACATATAAATACACACACACACACATATAAATAAATACACACACACACATAATCACATACACACACATACACACACACACATGTATACACACACACACATAAACACATACACACACATACACACACACACACCAACACACACACACACACACACACATCAACACACGCACACAGCTGAGTTTGGGGAGCAGTGTATCCAAAGAGGAACATGTAAGGAACATCTAAGATGTAGATTTCTGGATGAAATCTGTAAAAACACACAAAAACCTCACACATGTTAAATAAGCTATGCACTAGTGTGTTATGCTGGTGTATAATGTATTGCTGGTTGTGTAGTGGTTAGGTTGGATGTGGTGTGTGGTTTTGTGGTCATGGAAAACTGGGCTAGGGAGACGGTCAGGGGGGACTTTTTGATTGGCTAATGAGTTCAAATATCAGGATTCATTCTCCAACACACCTCCAGCATACATAACCTTTAGTGACATGTAATGTACCAAAGTGTTATAATGTGCAGTGACATGTAATGTGTGTGGCGCAGTGTTATATAATGTGTATGATGTCTTGCAGGGGTTCAACCATCTGGATATGGCTGGCCGTGGGTTGCTTGTACATTAAGTAGTATATTTTTATAACGGTGCTACAGAGTCTGAAGGAGTTCCGCATCAGAACCGCCAGAGCCTCCCTCGAGTTCTCCTTTCTCTTTATTTATTTGATGTCATTTTTTTCTGAAATAAACTCACCATCCTGGAAATGGCGAATAAAGCTAAATAGTAATAGATAGAGACACAGGTGTGGGAGATCCCTAAATGTATATGTTTGAGATTAGTAATAGATAGAGACACAGGTGTGGGAGATCCCTAAATGTATATGTTTGAGATTTGTGCAGACTTTGCAGTCACCCTTCCATGTATGTGGCTGGCTGAGAATGAACCTGTGCGGTTCCCGTTTAGCCTTTATCCCGCTATTAACACTGGGACAAACAAACAAACCGACAAGCAAACAAACAAACAAACAGGCTGTGTGCCAAGCCACAGCAAAAGGGAAACAGTAAGGCAACATGTTTTTTTTTTTTTTTTTCGTATGTGTGTGTGTATAGAAATGATCTGTAATGTATATAGTCATTATTAGAGAAAATGTCTCAAGGGCTTAAGAAATATTTTGGAAAAAGAGTAACACATGCATGTGGAAATATTTTTTTAAAAAGTGAAACCACATTTTTTTCAATTTTTTTTATTTTTTAGTTGTTATGTGTTGTCTATTGAAATGTCATGTGGTCAAACTTCTGTTGTAGTTAATTATAGAACAACACAAAAAATGTTGACTGGTGCAGAATAAATGTTGGTGTGTGTAATGAGTGTGTGTATTCATCTACCTTTTAACTCCAATGTCATAAATGTGGTAAGAGAATGTGGTGTGTTAGTTGTCATTTACTGACAGCTGTGGCCTAATGGGTAGGGATCGGAGGGTTGCCCGTAGAGTATTTTATACCAGAAACTTATTTTATATTGTAAAGTACTTTATAAAGTATAGTACTTTATTCTTTCGCCTAAAGGATACCTGGGAAGGAACCTAAACATTGTTTCTTCCACTGAAGAATATTACTTCCACTGAAGAATATTACTATCTCAGAACTGTCCATTTTCCAGTAGGGGGCACTATTTAACAGCTGTAGATGTTCTCTCTCAGTCAGTAGTCATCGATTACATATACAGTATGTTTCTGATAGAAAATACTCTAGTAATATGTCAAGCCCTTCTACATTTAGCTACATGTATTTTGTTTCTTAGGGAGAGAAGAATACAGGGCAGAAGAAATTAAAAAAAAGGAAATCCAAATTCTAGCCAAAAGAGTTTTATTTCAATGAAACAGGGCACACTTACTTCTACCACATTGACTTTTTTTCTGGTTTTTAAAAAAGAATCACATTTGGCTCTTAAGCAGTCTTTCACAGGACCTTTCTTTGATGTGTGTCATTGTCATAACAGTGGTGTGTGTGTGTGTGTATAGGTATGTGGGTGTGTTTGTGTGTGTCTTCACTCCTCCAGATCCTTCAGTTCCTCCAGGGCATCGTTCAAACTAAAACATAAATTCACTCGTTAGCTGTCACCGTAGAAAGAAGTTGATTGATATTTGATATATCAATCTATCATCATATTATCTGACTAACAGACAGACAAACAAACATACATTTATAGATATATTTATATACATATATCATATTGTGTGTTTTGTGTGTGTGTGTGCACGCTTATGTGTGTGTGTGTGTTTGTGTGTGTGTGTGCAGGTGTGCATACGCAAGTGTGTGTCTCATGGAAAACTAGACTAGAAGCAGACGAGCTTGACAATAACAGGCTACAGTCTGCTGACTTACTTGAACTTGGACTTGGGCTGGCTAGGTTGCTGGGGCTGAGAGGGTTGCTGGTGCTTGGCTGGCGGTGCAGGGTCTCCTCCCTCCAGCAGGTGGCGGTAGGTGGCGATCTCGGCCTCCAGCCTCAGCTTCATGTTCAGGAGCACCTCGTACTCCTGGCCCTGCTGAGTGACCTTTGACCTCAGGTTCCCCAGCTCCGCCTCCAGCTGCCGGATGATGTTGTTGTACTTCTCCATCTCGCCGTTGGTGTGTAACTCTGTGTTCCGCAGCGTGTCGTCAAGGGACGCTTTCTACAGTGACAAAACACAACGTCGATGATGACGCTATCAGTGTCGTGCTAACTGGTTACAAAACACACAAAAATGTTACCCTATGTGCCTAACTAATTCTAAAAGTGAGTCCTCAGATCTGACACAAAAGCTTGATTTGTGTCCTTGATTGTAAGTCATTCGTTGGATGAAAACATCTGCCTAGTGTAATGTCATGTAACGTAGTGTAATGTAAAAAACAATGTTGATATGTGAACTCAACAGCAGTGGTAAGATGGAGGGTAAACACACAAAAACGCTGTTTAATATATTTGCCGATTTGTCTTTTTGTGATAATATAAATGTACTCACATTAAGCATATGCATAATATACCGATCTTTTTTGCTGCTATGCATATAGTTTACCAGTCTTTTTTTATTTTCAACTACACCACTGCTCAACAGCCAATCAGTTACACTCTTTTTTCCATGACTATTACTGCTAAAAGGAAAAACAAATGTGATGGTCTGACCCACCCTTTTTCTTTCCAGTTGACGAGTTGGTTGGAGCCAACCAAACACAATTTAGTGTTTTTGTTTTTTTGTTTTTTTATGAGTACACACAGTACATGGACGTGTACAGAAATTAATCAGAGAATTTTTCAGACCTAGATAGAAAACTGAAGGACCACACCTTCACCAAGCCAGTGTCATGTAATATTTCTGACATATACTTCTGCAAACCAAATAAGTAATCCTAGACCAGAATCTGCTGATCACATTGTCATCATTGTGAATGGCTGTGTGTGGGATTGTTTTTGTCTGTATGTGTGTGTGTGCGTGTGAGTGTGTGTGATTGGGTGGGAACACCTGTTGTTCAGCCCCTTGAGGGTTTTATTTCTCTCCACATCTCTTTTTTGTGGAGAGCCTTCCTTGTTCTATTGTTGAGTTATATATGCCCATCAGAAACGCTGGTACAAAAACAACAGTCAGGGTGTGTGTGTGTGTGTGTGTGTGTGTGTGTGTGTGTGTGTGTGTGTGTGTGTGTGTGTGTGTGTGTGTGTGTGTGTGTGTGTGTGTGTGCGTGCGAGAGAGAGAGAGAGAGAGAGAGAAAGAGAGAAAGAGAGAAAAAGAGAGAGAGAATTTGAATTTTCAAATTTTATTACAAATCTTAAAAGTACAACAGCTTTCCACTGTATTCACAAAGTAAAAGAAAACAGAATAATAGTTAAAGTGCCTGTTTTTTTATTTATTACAAACGGCAGCAGAGAGACAGAAAGACATAGAGGGTATGTGTTTGTGATAGAGAGAAAGAGCGAGAGACAGTGTGTGTATATGTGTGTGTGTGTGTGTGTGTCTGTATGTATATGTCTGTGTGAAGGTGTTGTTTACCAGGATCTGTTGGGAGGCCAGCTCTATTTCCTCACGTGTGTGTGTGTGTGTGTGTGTGTGTGTGTGTGTGTGTGTGTGTGTGTGTCTGTATGTATCTGTGTGTGTGAGGATGTTGTTTACCAGGCTCTGTTGTGTGTGTGAGGGTGTTGTTTACCAGGCTCTGTTGAGAGGCCAGCTCTATCTCCAGGGTCTGGATTTGCCTTCTCAGGTCATTCTTATCCATCTGGGCGCCATGCAGCGCCTCCGTGTTCTGGGACACCTGCATCTGCACTTCTGACATCTGAGATGGACACACACACACACACACACACACACACACACAAACAAACATGAGGGACACCAAAACATCATGGGACGTCAGACACAAGGGAATGGATTCAAAGGCAGCGGAACATTGTGCTACAGTTTTGCATTGTTAAAAATTAAATCAATACAGTACTGTAATAGAAAAAGTGTGTGTGTGTGTGTGTGTGTGTGTGTGTGTGTGTGTGTGTGTGTGTGTGTGTGTGTGTGTGTGTGTGTGTGTGTATGTGTGCATGTGCGTGTGTGTGTGTCTGTATCTGTGTCTGTATCTGTGAGTGTGGGGTGCATGTATGTATGTGTGTGTGTGTGTGTGTGTGTGTGTGTGTGTGTGTGTGTGTATGTGTGTGTGTGTCTCATGCATACCTGGTTCTCATGCCACATCTTCAGTTCCTCTATGTTCTTGAGCGCCATTTTCTCATAGTTGCCCCTGATGTCCTCCATGACCTGGGAGAGGTCCTGCCCCTTGGGCGCGTCCACATCCACCTGCACGCCTGACTGGGAGATCTGCCGCAGCAGGTCAGACACTTCCTGTATGGGTTAGACACAGGAAGGAAGAGGAAGTGAGAATCTGCAGTAATGGCAGACAATTTTACTGTCTGAATCAAACTCAGCTGAAAGCATTGAGCTGAACCATCGATGTTTACACCAAAGAGCCTTTTTTGATGGTATTGAAGTCACAAACAGATTTCAGCTTGTTATTAAATTAACTTTTTTAAGACCTTAGACTAATGTGCTTTCAGAGATAACAATACAACATTCAGCAGTGTCTTAAGCTAGTCTTGTAAGGACACTCCGCAGTGTCTTAAGCTAGTCTTGTGAGGACATTCAGCAGTGTCTTAAGCTAGTCTTGTGAGGACACTCCGCAGTGCCTTAAGCTAGTCTTGTAAGGACACTCTGCAGTGCCTTAAGCTAGTCTTGTAAGGACACTCTGCAGTGCCTTAAGCTAGTCTAGTAAGGACAGTCTGCAGTGCCTTAAGCTAGTATTGTAAGGACACTCCGCAGTGCCTTAAGCTAGTCTAGTAAGGACACTCCGCAGTGCCTTAAGCTAGTCTTGTAAGGACACTCCACAGTACCTTAAGCTGGTCTAGTAAGGATGCTCTGCAGTACCTTAAGCTAGTCTTGTAAGGACGCTCTGCAGGGTCCTAGTAACTCACGTTTTCATGGTTCTTCTGAAGGAAGGCCAGCTCCTCCCTCACAGACTCGATCTCGCTCTCGATGTTCATACGGCCGATGTTCGTGTCATCAATCACCTTCTTCAGCCCAGCAATGTCTCCCTCCACAGACTGGCGAATAGCCAGCTCCGACTCAAACCTGATGTATACCAAACACACAAAACACACATGCAGTTTACGTGCAGGAACATACATGTGCATAATCATAATCATATGCTAAGTATTTACAAACATGGCAAGAGACATGCCATGTATGTAATGCCATGTATGGTGAGATACATAGAAATACCCTGTGAAAAATATGTGGCACAAAAAAATACAGGACATTTTGATGTTTTGACAAAGTTACGTCAGTCTGACATGTCATGAAGTTGACACTACATGGTAATATAACTCAAAGATACAAGATGACTTTGTGGTCTTGAGTTCTTTATGCTAATATCTCTTTTTTGCAATACCAGTTGCACTGGTTTGGGGACAGTAAGCGCAGGCCTGCCCAGAGAGGTGGCTGGGCCCCTAAAAAGATGCAATTATTGGGTCAACAGCACTCGCCAAAAAGCCCTATGGTTTTCAACCGACTAGGCCCCCCCTGACGAGAGGGCCGCAGAAAGCTTTAATGTGTTTCCCCCCGTATGGGCAACCCTGAGTAAGCGTGCATGGTGTACACACAAACACATCATGGACTGCATGGACATACACACAGGCAAAGTGTATGCAAATGATGAGTGACTCACTTGACTCGGAAGTCATCGGCAGCAAGTCTGGCATTGTCTATCTGCAGCACCAGGCGAGCGTTATCCACAGCCATGTCAAACACCTGTACACATACATAAAGCCTTATATGAACATGCTATACATTACATTTACCTTTATTACAGTAAACAGACTCATGGTCCAATTATCAGAGACATACACAAACAGGGCGTACACACACAACATACACACACCAGACAGACATACACAAAAAGATATACAGTTGTTTGTTTGTTGCATGTAAGGTTAGTTTAATTGTAATATCACATAATAAATCACAACTATCTTAATTACATGGTTTGGTTTGTAGACGATGGTTGTGTATTTCTCTCTGTTTCAAATTATAGCTTTGGAATGGCTTGGAATCTGTTTTCCTGTGTCTGCTTATGCTTTTGGACAGGTTTGTAATTGCCTCACAAACTTGATTGATTTTGTCTGGTAGAGCAGAACCTCAAACATGGATATGCTGTAATTGTATCCGTTTTTGAGAAGGATGAATCCACCCCAGTGTCTGCAATTCATCTCTTCCTGCTGAAGAGTTAACAAAGGAATGACTTGCATAACTCCAGAAGCAGCGTAACTTTAAAACTGATTTCCAGAAGTTCCCCTCTGAGATCATATGACAATGTGAAGCAGTACGTGTGTGTCAAAGTGTGTGTGTGTGTGTGCGTGCGTGTGTGTGTGTGCGTGTGTGTGCGTGTGCGTGTGTGTGTGTTTCACATCTGTTTGGCATTACGTCCCTTAGTCAGAACTTCTGCATTAAACAGACCTGGCAACGCTGCAAAATGTTTGGAGGACCATTTGGGGAACAACAACTGTGTTTGTATATCTCTGTCTCCATGGACACCCACACAAGTGGGAGAGGAAACTGACTAATTTTCAAAAAGATGTAAAAAAGAGGTGGCAGACAGAAAAGGAGAGAGAAAAAGAGGTGGTAGAGAGTAAAGGAGAGAGAAAAGGAGGAGGAGTGAGAAAATGGGGGAAATACACAAAGCCGGAGCATTGCCTGCCACACCCTACATTGAGCAGAGAGGAAATGTGATAGTTCACAACAACTCTGTCCTATGGCCACAGGGGCAGCTCTCATGCCAGTCTCATGAGACACACATTATTGCTCTCGGCACAGATCAACCAGACCCACATTCACCATAATTAAAGCTGAGAACTTCTTAAAGAACTCGCAGATTACAGTCATTAAGTTTTAAGTAGTTCTTTGTGTAGGACATT
>CM050211.1:27086149-27181149 GCA_027475355.1 Coilia nasus
CACACACACACACACACATTGTTTTCTACAACTCACAAAGCACCACACACAACAGATCCTATCAATAACATTTTCTTCACAAAATGCCAGTCCCCATTGAGTTCTGTTAATGGACACCTAACACACACACACACAAAACACACATACATACACTCACACACACACACATACACACACACACGCACGCACGCACACACACACACAAAACACACATACACACACTCACACACACACATACAGTCATTCACTCTCGCACACACACAAACACACACACAGTCACACAAACACAGTCACTCACATTTACACAGTCACTAACACACACACAGCCTACATACATCTCAGCCTTTCATTATTTGCTTTTCATCACAGAAATCATCTGCAGCTGTGCAGTGCTTCCTGAGCCTCAGACCTGCACTGCTGTTGTGCAGACTCTAGCCTGCTGCTCAGGCAGCATGAGTGATACAATATAGGGCAAATCCCAAATGTTCTCTATAGCGAGTGAGTGGACATTTTAGACAAAGCCACAGTGTATTCGTGTAGAACCAGCTGTAAATGTAGCACTGTAATTGTTCAATCTGCAATCGGAACATGAGTCCGGATATGTTGTCAAGGCAGCGAGGGCTATCATTAGTGTTTGTTTAGTTATACCGCTGTCAGTATGTAAATATTAGTACATAAGTAAAATTCACCTCGTGTCTGTTCCTGTGTGCTGTGTGTGGGTTTGTACAAGCTCTGCTGTAGGCTAACACTGCAATTTCCCCTTCGGGATCAATAAAGTAAAGCCATCTGTCTGTCTGTCTGTCTGTCTGTCTGTCTCTCTATCTATCTATCTATCTATCTATCTATCTATCTATCTATCTATCTATCTATCTATCTATCTATCTATCTATCTATCTATCTATCTATCTATCTATCTATCTATCTATCTATCTATCTATCTATCTATCTATCTATCTATCTATCTATCTATCTATTGTCATGCCCAGCGTTGCCATGCTGGGGGTGCGCACTTCTCCTTTTGAACAGTGAACTTGAACTTGGCCGTTTCTCTCCCTCCAGACCAAAGGGGGAGCTGTCTAGTCCTACAACACCTGTGCTAGACAGGGCCGGGAAGTTCAAATACGGGCCCAAAGTTGGCATTCGCTCTCTGGCTGCTGGCTTTGGTGGTTTGGTTGCCCTGCTACGTGAAGGCCCTACACGGGCAGACGCGAGCATCTTTCTTTCTTTTATTCTTCTTTATTTATCCCTAGAATTTATATATTAATAAAAACTGGTTAACCTGAGCAAACGGTGTGGTCTCCCTTTATGTTGTGCCTACTCTGAGCCAAGTGGTCATAACACTATCTATCTATCTATCTATCTATCTATCTATCTATCTATCTATCTATCTATCTATCTATCTATCTATCTATCTATCTATCTATCTATCTATCTATCTATCTATCTATCTATCTATCTATCTATCTATCTATCTATCTATCTATCTATCTATCTGTCTGTCTGTCTGTCTGTCTGTCTGTCTATCTGTCTGTCTGTCTGTCTCTCTTTCTGTCTGTCATCCTTAATTTCCTTCGGGACTCTACTGTCTGTCTGTCTGTCTGTCTGTCTGTCTGCCTGTCTGTCTGTCTTATCCAAATATTACTGTAACACTATCCAATTATATCCAATGTTATCCTGTTATATCATATATCCAATTATTACTGTAACACTTAAAATGACTCTTTTATGGACATCCCAGTCAAAGTATTTCTATTAATTATGTCATATGGATATTATGCAAACATTAACACTTCCAAATGCACCATTACACAACTACAGCACAGCTTAAAAAACATAATTGTTCCTGAATTGTAAAATGTATAAGTGTCATACAAGTGTCACAAAACTTACTTTAAATGAGCATAAAAGAAAACACAATATGTAGTTTTCCAGTCCCAGGACTCCACCAACATATTTAACGATCGCAGCACACTGACCTTCAACCCCTCCCCCTCTCCCTCTCCCCCTCCCCCATCTCCTCCTCTTGTTGCATGGTAACATACATTGGTTATCTCCATTAACCACAATCAGCTATGACCCACTCCAAAGCTTCTAACCAAGGCCATGCCTAAAACTGCTTTCTCTGCAGGGGGTGGGTCTAGTTATGTAAAGTTACAATAAGCATGAGAACGTTGTTTTTATGTATTTATTTGTTTATTTTTAACTTATATCGCTATTCAACTTCAATTTAAAATAACCTTTATTTGTTTTCTTTAAGAGCAATTCAAGCAAAGGCATAATGAATAGACAGAACTGTGCCTAGTAGTAGTTAGAATAATATAACAATAGTATTTTATAAGACCTTGTGTCATTGAGTCTGCACTGCACTTAGGTTGTACACAGGGATAAGCACAAAAGAAAGGCACAAAACAGTGTGTTTAGAGGACTGTTAAGGGGAAAGATAGGGAGAACAGAGAGGGGAAAGAGAACTGGGCACAAAGACTGATTTTTCCACACCACAGGAATTCCAGCTGCCCTCCCCCACTTCAGCATCAGTGCAATGGCATGAGCATGACGGATGTCAGCTGAAGAATTTGCCGTTACTTTGGTTCCCCCCTATCTGGAGGAGATATGTTCAACTACACACTGATATAGGACCAACGAATGTTTAAAATTAGAAATATATTTTGTTATGTTTATGTACTTTTCGTTCTTTGCACACTCTGCACAGTTTATCATATTACAGTGTCAATTTTAGCATGTACTGCAATGCACTTATGAACAGAAACACACCTTCGACACAGCATATTGTAGGATATAGTTTCATTTGTGTGTTTGCACAGCAAGGCTAATTTAAAACAAGTTAATTGCTCCCAGCTGAAATGGTGCAGTGTTTAGAGTGTGGAATGACTAAAAGAGCATTTTCAGCAAGTCATAAAAATGGGAGCCAGACAATATTCTCTCTTGACTTTCCCCAGCTCTTCTGACTTTTTTTTCTCTGAAAGTAGTAAATGCAGCGAAAAGAAGTACTGACAGAAATGATGAAGGAGGCCTTTTTAAAACAAGGACAGTTGTGATATCCTGACATGTATTTTGAATAAACCATTAAAAAGAAGTTGTTCAGTTATAAACTTTGGGCTAACTGACATTTCTTTCACATAGTTCTTGGTAATTTTGGGGTAGGAAGAGAAAGTGAAGAGAAGTGAAAGAGAAGTTTTGAGTTACAGTGGCTGATTTGTTGAACTCTTTGCTCCTCTCTTTTGCTGCCATTTTGTTGATACTCTCAAGGACAAGGAAAGGAAATAACTAGCAATAAAAAAAGGGAGAAAATAAACTTGTGTTGCATGAGTCACACATCCCCTTTTTTTGGGTTTTTCCTTCCAAGTCATGAACATTCCTGTCGTACAACTTGATGACTCCCTTGTGACTTTAAAACAACTCCCAGCACCATGAAGAAGATGAGAAGAAAAGCTAACTATTCTCCACAGTCAGACATACTCTAGTGATTGTCAGTGTGAAAGGGGTCAAGTTGAAAAGTGTGAAAGGACTGACCATGAAAAAGCTCCTTGATTTAAATGGTCAGTCATGCAACAACAGGGGTTTTCATGGCGTGGCCACTAGAATATAACAGCTTAATCAGAGAGAAACGGGCAAAGGCGCCTGTGTCCAGTATTCATTGGCACTTACAGTTGCTCATAATCACAATGTCTCTTGATAACACAGCACCAAATCACATTATGCCAGAGGCCATTGAGGGAGTGAATGACAAAACCAGGGTGTGACTGTAGCAGAGAGAACAGGAAATAGAAATGACAGTTCAGGAAAAGGAGTAAGAGCTGACAGAGGTAAAGGATGTAAGCGTTTGAAATAAAAATCAGTCATTTTGAAAGAGGAAGGAAAGGGAGAACATCCTTGACCATCATAGTTTGTAGGCTGTTGATGGAAAACATGTATGCATTTTTTATGGGCAGGTAAAAAAATGATATTCTCAGATTGTGAGAAATAAACGATGTAGACTACTGTTTCTAAAGAGTTAGACACCAGACACCACATGGTTCTCTCTGTTACATGTCAACATGTGCAAGTATCACCCACTCCTTTAGGCGGCGCTTTTATATTAACGACAAGCCCATTGCTAATCACAGGAAGTATGTCTTCATCTACGGTCTTGTTGTGACGCAGTGTTGTCACCACGCTAACTTGATTTAGCAGGCGGATAACGAGAAAGTAACAAGGTTAGTGTGTGAACATTTTTTGCACATTTGGGTCAAATTGCTCTCACGTAACCTCATTTTTCTTTTCCATACTACATTGCTAGTAGCTACTAGTAGCTACTAAAGTCCAATGAGTTGTTTATAATGTTAGCTGACCTAGTTAAGAGATGTTTATCCTTACATGAACTGAATGCTCAACGCTAGCTAATTGTGCTATGACCCCTTTGGCTAAAACTGGCGGTATCTTTTATTTTGGCTGGTCACAATAAGCCAATGTTGGGGTGTAACTATAATGAATACACCAGTCTGTGTAATTTCATTGTAATAGATGTGATTGTAATTTGTAAAATAGTCATAAGCGACTGGTAATGTTCACTAGCCATGCTAGCAACGCATTGTTAGGCATTGGAAGTGTATGCACGCAGAAGTGCGTAGGTAAGGTATAATCAGAAAATAAGTTGTTTTAAGGTCTGTGTTTATGTATAAAATGGTATTTGATAGTGAGAGAATTATTTCCTATGGTCTGAGTCCGATCGTGTTGTCCACTGCCCAGAGCAGGTCAATGGTGTTATGCACAAGTATATAGGCTAGTATATCACTGGGAATTAAAAAGTAGGTGTTCCGGGTGGCGTCTCCCATAAGTAGGCCCTTCCCCAGATATAACCCATAAACATACACGAGTTAGCTTGTGCCCAACACTAACCTTGTGCGTTACATTTTGTACAGTAATGTGAACGTGGCTTAAGATAGATGGACCTCCAGTGTCTTGGCCACTGCGCTATCTAGATTCCTGAAATGATACGGTATCTTCGTCAGTACACAGTGCAAATAAGAATAAAAGATGTTTACATCCCGACCTCGCTTTACCCTTAAGTAATAGTATGCTGAGCTGTGTGTGGTGATGGCAAGTTGGCTTAAACCCCATTCCCCCCCTTTCAAGCATGGAGACAAAGGAGGCTAAAGGAAATGCCCCAAAGAAGTTCAAGAACGCCGCTGGCGTTCCAGTTAAGGTAAGGCCCATTTATTTACATATGCGTCATCAGCTGTCCAAGATTTGGATCTTAGCCTCCTAAATGAGATTTGGGTAATCCTGTAGCTTGCTGTGTACAGGCATGCCCAATTCACCAGTGAGTGACTAGTGTCAAGACTGCTTTGTCACCTGCAGTTTTCGACAACTAGTGGTTGAGCAGACTGTTGTGACACAGTAGCTTGTCACACAGCCTGAGAAACTAATGTTGGTGAATATCACATTCACCATCACACAGCTGTGAGACAGTGTTGTGAGTGCAGTTAAACTGCATTCACTCAGTTGCTATGTAGTTTTTGCAGGATCAAGCAAGTCTTGAGCGTTAGCCTAATTTAGCTCTTGGTCTCAGTTGACATTCCGTGTTCATGGAGTTTCCATGTAAGAGACCAAAGAGTTTGAGGGCTGCTATTGTCAAGCTTCTTCAAATTAAAAGCTCAGCCAGCCAAAGCATAGGCTCTGTTGCTGCAGGCTGTGTCACAATGCAATGAATGGCAGTGGCCAGGCAGCTAGAGTGTATGGAGAGTGCACTCGGTGCCCAGTAGTCTAATACTCCTTAGCCTGTAAAGCTAAGGTGCCTCCTTGCCTCTGGGCGCAGGACACTAAACAATGGTAAGTTCTTATCTGACCCTATAGAGGGTGCTGTACCTCGTCCTTATTTTGCATCATGAATTGCATTACTCATCACGAAGTGTTCTGAATCCTTTCTAAATATATGAGCCAATGATAATGTTTTGCTCTAGTGATGTCTTTGCACAGACCATTGGTGGTTTGTAGTACCAGTTGGTCTAGGTGAGGGCATAGCTCTTTCTCTAAATTGGAGGAGAGAGACAGAGAGAGAGAGAGAACAAATAGAGAAGGAGGTGACAAGGTTCTTGTCCTCCAGTCCCACTGTGTGTCTAACGCCTGTGTGTGTATGTGTGTGTGTCTCTTTCTGGCCTCTTTGTTTTTTGGGGTGACTGACAGAAACGCCAGCATCGCTTCAGTTCGGACATAGGTAAGTCATGCCCTGTCTGCAGGACACGGCTGCGCTTCTAACGGGCAACCTAACTGACCTTTCTGACCCCTCTGGTGACCTTCATCAGAGGTCTTCAGACACCAATCTCTCCCCTACCACCCACCTCCCCCACCTGCACACGGCCCTTCTCAAAGGTTGCTGTGGCAGCAGATGGGAGGGTGTCCTTTCTGAGGGTGCCCAGTAATGGGCGCTGGGGGGCTGGCTGGTTGGACCTGTAAAGGTGGGGAGAGTGTGGTTGTGTCTGACTGACGGGACTGATGCCATGCACTGTGTGCTACTATAATGAGCTGTGCTGGTGTCTAAACCTTGGCATTGCCAGCCTCTGTGTGAGATGCTGCACTGTGCCACTCGGCAGTGGGCATCCTGTTTGCATCTTACCCTTAGTGCTGCATGAACAGTGTTTTGCAGGCTTGCCCCCTCCCTGACCTCTTTTGCTCATTTTCATGGTGTTTTGGTATTAACCAGGCCTCCAAGTCACGTATCTTTTCCTGCTTTTTTGCTGAACTTGATCAGTAGGCTAACAATCAAAAGCAAACCGGCTGTGTGTACAAGCATCAGACTGAGTAGAAACAATACCAGCCTTTGGTGGCTCTGAAATAAAGCTGCATGAATGGCTCAACTGAAATGAAAAACACTCTCCCCATTCAACAAACACTGTCCCATTCAACATGGTCTCCCCAAAACCACCTTTTGGTTTTTACAAACAGTGTCAGCATGGAGATTTGCCTGTCTGCCACAATCTCATGTTTGTGGTTGTGGCCCAACTTCTCAGGCCTTTGAGACTCAGTGGTTGGGTGGGATTCCCTCCGAGCTTCCGCAGAGCTGATTGGCTGTCACCTGGTGGGCTCCTCCATTGCTCACTGGTGTTGAGACAAGTCTCCTGCAATATAACAGTAAAGTGCTCTTGGGGATCTAAAATGTCAAGACAGTGTGTAAACACATTCATTTCTTTAAATTAAATGAGTGTGTAGAAATGATGTGCCTGTTTTATTTTTTTTAAATAGTTCACAGGTACACACTAAGCACTCTAAGTTTATTGTTACGCTCACGGTTGTCCATCCATCATTCAGCACTGGCAGTAGAGTGAGCATCAGGGCGGGGTCTCTCAGCCTTAGCCATTGTGTCTGAGTGTGCCTGCTAAAATATAATTTGTAACATACATGCATCAGGTAAGAGTCAGGAAGGGCTTGCTCCTCAAAAAACATCTATGCCAACTGTAAGCAAAGCATTTTTATTTCCTTCCAACCCTGAAAGTTGTCATGTTAATAGGTTTTGGGTGTTGAGCAGTGTGTTTGCCCTACAGTGCCCAATCCAGGTGGTACTACTGAAATGTTACATTTCCCTACATCCACCACACCAGCCAAAGGTTTCCCCTAGTTTCAGATCCAAACCCAGAATAACGATCTGATGGGCTGCTAGCTTCCCCCATTAGCTCCTAGACAGGGCCTCCTTCCCACAAAGAGTACGTCGTGTAGGACTAAGGGGTCAATATTACCCCTAGATTTCAGCTTAAAGTTTGTGCGCTAGTGCTTGTGTGTATATGCACACACACATTTGTGTGTGGGACTGTGTGTAATTGTGAGTCCATGGGAGAGGGAGAGATGGCCCTCCCAATGCTGCAGGTCTCACTGTGTGTTTGTGTTCACTTGTGCCGCCTCCAGTGTTCACAGGCAAGAATGGCAGCATCCAGACCATGCCCTCCCTGCAGAAGAAATTGGCCGAAACAACAGAATGCCTTGTTGGTGAGATCAGTAACATTCAACTCTTGTGTTTGCACACTGGAAAAGTTCCTTGCCCTCAAAGGAGGCAAAGACAATTTATGTTTAGTTTTGTTCCCCTAAAATCACCTTTTAAGCAGTAAATATAAAGCTGTTTATAATCTGCAACCATTTCTTGCAATCACATTGTTGGGTATAGAATTAAATTGTAAGACAAATTTAATCTGTGCAGAAGACGCAAACATTTTTCTCATTCTAAATCACCTCATTTACATTTAAAAAGTAAAATATCATCGATGTAGGATAATCAAAGTAGTGAGACTTCGTACCTTGGCTTTTCCAAAGAATCCCAAATTCCATAGAGTATTTTTCTCTTGGCTGCCTTGACTGTTCTGTGGTTTATAGAAATGTCAAAGTATATGGGCAAATCCAAAATGTTTGTTTACTTTGTAGTGCAGTATGTGGTGAATCAGTGAAACGTACACACTATATGATGCACTAGAATGTGAATGAGTAGATGTTTCTAATGTAGCGTAGCCTATGTTTTTCAGTTGTAGTTTCTCTTAATATGTGTTCTCTTTGTGTGTGTGTGTACCTGTGTGTGTAGGTCTGCAGTATGTGTGGGAGTACCGCAGCCCCAGTAAGGCGGTGCCCCCCCACTACCAGTGCCGTCTGTGCAAGGTGGCCAAACTGCAGTCGGAGATCCTGCCGCACATCAAGGGGTGGAAGCACGCCTTCAGATACCTGGTAAGCTGAAGCAGTGCTTGCTGCTATCCCCAACTCAGTCTTCAACCCTAACCTCCTCTCTCCCCCTCCCAGTGAGCCCCGTCCTAAACCACACTACCCAGAACTCCATCTTCAAAATATTACCGTCGCTAAAAACATTTCATAAAGTTAAATATGCTCACAGTCATACACATACATCACACACATAAACGTCAGTGGCAGGCCCCTTAAGAGATGTTCTAGGCACAGGTCTCACAACACACAAGTGTTTATGTTTGAATGATGCTAGAGACAGTTGCTAGCCTCCATGGGTTTTAGCATTAAACATGGTAGCAAGAGATCCTACCCTCAGTGGGTTTTAGCATTCTTGCTAGCAAGGATGTCTGCCATGCGTAAGCTTAACAGTTTGTCTGGTGGGGGACTGCTCGTCATATTCTGTTCTATTCTCTACACAAACACCAGACCACTGCACATTCAGACACTGCTGTTTCCCACTAAAGCTGTGCTGTGTCGTCCGTCTTTGGTTTTTAGAAGCAGCACCATCCTGCTAAACTGACCTGTGAGGAGGACGAGGCCATGAAGGACCTGGCGGTGAGGAAGACCGTCAGGGAGGTAGCCAAAGACGTGGAGAAGGAAGAGGGGCAAGGCAAAATTAGGGTAATGCACCCACACCTCTTGATTTGGTCTGGCTTTTTTTTTTGCTCTGCTGCTCTTGAGTTGTCATCAAGGTGATCTTTTGAAAAGTAGCATTTTATAGAGTACTGTTTGATATTCGACATCCATGATAGCCATAACGTTATGTAGAGACCAACAGCCGGAACAAAATACTACTAATTGATTTTGATGTGTTCTGTTCGTATTGTTGATACTGTATTGCATAATGTGTATTTTCTTCTTACTGTAAGAGAGACAATTTGGTTTGAATCAACTTCCTACTGTGTGTTCATATGGCCTATAAAAAGATTCTTAATTGCTCAGATTTTTCTGGATGCTGTTTGGTGTTTAAAGGCAGGTGTTAACAGCCACTCATTAAATAAAGCCAAATTTAAAAGTGAATCTCCTCCCCTCCCCTCTTGTGCTATCTCTCTTACGCACGCTCATTCTTTCTCCCTCCCCATCTCTCCCTCTCGTTCCCTCTGCTGGTCTCTCTCCCTCCATCTCACTTATCCCTTCCTTCCACCACTCTCTCTCTCTCTCTCTCTCTCTCTCTCTCTCTCTCTCTCTCTCTCTATCTCTCTATCTATCTTTCTTCCACACATTCAGGTTGTGCTGAAGGAACCAAGTGAGGTGCCAGCCTTTCAGGGCATGAGTAAGTCATCCACATCAGCACATGCATACGCCGATTCACACGTACACACACTAGGGATGGAAATAGCCACCAGCCAATGCTGGTAAAAAATAAAAGTGACTGGTAAATTTTGGACACAAAAATGAAATTATTTACTATTGAGTGCTTGTATTTGTCAGTGGGTCGTAAAAATTCACATTTTGCAAAGTTAATTTTCACCCCTGGTGTGTACGTGTATCGTTGATGAAAGAGGTTGTAATGAGTGTGTTTGGTGCTGATTCTGCCAAAGCAAAGCCTTTCATGAACACACACACACACACACACACACAAATACACACGTGTAGACAACATTGATGGAAGAGATTCTAACGAGTGTGTTTGTTTGGTGCAGATTCTGCCAAAGCGAAGCCTTTCATGAACCCAGGGGGAGGAGGAGGGCTTCCAGTAGGCCTAGCACTCGGCCCCCGGCCTGGTACGTTGGTTGCCACTGTCGCCCACCTTGCAATACAGGCTAGCTAAAAGATATTATATATTTTGATATGGGAAGTAAGGTTTTAGGTTACCTTTTATGGCAGCTAAGATGTGTTTTCTGGTATGTATGTGGCAATATTATATGTTAAGATATTTTGGATGGATTACATGCTAGCTAAAAGATATTAGCGGAAGACATCCCATTATTGGTATATTGCCTATCATCAGCCACTTCCCTGCTGTTCCACTTAAAACAATGCTTCACCTGTGTAAAAAAGACCACAGTGAAAAACAGATTCAGCTCCCATAAACTTTTGGTGTGAGTGAGTGAACGTACAACGTTTATTTTAAACTGATTGCTCATTCAAATGTCTGTCACCACCTGGCTGATAATAGGCTATATATTTTGATATGGGAAGCACAAAAGCATTGGTTATAGAAATGTACCTTTTATGGCATCGAAGCTGTGTTTTGTGGTATGTATGTGGCAGTATTCTATGTTGTGATATTTTGGATGTATTGTCCTACCCTACTTTATAGTATCAGGTGAGGTGGTCAAGGCAAAGTTTGCTTGTCTACAGTGTCAAGTACTGCCAACAAGACACATTGTTTTTTTTTGTTTTTTTGAGAATTATGAGGTTTTGCAAATTTTTATAATATTTTTTGAAGCATCATATCATGTGTGCCAAGTTCGTTGTAATTTGGTATTATCTGCTAACTTGTCCAATCAATGGCTGTCTCTCTGTCAGGTCTCTATGGCTACGGAGAGTTCCCGTCGGGTGGCGGAATGCCCGACTTCGGCATGCGGGACATGCGAGACATGCGTGACATGCAGGACATGCGTGATGCGCGCGGCATGCGCGACCTTCCCATGAGTTCCCCGGGGGCTGACATGGGCATGCGCCGCTTCTCCGACGGCGGGCCGTCTCCGCGCCGGGCGTCTGACGGCTTTGGCATGGGGGGCCCCGGCGAGGGCCTGGGGAGGCCCTTCATGGACGACTTCCGCAGAGGGGGCCAGAGCAATGACCTCCGCGACCTCAACGACACCATGAGGAGGGGAGGCCTCCCAGGCGCAGAGGGGAACAGCATCCCAGCCACTCTGCTCAAATACCTGGTATGTACATACACACACACACCATTTTAGCTACAGCATTGTAGGCACACTGCTGACTTACCTAAAATGCATGTGTGCACTCACACACACACACACACACCTCCACCTCCACCCACCACTGTGGCTACAGCATCCTGGCCACTCTGCTGAATTACCTGATGCGCACGCACACACACACACACCACTGTAGCTACAGTATTCGAGTCACACTGCTGAATAACCTGAAACACACACAGACACCACTGTAGGTACAGTATCTCGGCCCTCTCCTTGAAATATCTGGTACACACACAGAGTAATACCAGGGATATGTGATATTTATTGTCTATGATTACAGCAACATTATAGCAGTAGTTACAGAAAACAGCAACAGTATCTCATCTAAGTTGCTGAAATATGAAAGACAAATATACTTACACTGCTAGCTGTAGCAACACTATAATTAACCAGCATGCTCTTGCTGTGAACACACACAGAAACCTGCTGTTCAGATTGCAGTACTTGTGTATACCAACAGGGTGCACTGTAGAAGCACTGTATTTTTAGAAGCTCACCTGAAAGTTTAAATGTTCTTTTTGGCCATTATACATCTCCTCTCATGCCCTTTTCCCACACACAGTGGAAGCCATGTACTAAACAGGAGTTCTATAACAGTCATGTGGGAATGCACCCTAAACTGGCAGTCATTCATAGGCACCCAGATGCATCTGTGTCTATTAAGTTTTCTGGCGATAGATGGATAGATTCATAGATGTAGTTATTTGTCTATCTCCTTGGACTGAGCTACCTTAACAACAATTACCACAACTTTGTTTTGTGGCTTGACTGATGGACAACAATTACCACAACTTTTTGTGACGCGATTGTTGTTAAGGTAGCTCAGTCCAGGGAGATAGATGAATAACTATATATAGCAGATCATTCAAATCAGTTTAGCAGTCTTCAGTAGTCTGGTGGCTGAAGGGAAGAAGCTGTCTCTGAAACGCGTTGTCTCTGTACGAATGGACATTTCGCAAACATTGCTGCACAGGGCAGACTGTAAGATGAACGTGTATCCCCACTCAGCTGCTCTGTGCTTTGGTTTGCATCTGTGTTCCAGGACTCGTTCCGCATCGAGAATGAGAGTGATGCCCAGATTGTTCTGAAGGTCACGCAGAAACTGACGGACGCACTGATGGAGTATCGCCTCCGTAACTTCTCTCCGGTAAGGAGCATCTGTCTCTAGTTTTATAATGCATACACACAAGAACAAAGTACACCTTTCCATCACGTCTATGTTTGTTACCAAACTGATTTCTGTTCAACTTCACATCGGTTATGCACATTCATAGTAATTTGAGTGAACATAATGCATATCAGTGGCTGTTTTAAGGGATTCATTTTCTAAGGTCTAAAACAACATGAATTCATAATTTGGATGGAAAAGTTTTTATGGTTGTCGTGGATTGGAAATTGTATTCTTGTAGCTGAACTGAAGGCATGTAGATAAATAACCTGATTGGGGCTTATTGGCAAGGACGTTTGTAGACAACTTTGGCACATTCGACCTGTATCCTGCTGTTAGAGGTCTTTGCGTACTGTTTGTAGCTACAAATTGGGAAGAAAGGTGTTCGACTAAGAAAAAAACACACACATGCTCTCTGTCTCTTCCATGTATGTAATGCTTTAGCCTTGCTCCTTAGCTGTAAGCTTTTTTGCTCATTAACTGCGAGTAATACTCCAGCTTAAGACCTGTACTCAGACCACAGCCTGTCTCTCCAGCTTCCACACGAGATGTCCGAGTCAGGACGTTATGATTCGGGCCGCTCTGAATCAGACTATGGAGACGAGGAGCTCGCCCGATTGCACCGCTGCCCTTCGCCATGTGAGCTTGCTGAATTTCGTCACTGCCCTTCGCCGTATGGGCAGGCTTTCCCCGTGGACGATGACGATGGGCTGTGCTTGCCTCCCGGCCGTGCTCACAGCCCTCCTGATGAGGCGTCAGGGCGTGAGGCCCTGCGGTACAGTGGTGTCGGCAGCAGCTTGGAGCCCAAACGTCAGTGCCACCGACGCCTGCCAATGGTGCGTGTCCCGTACGAGGACGTCCCCACCACACGTGGCAGGAACATCGGCCGCGGTTCCCCGGTCCACCCAGTTACCAGGAGCCCTAGCCCCCCAAGCGAGTGCAACATGGACTTTTATTTCAGCTTGAGAGCTGACGGTCTCCTGGATAAACGTGACGATGGCGGCGCACTCAGGCGTGGGCATTTGGAGCCAGCTGAAAAGCAGCGTGTGTTCCAGGAAGAACGCTCCCACCAGCTCCCTGATGCGCAGCAGGACCAACGGATCAGACGCTCTCGGACAGGGCAGCCCTCTCGGCCCCGCCCCTCTCCCACCAGAACCTCTCCAACTAGACCCTCTCCAACCCAACCCTCTCATAACAGAACCTCTAGTAACAGAACCTCTAGGACCAGACCCCGTCGGACCAGACGCCATCGGACCCAAGCTTCTTGGACCCGGCCTTCCCCTGCACGGCCCTCTTCCCCTCCACCCCTTCCTGGCCGGACTCGCACCGTTGAAGGGCCTGGCTGGACCCTGGACTTTTGACCGCATGGCAGGAGGCAGGAGTCAGAGGTGCACTCCTGTGACCCAGTATCTTGGTGTAGAGGTTACACTCTCTGACTCGGGCCATCTGGGGTTGTTGGTAGTTTTACCTCACCTTGCCTAACGACTCACTCTCGGACTTACAACGCATCCGAAGCCTCAACAGGAGCAGCTGCATCCTCTGATGTTCCTCAAGTCATGCGGACGTGCACAAAACCCTTACTTGTAAATGCTTTGCTAGCCTTTTCTGGTATGTGTTGGCATGATAGCCTCTACTTGCAGGGCTGAAAGATATCGGGCATGGTGCTTGAAATTAGATGTGGCACAGTGGGCTACATTTAACATTCGTTACTAGATAGTAATAACTAGCTGGAAATATAAACCTTGCTGCAGTTTCAGTTTAATGCAGGGTGTAGTTGTGCTCGGGGGTAGGAAGGGGTGTGTTTGTAAGGGGGTATAAGAAGAAGTATTTGTCAGAAGTTCTTATTTTTCTAACAGATCTTCCCATTACTGTTTTGAAACACAGTCTCTGCTTGGCTAAGCTGTCTGTATTACAAATTAAAGGGTATCGTTTTCTCTTAATTTGCCCAGTTTGTGGATTTACTCAAGAACTGCTTTGAAACTTGCCTAGAACTATTTCTTTTTGGCCTTTTTCTGGAGGTGCTGTAATGTAAAGGGAAATCTCCAGAAAAGGTGTCAAGTATTTTTCTAGTCAGAGTCAACACACTAGACATTTAGTTAGCTGGACTATATGTTAACAGAAGACAGAGAACTCCTAACAGCCTAACTGTAAAGACAGCTTGGGTTTCTTCAGCACAACCATATGTACCTCTCTAGATCAGGTTAGATGATGGGCATATACTGTGAAATACCTTTCTAGAAGAGGTTTGATCATTTTAAAAAGTACATTTCATACATTGTAATAGGTGTGATCTCATTGCAAATAAACCTCTAAACTATAAGTACCTGATGCATGTTGGCTGAATCAATGCTGCATGTTTCAGCTGAATGCTGAAAAAAAGTCTAAAAGTACATGAGGCAAAGGATTAAAGACATTTCAAATAATGTTGATCGGTTGTTTCATTTTAAACTAAAAAAGCACTCAGCCAGTTGCAGACCTCCACCAGGGCAGCTCAGATCACCACCAAAATCTAATTACTTTTAAGTTAGCCGATTTTTGACCTACCCAGGAAGGTGGTTTAGCGAGCGAACGCATGTCACCACAAGAGGGTGACAGTTCTATGGGGAACAAATTGGCCAAATTGGCAAATCTGGCAATGGTGAAGAATCCTATAAAAAAAATCCTGGATCTAGATGGTGATCCGGATCACCATCAAAATCAAATTACTTTTAAGTTAGTCCATTTTTGACTTACCCTGAAAATTTAATCAAAAATCCATCCAGTACTTTTTGAGTTATCTTGCTAACCAAGCAACCAACCAACAAACGGCAATGATTACATAACCTCCGCCTGGCAGGGGTAATAACTGGAATTAATGAATGCTCAAGGCTGATCAGCACCATCCAGTACCTCGTCTCAATAGCCGTGTGTTTGTGTGTTCGTTCATACATGTCCATGTGTGTGTACAACAGAAGCTGTGCATGAATAGAATAAAACGAAGTAAATGAATGATAAAAAAAAGTTAGATTATGAAAACAAACATCTTAATCACAGTTATAGGCCAAAGAAAAGAAGTATGTTTTTAAATTACACCTAAACGTAGCAAGAGTTGTACAACATTTTATATATTCAGGAAGCTCATTCCAGAGCCGAGAAGCAACCACAGAGAAAGCGCAATCCCATCTTGACAAACAAATTGAGTGCAGATTTTGGGAGGATGACCTGAGCATTCTCGGAGCTGAGTAAGGTCTTACTAAAGCAGTGATATACTGAGGGACTGAACCATTCAAGGCTTAAATTAAATAAATAGTAGGATTTTAAAATCTATTCCACATTTAACTACCAGCCAGTACAGCTTCACCAAAACAGGAGTGAAAAGAGGCGTATAATAGAGGAAAATAGTCCTCATCTCAATGTCAATGTGACTTCACAAATCGTGTTTTAGTGATGACCTCTGTACATGCTCCTACATGCAATCTATGGAACTATACACATCTATACTGTCACTTCATCATGCATCCACAACACATCTCACGGTCTTTCACGTCACATTCCTTTCAGTTTTATACATGTGTATTACTTGCCTTCATCACAAATGTATGTTAGCCAAAACATCACTGCTGTGCAGCTGATTCTGATGGAGCTGAGAGGCCCATAAGCTATTGGTGTGTGTTAAGGCAGGAGAACTTAAGGCACTGTGTCACTGCTGTGCACCTGATTCTGATGGAGCTGAGAGGCCCATAAGCTATTGGTGTGTGTTAAGGCAGGAGAACTTAAGACGCTCTGTCTCTGTGGCTCCTCTTCCTCACAGAATAAAAGTGCGTCTCTCGGGCCCATGAACTTCAACAACAGCAACAGCGACCGTTACTCCAGCAATATGGGCGGTAAGACTCACACATACAGCGCTTATTCACTCTCACTTAGACTGTGTGACAGCAGTTTCACTGCATGTCCTACTACCAAGTATGTCTATGTATGCGACAAATAAATAAATATCCTTGTATTCACACACAGCACTTATTCACTCTCACTTATACACTATGCGGTTGCGGATGAAAAAATAGCCCATCCGAACACCTAATACACACACACACACACACACACACACACACACACACACACACACACACACACACACACACACACACACACACACACACACACGTGTACAATGACAAGTATGCATGTGTGCAGGCGTTTCAACACTGGAACAATGGCCATGGCCCCATATCTACACTGCCCCCTACTGGCACACGTGACATGGGGGTTCAGCTGTGATTTGGAAAGTGCCTCAGTGTCTATGGGGCCATTTTAGGAGAGCGGCCTAATAACGTGGAGAATCTCATACTCCCTCCTGTTTCCATGTAGCTTGCATTTGTAATATGTTTGGAATTGGCTGCAGCAATATTACCATAAGCGTATGATACTGTGAAATATGTACACATACACATCAGGTAAATTATAGAAATAAGTAAAAAACAGAATATGCATGCAAAGCTGCACACATACACACCTGTATGCAAATGCATTGTTATACTCACATTTTCTCTCTCTCTCACTCACACACAGCTATCCTAGCACTGTAAATAGCACTGTGAATAGTTTCTCAATGGTTATTGAAACTTATTTTTGTCCTCTCTCTCCTTACTGAAGGCCCTTCGAGGTATTTCAACTAAGACGTGGCAGAGGCTGGGTGCTCCAGTTAGTCCCTCCTCCAGGACTCCTCTCATGCCCGTGCCGCAGATGGGGCCCAGCCTGTTGGACCAAACACAGGGCTGTGGATTTTGTTTTATTTTATTTTATTTTGTTTTACATGTACATGTCTGGATATATTAGGCTTGCCATAGCTTTACTTTATTACAGGGTGTGTGTGTGTGTGTGTGTGTGTGTGTGTGTGTGTGTGTGTGTGGGCTGTGTGTCACTATGAGATCGGAGTGTTAATTAAAGTGTGATTTTTGTCAGAAAGATGAGAACAGTCATCATCATGGAATAGTGTTTTGTGTTTGCATGATCAGTTTTCTACACTGCTGAATAAAGATTTAAGCTATCCTTTTAATTTGTCTACCTGGATTTTCCTTGAGTCTGCTGGGGATGCCATTTTTATTAGCACGTCTGTGCATACCTCATCAGGTGGGATACCATTTTGGAAAACTACTGCAATACTTATTCTAGAAGTTTAATATATATAGTGTTTTGCATTATTGGGTACTGTCTTATTTTAAAAGCTTTTATAACTTGTATGAGCTGCAGATTAACATTAATAGTCATAATATATTAATGAACAAAATGAATTATGTAGCCTACCTGTAATTTTAAGTACAGGCACATGTGAGTTGTGAAGTAATCACCAAATGCAAATGAAGCACATATAATTAATAATAAATAAAAAAAACAGGAAGGAATACTTACCTGCTGGGAGGGCTGCTGCTCCACTCTATAAGCTGTTGAGTGTGTGTGTGTGTGTGTGTACTTCCTTGAGAAGCTACAAAGAAACAAAGAAAATAATTAAAATAATTGGTTGATCATATACCTGACTATAATTCTGAAAAATCCCTGACTTTGTGTGTACCCCTTTGTGTGAATTGATGCTGGTTTGAAGGCACCTGCCTAAATCCTTGCACAGTAGTGTATCTTTTTAGCCATCCACCTGTTTAATCCTGTTTCACCCATAAGGCTGAAAGGATTTGATGGGCATAAGTTGGTTTTTGACAAGTTTTAGGCAGGTGCACACAGTGTACACAAACGGGTGCACACAAAGTCAGGGATTTTGCAGGATTATAGTCAGGTGTATGATCAACCAATCACACCAAATTGGTTGTATACAGTATGTCAGGAAGCTTACATCAACAGAGGATCTGTAGTTTGTTCTTAAAGATGTTTGGCACAAGGTACCAGCCAAGTTACTTCAAAAACTTGATGCAAGTATACCTAGAAGAATTGATGCTGTTTTGAAGACAAAGGGTGGTCACACCAAATACTGATTTGATTTAGGTTTCTCTTTTGTTCAGTCACTGCATTTTGTTAATTGATGAACATAAATGTTTAACACTTCCATTTTTGAAGGCATTCTTAGTTGATCATTTCCGTTTTTGGCCAACTGGAGTTCAGCAGGTGTCACCCTTGAGTGCAGGAAAAGGTTAGTTTCCCAGGCTGTCAGTCGCACTAAATTACTGGGAGAGCTGCATGGTCGCAGTGTTCAAAGGTCCCAAAGGTCTCGATTTGACGTTCTGTGCAGTGCATGGCACTCATATTTATAATAATAATAATACACTGTAGTTGTTGCCTTTCACAACTCTCAAGGTCAACTTTTATGACCCTGCCTGGCTTTTGTCATGAACTAGCCATTTTATAGACACAACAGTCTTTGTGCCCTGTAGGTGGCGAGTGTGCAGGTGAGAGATTTAAAAAGACTTCCTGAACTTTCCTGGATCATAAAGCCACCCCCAATGGCTCTGCTTGTGTTTCAAACACGCCATTTAAGTTCTTATCTACTTCTACTCTACAGAATATCTCGAATACTTTTCACTTTATTTTTCCAAACCAAATATTTACACTGGCAGTCTGTAACATGTAATTACAAAATAATGAACTTACTACAAACTCAGCCTCACCACTCATGTCACATCAGCCTGAACCAAGCACAGGTGACGTGTTGTAAAGTAATCCGCAAGCCCATTGGCTGCGGACCAAGGCAAAGTGTTCATATTTTACTGGTTAATAAGAACTTCCTGATCCCTTGATTTTCATATGCATGCATGAAGCCGAGAGCACAGTGTTTGCATTTGTCTAACAGTCAGATATTCAAAATTATCACCACAGACGTACCAGAATTACAGCTCGTGAATTTTTGCTCATGTGTATTATTATTATTATTATTGTTGTTGTTGTTATTATAAGCATTACATTTCACTCTTTTTCACTCCAACATTATTATTGTGCTGGTACTGCTGACTCTGATGCTTTCAAACTTCCAATTTTATTGAGGTTGTTGTGCTGGTATCTCCGACTACTACTTCTACTACTATTACTACTACCACTAGACCACAGAGAAAATATAAACCACAACACAAGACATTGTCTTTATATCTCAGATTTATTTCAGCTTGCTGATGTTCTGGTCAAAAATAAACCTGGTTTCAGTAGTGTTTCTCTTTTGATTTTTTTGACAGTAGAGTATATGGCAGCAGTAAGACTGAGAGAGACAGAGACCACAAGGGGATTGTATCAGGCAGGTTGTACTTTTGACCCATGTTCATTTTCCTTTTTTTTTTCCCCCATAAACCTAGTTTACAACTTTTTCTGAGTTTACAGCTCAGGGAAAGTTATGACGTGTCATTCTCACGGGGCTTGGGGTAGGGGGTTAACCCATGTCACCACACAGCCTGTAAACACTTAGCGCCCTGAGGACAACACACTCACGTGGCCAATCACACGGAGCCCTAAGGTAGCACCGCCCACTTGTGATGGCTTCTAATTGGCTCGTTAGACTTCTTGCTTTCTATTACTTTATGCCACTGTAAAATGATGACACGGGGATCAAAAGAGAAACATAATGGATTGTAGAGTGAGGGAGTGCCGTGAAAAGCTGGTAACAAGATGTTAGGCTCAGGGAATGGGAATGGGGTTAGTGTTTTGAGGTTTTGGGGTGTTTTCAGTAACGCCTGGAGCTGCTGGACGACACCACTGAGGATTTGGTGATGGTGGCCCCACTGCCGCCTCCACCGATGCTGTAGCCGCCACTGCTGTAGCCGCCACTGCCGTAGCCGCCACTGCCGTAGCCGCCACTGCCGTAGCTAAAGCTACCAGCACCACCAGCACTGGAGAGGCCTATTAAAGTGCAAAAAGAGAGATGATCAGTTATGAGATTCAGACATATGCTATAAGGCACACTGTATGTAGGCCTATGTATGTATTTATGTATGTATGTATGTATGTATGTATGTGTGTATGTATGTGTATGTAGATTTGTAATCATTTAAAAAATTATGAAAGAAATTATGAAATGAGAAATGACACTGTAATGCTGCTTATTATCAGCTAAATGATGAGTGATATGAATGGAGAAATGGGGTCTGGCTTACCTCCACCGACGCTGCTCTGCTGGACGTGAATGGTTGCGCTGCTACCACCTGAGGTCAGTCTGTCAAAAGGTATATTTTACATATTAAACTTCTGAACATATCTTCTGAACAATATGGACACATCTATCTGTAATCATGGCTTACTTCAATCAGTAAATATCAAACCGACTAAGTACAGGGAATACTATGTGCTAGTAAACATAGGTAAGAAATAACTTTTCCTCACCTGTTCTCCTCTCCTTCCAGCAGCTTCCTGTAGGTGGCGATCTCGATGTCCAGGGCCAGCTTGACGTTCATGAGCTCCTGGTACTCACGCACCTGTCGTGCCATGTCCTGCTTGGCGCGCTGCAGGGCGTCCTCGAGGTCCTTGATGCGCATACGGGCGTCCTTCACGACCCGCTCCCCACGTTCCTCAGCCTCGGCGATCTGGGCCTCTAGATTGGCGCGCTACAAAAACAAGACAGAGAGAGAATGGTTTTTATGAACACTCCAGTAGCAAACTACATCCATCAACCACCAACCATCAACTACAGACTGTCTAGAAACATGTTTTTCTATCGCTAATGCAGTGTGATTTAAATCTATTTTCAGTTCTACCTTATGTTTACTGTTGCACTTACCTGTGCTTTGACGGATTCGATCTCGTTCTGCAGACGAGAGATCATGCGGTTCAGCTCAGCGATCTCGGCCTTGGTGGCACGGAGGTCATCACCGTACCGTCCGGCCGATGTCTGCATCTCCTCGAACTGAGAGGAGAGATGAGGGGACAGAGGTTAGAAGTGGACCAAGCCAAACTTACAGGTTATTGTCAAAAAAGAGGGGGCACATCTGTTGCCGTTGAGCCGATGGTGAAAACCTATCCGAATGTATAAGTGAATGTATAAGGAAATGTATGTAATGGTGTCTGTGAATATGTACGTGGAAACGTGTGAGTGTGTTTAAATATGTTTGGGTGTGTTTCTTTGCGCACGTATGTGTGTGTGTGCATGCTTGAGAGAGAAGCATGAAAAGAATGCATTATCTTCCCTCACCTTCTGTTTGTACCAGGTCTCAGCCTCAGCTTTGCTGCGGTTGGCGATGTCCTCATACTGAGCGCGCACCTCAGCCACGATGGAATCCATGTCCAGGTTCCTGCTGTTGTCCATCTCCACGACCACGGAGGTGTCCTTAATCTGGGACTGCAGCTCACGCAGCTCCTGTGGGCCAAACAGAAAGAAGAGGTGACATTTCATTCGGTTTATATATTTGTCTGTTTTATATATTGGTGCATTTCTATGATCTTTTTTTATTCTCTTTGACTGCTTTTATCTCCTGTTTTCCTCTCTGTGCACCTGTTGGCTTACTCCAAGCTATAGTTGTATCTGGATAGTCACAATAAAGACTTTTACTTCTGCTTAAAACACACAGTGAAGACACACACTAGCAGGACTGCTGGGAGAAGAAAGTGCGCGTAGCACAGTGATGAACTTGGCATTGGCTTTAGATGACTAATAAAGATAGCAGCCTGCTGGCTTTACAATCTAGCCAAGCAGGCAACTAACTAAAAAGAAAGAAAAAAGAGGAGCAGGTGACTCACCTCCTCGTAAACGGCCCTGAGGAAGTTGATCTCTTCCTGCAGGGCGTCAACTTTAGCCTCCAGCTCCACCTTGTTCATGTAGGCCGCATCGACATCCTGTGGAATGGGAAAGAGCAGCGGAGAGATTACTTTTTAAAAACTTATTTAGTATTTTAAAAGGTTTTAAAACGTTTCTAGAAAGTTTCAATTTGAGGGCTGACCTTCTTGAGGAGCACAAACTCGTTTTCTGCACCTGCACGCTTGTTGATCTCGTCTTCATACCTGCAGGCCATCAGAATGTTAGCTTTAGCATTTGCTAGCCATTAGCAACAAGGCTGCTAGCACACAACATTGACATTTATATCAGCTTTAGCAAACGTGCATTAGCCTATTGGCAACAGCTTTCCTTTGCACTGTGATACATATTACCATTAATATTTGGTATGTTACTATTGCTAATATTAGCATTAATATTGCTATGTTATTATCACAATAGCATACATATTAGCTAATGGGCTAACTCACTTCCTCTTGAAGTCCTCAACCAGGCCTTGCATGTTCTTGAGTTCACCCTCCAGCTTCATCTTCTCATTGCCCAGGTTGTCGAGCTGACGACGCAGGTTAGAGATGTAGGCCTCAAACATGGCGTCGATGTTGGAGCGGGTGGTGGTCTGGTCCTGCAGGAGGCTCCACTTGGTCTCCAGCATCTTGTTCTGCTGCTCCAGGAAGCGCACCTGAGGAAGGATTCACACACATCATTACCTGACTGCGCAGACACAGGATATGTAACCTACCGTGTCAGCCATGTCATCCTAACTGGTGGATATTAAGACTATACACAAGCAATGGGCATAACTGAAATATATATATTATATATTTAAGTGAACAAGATAAAAAGAGACAGAGAGAGACAGAAAGAGAGAGAGAAAGAGAGAGAGGGAGAGAATATGCTTTATTGAGTGGCTGAAAGTAGATAGAATGCTGTGCAAGTATGAACTTGGCTAAAGTAAACAGTTTTTTGTGTCTGGAGCCACACCCTAACTTAAGAAAATAATCTGATAAGGCTGCATGTGTGCGTGCGAGTGTGTGTGTGTGTGTGTGTCTGTGTCTGTTTGTGGGATAGCATGTAAGAGTGTGTGTGACTGTGTGTGTGAGTATGTGTGAGTGCATACATGTGCACACACACACCATCAGTGTGTATTTGCATGTGTGTGCCTGAGCATGCGTCGGCTGCGTATATGGTGCACTCTGAGTCTGTATATCTCTTTCTGTCCGGCTATCTCACTCCCTCTTTTGAACATGGGATACAAAGTATGGAAAGTCCTGGTTACAGTCATAAACGTCTTCCACAGTTTACCTAGGCTGCCACCAGGATTTACAGCCCTCTGGCTGTGTGTGTGTGTGTGTGTGTGTGTGTGTGTGTGTGTGTGTGTGTGTGTGTGTGTGTGTGTGTGTTTGTAAGTGTGACTGCGTGTGAGAGCATACGTGCATGTGTCATCTATCTGTGAGAAAGGCAAAGAGTGTGAGTGTGTGTGAAAGTGTTTGTGAGTGCATGTGTGTGTGTGAGTCTGTGTGTGAATCTAATCCTCTGTCATCACTGAAATATTGCTTGTGCCTAATGAGTAATTCAAACACTAGCAATAAATATAGGCGTGTCTTTGTTGGAACAGTGTAAAGGTGTGTCCTCTGACCACACACACACACAGGCCTTGAATTCGCACCTAAGGGTGTGTCCTGTTGGCTGCCCGGAGGCAATGTGGGTGTTTAAGGCATGCCAAAGGCGGAAGAAACCAAAAACACATACACACACTGTCTCACACACACAGATCAACATTCTCACCGACAGGTTCAGACAGACACAGACACACACACACTTACACACCTTTGTGTGGAGTTTAAGCGTAGCACATGATGCGAACTTAACCTCCATTGAACAGTGTCGGCCATGAAGTTAGATGAGCTCTCTCAGTCTCTCACGCACGCACACACACACACACACACACACACACAAACACACACACACACACTCTCTCTCTTGTCCACCTCACATGAGTCATGCTCACTCCCCGAGCTACGCCCATGTTTGTACAGGTGTGTCTGCTGGTCACAGGATCTAGCCATAATATTTTATGTCTACACATGCCCAGAGCCCTGCAACCTGCAGCAGGCACCGAACGAACGCTGACTAAAGCACACTCATTGCTGCCATTGATGTAGACACCCCTCACACTTAAGGTGGCACTGATGTATGCCCCTGACACTAAACTGGCACCCACATACATCCCTCACACTAAAACTGGCATCTACATACAGTCCTGGCACTAAAACTGGCACCCACATACATCCCTGACTGTAAAACTGGCACCCACATACAACCCTGACTGTAAAGGTAGCAGTGGCATAAACTCCTGACATTAAAGGTGCCACTGATGTCCACTCCATTACCCTCCAGACCCTAACAGTGGCATGTACACTACAGCTGGCACTGGTGTACATCCTCTGACACCAACAGCTCACAGCTGCAGAGCTTTGGTGCTCACAGCCCTTACAGACACACACTCAGTCATGTATCTCAATGATGGGTCCCAAGAGATGACTATGAGAGAGAGGGACATGCACATACACACACAAACATTTTGTCAATGACTGGAGGTGCAAGAGGCAGTGATGCTCACCTTGTCAATGAAGGAGGCGAAGCGGTTGTTGAGGGTCTTGATCTGCTCCTTCTCCTGGGTCCTCACGGCCTGGATGGTGGGGTCGATCTCCAGGTTGAGGGGGGCCAGCAGGCTCTGGTTGACGGTGACGGCGGTGATGGGTGGCGCCACGAATCCTCCACCGTATCCACCACCCATGCTGCTGCCGCCATAGCTGTACGAGCCGGCGCCGAAACCGCCACCGATGCTGCCCGCGCCGAACCCCCCGCCGAACCCCCCGCCGATGCTGGACCCCACGCCGGAGCGACGCACGCTGCTGATCCGGGTCGTGCCGCCGGGGATCACGGCCGACTGACTGGTGAAGCTTCTCTTCACTACGGGGGTGGAGCTGCTGCGGTAGCTGACTGTTCTGACGGACTCCATGCTGCTTGCTGTGAGTGTGTGTTTGTCGGAGAGAGAGAGCGCGAGAGAGAGCGAGAGGCACTGGAGCCGGAGGAGCAGGAGGAGGCGGAGAGCAGGCTTACTTCACAAAAGAGAGTCAAAGTCCCTCTGTGTGTCCCTGTGCTGTGCACGGCTGCCTTTTAAATGCACCGGAGCAGGGGAGGGGCAGGGCACACACACACACACACACACAGCTCTGCTCACACACAAACTCACGCCTTACCTGTTGGACAGGTAGGGAGGAATTGCAAGAAGATGGATGCGGCTGAGACACACCTTATGAAAAAAAAAAAAAAACACACTGCAGACCAAGAGAGATTTTTACATATGATTATTCAGGTACAAGACTACCAATTTGCAAGAAGCCTTTAATACTGAACTTAAGCAATTAACCCAGCCATTTAAAATGCCTCTATAAGAACAGTGCAGTGTTGTGGTTGTGTTTCAACCTGAGCCAGTACCTGAAAGCTTTGTGGTTCTTTAAGGACAAATATCACAGAAGAGCACACAGAGTTCTGGGAAAGTGCCCCAAGCAATTGCTAAGCATCTAAGAGGTACTGTTCCCCACTGCCATAAAAATAGTGTGTGTGTGTGTTTGTGTTTGTGTTTTCTTTATTGTTGCTTGTTATTTGTTAAGTTTTATATTTTATGAATGTAAACTCATGGCATGGGTGTAAAACTGCTTCATGCTCAGTCAATTCTCCCTGAATAAACAATGGTTGATGATGATGATGATGGTATGTATGTGTGTGTGTGTGTGTGTGTGTGTGTGTGTGTGTGTGTGTGTGTGCATGTGTGTTTGTACATTTGTGTGTGCATGTGCGTGTCTCTGTGTTCACACCATGATGTGATTTTTTTTGCCGAGAAGAGAGGACAGCGAATCACATGAGTCACACAATGATTTCATTGTTTTGCGAGTTGGAACATGAACCAGACACACACTCACAGATTCCCCGGTGGACGTGTCACTGCCGAGACCTGAGACCTGTAGCGGGAGCTTGAGGTAGGCGCTGGTTTCTGTGAGAGCGGCGTAGAGACGCTCACCTGGAGACCAGGTGTGCAGGAGGTAGGGCAAAGGCCAGCGATCACTGCCTGTGATGAGCAGAGGTCTAACATCAGCACCTGCCCCAAGTCACTGCTGGAGCTCATGCAAGACAATTATATGGACATTCCTGTCGGTGTATACGTATGTGCATGTGTGTGTGCCTGTATGTATTTATTTGTGTGTGTGTATTTGTAAGTGTGTGTGCGTGTGTGTGTGTGTATTTGTAAGTGTGTGCGTGTGTGTGTGTGTGTGTGTATTTGTAAGTATGTGCGTGTGTGTTTGTATTTGTGTGTGTGTGTGTGTTTGTATTTGTGTGTGTGTTTGTATTTGTGTGTGTGTGTGTATGTGTGTGTGTGTAACTATACAGTGTAACTCCACTCACCAAGGGCTGGGCTGTGTGCAGACAGATTAAACTCCTAGTGTGTGTCTTTATTTGTGTGCATGTATTTGTAAGTGTGTGTGCGTGTGTGTGTGTGTCTGTATGTTTGTGTGTGTGTAACTATACAGTATAACTGCCCTCACCAAGAGCTGGGCTGTGTGCAGACAGATTAAACTCCCAGTGTTCTGCATCTCCTAGTCAGGCCACTTTAATCACCCTGCCTTGCTGAAGCAAGTTAGCCAAATCAGATAACAAAAGTGTGTGGGCTGTGTAGGGTGTGTATGCAAGACAGTGTGTGTGTGCGCGACTGTGTGTCTATGAGTATGCAAAAGATATATGGAGGGAGAGGGACAGAGAGTGAGGGAGTGTGTGTGTGTGTGTGTGTGTGCGTGTGTTTGTGTGTGTGTGTGTGTGTGTGTGTGTGTGTGTGTTGATGTACTTGTTTGTGTGTAGATATAATATACAGTAGGTAGAGATGAATGCATTTGTGCTGAATGCAGTTTATCTACTTTCCATGTTACCTTATCTATTTCACCTGTAAGTTTGTCAAATCCAGCCATCATTACTTGGTATTTTGATTCCTATCCTTTTAAAGCCAAAGATCACCGCTCATCTGTATCAAGGTACAGGATTAGTAGGTAACCTAAACAAAGGAGAAAATTTGCACTCCTCTGTCTGTGCAATGAGGTATTTTTACTCAAATCTGTGCAAGCTTTCAGTCAACAGACCTTCAATAGACCATGAGTTATGCTGATTTACTCTGCCTGAAGAAGATCTATCGACTGAAAGCTTCTGCAGATTGGAGTAAAAAATACCTCACTGTACATACAGAAGTGTGCAGATTTTTTTTCTTATTTGTTTAAGTTTCCAGTTCCCACCTGCATTCTGTTGTCAAAACACTCTGCGTCAGCAATTATTACCATAATGTTTTTCACCACTAGCTACTATGTCTAATGAGCACTGTTCTTTTAGTATGCCCTTGGCTTTGGCTGACAGTTTTATTCAGTTTATCCACATGTGAGACTAGGTAAAGCAGCCACAAAGCTGTACAGATAAAACATAAAGCCACAACAGCACAGGAAGTCTCAGGACAGGTGTGGGGGCGAGGGTAGTTGTTTTTTTTTTCAGAGAGTTGCCAAGGCTAAAGGAGAGCAGAAAAACACAAATCATGTTGGGTGGGTCTGTGTAATCTCTCATAACAATAGCCTTGCCTTCAAAGCATTCAGGATGTTTGGCAATCTAAGCACCATGTAGCAGCTAACAGGTAGCCTAGCAGCAGACGACTGTATGAGGTATGTAAGTCTTTGCCGAAAAGCTGGAAAGGTCTAGGGATCATAAAAGCAGCAGCACTTTTATGCGATTAAATGTCTTTCTTTGTGTTTACTAATTTAGTATTTTGTCCATTTGTACCATACATGAAGTCACTGTCACATCGTTAAAACCGACTTATACATTATTGGTACGACACATTGGGAATCCATTAAAGAGACACTATGCAACTTTTCATTGCAAGGGGTTCGCTTTATGCACTGCACTGACAAAAGCCACTGAAAGTCATTGCATGATTCACACCCTGCATAGAACAGGCTCAAGTCTCCTGTCTCTCTCATCTCAACCATCACAGAGGATGCCAATGGCCAGCTACTCAGTAGCCTCTTCGCACCACTCTTGTCTGTCGTCTTCAATCTGACCTGTGGCCTCTGACCTCTGACCTCTGGCTCTGCAGAGGTGCGTGTGGGTGTGGGTGTGGGTGTGGGTGTGGTTGGACAGGTGGCTGGGTGAGCACACACCCTTTATCTCTGTCGTCGGCATGGCACCAGGTGTGGACAGACACTGTGATGCGACAAGGCATGCTGGTATGTGGAGGAGCCACCCTGCAATGCTGCCGACCGGGTTCCGTGTTGTGTTTGCGGAGTAAGAATGTCCCCTGAGAAACATTTCACCTGAGGCCCGAGGGGCCTTTTTGTCAGCGCCAAGCAATACAGTGAGTAGCACTCAAACATGTTTGGCACAAAAGTAGCCTTCAGCAAAAACAGATTATCATCAGATCTTCTGGACAATAATACCCAAAAAACACTGTCATACATAGAACAGAGGCCTGCATGTAGGTTGGACATATGTTTTCATGGTGCAGGATATTAGAACCAGAGTTGGATAACTCCAGCTTCGAAGAGTAATTGTACTGTGTATTGATTCTCCCCAGAGCTCAGCTCACCTCCTCACCTCGGCAGTACAGTCAGCGAGAGCTGAGCTTCGTCTGCCACAGTATTTATGATAATACAGTACAGCGAGATATTGACCACTGTGAGTAAAGAAGGGCTCCCCCTTCTTACAAAAGCCAATTTAACTACTGGTTCTACCTGTGCACCTGACACAAGTGATTTTACAAAATAGCTCATCTATCAGCCTGAAGATCTGTGGCCATCAGCTGGAATCAGATGGTTCAGTAACTGGCTGGAAATAAAAAAAGATCTGCACTATAGACCTTTATTTTGTGAAGACAGGTTTCTTGTCTCTGGTGAGAATGCAGCAGACCACCTGAGAGGAAATATAAAGAAATGTTATACCAACTACCTCTATCTATTTCAACAGTAAGATATAGTTTTTAAGAGAAACCAAAGCCTTATAAAACACTCACACATAGTTTTACAGTATATTGTGTACATGTCACATAGTCTGACAACCAAACTGCATTGGAAACACATGGAGGGGGTGGTATATCTGTCAGATGGTTGTAGGTTATGTAATTTAAGCAGAATGCTCTCAGTGAAGGGGTGGCAAAAGGAACCCGCTTCAGTTTGAAGGCAAAGTGCACGCTGTGCTACCTAATGCATCAATCCTTTTTCAAAACTGTGCAACACGTTAAAGCCTTTTGTCCACAGAGGATACAAAGGCTTTCGTGTCCACGGACGACTGAAAAGAGCACATTCTTTCATGCACAGAAAAAAAAAAAAAAAATGATTCACGGCATTCACTGAATTGACTGCCTTGCTTTTCCATTTTGGAGGCAAAAGGCCAAGTTAAGGTCTCACTTCATGAGCAATCTTTTCCTGACAAATGTAGTTCTGGCAACGTTACAGATATCTTAGACCACTGTGTTCCTTTTCTCCATGCATAATACCTCTGCTTCATGTTGAGAAAAACAGCATGCTGTGCATGATCTGTGATGTTATTAAGTCTTCAGATTACACAAGCGCTATGATCCATGAAAGTAATCACTGCTTAACCTTTGCAGACATCAGTGTTATGCTTTAGTGCAAAAAGGAATTTTGACTACAGACTGCTACCTCACTAATGGGCATAAAAATACCTTCTTGCAAAGATCATGTGAGTATGCAGGCTACAGAATATATTCTATCCAGCAAAGCAAAGGCCGCTTGCACTTCAGACTTTTTAGACATAATTTATTTTATATTTTAGTAAAACACTGATGTCTGTGAAAGTTTATCCAGTCTTGGAAAGAATACACATATTTTTGTCACAGATTCACACATCTGCACTATCCTGCTTCAGTAGACTAGATTTGGAGATATAGGCTTCATTTTTTTTAACAGATTTTATAAATAAATGGGTGTTTCTGCTTTACTGGTCAAAATGTTGCACTGCGCTCAGTGATCGAGTATGCTCAGTATGCTATGACTCGGGGTATGCAGTACTAGGTGTGGTTTCTTTGGAAATACCTGTGAACGGGTGTTGTCAAGTATAAAATAAGCCTAATCGCTTCAAATACTGTAGCTCAATGGAGGGGAAAATACTGTCGAACAGATAGGACGTAGCAGACAGCTGGCACCCAAGACAATCACATGAGGAGAGTGATTAGATGCCAACTTCAGTATCACCATCCAGAATCACTGATGCACATGATTGCTACATACTGTCACGTTACGTATCATGAATCTTTTCCTGAATTCTGTAGTAAATGTTTTGAAATACTTTATGTTTTTCAAGGCTTGTGGAATAAGGACTAATGAATGGAGACTAAACGACCGAAATAGCTAGCTGATTGTACTTGGGTATTAACACACACACACACACACACACACACACACACACACACACACACACACACACACACACACACACACACACACACACACACATACACACACACACACACACAAACACACACATTTGTTTCCCTGTTGCTAACAGTTGTAAATTTCAATTTACAGCCGTAAAACCAGTCCTAGCTAATCCCTGGCCAAATGATGCATGGCTGTGTGTTAACAACACAAAGGTCACACACACACACACACACACACACACACACACACACACACAGACCAGCTTGTCCATCCACACCTATGGCAACACACCTACACCCACACACACACACACTGCCCTAACCTGTGCGACATGAATACGTTTGACATTTGTCTTAGTGTAGGGTGACCAGACGTCCCGGTTTGACCGGGACAGTCCCGATTTTTAGTTGCGTGTCCCGAGTCCCGACAAAAGCCTGTCGGGACGCAAAAATGTCCCGGTTTCCACCCAACACCACATCAAGCTGCCCAAAATACAGCGATCGCATATACAAAACTGTTAAATTAAACCTAATCAAGTTTCCAGTAATTCAGAGTCAATGTGTGTGTGTGTGTGTGAGTAACAATGGTAAGTGCGCTCTGCAAAATCTTCGCAGTCAATGTTACAATGTATCTTGCAGTATACAGCGGCTGTGTTTTAACGGTTTTCTTCAATAGCAGACTAGACTACTACACGACAATGCCTAAGACAATGTGCCGTTCTGTCTACTCATTTTAATAAGGTACTTGTCAATATTTTTCTTATAGATTTATGTTAAAACTTCGATATAAAATGACACCCAGGTGAATGAATGAGTGTATGATGTGGCACAAAAGTAACACTAGAATTAGACGGGAGTCCTCTAATTGAATTTAGTCCAAACATCTGCAAATTGAATCAGTGTGCTTCAGCCCTTTTCTGTTTTTAGTCGCTTGCTGTCCTCTTCCTGAGAAGCACCTGATTTTGCTGTTTTAATGGGATAATGCATCGAGCTCCCTAGTCAGATCCGCCAGAGGATCAGGATAAGGCTAAAGGCCATGCTGTAAAGACACCATTTCATCTAAGCACTAAGAAACCATCAAAGGTGCCGATCCTAGCCGCAGAATGTAAAAAACCCTGACACATATTTAATCCAACCATTTCCTGAACTCCCTGATCACACAATAAGCACACAAATCACAACTGTCCAAGTATATCAGTAGTGAAATCAAAAAGGAAAGGAACATTCCACTTTTTTTGGAAATAGGCTAATTTTCCAAATCCCTTAGCATGCTAACTGGTCCAATCCTTTTCAAAGCTGCTTCTTTAGGGCAAATCAATCATAAAGCAATATCAAGCATTTAAAAACAATACTAAATTGATTTTGTGGAACAGTAAGTCAATGCCATAATTTTGTTAAATTGTAAAAGTATTTTCAGTGTTTTAGCAGTGTACTCCATTTTGCAGCCATTTGCACAAGTGTAGTGTGAGCAGTGCTCCACACCCTCTGATACAAACACACCTGCAAGCCTGTGACCTGTGCCTGAACCACCTGTGTGTAGTGAGGGGGTTTAGGAGTGCCCTACGTACATGGAGAGTGTTTTCTACAAGCAGAGTTGCTACACAGTTGGAAGTATTCACTTGCCAGTGTTTCCCACAACCAAGGTCCAAACTGTAGCGGCAACTCTGGAATCTTGCACGGTTGGCCGGCAAACCACAGTTAAGCTGTGCAGGTGTTTCCCACAGCTACAGTGATGCCAAACATCTGAATCAGAGTTTGAACAAGGAGGGGAATTGGATATGAACCCAGGTAAGGGTACGCAATTGAGTTGGGCGATGGGAACACCCCCACGGATTATACATGCAGATTAGGGACAAACTTACAGTAGGGACAAACTGGGATCTGAACCTAGTTCACTAAGCGCCAAATGAATCGCAAGTAAGTTGTGATGGCATAGCACAGCAAGATATGCCAGAGAGAGGAGGGGTGTGGAAAGGTTGACGTCATTACAGAGGAGGCTGCAAATACTTTGAAGGGTGGAGCTCAGAGTCAAGCTTTGCTGAGAAAGAAATGCATTTAGATAAATTCAGCTCTCTCTCCCTACTGTTTGTTAGAAATAAAGCAATTCGTTATGGTGCAAAAAGGAAAAGAAAACTTAGATAGATAGAGATAGATAATTAACGTTAAACTAAAATATTGTTAATGTTTGTATTATTGTTTCCTATGTTTGAACGTTGTTAGGCCTTTAGAGAAAGCTTAGCAGACTATGTTAGTTCACCATTGGTTCGTTGAGAGATGCAGTGCACTCGAGGTGTAAAACACACTTTCAGGAGAAGGTGACATATTTCCTCTTTCATAGACTCCACATTGTGTCAGTGAGTTCATCTTAGTGCAGTCAAAGTGTTTGTGATATGTTTAGTAGAGGATGTTTCTGTAAGTGTGTGTGATTGTGTGTGCATGTGTGTATGTGTGTATCTTTGTTTGTTGTGCTGCTAATGTGATCCTAGCAACTGTGTCTGTGGTGACATCACCCTGCTGCACCAATCATGCTCTCTCCCACATCATACCCTTAGTAGCTTCCCAAACATTGCAGTTACACTCTGTTCCATTAGTCACACCTGAGATTTCACACAGACATGACTTAATGACATGTCAGTCTGAGTGGAGGCATGGTTATTATTATTTGTCAGCATTTATGCCTGTGCTGGTTCTAAGTGCTGCCCATTGTTTGGTGGTGTGTTGCGTTCTAGCATCTTTGTTTATTGCATGAAACAATAAAACTGGCATTAACATTCCTTTGGCCTTGAGGTTTTAAATCTTAACATTTCTACTAAATGAAAACCTAGTTTCACAAGTCAGCAGATGTCACGGTTATTAGTGGTAGGTATTTTTCAAAGCCCCTGCCTACACTCCCTCTCCACACCCCTCCTTTGAGTCTGGATGGAATATCCCTTCCTTCCTCACCAGTGAAGGGTGGAGTCAAAATACATGTTGCCACGGTGATGGAACACAACCTTAACAACACACCCTTTAAAGGAGTGCTTTTCCTCGGCTTGAGCTATTGTTGATTTGGTAAAGATTAACCAACTGTGGGCAAATTCATTTGCTGAAGAGCCTGTGCAGACTGGCAAAAGGAGAAAGACAACATTGGACAACTTCACTGAACAAATTTTATTGAAGTCACAGAAATAACATCTAGGGGGGTTGGTTATCAGGTTTCTGTTGCAAGATTTTTCAAAGCACTGTTTGGAAGTCCTACCCTAACTCTGTTGCATGCAGAAACACACACAGGGACAGTGCTAGAATATTTGAGCCCTTTGACAGACTATATCATTGTGAATATGCTATTGTGTTCTATGTCAACCTGTCAATGCACATTCTGACTTCTCAACCCCACCCCAGCACTGCTAAGTACACAAATAGTTGTGTGCACTAGCTTCATCACTCTCAGTATGTACTGTACAGTCTCCATTATGATGATTGTTCTTCAAACATTGGGCTGAAATACTTTATGTTTTTCAAGGCTTGTGGAATAAGGACTAATGAATGGAGACTAAACGACCGAAATAGCTAGCTGATTTTACTTGGGTATTAACACACACACACACACACACACACACACACACACACACACACACACACATACACACATACACACACACACACACACACACACACACACACACACATTTGTTTCCCTGTTGCTAACAGTTGTAAATTTCAATTTACAGCCGTAAAACCAGTCCTAGCTAATCCCTGGCCAAATGATGCATGGCTGTGTATTAACAACACAAAGGTCACACACACACAAACACACACACACACACACACACACACACACACACACACACACACACACACACACACACACAGACCAGCTTGTCCATCCACACCTATGGCAACACACCTACACCCACACACACACACATACACACACTGCCCTAACCTGTGCGACATGAATACGTTTGACATTTGTCATAGTGTCGCGTGCTCACTTGCAGCAAAACTTGGTAAAGATTAACCAACTGTGGGCAAATTCATTTGCTCAAGAGCCTGTGCAGACTGGCAGAAGGAGAAAGACAAGAGAGAACCTTATAATCATTGGACAACTTCACTGAACAAATTTTATTGAAGTCACAGAAATAACATCTAGGGGGGTTGGTTATCAGGTTTCTGTTGCAAGATTTTTCAAAGCACTGTTTGGAAGTCCTACCCTAACTCTGTTGCATGCAGAAACACACACAGGGACAGCGCTAGAATATTTGAGCCCTTTGACAGACTATATCACAAACACACACACACACACACACACACACACACACACACACACACACACACACACACACACACACACACACACACACACACACACACACACAGACCAGCTTGTCCATCCACACCTATGGCAACACACCTACACCCACACACACACACATACACACACTGCCCTAACCTGTGCGACATGAATACGTTTGACATTTGTCTTAGTGTCGCGTGCTCACTTGCAGCAAAACTTAACAAACAAAAAAAATCTAGAAATACATAATTGTCTTTTTATCAATTGTACTGATGGGTAGTTTTAATCTTTGCTAGACAAAGGCCAGCAGACCTGTATTGCAACAATACCAGCAGCAAAGGTGGTGTGGATAAGTGCTAGCTAGCTAGATTGTGAACCGATACAACTTGGCAATGCTGTGCTTTTTAAGCGACACCTCTGGCTGTCTGCCCGTCATGCCTGCATGCCATGTTCAAGGCAACAGGTTTTAATTCATTTTAGAGCTGTGATTCTTCAAACATGTTACACTGAATACCCTAAAGCGAATCAGAGACATTTTGTAGGCCACAGCTCTACGGTGTATAGACCAAACTCCCTTAGGGCATCACGCATTGCTACTGTGCCACAGTGCTAGCAACACATTGGCACCTATTGGTTTGCACAGCTTCCCCACGGCTGCAGGCCTTTGCGCAGTGTAGGACCATGGTACGCTGAGGTTTCTCTCAAAAAATGCCCCATTTTTACTTGGTCAATTAATTGCCACATTGTTGATTGATATGAGGGAAAGCAGAAAGCTATATCGAGGAAGGGCATTGGATGTTGAAAAATTGACCGTCATGTAGTTCGTGAACACCCTTGTGCATGAGCTGAGAGTGAAGCACCCACCAATCAGCATGGGGGAAACGGGGGCGGATATGATGACGAGGAAGAGCCTTTCTAATTGGCTGAAGCTAACCAGCCAAATTGTGACCCCCTCTGTAGGACCATGATTTTGAGATTTCTCTCAAAAAAAAAAGCCACAGTCACCTTATTCCTGACATCGCGGTGCACATCAAGCACATCAAGACTTTTAGGGTGTGACAGGCCCAGACAGTCAAAATTCAAACGAATACCAGTGACCTGCCAAGAGATTTATCTGTTCTGTGAAACTCCTTGGTCACTGTGCCAACCAACCTACCTACCAACACCTTAAACTCTGAGCATTCCAGCCACACCCACTAAATTACCTTACGAAAGGCAGAACCTTTCATTACCTTTAATAACTCATTTATACTTTTTGTTTGTTTTCTTATGCATTTATGTCTTTTGTTTACCTCATACTTATTTTACTTTTATCCTTTTACACTTATTTGTTCTTTTGTGACAAACTGTGGGGCAGAGAGAGTTGGTCTTATGATTGTGAGGGTCACAGGTTCAAATCCCGTGCCAGGAGGAAGAATGGGGGTGGGGGAGTAAGGAACTTGTGCTTGTCCTGCACCCTCATCCATGGCTGAAGTGCCCTTGAGCAAGGCATCTAACGCCACATTGCTCCAGGGACTATCATTAAAACCCTGTACCGAAAATAACTGTAAGAAGCTCTGGACAAGAGCATCAGCTAAGTGTAATGTAAAATGACAAGCTACCTGGACCTTACTGTCCAGTTACTGTTACAAGGTATGCTACATGTAAAATTAAAATATTATCTTAAATCCACAGGGCATTTTCCAAACGCTTTGTTTAAAATGCCTCCTTCATCAGTGCTTCTGTGATATATACCCTGACAGAGCAGGGGAAACAGTTTTAAGCTCCTCAGGGGTTTGCGCAGAGAAACAAATTAGAATGTCTGAAGCCATTCTCCTCCTCCTCCTCCTCCTCCTCCTCCTCCTCCTCCTCCTCCTCCGCGCCGGAGATGGAGAAAGTGACACAAGGCTTAGCGCTCTTATGCGTTCCCACACTGCCTCAGGAACACGCCTTAGGCAGGTATTCACTGGCTACCTGCCACACCCCATGTGCAAAGAGAGAGAAAGGAGGGTGGTGATGATGGTTGTGTGTGTGTGTGTGTGTGTGTGTGTGTGTGTGTGTGTGTGTGTGTCATTGTGTGACAACCACAGCTGTCAAATAACCAGAGCAGAAGCATTCCTAAAACCTGTTGCACGGGCGACTGAGAAAGCAGTGTGGAAAAATTGAAGAGAGGGTAGTAGAAAGTGAGAGAAAGATGGAGAGGGAGAGAGTGACAGAGAAGACAAACAAAGAAAAGGAGGATGAAGAACAACAGTGCACACAGTGCAAGAACAGCACAGGCTGAATGAATGAATGAATGAATGAATGAATGAATGAATGAATGAATGAATGAATGAATGAATGAATGAGGGTATGGGTGTGTAATCTCCCTCTTTTAACAAACACCCTGCTCTGAGCATGCAGCAGCTCGCCTGTGTGTTCTGGAGTGTTTGTCAACCATAGCCAACACACCTCTTCATTACTCACAGGGCCATTCACACACACACACACACTATCACACACTATCACACACTATCACACACTATCACACACACACACACACACACACACACACACACTATCACACACACACACACACACACACACACACACACACACACACACACACACACACACACACACACACACACACACACACACACACAACTCTATCATTCTGTCTCTCTTTTGCTTGTTCTCTCCCTCTATCGCTTTCTCTCTCTTTGTCTCTCTCTCATTCCGATTTAAATTCAGGAGAAATGAAATGTTTGTTGCCATAATAAAGTGTGTGAATTGTAATAACAATACTAAAATGTACAAGTAACCTGTAACAACAGAAAAACAAACAGAACAGGATATGCCATTTATCATCTCTCTCTCTCTCCTTCTCCCTCTCTCTCTCTCTCTCTCTCTCTCTCTCTCTCTCTCTCTCTCTCTCACAAACACACACACACTTCTTCCCTTTCTCTCTCACACTGTCTTGCAATGTTAGAATTGAAATGTTTCCTTTTTTAAATAAAGTTTTTTTTTTTTCTGGAGCAAAACGGTATGCAGACCACCTTTTGTGAAATACCTGCCACACTTCTCTAGCACCTGTGATTTTGTTTTGGATGTGTGTACCTCTTTTTCTTCTTTTGTACAGAAAGACAGACAAAGCAGACAGAAAATAAAAATGTTTCTAAATCATTTAATAATGAGAAATAATGTGAAAATAAAGGTTAATAAATGATGAGCGAAGTAATAATTACAGTTTTTGCCCATTGCTTGAACGCAATAGACATATGCCTGAACCAAAGTAACATAACTTGAATTTGTGTTACCATGCCTTAAACACAGTGTAACCATACCTTAAACACAAACGCTGCTTTACACTTTAGTGTCAATTCTGCAACACACTTGCTCCTTTTTGCAACACACTTGCTCCTGCACACTACACACTATTTCATACATAAGACATGTCAAAAATGAAATACCGATGTATCATTGGCAAAACACATCTATTCAAAATACAAAAAAACAGTGTTTTATATAAAGTAGACTAGTGTGTTGGTGCTGATGTGACAGTGTTTTCATAAGATACAAGTGTGTGCAATTTTGTCATGAGAGTGACATTTTGGCGAAAGATTGTTAGGTTTTGATTGCAGAGTTTCAATTTGACATAGATGTGAATGGTTTATTTTCAAGTGTTGTGTCCTATGTGCTTGGGTGTAGAGTTTTGGCACAGCGAGCCAAATTTTGCAAAATGTGTTTAAGCAATGGGCAAAAACTGTAAGAGTTAACAAATACTATTATATATGATTTATAGGGTGTAGCTATTCTCAAGTGTTACGGGATTTTCCTCTGTACACTAAGCATGCCTGCACAGAGCTCTGCATGCAGTTTCACCTGGGAGAGAGAGAGAACGCGTGTGTACACATGACCGAAAGAAAGGTGATAGTACTGAAGAGATTGCAGCTCTCTCTCTGTGTGTGTGTGTGTGTGTGTGTGTGTGTGTGTGTGTGTGTGTGTGTGTGTGTGTGTGTGTGTGTGTGTGTGTGTGTGTCCGTGTCTGTCTGTGGAGGAGAGAGAGAGGCAGAGGAAAAAAAAAAGGATGACAGAAAGATAAAGGGAGATGCATAGCAGAGTGACAGTTTCTAGAACTGAACAAATTGTAACTGTGTGCATGTGTGTGCATGTGTGTGTGTGTATGTGTGTGTGTGTGTGTGTGTGTGTGTGTGTGTGTGTGTGTAGCGGTGAATGAAAAACACAGAGAGAGAACTGTGCAATGTAATGATTGATTTCTGCACTGTCGACCTGCAGCTTACATAGTAACACATCCACTCTGCCTATCACTCAGCAGCTATTCAAAGTCTCTGTGGCGCGGCACTACACCCTCCAATGCAATGCTCTCAGTCTTAGGTTCACCCAGCTAAGTACATCTACAAGTACTCTACAAACACTAAGTGTGCTTTTATATTGGTGTGCATTTTATATAAGGGCGATGCAATGCTTTCAATCTGCATCCAAGTGCATCCAAGTTACATCTACACACACTATAGGTGTACATTTTATATTTAAGGGACACAATGTTCTGAAGCAGCACTTTTTTTTTTATCAGTATCGTTTGTTACAGAATAGGGCTGCATTCTTATAAGGGGGAATGCAGTGCTGTCAAACAATCCATCTCTCATAGCTTTCTTTTGTTAAACAATAGCTTTGCATTTATATAAAGAGGGGAACACAGTGGTCTCAACCAAGCTGTCTGTCATGGGGAATATGTTCATCCGACTAAGTACTAGTAATCTACATTCTACAGACACAGTATAGGTAGGCATTTATATAGGTGTGCATTTATGTAAAAGGGACGCAATGCTCTCAAGCGGCGCTTCTCTCATGGATACTTAATGTGCATCCAGCTACTTACATCTACTCACAGTATAAATGTGTGTTTATATAAACAATGTTATTTCTTCTCAAAATGCTATTTTGTTGTCAAATGACAAACACAAACCATCATATGAATAAACATTTATAACAACCAGTTGAACCCTGATGTGCTTAATGTAAAACACTATGATAAATGGAAAACACTTCCTTCTCCATTCATCATAATGATTCAGGCCTTTTTTGTTCAGTGTTACACTTGCTACAGACAGTACATACATAAGTGTGCTATATTTTAGAATATTGTTTTTATACTCAGAACGCACATATACATTGTTACAAATATATTTGATTTTTCAAATGAGTGGTTTATATACAATAGAACAGAAGAATTTGCTGTAGCCTATACAGTTACAAAAAAAAAATGCGCTTCATGTCACGGAACGCGGACAGACAGACAGATGAACCCAATAGCGTAACTTCAACAATAGTTTATTAAGGATTGGGGGAATAGGGACAAAGTCAATAGCTCCGGAGAGCTGGTAGGTATCCACCAAGACGCGGTGAGACACCCAGGCAGACGGGTGGTCAAAACCCACTCCCGGAAGCGGGCGAAGAGTCGTGGGCAGGCGATGGTCGATACCAGGGGCAGAAGAGCAGAGCGGAGTCGAGGGCAGGCGGAGGTCGAGACCAGGAGCAGGTGAGTCAGCCGGACAGGAGTCGTTACCAGGGCAGTAGAGCAGAGCAGAGTCGAGGGCAGGCGGAGGTCGAGACCAGGAGCAGGTGAGTCAGCCGGACAGGAGTCGTTACCAGGGCAGTAGAGCAGAGCAGAGTCGAGGGCAGGCGGAGGTCGAGACCAGGAGCAGGTGAGTCAGCCGGACAGGAGTCGTTACCAGGGCAGTAGAGCAGAGCCGAGTCGAGGGCAGGCGGAGGTCGAGACCAGGGGCTGGAGAGTCAGGCGGAGTCAGGCAGGCAGGAGTCGGCACCGGAGGACTGGAGATTCTGACAGACAGACAGGGGAGAACACAGGAACAGACGGAAGACGAGCAACACCGGGAATACACAGCCAAACAGACACAGAGAAGTCAGGAGTCAAAATAGCTTGCCGAGGGAATACACCGTGGTTCGCAGACGGACTGACAAGGAGTGAATGAGAGAGGCGAGTATAAGTAGTAGAAACCCCGGGAACTAAACAAGCATTAACGAGGAGTGCAGGTGAGTCTGATGATTGAATGAACTCGTGATAATCACAAACCAGGAAGTGCAGGGGAGACGGATGATTACCGTAATTGTGAAACGAGGGGAGCGAGTGAGAGAGATAATCTAATGAGGCGCTAAACCAGGAAGTGCAGGTGCAGTGAAACACGGTAGATTGAACCTAAAAGACTAGTAAATGGGTGACAATGAAAAACCACATACGAAAACTCCCAAGCCTAGAGCGAAACCGTGACAGAACCCCCCCCCCCAAGGGACGGCCCCAGAAGGCCCCAAGAAAAGAAAAAGAAAAACACCAACCGGGTGGGAGGGAAGGGGAGAGACAGGGGATCAGAACTCCTCGGAACGGTCCGACAGCAGGGCAGCATCCTCCTGAGCATCCTGGGTTCCCCTGGCAGGCGGAGCAGCAGCCCGAGGCGGTTGAGCCCGGAGTGGTTGGGAGGCACCCCTGGGACGGCCCCGACGGAGGGCCGGCTGATCAGGATGCTTAAGGTGAAACTCCACGATGAGCGAGCGGTCCAGGATCTGGCTAGCCGGAATCCAGGACCTCTCCTCAGGACCATACCCCTCCCAGTCCACGAGATAGTGGAGACCCCGCCCCCTCCGTCGGGACCGGAGCAGGCGCCGCACCGTGTAGACTGGACCCCCATCAATGAGGCGAGGAGCGGGTGGCGGTGGCACTGCCGGGGTATGAGGGCTCACCCGTACTGGCTTAATCCGGGACACGTGGAAGGTCGGGTGAACCCTCATAGTGGTAGGGAGTCGGAGCCGGACAGCAGTAGGGCTGATGATGCGTTCGATCATGAAGGGTCCCAGGAAACGGGCCGCCAACTTCCGCGACTCCACCCGGATAGGGAGGTCCCTGGCGGACAACCAAACACGTTGCCCCACTCGATACTCTGGTGCGGGGGTCCGACGACGATTAGCCCCCGCGGAATAGGCAGCCACGGCTCTTCTTAGGGCGGCCCGTGCCCGAGCCCAGGTCCGTCTGCAGCGGCGGGCGTTGGCGAGGGCCGAAGGGCAGGAGGCTTCTCCCTCCTGGCTGGGAAAAAGCGGTGGTTGGTATCCATAAACACACTGGAAGGGGGACATCCCAGTAGCGGAACAGGTGAGTGTGTTGTGGGCGTACTCGACCCACACCAGTCGACTGGCCCAGGAGAGGGGGTCCCGAGAGGCCATGCAGCGCAGGGCCTTCTCCAGCTCTTGGTTCGCCCGTTCTGATTGACCGTTGGCTTGCGGGTGAAATCCAGAAGTGAGGCTGACCGTGGCCCCCAGTAGCCAGCAGAACTCCTTCCAAAAAGAGGAGGTGAACTGCGGACCACGGTCAGATACCACATCAGCGGGGATGCCGTGGAGGCGGAACACATGTTGCTGGACTGCCTGCGCGGTCTCTTTAGCGGACGGAAGCTTGGGTAGTGGGATGAAGTGGGCCATCTTACTGAATCGATCCACTACAGTGAGGATCACCGTCTTCCCTTCCGATGCAGGCAGTCCAGTCACGAAGTCCAAACTGATGTGGGACCAAGGGCGAGAGGGAACGGGCAGAGGCTGGAGAAGGCCCGCGGGAGGTCTGTTGGAGGCCTTGTTGCGGTTACACACCGGGCAGGCTAAAACATACTCACGGACCTCCCTCTCCAAGTCGGGCCACCAGAATCGCCGAGCGATGAGATGACTGGTACGGGTCGTCCCAGGATGACACGCCAGGAGGGAGTCATGCCCCCACTGCAGGACCTGGGAACGGAGAGCCTCGGGTACGTACAACCTGCCCTCCGGGCAAGCGCTAGGACCGGGTTGATCCTGCAGCGCCCTCAGCACCCGCCTCTCGATGTCCCAGGTGAGGGCAGCTACGACCCGGGACCCCGGAAGGATGGTGGCTGGACCCTGGAGGCTGTCGTCTCCCTTCAGGAACTGGCGGGAGAGGGCGTCCGGCTTCACATTACGGGACCCTGGACGATAAGAGAGAGAAAAATTAAATCTAGAAAAAAACAAAGACCACCGGGCTTGTCTGGGGTTAAGTCTCTTGGCTGAACGGATATACTCTAGATTTTTATGATCCGTCCAAACAATGAAGGGGACGGACGCCCCCTCCAGCCAGTGCCGCCACTCCTCCAGGGCCAGTTTTACGGCGAGCAGCTCCCTGTCCCCTATGTCGTAGTTGCGCTCGGTCGGTGAGAGACGACGCGAGAAAAATGCGCAAGGGTGCATTTTGTCATCCTCCCGTCGCCTCTGAGAGAGAACCGCCCCGACTCCTACATCGGATGCGTCGACCTCCACCACAAACTGCCGTTCGGGATCGGGGACCTGTAGAATGGGAGCCGACGTAAAGCGAGCCTTGAGGTCGGAGAAGGCACCATCAGCGGCCGTTGTCCACGTGAAAGGAATCTTGGAACTGGTAAGTGCGGTCAGAGGAGCAGCAACAGTACTGTAATTGCGAATGAACCGCCGATAAAAGTTCGCAAACCCCAAAAACTGTTGTAGTTGCTTGCGGTTCTCGGGGACAGGCCAGGCGGAGACAGCAGATATCTTGGCCGGATCCATCTTGATGGAACCCTCTGCCACAATGTACCCCAGGAAGGCCACGGTCTTGACATGGAACTCGCATTTTTCAGCTTTGACAAAAAGCGAATTCTCCAGGAGGCGGTTGAGGACTAGTCGGACGTGCTGCCGGTGTTCCTCTAGGCTTTTGGAACATATCAAAATGTCGTCCAGGTACACAAAGACAAATCGGTCCAACATATCCCGCAGCACGTCGTTGACTAGCCCTTGGAAGACGGCCGGGGTGTTGGTTAATCCAAAAGGCATGACGAGATACTCATAATGTCCATTGGGGGTGTTAAAGGCCGTCTTCCACTCATCGCCCTCCCGGATGCGAACTAAGTGATAGGCGTTCCTTAGGTCCAATTTGCTAAAGACCGTGGCCCCCTGGAGGAGCTCAAAGGCGGTGGAGAGCAGGGGCAGAGGTTACCGGTTCTTTACCGTGATGTCATTAAGCCCACGGTAGTCAATACAGGGTCGGAGTGACCCATCTTTTTTTCCCACGAAGAAAAACCCCGCGCCCGCTGGGGAAGACGAGGGACGAATGATGCCTGCTGCCAGGGCGTCGGCTATATACTCCTCCATGACTCGCTTCTCGGGACCGGAAAGAGAGTAGAGACGTCCGCGGGGAGGAGATGTTCCAGGAACCAGGTCAATAGCGCAGTCATAGGGGCGATGCGGAGGCAGGGATGTGGCCTTGGCCTTACTGAATACCTCCTGTAGGTCATGGTAACAGCTAGGGACAGAGGAAATGTCTGGGGAAGCCCGGAGTGAGGCTGGTGGACACGCTGGCACGGCTGAGCGCAGGCAGGTTTGGTGACACTCCACTCCCCACTCCAACACCGTCCCTGTTCGCCAATCCAAGCGGGGGTTATGCAGTCGGAGCCAGGGTAGTCCTAAGACAAGCGGCTCCCCCGGAGAGGGAAGCAGGTGAAAACGGATCTTTTCCCTGTGGTTACCTGAGGACAGCAGCCCCACGGAGTCGGTGATGTGAGAGATCTGCCCCAACAGGCGACCATCCAGAGCTCGAGCGGGAACTGGGGAAGGTAACCGCTGGGTCTGTATCTCCCTCTGCTGGGCAAAAGCGGTATCCATTATGTTGGCCTCAGAACCAGAGTCAATTAGAGCGGTGAGCGTGTGTGACTGAGACGGGAGCTGGAGGATGACGCGGAGGAAAAATCTGTCACCTCTGGGAGGGCTCGTGGAGGCCGAGCTCAACCGGACGCCCTCTACTTCCGGCGAGCTCGATCTTTTAACGGGCAAGAGGTGACTCGATGCCCCTCTCCCCCGCAGTACAAACACAGGCCTCCCGCAAACCTGCATTGTCGTTCAGCCGGAGACAGAGAGGTACGATCCACCTCCATGGCCTCCGAGGAGTCCTGATGATGACCGACCCCGCGACTGGCGGTAGCGGCTCCACCATCGGTGGGGCGACGAGGGGGCTGACTGGACCTACCCCTCTCGCGACGTCGAGCCTGGACCCGCCGATCGATGCGGATGGAGAGGGCGATCGCATCATCCAGTGTTGTGGGAGACTCATGAGAAACCAACTCGTCCTTCATGTACTCCGCCAAACTGTGAAGAAAGGCGTCGACCAGGGCTTCCTCATTCCAGTGACTCCTACTTGCTATAGTCCGAAAGTCGATGGAATAGTCCGCCACAGTCCGTTTACCCTGGCGCATCTCCATTAATTCCCGGGAGGCGTCAGCCGTGGGAGCGCCAGCGCAAAACACCTTACGCAATTCGGCCGCAAAGGCACCGAAGGAACGACAGGCTGGCGAGTGGCGCTGGTATTCGGCTGTTCCCCAAAGTCTGGCTCGCCCCGTCAGGAGGTTTATGGCAAACGCAACCCGTGCTGCCTCAGACGCGAAGTTTCGTGGCTGGAGGTCGAAGGTGAGCCGACAGTTTGTAATAAACGCTACCACCTCCTCGGGGTTTCCCCCAAACCGCTCCGGCAATCCGATCTTGGGCTCGGAGCCACCAGCGACACCAGGCACTTGAGGCAGAGCCGGAACCGAAGCTGAGAGCCCAGGAGAGGGAGCCATCGGATCACTGGCTCCCGAGGATGCGAGTCGAGCCGAGATCTGGGCGAGCTGCTGAGCCTGAGCCGCTCCCTGCTGTTGAAGCAGTAACACCAGCTGTCGGATGTGGTCTGTCGTCCCCATCAGAGATGCTACATCACCAGAGACACGGCCCAGCTCTCTTTCAGAATGCTCCAGTCTCTGGATAGCAGACGGGGGCTCGGGAGACTGATCCATATTGATGTTCGCTGGGTCCATTTTGGGGTCAGTCCGTACTGTCACGGAACGCGGACAGACAGACAGATGAACCCAATAGCATAACTTCAACAACAGTTTATTAAGGATTGGGGGAATAGGGACAAAGTCAATAGCTCCGGAGAGCCGGTAGGTATCCACCAAGACGCGGTGAGACACCCAGGCAGACGGGTGGTCAAAACCCACTCCCGGAAGCGGGCGAAGAGTCGTGGGCAGGCAATGGTCGATACCAGGGGCAGAAGAGCAGAGCGGAGTCGAGGGCAGGCGGAGGTCGAGACCAGGAGCAGGTGAGTCAGCCGGACAGGAGTCGTTACCAGGGCAGTAGAGCAGAGCAGAGTCGAGGGCAGGCGGAGGTCGAGACCAGGAGCAGGTGAGTCAGCCGGACAGGAGTCGTTACCAGGGCAGTAGAGCAGAGCAGAGTCGAGGGCAGGCGGAGGTCGAGACCAGGAGCAGGTGAGTCAGCCGGACAGGAGTCGTTACCAGGGCAGTAGAGCAGAGCCGAGTCGAGGGCAGGCGGAGGTCGAGACCAGGGGCTGGAGAGTCAGGCGGAGTCAGGCAGGCAGGAGTCGGCACCGGAGGACTGGAGATTCTGACAGACAGACAGGGGAGAACACAGGAACAGACGGAAGACGAGCAACACCGGGAATACACAGCCAAACAGACGCAGAGAAGTCAGGAGTCAAAATAGCTTGCCGAGGGAATACACCGTGGTTCGCAGACGGACTGACAAGGAGTGAATGAGAGAGGCGAGTATAAGTAGTAGAAACCCCGGGAACTAAACAAGCGTTAACGAGGAGTGCAGGTGAGTCTGATGATTGAATGAACTCGTGATAATCACAAACCAGGAAGTGCAGGGGAGACGGATGATTACCGTAATTGTGAAACGAGGGGAGCGAGTGAGAGAGATAATCTAATGAGGGTCTAAACCAGGAAGTGCAGGTGCAGTGAAACACGGTAGATTGAACCTAAAAGACTAGTAAATGGGTGACAATGAAAAACCACATACGAAAACTCCCAAGCCTAGAGCGAAACCGTGACACTTCATCCTTTATTCTGTTTTTGTGTGGCCACAGCACCTCATCCACATTACATGCAATGTTTTTCCTGGCCTAGCAGCGAATCCATCCATGAAAAGCATCAATTGCTATATTTCCACATGCGTCTTCCGTAGAGAAAGGGTACACGCATTTGTGGATTTTGGTCATACACTTTCATCTCCAGTCAAAAAAAATCCTCAATTGTGTTGAGGATTGTAGAATATGGAGAGAGATACGTAAACAACTAAACAACTACTGTAAAATAATTGTGTTTTAGAGGGAGACAGAGAGGCAAGGGGTTGGAGAGATCAGGAGAGGGAGGGAGAGAAAGTAAGAGAGAGACAGAAGAGAGAGGCAGAGAGAGAGACGCAAGGGGTTGGAGAGATGAGGAGTGGGAGAGAGAGAGAGAGAGAGAGAGAGAGAGAAAGAGAGAGAGAAAGAGAGAGACAGAGAGAGAGAGGCAAGGGGTTGAAGAGATGAGGAGTGGGAGAGACAGAAAGAGAGAGAGAGAAAGAGAGAGAGACAGAGAGAGGGAGGTAAGGGGTTGGAGAGATGAGGAGTGGGAGAGAGAGAGAGAGAGAGAGAGAGAGAGAGAGAGAGAGAGAGAGAGAGAGAGAGAGAGAGAAAGAGAGAGACAGAGAAAGGGAGGTAAGGGGTTGGAGAGATGAGGAGTGGGAGAGACAGAAAGAAAGAGAGAAAGAGAGAGAGACAGAGAGAGGGAGGTAAGGGGTTGGAGAGATGAGGAGTGGGAGAGAGAGAGAGAAAGAGAGAGACAGAGAGAGGGAGGTAAGGGGTTGGAGAGATGAGGAGTGGGAGAGAGAGAGAGAGAGAGAGAGAGAGAGACAGAGAGAGAGAGAGAGAGAGACAGAGAGTACAACAGTACAAACCTGCTCCCTCTGACCTTTTCCTTGGCTTCTCTCTGCTGTTGCAGCCCAAATTCAACAGCGCCAGCCACCAGTATGCCTCCTCTGCAGCAGCACCCAGAGTAAACGTTCATAGCTGGGGGTAACACATAGACAGTGAGCCATTTGGCATGGCCTACACAGTCTTTAAAGCTGCAGGCTTTGGCTGACCTTTTACGGATTGTAAAAACCTTGTACCACTTACAGCAGTTGTCTAATTGCCTGGCTGTGAAAGTAGTAAGAGCCTGTAGGGTGTGTGTTTGTCTGCGCAGGGGATGTGTGTGGAGGTGTGTTTTTGCCAGATTACTCTTACTCTTAGTACTATTAGTCTAATTGCACCTCCATCCTCAGGTTACAAAAAGTCATTTCCAGTTGCGCACATTGCATTGCATGTATGCACATGTCAGTGTGTGAGTGTGTGTATGTGTGTGTGTGTGTGTGTGTGTGTGTATGTGTGTGTATCTGCCAAGATTTGCTGCCAAATGATCTAATCATCCAATTAGAGATAAAGTTGTTGTTTTTTTTTCCATAGATATTACCTGTTCTTATTTACTTACTGCACAGGTGCTGTGTGGATGTCACACACTTTTCTTCAGCTGAACGCAGACAAAACTGAGGTTTATGGTTAATTATGTTTGGGGAAAAAGGTAGAAAGTCTTAGATTCGCCACTGCTCTTGAGACTAAGGGATTTGGAGCAAAAGATACTGTTAAAAACCTTGATGTCTTTATTGACAGTGAACTATTGTACATATTCTATATATTTTATAGAATATTATTTTATATATTTCATACTTTCAACAGTCATGTGAAAGCAATCACTAAATCATGGCTACACATTGCTACACATACAGTTTGTATGTCCAAACAAGATCTAGAAAAATTTGTACATGCCTTTATTTCCAGTAGGGTTGATTACTGCAATGGCCCTTTCCCAGGCCCTCCTAAAAAAGACTATCAAACAGCTTCAACTGATCCACAATGACCATGTTACTCCAATTTTTAGGTCCCTGCACGGGCTCCCAGTAAGTTATAGATTTGACTTTAAAACATTAAATGGCATGGGACCCAATTACCTATCGAATATGTTTCTGCAGAAAAATCTGTTGGTAAAACCTGCTTTCAGAACAAGATGTAGCGAAGCAACTTTTAGTTGCTATGCAGTTCAGTTTGGAACCAACTTCCAGAAGACATCAAAATGGTCCTACTGTTGGCAGTTTTAAATCTAAAGACCAAACTGTTTTCAGATACTTTCTGCTAATGATTTACTTTTAATTACAATGCCTTTTTTTCTTTCTTTTTAAAATAAATATATCTTTTATTTACCTTATACATATTTTACTTTTACATAATTTAAAGCACTTATTTTATCTTTTATGCTTTTACATATTGTTCTTTGCTTTTGTGTTTGTTAAGCACATTGAACTGCCTTTCTGTAATGCGCTATACAAATAAACTTGCCCCACCTCGCCTTGCCTTGCTTATTACTCCTGGTGGCCACCAACAGAGATAAGGCATTTTCAGTTATCAGCATGTAGGCTACATGAGTGTGTATATTCAACAGAATGCGCTACTGATCACAAAAGCCTTTGATAAAATGGCAGATTGATAGATAGCAAATACTTTATTCATCCCAAGGAGGGAAAAAGGACAAGGTGCGGCCGGATTGAGGATGCACAGCACAAGAACACAATGCATGCCTATAAACACAATGCATGCATATAAACGCAATGTGTGCATATAAACAAAATGCATGCATATGAACACAATGCATGCGTATGAACACAATGCATGCATATAGAGACAGTGCATGCATATGAACACAATGCATGCGTATGAACACAATGCATGCATATAAACACAATGCATGCATATAAACACAATGTGTGCATATGAACACAATGCATACATATAAACACAAGCCTGTGCAACATGCCAAGAATATGTCTTATGCCCTGCGCTCTTAATGGCCCTATGCCCAGAACCTGTCTTACGCCCTGTACCCCTCGGGTCTGTCCCAAACAAGGAGAACCAGAAACCTATAAAAGGTGAGAATTGATCTGGAAAGAGACACTACTTATTTGCATGAAACTAACATCACTCAATAAAACACTTGTTATTTATTGACTGAATGGACTTCCTCTGAATTGAGAATATCCTGTTGTTGTAATGCATTCCACTAGTACCTTTAAATCAACAGAACACATGACAAGGACAATCACCTAGCATTAGGTAAATATATGGATTAACCATAAGGATATATATACATTTATGGATTAACCAATATGAATATATATATATACCAGACTGAAAAGAGATGGGTGAAGCCACAGTACAGTTCTGTATATTTTTGAGCACAACATGCAACCTTTGGTAATATTTAATCATAATGAGTGTATTTGTTATTAAATGCCAAGAACATCTCTTGTGCCCTGTACCCTCCGGGCCTGTCCCAAACAGGGAGAACCAGAAACCTAGAGAAGGTGAGAATTAATCTGGGGAGAGACACACTACTTATTTGCATAAAACTCAATCACTCAATTAAACACTTGGAATTTGTTCATGGAACGGACTTTCTCCGAATTGAGAACTTCCTGTTGTTGTGAAGCATTCCACTAGTGCCTTTAAAGCAACAGAACACATGACAAGCACAATCACCTAGCATTAGGTAAATATATGGATTAACCATAGGGATATATGTAAATATATGAATTAACCAATATGAATATATATAAAAGTATAGATAATCCAATATGGATAAATTGATATGGATAGGTATAAATATATGGATTAATCAGACTGAAAGGACATGGATGAAACTCTGTATATGTATATGAGTTCTGTATATGTTTTTTTAAGCACAACATGCAACCTTAGGTAATATGTAGTCATAAGGAGTGTATATTTTATTAAGTGCAAAGAACATCTCTTGTGCCCTGTACCCTCCGGGCCTGTCCCAAACAGGGAGAACCAGAAACCTAGAGAAGGTGAGAATTGATCTGGGGAGAGACACACTACTTATTTGCATGAAACTCATACATCACTCAATTAAACACACGGAATTTGTTGATGGATGGACTTTCTCTGAATTGAGAGCATCCTGTTGTTGTGAAGCATTCCACTACTGAATCCGGCACCACTGAACCGCAAGAAATGTTGTCTTGTAACAACCCTGCTAAACTGTAAAGCACTTTGAGTTGCATCTTGCATGTATGAACTGTGCTATACAAGTAAAGTTTATTATTATTATTATTATTACTAGTGCCTTTGAAGCAACAGAAAACATGACTAGCACAATCACCTGGCATTGGGTAAATATATGGATTAACCATAGGGATATATGTAAATATATGAATTAACCAATATGAATATATATAAAAGTATAGATAATCCAATATGGATAAATTGATATGGATAGGTATAAATATATGGATTAATCAGACTGAAAGGACATGGATGAAACTCTGTATATGTATATGAGTTCTGTATATGTTTTTTAAGCACAACATGCAACCTTAGGTAATATGTAGTCATAATGAGTGTATATTTTATTAAGTGCAAAGAACATCTCTTGTGCCCTGTACCCTCCGGGCCTGTCCCAAACAGGGAGAACCAGAAACCTAGAGAAGGTGAGAATTAATCTGGAAAGAGACACACTACTTATTTGCATAAAACTGTAACATCACTCACTTAAACACTTGGAATTTGTTGATGGAATGGACTGTCTCCGAATTGAGAACTTCCTGTTGTTGTGAAGCATTCCACTCGGTGCTTTAGCAGCCATTGGTAAGCAGTGAGTAGTTTGATTTTTTTTTTAACTAGATTAGCTTGCAACATGACTGGTGTTTCGACAGACTGGTCTCAAACCTGTTGACCCGCAGCCAGTTGGTAAGCAACTCGCAAGAAGGCTGAAACTCACACCATCAGCACATTTCCCACGACTCTCTGAGGAGAGAAAGCTCTCCTCAGTGCACAGCCATTGACTCACCAGCAACCACCAGAATAGAATAGAATAGAATAGAACAGAATAGAATAGAATAGAATAGAATAGAATAGAATAGAATAGAATAGAATAGAATAGAATATGATATGATATGATATATGATATGATATGATATGATATATGATATAATATGATATGATATATGACATGATATGATATGATGACATGACAGTAATGTGCAAAAGTTTTAGGCAGGTGTGAAAAAAATGCTGTCAACTAGGAATGTCTTCAAAAATGGAAGTGTTAATCATTTATGTTCATCAATTAACAAAATGCAGTGACAGAATAAAAGAAAAACCTAAATCAAATAAATATCTGGTGTGACGACCCTTTGCCTTCAAAAGAGTATGAATTCTTCTAGGTATACTTGCATAGAGTTTTTGAAGGAACTCGGCTGGTAGCTTGCGCCAGACATCTTGAAGAACTAACCACAGATCCACTGTGGATGTAGGCTTCTTGATAAATACAACCAATTTGGTGTAATTGGTTGATCATACACCTGACTATAATCCTGCAAAATCCCTGACTTTGTGTGTACCCCTGTGTATGTACACTTTGTGGGCACCTGCCTAAAACCTTTGCACATTACTGTATGACATGATAGACTTGAATAGAATACGATAAGATAGGATAGAATAGCATAAAATGGCTTTATTGCTGCTACAAGGGAGCACAGCAAAATTAAAATGCATCTCCTAACAGTGCATAGTAAAATATAAATAAACAAACATTCCTAAAAAACTACACTACACAAGTCAGCGTAACAAACTGATCTTTTACCACTGTGAACTTCTCGCGCAAATAAATCGTGCATACTCTACTGCTTTAAAAATGAAAACTTTAGGGTAAAGGCAAAGGCTGTTGAAACAAAATAACTCGACCGACACTCTGTGCAGCAGGAGTCCAACGACTCGTGTTCCAACGACTGCCAAAGATCAGTCTTGCGCACCGCGCTACGCTTTCAGACGAGCCATTGTGTTTGCCTCAAGAGGGTGTGGCACGAACTCTTAGAAAAAACTCTGCCTGGATTCAGAACAACAGGTCTGCTAGCTGCTGAGTGGGCAGGGGCACCTGTGTGTGTGTGTGTGTGTGTGTGTGTGTGTGTGTGTGTGTGTGTGTGTGTGTGTGTGTGTGTGTGTGTGTGTGTGTGTGTGTGTGTGTGTGTGAATGTGTGTGTGTGTGTGGGTGTGTGTGTGTCTGTGTATGTGTGTGTGTGTGTGCTACTAAGGGCCCACCCAGCACTCACAGGTGGCACTTGGAGGACAGTATTGATGGTATTATGTAATAAGGGGGCTCTAAATTCTCCTTTGTCATATGGTGCCCCTGCTGGCTGGTAACGGTGTGGCATGTAAAGCAGGAAGGCATTCCTCCTTCAATGGCACTGCCCCCTTTACGGCTGGATGGCAGCACTTTATCTCTGTGGCAGAGGGAGAGACAAGCCACTGCACCGGCACTGCAGGACCTGTCTCTCCAGGGTAAACGCAAATGTCTGTCTCTCCATGGCAAACACAATGTGCTGTACCCTGACTGTAATACTAAAGAGTGAGGCGTACTGGCAGTAGAGTCAGAGTGCAGTCAACCATAGTACCTGCCATAGTCTGACAAAACACACCCACCAGCAGTACTCAGTGCTTAACCGTGAAGCTGACTGTTCATTTGGTGGGAGGTCGCCCCCTGGTGGTAATAGCAATAGAAAAACTATATTCTTTCTTTGAGGCACTAGTTTACTCAATTTTTTGGGTTTTCACGTAAATCAGAATTCAGAGCCAATCCCTAGTAGGTGTTTGCATATTTTATTTGTGTTTTTGGCATATTTGTCATAAAAAGACAATAATAACAATTTAATACATGTATTTATTGTATATATACAGTTACTTAAGGATGTTTAAAAATAAAGAAACAATAAAAGCAGAGTAATAAGAAAGAATGAAGTGTTAAAATGCATATTAGATTAATTCAGAAAAAAAAATCATCATGAATTTTTTTACTGCTTGAATGATGGTACCAGTCTAAGATGTGATATGGTTCAATGATTGTATCAGTCAGCAGTGGTTTTGTGTTTCAATGATGGCATTAGTTTAGGGTGGTGATGGTGATACCAATGCTGGTATTTATTCTGAATGAAAACTGAGAGGATGAAAAATGAACATGTCGTGACTGGGAGGTGCGGTTGGAATTCAGGCCATGCAACTCTGTGAGCTGGTGCTCGGGAAGATATACACAAGGTGGTGAGAGTCAATCAGTACTATTGTCATAAAGAAATGCATGGCATGCGTTTTAAATGATGGACACACCCTACTGCCAGTTCTGCTGGCATTTACAGTTTTTCTCTAATTGTTTAAACACATTTCCTGAAAGCATGCCCCATACTCTCAGAACTCTACACACAGATCAAAAAAACACATACACAATGGGCAAAACCACTCACTTCTCCTGCAAAATGAAACTTTGCATTCAAAACAATGCTATTTCTTCTCAAAATGCTATTTTGTTGTCAAATGACAAACACAAACCATCATATGAATAGACATTTATAACAACCAGTTGAACCATGATGTGCTTAATGTAAAACACTATGATAAATGGAAAACACTTCTTCTCCATTCATCATAATGATTTAGGCCTTTTTTTGTTCAGTGTTACATTTGCTACAGACAGTACATACATAAGTGTGCTATATTTTAGAATATTGTTTTTATACTCAGAATGCACATATACGTTGTTACAAATATATTTTATTTTTCCCACAAAAACAGTGTACACACTGTGCATCTCAATCAACACAAAGCTGCACCTACAGTGGTCTACATACAATAGAATTTACTGTAGCCTATACAGTTACAAAAAAAAATTGCGCTGCATCCTTTATTCTGTTTTTGTGTGGCCACAGCACCTCATCCACATTACATGCAATGTTTTTTTCTGGCCTAGCAGCGAATCCATCCATGAAAAGCATCAATTGCTATATTTCCACATGTGCCTTCCATAGAGAAAGGGTACACGCATTTGTGGATTTTGGTCATACACTTTCATCTCCAGTCAAAAAAAATCCTCAATTGTGTTGAGGATTGTAGAATATGGAGAGAGATACGTAAACAACTTAACAACTACTGTAAAATAATTTCGTTGACCAAATGGTCAACCAAAATGGCTCTGATCTCATCAGAGATTACGGTCCTTTCTCATCCTTGTCCGTGTCCTCCCCGTCCTCCTCCTCTTACTCTCACTCCTCTAGCTGTGGCTCTGCCTCTTCCAAAGCTCTGATAGCTAATTGTAAAGCTGTGTGACAGGTATTTGCCGATGTGATGAGTCAGTGTACATAATAGGGCAATTGACTTTAGAATTTTGAATCACTGTGTGTTCCTTGTGAAAACAAGAGATTTCTGTCATGAAAAGTGTGCCAAACGCAGAGAATTTTCTATAGCGTTTTGAAAAAAGTGTGTTTTAGAACTGCAATTTCAGTGCAAAGCAGGAATTGTGTTCGTAGTTTAGCAGAATCGGTTAATGGGGTTGGTGCATGAATTACATGTTGTGGTCATTGTGTCTGAAGTACAAGGAATTGTGTGTAAACAATTGAGAAAAACTGTAATACATTTGACACAGCAGAAATACATTTGGTTTCTACTTTCTGTTGCTTACTTAGCTAATTAGCTATTCCCAGACTAATAGATTCCCCTATCTATTTTTCTTTTAAAAAAAAAAAAGAGCTAAGTAGAACTACAGAAAGTAACCAAATATGGTGTATCAAGTGTATTAAATGGCAACAGAAATTGAAAATTGGTGTGATTTTTTAATTTTTGTCAAAATGAAACATATTTTACATGGCGAGGCGCGGTGACAGACTCAAACACCTCCTACAGCGTGAGATGTTTTGGATTGACAAACTGAAAGCTACCACGTTCCCTGGACTCAGTGATGAGATTGATTTCTCTCCTTTTCTATAGTCTGTCTTACCTCTGCCCCAGTATGGTTGTGCTTTGTGCAGTCTTGTAATTCTCTTGCTCTTTTGTTGTTTAGTCTTGAGACAGTATATGGTGTGCAGGGCACCTGTGAAGTGTTTTCGGTGCATGAAAATTACCTAAAATGTTTTTATTCTTCTCACATTTTTACATGTATGTTGATTTATTTGTTTTTTTTTTCCAGGATTCTTTTTCTTTGAAAAGTCGGCCTCTTTCTTAATTTTTGACATATTACTTTGTCTGGATATGTTGAGCTGTGGTGTACTATTTTCCACACCTTGATAAAGACTTGTTTGAGTCGAAACGTGTCGGTGCGTGTTTACTTAATAAAAGTCATTATGCAGCAGAGTGCCCCAGGATGTTTTTCTTTTTTTCTGTATACTGTCTGCCCATTTCCTTTGAAGAGCACCTGTCGTCTGTTCCGATATCCTTGCTTCCATGGGTACTCTTAACCACAGTGCACTGTCTACACTTACTAAGTACACAGATTTCAGCAGGTAAGTGTTGTTCCATATTCCATACTCCGTGGTGCACTTACCGGAATTTCCGATGGCGACTGCCGCCGGGTCTCATTACCCGCCAACTTTGAACGGTGAACGAGACATTTGAACGGTAAACGACATCCTTAACTCATTTCATAATGACTCCACTACTGCAAGCTTCCTGGAAAATGCGCCAACGTCATCAGCAACGTTATCTCCTCTCGCAGGCACTTTGGTAGCTTTAGCCATTTTGCCTTTTCTTCTTCAGTTTGGTCTGTCTGGCTTCGTCACTTCCGCTACATAGGTAAGATGGCGGCCGTTGAGTGCGAAAAGTGTACGTTGTTGCACACTCACCGCTTTGACCGTTATGAGGGCAGCATCTGGGTCCTTTCAGTACACTTATTTTCGCCACAATCGTAATCGGAACGCTCTACGTACTCAAACTAAGTACAGTAAGTGCAGGAAGTATGGACTTCGGAACAGGCCACTGGACATTGACTTCCTAATTGTATTACTTTTTCACTTGACTCACTGCAGCGCTCTCTGATTCTTTCTTCTACCAAATATAGTATGTGTTGTAAAGCTGACATTCAGGAGTTTAAGATACATAGGTGAATTTCTCTGGACACCACTCTGGAAATGAATTACAGACGTCTTGTGTGTAAGGGTGAAGGCAGAGAGAGGAGGAGCAGGGGTTACTTTACAGGTGTACAGACAGAAGAGACTAACATTAGGAATCAAGGATCTTTTTTAAAGTCCTCTCTATGTACTGCCAATGGTAAAATAAGGGGTTGAGGTGTCAGGGGTTAATTTGAACAAGGCTCTTCAAAGCTCAACACTTTCTTTGTTGTTTCATTTTCTGTTACAAACATAATGTAATTATTCTTTGAAACCCTGTTGATTTATGATACCATATTAACTTTTGCGCCCCAAGGCCAATAACATTTCTTTTTTAATGTATTACATAATTACGAGATAGGGAGTGCTCAGTGTGGCACGGCCAAAATCCAAATTCATGAGAAACTGACACTCCCTCCGATGAGGACACCCGAGACAGGCACGGAAGCTTATGAGCAGGGCAGCAGGGGTCAGGCATGCTAATAAATGCGGTTCACTCGCTGAAGAAATAAATCAATAAACAAACAAACAAATAAATAAAGTGCATTTAAAACATCAGGATTGGCTGAGACTCGTTGTGGAATCCCTTTATTATAAAACACAGATCTACCCGTGTCCAGCAGATCCTGTGTGTTCATACATAAGCTTTCTGTTTTTTAATGAAAAACACTCAGAAAAGCTGTTTTCCTTCCAGTAAGCCATTTTGTAAATATGGGATTATTACACTTTTTAGCTGATGTTCTTATCCAGAGCGACGTACAGTGATTGAGGTAAAGGGACAGTTCCACTGGAGCAACGTGGGGTTAGATGCCCTGCCCAAAGGCACTTCACTTCAGCCATGGATGAGGGTGCTCATTATTCACACCCCCATTCACACTTTTCCTAGTGGTATGGGAATTGAACCTGCAACCCACTGATCCTCAGACCAACGCCCTTACCACTAGGCTACAGCTGCCCCATTAGGACACAGCTGGGATAAGTGGGAGAAACTAGCAGTTGGTCATGGGTCAGGATCTGTACACTCTCAGAAAAGAAGGTACAGAATTGTACTTTTAGGGGTACAAAGGCTTGTCACACTGCCAGTACCCTCAAAGGCACATAACTGTACCTTTTAACCACTGTTTTACAACTAGTTTGTACCTTCTTCAGAGCTGAATAGCTACACATCCGTACTGTAAGGTCCAAATATTAGCCTTTGGGGGTACATTCATACTTATTGTACCTTAAGATACAGATTTGTACTCCTACACCCCATTTCTGAGAGTTTATTTAAATGATTTCCCTCATACAGGGCATGCTCAGTGTGGTATGCCAAAAGCCAAACTCATGAAAAAATCACACTCCTTATGGTACATGGGGAAATGTTTTGAGCAATGCTTGTGGTGCAATAACATAGCATGTTTTTGATACTCTGCAGAATTGCACAATCACAATAAGTGTCTTGTTTTGGTAAAGACACACTCTTGCCCTCTGGCTTATAAACAAACAGGCAGTTGTGGCGTTATGGGTGTGTATTTGGTTGTAGGCTACCTGTCCTTTGATGAGGTCGATTTCCTACTGAAGCTTGTTTACTTTGCGGTTGTACTCAGCAATCTTGGTTTTGGAGAATTTGAGGTCCAGGTTCATGACCATATTGGGTGTCTGGAACCTGCATCTCTTCATATTGAACACACACACACACACACACACACACACACACACACACACACACACACGCCACACACACACACACACACACACACACACACACACACACACACACACACACACACACACACACACACAAACACACCGGTACATGCACATGCAAAATGCATACTATAAAGTTAAACAGTTAGACATTATATTCAAATGCTTTAACGGCTAAAAAGAAAAATATGTTTGTATATATACAGTACGTGTGTAATGTGTGTGGATGTCTAAGTGTGTGTGTGTGTGTGTGTGTGTGCGTGTTTGAGCATGATGTGTGTAATGTTGCGTTACCTTCTGTTTGTACCAGGCCTCAGCCTCAGCTCTGCTGCGGTTGGCGATGTCCTCGTACTGAGCGCGCACCTCAGCCACGATGGCGTCCATGTCCAGGTTCCTGCTGTTGTCCATCTCCACCACGACTGATGTGTCCTGGATCTGGGACTGCAGCTCTTGCAGTTCCTATTGTCATTCATACACACAGTCGCCCACATACTTCATACAAATACGTAACACATCACAGATTTGTACTATAAACTACAGGACACACTTTGGGCTGCGGCTAAGACAGATCAGTAGAGACACTCACTTTATCTATGAGCGGTTGTTCAGGACTTTTATTTGTTCCTTCTCTTGTGTGAGTATATACTCATATTCGGGATCAATCTTGGAATGGCACTTCACCATCCCAGAACTTAAGGCATTGACAGTCACTGAAGCATATAGCCTCTGCGAAAAATCTGGTGAGTCTATAAAGCGCAACCCGCAGTAGTACCATTTCTGAGCGCACTGTGCATGCTGCAAAGGATATTTTCTGCCTCTCCATATTCAAGACAAAAATAAAGACACACCAACCCTTTAGTTTTTTATTTTATGTCATTTAATGTAGTATAAACTTGGATACCATCCAACAAGAAAATATATTAAACTTTAGACCAAGAAGTCAACTTGAATGTCAGAGAATATTAGGAGACATATTAGGCTATTGTCTGGTTGTGGATGCAAATGTGAAAAGGTATGAGTTAGGACAAGAAATAAGTATAAAGTTAAGTTAATGAATGAAAGAATCAATTAATCAATTAGTCAACTAATTAATTAAATACATATAGGAATATCTGTGTGTGACTCTCTCTTGGGAAGATGTATTCTGGCCCTATTCAGGCCTTTATGACTTTTTTCTCCCATTATGTTGGATGGTTAGTGCAGAGAAATAGGCCTCCCTTTCAGTCATTGACCAACACAACACGATTTCAGTCTCTGTTCATCACTACATTTCAACACCAGTGTGATCCAGTATGATTCAAGCAAATACTTCTGACATAACAGCCAGAAGAGTATCTTACTCTGTCTCTGTGACATAAAACCCATAGATGCCGGGAGCTAAAGAGCTAACAAAACCTATCGAAGTCCTTAAAACATTGCTTGAAATGCCAAACTCTTCAAAGCCAAAATAAAGTTAAGGATGATAACCTACTGCATTCACTGGAAAGTTGATTCAGATAAAAAAATAAACCAACACAAATGTAGGGAATGAAATTGGTGGATTTATTGATTTACAAACAGTGACACCTGCTGGTCAGGCGTGGGTTTAACAGGATTGGCTATTACACAGAGCTATTTACCTTTTTTTTTTTAACCAAAGTTTCAAAGGTTGTCAACATAGCAAGTATAGACAATAACCATTTTTACCCACTGTTGATCCTACAGCATTACATAACTATCCAAATGGTCTGTGCCTATGATAACCAATACTTCAGTGAGCATTAACAGTGTGTGAACAGTTCCTTTATTTGTTGGATGTTTTATAAAATCATTATTCCTGAGCGGCACCATTCTGAAGAACGGCAACAGGCTCCTTGATGTCCTTCGTCATGGCAATAGGCTCCTTGATGTCCTTGGTTACTATTATGGGCCCCTTGATGTCTTTGGTCAGCATGGAGGAGTGGGAGGAGGAGCTAATGCTGTGGCTGCTCACAGAGCCAATCATGCTTGGGGGGCGGAGCTCAAGTGTGACCCCTGAGGTCTCCAAGGGGAACGAGTTGTAGTGTCCAGCTGCAATGGAACAGAGAAGGGTTGGTTTTCAATTCATTCATAAGCATATGTGTATACATTTTATTCTGTGGGTGTGTGTGTGTCTGTGTGTGTATGTGTGTGTGTGTATTTGTGTGTGTTATATCTTCCTATCTATTTGTGTGTGCACACATATACATATACCTCTAGATTTTTGCGTGCGTACGTGCATGTGTGTGTGTGTGTGTGTGTGTGTGTGTGTCTGTGTGTGTGTGTAGAGGATGAGTGCTCACATGTGTGCTTAGAGATGGTGATAGCTTGGATGCCATGTGCCAGTCTAGAGGAGAGATGACAGACAGAGGGATTACATTACACACACTGGTAAAACAATACAACAACTGTTAAAACAGTTTGGCGCAACGTTGTTTTCCTTTTATGACACTACATTATTGTAAACATTTAATATGATTTACCATCCCATTTTACTCTTTTTCTGAAATTAAGTGCTGTAGATTTGGTTTTCTTACTTTGCACTCCGCCCCCTCTGTGAAATGCAAAATATGTCATCATTCTTGTTATTATTTCTTCACTGGTATCTTGCTATCTCACCTGCTCTCCTCTCCTTCCAGCAGCTTCCTGTAGGTGGCGATCTCAATGTCCAGGGCCAGCTTGATGTTCATGAGGGCCTGGTACTCGCGCACCTGCCGTGCCATGTCCTGCTTGGCGCGCTGCAGGGCGTCCTCCAGCTCTCGGAGGCGCAGACGGGCTTCCTTCACGGCCAGCTCCCCGCGCTCCTCCGCCTCCGCGATCTGTGTCTCCAGCTGCCCCCGCTGATGAGGGGGGAAGAGCAGGAGAGTAAAACACAAGCACACATTCACCAGGTACATATCAGATCAGGTAAACAAACCACACACATTCACCAGGTACATATTAAATCAGGAAAACTAACCTCACACATTCACCAGGTACATATTAGATCAGGTAAACTAACCTTACACATTCACCAGGTACATTAGATCAGTTAAACTAATGTCACACATTCACCAGGTACATTAGATCAGTTAAACTAATGTCACACATTCACCAGGTACATATTAGATGGGTTAAACTAACGTCACACAGTCACTAGGTACATTAGATCAGTTAAACTAACGCCACACATTCATCAGATAAATATTAGATGGGTTAAATTAATGTCACACATTAATCACTGTGAAGGACCACTACAATTTTTTCTTTTGTATACAGAATTGAAATATCTGCATAAAGCATGTGTAACTTATTTGGTAACTTATTCAGAATACCTCCATTGTGTATGTGTTTTAATGTAATTTTGTATGAATTTGTGATTGACGATTCTGTATACCTGCAGTACGGTTGTATGGACATGGAAGTGGCATAAACTACAGCCACACATTCCCCAGATACACGGGATGACATAACAACGCATAATCATAACTAGATAAACATGTGGCTATGGGCGATATTGAGAGAGATTGGCAGAGAAGTAGAGAGATGTGTGTGTGCGTGTGTGTGTTAGTGCACCTGTCCTTTGATGAGGTCAATTTCCGTCTGAAGCCTGGTCACTCTGCGGTTGTATTCAGCGATCTCGCTTTTAGAGGACTTCAGGTCATCACCGTACTTTGTGACAGAAACCTGCATCTCTTCATACTGCACACACACAGGCAAACATAAACTTTTATGAGGAAGCTCTTAAGGGCAAACACTGTACACAAGAAGCACCATAGGAAGCTTTGGCAATTAAATGTGTATGTCACAGTGTGTATCTGTGTGTGTGTGTGTGTGTTACATACATATTTCTCACCTTCTGTTTGTACCAGGCCTCAGCCTCAGCTCTGCTGCGGTTGGCGATGTCCTCGTACTGAGCGCGCACCTCAGCCACGATGGCGTCCATGTCCAGGTTCCTGCTGTTGTCCATCTCCACCACGACTGATGTGTCCTGGATCTGGGACTGCAGCTCTTGCAGTTCCTGTCATCATTCACACAGACACACATGAACAATACACACACACACACACACACACACATACAAACACACTCCCATTTCCATGCACACACACATACACACAGATATGTGTGTATTACATCTGCTCAGACTGGGTATCATATTGAGGAACATGGAACAACAGGTTCATGACACAAACACACGATGAAAGTGTGTGTGTGTGTGTGTGTGTGTGTGTGTGTGTGTGTGTGTGTTTGTGTGTGTGTATGTGTACCATGTCATAGAGCTTCCTGAGGAAGTGGATCTCATCATTCAGGTTATCCAGTGTTGCCTCCAGCTCCACTCTGGCCATGTAGGCTGCATCTGAGTCCTTATAGCACAACGAACAAGGAGGAAATACGTCAAACACTGAAGGCTTTTACAGTCAACAGTATACAGTGCATTTTTTAGCTTATTGTTCATGAGTGTTGCCATCCTCTCTCACCTTCTTAATAAGCACAAATTCATTCTCACAGTCATTGCGCTTGTTGATCTCATCTTCATATCTGTGGAAAACACAGAGTTCATATGTAGAAGAGTTTACTATTACCAAGAAGAAGGAGCTCTTCTTCAATGAGGTCTTCTTCATTTATTTCGGTGTATGTGTTTGTGAACATAATTTAGTGTGTGTATGTGTGTGTGTATGTGTGTGTCTGTGTGTGTTCGTACATGTGTGTGTGTGTGTCTTCTGCACATAATCTCACTTGTGCTTAAAGTCCTCCACCAGTTCTTTCATGTTGTTCAGGTCTCCCTCCAGACGAAGCTTCTCGTGCCCCAGTGTGTCAAGGTGGCGGCGCAGGTTAGAGATGTAGGCCTCAAACATGGCGTCGATGTTGGAGCGGGCGGTGGTCTGGTCCTGCAGGAGGCTCCACTTGGTCTCCAGCATCTTGTTCTGCTGCTCCAGGAAGCGCACCTGCATGCAGACATGGAGACCTGGTCACAGGGTGGAACTCACTGTGCGGGTGTGGAACGGATGTGCTTGCACAATTGTATGCAGTGCCCACTATGCAAGAAATTGTATATATAACAAAACACAGAACACAGCAACGCACTGGCTTTGTAGGAGCTCTCTTTGTGTTAGTTCATAAACCTAAAACGTTTCCTGAAGTAACAAGTACCATTTTTAAATGTAAACTTAACCTAAGTGGCTAAATGACAGGAATACTGAGAGTATGAACATTCTAAAGAATATTACGATCCATAGAACATTATGTGGAATTTTAGAATCATCATTTTTTTTGTAAAGCACATTGTTTTATTCAGGGAAAAAGTTTAGGAGAAGTTATTTGTAAGTAACTCATACATCTTAACACCCAGCAAAGGACAACATTTAACCAATAGTGACACATGAACAACTCTGACAAAACAAGTGTCATTATTATTAGTTGTTTTTTTTGTGAGTAAAAACACATTTTTAAATGCACTTCTGATAGCCCAGCCCAGGTCCACTTATGATTTATCCCTTACTGGCCACAAAACTGGACCAGAATTGCCTGCAATTAAATTTTATTTGCAACGAGGGTGAATTAACCCTTGCGTAACCCACAATACTATTACTATGTACTTATTACGCAAGCTTAAGAAAAAGACTCTCTTTACAAAAAGGGGGCGCCTCAAAGCACGGCCTGTTCTTTGGACCCTTGTGTCATATACACTGGGTCAAGGCAGAGTCGGACTGACAAATGCACTCACCTTATCGATGAAGGAGGCGAAGCGGTTGTTCAGGACTTTGATTTGCTCCTTCTCCTCTGTGCGGATGTGCTGGTAGTTGGGGTCAATCTCCATGGTGATAGGGGTCAAGAGGCTCTTGTTGACGACGACCTCCGTGAGAAGTGGGGGACACACGGCCGGTCTGTTGCCCCAGCCTCCGACCCTGTACCCATAGTCCAGAGAGCCCCCCGAGAACCCCCCACCTGCCGCGTGTCCCCCCACCATCCTCACGCCCCCCACCGCACCGCCGGCCTTGTAGGCGTGGGTGACGCCGAAACTCTGCCGGACGGCGGGCGTGGAGGAGCCCGCAACCGTGCGGCTGGTGAAGGTGGTGTGGCGCCTGGCGCTCATGTTTGACATCCTGCTCTTCCAAAAGACACGCTGCCGAGGTGGGGAGGCAGAGACGGAGAGAGAGAGAGAGAAGAGGGAGGAATGGGGCGAGTCAGGGGTCGGCTCCACTTTATATCGTAGCAGGGTGGGGCTGTCCGTGGTTATTGTGAGTGCACATGTGAAACATTAACTTGGGTAATCTCAATGGGGTTCTCAAGCTCATGCAAACACCTCTCCTATCTTACATAATGCCCCCATCTCTGTATGTGTGTAGAGATAGGCAAAGGGAGCACCTGAACCGTTTACTGGGAAAACTGCTTCCCAGGACCATTGTAAGGTATAAAATATTAAAATATAGGTATTTTTCTGAGCTTAATTTGTCTAAAATTACTTTTCTCTAATGCCCTCTAAACCTTTACTAACCATTATGATTTGATAAACTCTGGCTTGTAAATTAAGTAATTAATAAATAGTAAATTAATATCTCCAAAAGTGCAGAAAAAAAATCCTAGCATGCAAATACAGACATATTAAACTGCAGATTTCGGTTTAAGAAGTTGTTAAAGAGTTGTGTGTGTATGTGTGTGTGTGTGTGTGTGTGTGTGTGTGTGTGTGTGTGTGGGTGTAAAAATTAAAAAGTATACATAGAGGAATATCACACGATTTCTTTACATTTTTTTTTCTTTTGTGGGCCATTAGCCAGTTTAAGTTGTGTGTTGTGTGGTGATAGGGTGTGTGCAGGTATGTGTGTGTGTGTGTGTGTGTGTGTGTGTGTGTGTGTGTGGGTGAGTGTGAGTGTGTGGGTGTAAAAATTAAAAAAGTATACATAGAGGAATATCACACGTTTTCTTTACATTTTTTTTTTCTTTTGTGGGCCATTAGCCAGTTTAAGTTGTGTGGTGTGTGGTAATAGGGTGTGTGTGTGTGTGTGTGTGTGTGTGTGTGTGTGTGTGTGTGTGTGTGTGTGTGTGTGTGTGTGTGTGTGTGTGTGTGTGTGTGTGTGTGTGAGTGTGTAAAACTCAGAAAGAGAGAATGAGTGTGTATGTGTGTGTGGGCTGTATATGTGTGTATGTTCATGAATGTATGTACTGATAGCCTGGTGCTCTTCATTCTAGTTACCACCGACACTCCCTAACATTCCTGAGCTTGCTTTGCTGCCAACACCCTCCTCAACACCTAATTCCCAATGGTTGTAAATTAGCCCAGACTTCACATAGGTTATTGATTGGTGTCTCTGCTCTATCGCCATAGTACAGAGCAAACACATATATCAGTTTTTAACCGGAGACAGTAACATTGTATAATCAACGATCTTTTATATGTTTGCATGTGTCCTATCATAGAGAACCCTCTTTAAACACCGGCTACAAAGCTCCACTTGCCCTTGGATCTGTGCCACCAACAAGACAAGGATCTGTCTTTACAGCGATGACACACACAGGTGTGTCTGTGTGGACTGTTATTGCATTGTTAGTCAGTGTCAGATATGGTTGATCCTGACTGCGGCCAAGGTCTGATGGGTGAAAGGAATGTTATGTGTGGGTATTGATGGGTGTGTGTGTGTGTGTGTGTGTGTGTATGCAAGTGTGTAAAAGATAGACAGGAATGCAAATGGAGTAGTATGTAGATGTAGCAACAATTTAAAACCCATCCACTCTCAAAACTAAATGTGTGGGGCTGCAGTGCTCCATCCGTGCAGGAGAGATAGAGAAGCCACATATGTGAACTAATTACTAACTTCTCTATTTTAGACCATTCATCAAGTATATCATCTCATCCGTCACCCCATATGGTGTACCAAGGGGAGTGTAACAGATTTGTAGTTGCTCGTCTGGGATAGATGTTAAGTCAGCAGAAGCAGCAGTTCTTAAGGGATTTGCAGACCCTGCTCACCTTTCTGTCATCAGGTCAATGAAATAGGGCATAGACATTTGCCAATATCACCTATTTAGCCAGGTATTTTTCTACTGACACTACTCTTGACAGTAAAACAGTATGTTCATGCCAGTGGCCATGTATTTGGTTTGCCAATAGGACTACTTTATAATTTAATGTGTATCTATTACAGTTGACAGTATATACACTAATCTTTTTCATGTTTGAGTTTGGTGTAGAGATGTTTTCCACATAAGCGTTTACATAATAGCAGCCAGTACTTGATAGCAAGAGAGAAAACCCCCTTCATTCCTGTAAGATAGTACTGAAATCATTTTGGAAGAGATTTCATTGAAATCTTGTAGTTTGTTTACTACATGTAGGTTCAGTTATTGTATTGTTTTTTTTTTACTGTAGCTTTATAAAAAATATATACATTGGAATGTATGCACATGTTAGCAGTGCTATAATACTGGGCCTGTTTTTAATCTGTTTTAGTGTTGTTAGAAACATCTCTATTCAAAGGGAGAGGCCATTCATGTCTGTAGGCAGACAAGGACAACACAAGGTTGTAAAACACTTGTTGCTAAGTTACATGCACTGATTTAGAAAAAAATAGGTTTGTGACGGGTTTTAAATGTGTAATGAATGAGACCGTGTTTTTTAAAGGTAATACAAACTTCAGTTATGAAGATAAAGTTATCTTCAAACATGAAATTGCACATAGGTCAAAGTTTTCTTTGGGTGTGTAATCACCCAGACAACCACTCCTTATTGTGGTAACTCTTTGGTGTGAACTTACTTTTGTGCATGTCAGCAGCAAAATGTATACTGGTAATTTATTATTTTCATTTTCCGTATAAAGACAATTAAGATAAGAATCTACATACATGAAATTAGCGAGTGATCAAAGTTTGTTAGCTTGAGTGCATGTGTTTATCTCCCAGACTAGGCCACACCTGAAATCAAGACTCTCAAACACACCCATTCATGCGTTCATGTGTCATACTGAGTTTAAGATTAGATGATTCTTTCATGATGCACCTTTCTTAAGGTGTGTCCCATACTAAAGAAGGTGTTTGCAGACCTTTGCCCCCTCTGCCTTAGGCTGGTCTGTCAGAAAATCTGCAGAGTAAAAAGTGGAAGACATGAAGTCAAGAAATATGCCACAATACAAGCTCACAAGTCAGATCTCCCTTAATGTAGCAGGCTTCAGTTTGCCTATAATATAGTCAACAGGCATGGAAAGGCAAAAACTCACAAAAAGGTCAAAGTAAACAAATGCTAAGCTACTGATCCATTGCACAGGGCAGAAAGGGTAGGAGTGGCAGATAGAGAGGATCACAGTCATAGTTCAAATTACAGTTGGTACTGGGTGGTACGGTACCCCCTGATCAGGACCCAGTACCCCCAAAGAGACAAAAATAGCAGATTTTGGGGGTACCACTACCAACATACCAATGTAATTAATATAAAATGTAAAAGATAGTACCCCGCATAAAAAGTGGAGGGGAGGGGTAATTCACACTCTGGTCACAGTCACATAAGCCACTCAGGCATGCAGTGTGTGTAGTTCACCGAGAGGGATAGGCATGGCCTAGCCTGGTAAACCAGCCCCTTATACTTCATTTCATTTTGTACAAGGCATGCCGAGGATGAGACAGGCTCCTGGGAAGAAATCCGTCAGCAGGGGGAGCTAAAAACAAAAACAGTAGCCTACTACCAAAATGCAATTGTGTGTGAAATCCAAGTGGATAACAGTAACAGTACGTGGGCATACACTATAGGGGAACATGATTACAAGGATACAAGGATATTTATTTCTCACATGCATAGGCATACTGGGTAGAGTAGTGCTGAATGTTAGTCTAAACTCTGCAGGGGGAGGGGGGAGTAAAGTGCATAGAATGTAGAATGTAGGGGGGGGAGTATTACGTAGCCACTGTGTAGGCCCAAACCATGCACAGGAAATAATTTAATTTCTTCTTCTTCCTCCTCTTCTTCATCATCATCATCATCATCATCATCATCATCATCATCATCATCATCATCATCATCATCATCTTCTTCTTGCAATGGAGAGGAGTAAAGCAATAGAAGAATAAAAAGAAGAATAATTTACTCATTTCGCATGTCCATATCTGTTGAAGCTGTGACAAGGGTAGACTACTTAAAACTTCTCTTGTCTGCTGAAAGGCCTGCATCAAAACACGCCAATAACCGATTCCTTCGTGGCCGTATTGATTCTAACGCGTAGGCTAGTACCAATTAGAAGTCGCTTTAGATTTGATTGACAGTTTATGCATCAAGTTGTTCAAGCGGTTTTGTCAACGTTGTCCAATCAGCGTCAACTTGTTCACATATCACAACAACAGGAGCTTTCCAGACAGTTGTCATCGTCTAGCCGAGAGAAACATGGCGGCTCCCATGGTTAGGTGGCTGCGGGGCTTGTACGTCTTCTTCTTGACTTGTCTCCTCCCTGTATCCGCTTTCTTAAATTTAGAGGAGCTAAACGAAATGAAATATGGAATTCAGATTCTGTCGGACCCCGTAATCATGGGCCAGGTAAGGACGAAAACAGTCTTGGTTTGTTGAGCTAGCTTGCAAGCTAATTTTAGCTAGCAAGCTGATCGCAACATGACATAACATTAGATTTCACTGTTGTTTAGGTATTTAAATCGGTAGAGCAGTAGGCGTTTGGGACATCAAACAGCACAGAATTACAAATTCTTTCCCACAGAGGCTTACTGTTTTTTTCCCGTTGAGGTTATTAAATCCCATGTTTACAGTTTGTCGTGCTGACAGATGTCAGATCTCCTGCATTACGTTGAACATCCCATTAAACAGTCTAACGTTGGAAAGAAGCTTCTGTAGTTAGTATCAAAGTGGGGTATTTCTATTTGAACTTAACTGATCTAATTTAGCATCCTGTTCTGCTGATTTGCCGAATGCATTTTCATACGAGCTTCCTGATAGGAAACAGACCTAGGCTAGATGTACTTATGCACAGTTCGCTCGTCAATAAACATTCTGTTCTCCATTCACCTCAGCTTCGAAACACAAAGGGGACGTCTTCTCCAAAACGCTAAATAATATGTACTGTAGAGGTTTGTGTGTTGTGTTGTGAAGATACTGACCTAGTTCAGACATGTTTTTAAAATGATTGCTAGTAGCCGAACTTGCTCTTGCCTTTTCATACTGGAGGTGCTGAGAAAAAGGAAGGTGGATTCTCCAAAAATTTTCAGGAAGTTATGAGGGCATGTCACCCTTTACTTAAACCTCAAAGACTGAGCACCTTACAGATATGTCTGCTTTATCTTGAAATGAAATGTGTTGCTCCGTGTACCTGTCGTTGTGTCTAAACACTACAGATGTGTAAATGCATGCAGTGCTGAGGTGAAGGTATATGTGGGGAAGGGATGTAAGTCGCATGTTATGCGTGAAGCTGTGTACTGTATGCGGAGAGCAGGAAGTTATCTGTGGTGTTCCTTCACACTTGTTATGTCATGCTGTCGTGGGGTGCTTCTGTTTCCGCCTGCTGCTTTGACTATATAAGTGGTATGTGAAAAAAATATCCCTATGGGTCAATAAAAAATTTATCTATACATCTGACATAGACCTAGACCTCACCTATAAATGGAGCCCTCTGTACAATGTGAAGATTAAACTGCGGTCTCTGTAGAAAGTCTTACAATGTCCATCCTCTACATGGCCATATATTTGACAGTGGGGTGACAGTGGATGAAGGCCTGCTCCTCCAAACTTACTTAGTGTGGTTATAGCCAATGGAGGGTGGCAAAGCAAATTCAGAAGTGCCTTTCACCCAGTTACAAGTCAATGAACCACTGAAACATTATTTTAAGGTTGAAAAAATGACTTAATGTTGCTTTACGTCTGACCAGCTAATGCAACCATGTGTGCTAGTCAGGAGCTGGTTTAACCAGAGGATGGTTCCTCCAGACTTGTTGATTTGTAGTTGAAATAGGCGCTTCTGCCTATGGGTTTAGGTATGTTAAATAAGTTAGTTATGCATTCCATTGTGTTTATCTGTAGGCCTATATGCTCTGAACTTCTGACTGACTGAACAATCTACAAGTAGCTTTCTTGCTACTTGTAGATATTTCCTCTTGAGAAATATTACTTATAGCCTTGAGTGCTACACACTGGTGGTGGTTAGTGAGATTCTTGTTCCCTGTTAAATATCTTTAAAAGCACTACACGTTCACTTTTCTGACCTGTTTGTGTGTGTGTGTCTGTGTGTGCGTGCGCCCGCGTGTGTGTGTGTGTGTGTGTGCGTGTGTGCGTGTGTGTTTAATGTGCGCAGGCGCAGTCCGATGACGTGATGCTGGTGAGCAGTAAGTACAAGCAGCGATACGAGTGTCGTCTACCTGCCCAGGCCCTCCTCTTCCAGCCCCACTCGCCCAGCGAAGCCCCTCCCACCGCCGCCAGCAGCTACAGCGGGCCGACCATCCCCGAACTCCTGCAGCCAATGAGCAGCTCGCCCTGCCTCGTTAAGGTGTGTCAGTTCATTTGCAAATTTGTTCGCTTTTACAGCCATTTACACGGTAGCACATTCTAGCACAGATGACTTGTTGACACTAGATAAATTTTGTTGTATAATATTAAAGTGCTGTAGGAATGTTTGAAGGGTCACGTGCTGGAACACACTGAGGAAGGCAGAACGCCAAAACGTGTCTGTGTGAATAAATGTTGTATATGCATAGGGCAGCCTTCTTTTCCTGTCTTAGCTGCTGGTGTGTGACATTCTGTTCCTCATCTATGTCCTCTGATTCACGTTCTGCTCCCATCCTCCCTCTTGTCTCTCTCAGACTAAGGACTGGTGGACTTACGAGTTCTGCTATGGAAAGCACATCAGGCAGTATCACCTAGAAGGTAAATAAATGAAAAAGTGTTTATGATATGAAAAGTATAGTAATATTGCTTTCTGAAATGTACACTACCACTGCTGGAAGAAAAGGTCTCAGGCAAAAGTGAATTCTTATTTCTACAAGAACAATTGTTTCTTATCTGTTTCAAGCCATTTCAGGCTGGGCCTAAGGAAATCAAAAGGGACATTTTACAGGGCAGTTGTACTTTGCATTATGATGAAAACACATCTGTCAAATTATAAAATTGTAGTATTTAGTAGGTCTAAAGCCTAAAATATATGAAGTGCATTTCTGTGCTGTTGCAGACTCGGAGATCAAAGGGGATGTGCTGTTTCTCGGCTATTACAGCTCTGAGTTTGACTGGACCAACGAGACTGCTAAGGTACAGCACAGTATAGTGTCCTCTATTGAACATTTCACTATGCATGCTTTTCAGTTTACTTTTGCCTTTTTAAACATTTCTGCCATCTCTACTGGCTTGTCTCAATGCTGTGTGCAGGCCTCCAAACAGCACAGGCTCAGGCGCTTCCATAGTCAGTCCTATGTCAACGGCTCCAAGTGTGACCTCAACGGCAACCCCAGAGAAACTGAAGTCCGGGTAAGCCCCTCTCTCTCTCTCTCTCTCTCTCTCTCTCTCTCTCTCTCTCTCTCTCTCTCTCTCTGTCTCTCTGTCTCTCTCTCTCTCTCTCTCTCTCTCTCTCTCTCTCTGTCTCTGTCTCTGTCTCTCTCTCTCTCTCTCTCTCTCTCTCTCTCTCTCTCACACAAACGGGATCAATAAAGAAACTTTACTTTACTCTTTCTACACACACACACACACACACACACACACACACACACACACACACACACACACACACACACAAAACCCCAAACAACCCCAAACAACCCCAGAGAAACTTAAGTCCGGTTAAGCCTGCTGTCAGACAGTTACATTACATTACATTGTATTACATTACACTTACCAGACGCTCTTATCTGAAGGGCACACACACACACAACATTTTTGAAACAAAATATTTCATGGAAAAAATCAGAGCAGTTATTTCTTTCCAGACTAATTGATTTATTGTTCTTGTTGTGTTACTGTTTTATTATCTCATTATTACATCATACTTCATCATTAATTATGTATGCCTTATCTCGTTACAGATAAGATAATGTGTGTAGGTTATTACACACATATAGAGTATCATCTCTACCTCTTAACACATGCTTCTGTTTGATAGGCAGGAAGAGTATTTTAAGTATGAGTACAAGTGACAAGGCCTGGCTACATGTACTCAGAGGAAGTGGTAAACCTCCTATCAGAGGAGCCCTGGGCTTTGTTCTGCCAAAACAAAACCACAGGGGTCTTCTTTTATGAGATTTACCGCTTGCTTTGACTTAATTTTCCCAGGTTTGTCACCAAACCAAACCAGCTAACACAATTTTTACATTGTTTCTTGGTGTGTGTGTTTGTGTGTGTTTGTGTGTGTTTGTGTGTGTGTGTGTGTGTGTGTGTGTGTGTGTGTGTGTGTGTGTGTGTGTTTTTGTGTGTATAGTTTGCGTGTGAGGAAGGTTCGGTGGACTACATGGCGCGAGTGGACGAGCCTCAGTCGTGTCGCTACGTGGTGACCGTCCACACCACTCGGCCTTGTTCCCACCCCCTCCTGCGCCCGCCCCCATCCACACGGCCACAGCCAATCATCTGCCAGCCTGCCCTCAGCCCAGAGCAGTACATGGACTATGTCAAAGCCCAAGTCTGTAAGTGTGTGTGTGAATGTGTGTAGTTATTGGTGTAGGTATGTGTACAGTACCTTTGTGTCTGTAAATGTGTGTGAATGTAGATGTGAGTGTGTTTTTACCAGTGTGCCTGTGTGAGTGTGTGCACGTGTGTCTGTGATTATGTGTCAGTATAGATGTGTGTGAGTGTGTCTGTCTATCAGTGTATCAGTATGTCCGACTGATAGCTGATAGCATGTCACTCTAAGAAAAGATTAAAGCGAGTGCCTGACTGTGTTAACGTAGTAAATTACATCACATGCTTTTCAAGGAAGATGGACAAAGCAATTTAGAATAAGATAAAATGAGATCCTGGTTGTCAGTTGTAGTCAAAGTCTATCTTTGCTTAGAAAAAGTCAGAAATGACCTGAAGCACTCTTACAATAACAAAAAAATCTTTATGCGGACACGTTTAGCCTATGGCGGGTCATGTAACATCAATGTCAACCACACAGGACCTGTCCTTTCTGTTACTGGTGGATCTTTGTATACTTTGTCAGGTTTGATTAGCGTTGATATATGTGAATGAATATGAGGTTCAATTAACCAGGCCAAAGTTTTAGTTAAAGCAACACCAAATTGTTTTTTTAACTGTAAAATAATGTTTCCAAAACCGTTTCAGTGGTTCATCAACTTGTAACAGGGTGAAATGCACCTCTGAATTTGCTTTGCTGTCTTCCATGGGTCATAACCGCACTAAGTAAGTTTGGATGAACCGACTGTCTCCTTGTAGTTCTCTATGAGAGACAATTTCCCATCCAGCCTGTAGGGCGACCGAAGATGAAAACTCCTTGCTTTAAAGTGTTGCTTTAAAAGCTTAAAAGTCACCTGTTCACCGGTAGAAGTTTATGTGTCTGACTCCCTCCTGTCTCCCTGCAGCAGACACTAAGCGCAAGGTGGAGCAGATCTCAGAGGAGCTGAAGAACCTGGATGAGATTCTGTCCAAAGATGAGGGAATAGACGGCGCGCCAGAGAAGACAGACGTGGCTGTGGAGTCGGCAGACACGCAGGCTACAGGTTATCTGTCTTTCCATCCATCCATCCATCCATCCATCCATCCATCCATCCATCCATCCATCCATCCATCCATCCATCCATCCATCCATCCATCCATCCATCCATCCATCCATCCATCCATCTACCCTTCATCTGTCCATCTGACCATCCATTCATCCATCCATCCATCAATCATCTGTCCATTTGTCCATTCGTTTATCCATCAATCTGTCCTTCCATCATTCTCTCACCAGTCCATCCATCCATCCATCCATCCATCTATTCATCGTTCTTTTAGCCATCCATCTGTCTGTCCATCTATCCATCCCTCCATCTGTCTGACATACAGGGAAGAGATTGCTAGCGTGCATCACTGATGATAATTATTGGGGGTGTCCAGTCAGGCTGTAACTCCATGGATGGTTTGTCAGCCTCTTCAGACTGTTAGTGTTTACACCACCTGTTACGCCACATAACATGAAAAGGGGACAGACTGACTGCCAACTGATCATTTATTCATTCTCCCAATTGATGTATTAACTATCAACATTGTGTGTGTGTGTGTGTGTGTGTGTGTGTGTAGAATCACAACCAGAAGAGGACAGTAACATCTTGGAGAGCCCAGTAAACACGGCTGAACAGACAGAGGAACCAGAGGCTGAGGTACGTTAAAGTATCCCATTAACACACCCTACCCACAGCATACTACCATTGTCAAACCCTACTCACAGTATACTACCCTATTCTCACACCCTACTCACAGTATACTACCCTATTCTCACACCCTACTCACAGTATACTACCATTCTCAAACCCTACTCACAGTATACTACCCTATTCTCACACCCTACCCACAGTATACTACCCTATTCTCAAACCCTACTCACAGCATACTACCATTCTCAAACCCTACTCACAGTATACTACCCTATTCTCAAACCCTACTCACAGTATACTACCCTGTTCTCACACTCTACTCACAGTATACTACCCTCACACCCTACTCACACTATACTACCCTATTCTCACACCCTACTCACAGCATACTACCCTATTCTCACACCCTACTCACACTATACTACCCTATTCTCACACCCTACCCACAGTATACTACCCTATTCTCACACCCTACCCACAGTATACTACTCTATTCTCACACCCTACTCACAGTATACTACACTATTCTATTACCCTATTCTCACACCCTACTCACAGAATACTACCCTATTCTAACATGCTATCAGCCACTCACTCACACACACTCTCACAGGCATTCTTACTTACTCATTTGCTCGGTCACTCACTTGCTCACTCGCTCAGTGAGCAAGTAATGAGTCATTCTCTTACTCTCTCGCTCAGTCCCTCTTCTGTCCTGTTTTTTCTCCTTAGGCTGCTGCTGAAGAAGCTGCTGAGCCAGAGCAGGTGCAGGACAACGAAGGTATGTCACTTCCTGTCTAACAGGAACAGCAGCTGAAGGACAAGTCACAGGTGCAGTAGTGGGGTTATGTGTGGAATCCATTTGAGTTGTACTTTGTTTTCATTCATTTCTGACAGTGTTTGGAGAGGAGAAGTTTAATTTTAGGATCATCTCGGATCCAGCTGACCTGATGAAGTTTGTGCAGCACCTACGTGAGAGTAGTCAGAAGGTAAGTGTCTGTCTCTCTCTCTCTCTTTATCCCTCTCTCTCTTTATCCCTCTCTCTCTTTATCTCTCTTTCTCTCTTGATCTCTGTCTCCCTCAATCTCCATCTCTGTCACTCCCTAACACGCACATGCAGAAGCTTCACAGCCAGTCATGGACTCTCTTGTAAAAGCCAGCTGTGTGTGTGTGTGTGTGTGTGTGTGTGTGTGTGTGTGCGCGCGCGTGTGTGTGCGCGTGTGTGTGCGCGTGTGTGTGCGCGTGTGTGTGCGCGTGTGTGTGCGCGTGTGTGTGCGCGTGTGTGTGCGTGTGTGTATGCGCGTGCGTGCGTGCGTGCGTGTTTGTGTGTGTGTGTGTGTGTGTGTGTGTGTTCCAGCAGCAGTCAGAGAGTGAAGAGGAGGAGGACGAGCAGCGTGGTGCGAAGGAGAAAGCGGAGGTGAAGGAGGAGGGAGCGGGAGAGGGAGAGGTGAAAGAGGAGGAGGGGGAAGGGGGGGATGACGATGAGCGCCTGTTTCAGGAGTTTGAGGAGGAAATGGCCGACCTGTCCATTCCTTCAGAGAAGAGGAAGGAGATCAAAGAGGAGATGCAGAAAGAATTCAGCAATATCATAGACGAGGTAGGGATGTGTGTGTGTTTGCGCACTGTACAGTTGGTTTGGGATTTAAGTTATTTATTTATTTTTAACTAAGTCTTTTTTAATAATTTGTATTGTAAATTGAGTTTGCATACTTTACTTTATGTACAGTTTTAAACATGTTTAAAAGTGTTGCTATTTGATCCATTGTACCACAGTTAGCCTCAAGCTAATTGTCCCCTGGCAGGGCACAACAGACAGCCATCTCTCTCTCTCTCTCTCTCTGTCTCTCTCTCTGTCTCTCTCTCTCTCTCTCTCTCTCTCTCTCACTCTCTCTCTCACTCACTAACTCACTGACACACACACACACACACACACACACACACACACACACACACACACAGACTAAAAACATTTTATCAGCACCATGGGGGGACAAAAAAGTAACTTTTATCAGTGGTTACAGATTTAAATTCTTAATGGAACTGCAGCTCTTTATATCATCTGTTATTGCATTCCACTGTGTAGTGGCTTAAACCGTTTTGCTGTCCCTCCTCCTCTGCGTTCTCTCCCTCTCCACTCAGGCACAGCAGGAGCTGGAGTCGGAGGGCCTGAAGGGGGAGTTTGATCGCTCGCAGGCCACACACACACTGGAGAACACACTGGACAAGCTCCTGGATCGCCTGCAGGACAAGGGCGATGAGGAGCACACACACGCACACACAGCCCCTCACACACACACGCCGTCAGAGGACGGTGAGGCGACTCCGGCTGACCCGAAGACAGCTGAGGAGAAGAGAGAAAAACCCACTGACGCAGCCAGCCGGGTTTCGAAACACCCAGGTGTGTATTTGCATGTATAACACACACTCGCATACATATAAATACTCTGACATCTCTGAGTGGTGATCATTCTGTGTTCCTCTGAAAGAGGCATGTGGCCTTCTTAGTGTGGTTTCTCAGTTGTTTCATATCTGTTTTTTTTAGGCACACATTTGCATATGTTATTCTCACAGTTGTTTTCTTTGGTCAGCAGCACACATGAAATACTTGGTGTAAAATGGCTAACTGCCTAATGGTGAACTTTACATTACTTGAGGCACATCAAGTAGAGACCTGTCAGCGCACAGTAGGATGCAAAGAGTGCAAGGCGGCTGGTGAACAACAGTAGACAGCCAGCCAGCCAGATTAACCTTTAATGTCAGTTTTGCAAAGGTGTCTTGGTTTGTGGGTTATGGGACACAGAATGATCTCCAGATAATATGCTATTTGTACAAAAAACAGAAGTTGACTCCTTGGCTACAAAACCTGAAAGTCTCAGTCCATGTGTTGTTTCTACCCATGCACTGTACTCAGTAATGTTGAATGACTGAAGAGTTGTGCTAATTAGAATGAGCTTGTTTTAGCGAATGGATGGAACTGATGCATGGTGACAAGAAGTTCCCTATTATCGACAGTGCCATATTGTAGACACTTCACGACTTTCACTCTCTTCTCCAACAACTTAAAAATGTAAGCTTAAATTCAAATAAGCCATGTAATGTGTGCGAAGAAAAACCTGTAGCGAAAGTGTAAGTAAGCATGACTGCATCCTGGGTGACAATAGGGCACTGTTGATAATTAGACCACTTACATCTGGACTGTTACTTTCTGAAGCATGGGAGGTCAACCTCTGAGCCAAGCGGAGGCATGTGGAACGAGGCCATCAAAACTACCCTCATCACACCTCATGAGTAATCTTATCTGACGTATCCTCACACCTGAGACTCCACTGTGCTCACCTGTGCAGTAGAGTCTCAGTAGCATGCCTGTGTGTTCCCTGTGTAATACACCCATGTTCATAAACACATTTGGACAGATTAACCCAGTTTCATCTTTTGGTGGGATTATATTGATGTATAATTTTATGGTTATGAAAGGTCAGGACAGGTGTGTGGCCTTTGGCATGGTGTGCTGACCTAAGTGCAGTAACTACGCTGAAACTGAGACAAAATGCCAAAAACTGAAGGTTTTTGTTGTCAAAAGTTGTCATACTGCTTGGTCGAGCATGTTGTAGGTGTAATAGTGTTGATGCTTTCATGTACTTTCTTAATAGGAAGAAGCAAGATTTAGCCACAAGACAAAGGAGGTGTTATAAAGTCAATTTCCAGTCTAAACTCAGTTTTGACAAAAATATTTAGTTACTGCCTTTTGGCTTTGTAGGGCAGTGTGGTGGTCTGGTGTTTGAAGATGATGACAGTAAGACACCTGAAGTTTGAATGACTTACCTGCACATTTATCAGTTCACTGTACTTAAACACGATTCGAACATCTTTCATAATTTCATAACGGAGGTGTAGGTGGCACTAAGATTGTGATTTTATAAGAATACATGTTGTATGTTATTTTCTTTCGTTGTATGTAAAGGAAGTTAGCCCTGGTGATGCTAAAAAAAATTGTTCCTGAGAGGTTGTGGTGGTGGTGGATGTTGGCATGGAGGTTATTTGTCAACAGGAGCAGCACTGAATTGATCTGTTGATGGTGACTTCAGTAGGGATGACATGAGTGACACTGGTGTTTAGGTACTGGTTATAATTATGATATAACTGTGAGTCACAATAGCGGCTGTTTAAAGTGACTAAGGGTGATGATAAGTTTGGTGATGATGATGGTGATGATGATGGTGATATGTGATATAGGTGATGATGAGTTCCATCCTGTCGCTTCTGTCTCTGTCTGTCTATCCCTGGCGCAGTGCGTGGGGAGGTTGCCGAGGGCGACCAGGTGAGGATCAGGGTGACGAGGTATAAGCTTGGCGGTGTGACTGCCGGGGAGGAGGAGGAGGAAGTGAAGGAGTTGGGGGAGAGCGACCCCCAGTGGCAGCAGATACAGGAGGCAGTCAAAGAGCAGCTAGAGAAGGCAGGCATCAAAGCGCAAGGTACGACGGTACACACACACACACACACACACACAGTCACACAGTCTACACAAGCTGTCCTTTCCTTTCCTTTCCGTTTACTAACATTAGAGCAGAGTGTTGTAGCGTAGGAGGGCTTCTGTGGGACTAAGAGGGCTAGGAATCTAATATGGGATTAGAAGGGTAGCACTTTGGGTCTGGCTGTTGTCTAGCAGCTGTACTTTCTGCATGTGTTTTCTCAGGTTCATACGTATGTGTGTGCTTGCTCTATCTTATGTGTCTGTTTATTATGTACATGGTGTTTGTGTGTGTGCGTGTGAGTGAGTGTGTGGGTGTGCATATACTTGTGTGTGTTTACATCAGGAGCATGTAGCAGTCTTTTGAGCTCTCCTCTGTCATTTTCCACTCCACTCCCACTGGAGCCCCTGAGCTGTTAGTGTTCATGTGCACGTCACAAAATACTGCAGGTGTGCTAGGGAGACCAAGATGGCCGTCCCGCCCGAGTCTTAGGGTGGGCGTGACCCTATCCTGCTAAAGGCCACGCCCACTTCAACAGAGTCATCTAATCTGCAGTGGGATATTACTCACTACATGACTGAGATGTATGTTGGAGAAAGCAAATAGTGTAAATAAATAAACAATTCATAATTGGTTGAGGCCACTCTTGCAGAACTGAGGGGCTGGTGCGTGCATGACACTGATAACTCAATGGCTTCTTCCATCACTTATCACACACATCATGACTGACCACTCAGCTGTGTGTGCCATGTTTTATGATCATGTGTGCTAAATGCCTGTATACGCTGCATGCAGTTGAATGCTAATTGCTAGTGCCTAAGTCACGTCTAGTTTTTGATTCAGTTCTGATCCGGAAGAATTGGAACTACGTCAGTTCAGTGGACTGCTACCTGCAACTGCTGAGAACGTGTTACACATTAAACTGGAGGAATGTGTGTCTGTCGTACAGGAAAAATCGAGGTGAAGATTCTGAGTCGTAAGACCGTGGAGGAGGCAGGAGACCAGTGGCTGACTGAAGAGGATACCAAGAGCTTCAGAGAGCTACTCATCAACCTGCTGGTAAAAACACACACACACACTCCTACACACACATTAGTCTTCTGGATGGGTCACACTAGGGCTGCTCAATTAATCGAATTCTAATCGTGATAACGATTTCAGGGCCAAACGATCTCAAAACAAATAAAATCGAGGGCAACAATGTTTTTGTCCTAATTATTTTCTACCGTTTGTACTGTACATTAGATGTATACATTAGACCAGGGGTTTTCAAAGTGGGGGCCGCGGCCCCCTGGGGGGCCGTGAGGGGGCGCTAAGGGGGCCGCGGCAAGTTGGAGGGAAAAGTAGCAAACCGAAATAAATACTTGAATAAATAAAACCAAAAAATATTCCCATTTGTTAAAAGCTGCATTATAATAATCTACCGGATATCTTAACATTACTACTATTACCGTTATTATTTTTATTATCCATCATCTTTCTAATTGGCTGGTATAGAACACATCCGGGTGATCACGTAAACAAACTTGACCTTACTTACTGGTAGCAGAGCCGATTTACGTTTTGGCACGGTGCTTACACACTTTTCATCTCAGGGGGGCCTTACCTGGAATCTACTGGTCTATGGGGGGCCTTGTCATGGTAAAGTTTGGGAACCCCTGCATTAGACATTTCTACTGTTTGTACATTAGACATCAAAGGAGACTTACTAATGTTTACGAAGAAAGGTATTAGGGAAGATCCGAAGGTACAAGAATGTTTTATCGAAATGTTTTTGAATACATTTTCAATAAATGAAGCATGTTACTGAGGAAAACAAAATAATCGTTTGAATAATCGTGATTTCAGTTTTGGCCTAAATAATCGTGATTCAGATTTTTTTTACATAATCGAGCAGCCTTAGGTCACACACACACTGCTTCGGGCGATTTTGTGTCATGATTTGCTGTGTGTGTGTGTGGTAACTCACAGGCAGAATCCTGCTGAAAAGTAAACACAGTACCGAATCAATAATAGTTATAATATATTGTAGGTAATATATCCCCATACCTCATACCCTATATATGTCCTAGCCCTATAGAATCTACAGTTTTTATGAACAGTATAGGCTAGATTATGTTAGCGAACTAGCTAGGACTCCTTTGCTGCAGTTTTCCAGTAGCCGCTCTAGTTGTTATGGTAACCTAACAAAAAGTTTTAGACAACATGCGATCTACCAGCACTGCCTTCGCGATCAACTGGTAGATCGCGATCGACGTAGTGGACACCCCTGCTATAGATCATTCTCTATTTGTTAAATGTGTGTTGTTATGGTTACAGATGGGTGGTACATAGAGGTGTACAACTGTGTGTTGTTGTCATGGTTACAGACAGGCGTTACAGAGGTGTACAAATGTGTGTTGTTGACATGGTTACAGACGGGCGGTACATAGAGGTGTACAAATGTGTGTTGTTGTTATGATTACAGACAGGCATAACAGAGGTGTAAAAATGTGTGTTGTTGTCATGGTTACAGACAGGCGGTACGGAGGAGGTGTACAAAGAGCAGAAGAGGCAGCAGGAGCTGGAGGACAATTACAAGTTTGTGTGGGGCGGGGAACAGCCCGACGACAGCCAATCAGCAGGCTCGACAGACGGCCAGACAACAGTAGTGGCAGACACAGAAGACTTGGATCTCTGATTTGTGTGACACTTTCACTGGACTGCTGTGGGGACTTTTTGCACCCTCCTCATCATGACTTAACTGCACACGCCTCCAACGCCCCCCCACCCCCCTTAAAAACGCTGCCTATTCTTTACCCCCGCCCCTTAGCTCTCTCAAGCTTACGGCCTTTGTGAGTCCACCGTACAGACGAGATCACCTTAATTGGTCTCAGTGTTATTTTTACCTTCATAGGCGCCCCCCAGTGCTCAGGTAAGGTCAGCAAGGCATCATGGGAAATGTAGTTCATAGGAATGTTGGCTAAAGTAGAGCGCTGATGTACCACTGGAATTGGCATAATCAGGGCTCTGTCCTTTTCTGTAAAGATATACAAATCAATACTTGCACTGTTTTTTGCCCTCGCTTGCACACTTTAATCTGCCGGAATGTGAAAAAAAGTAGTTGATTTCAGATTGAAATATGCTGTCAAAATGTGTCAAAGGGCTTTTCTATGTAAACTTTGTATATAATTCTAGTTTGTTAGTTTGTACAGAATTGTCTTTGCTTGTGTGTATATGTGTGTGTGTGTGTGTGTGTGTGTGTGTGTGTGAGGGGGTTGGTGGCTGATGCCAGCTCACAGCTTGGAGTAGTATGAGCACATATGCTTGCATTGGGTGTTTGTGGTGTGGGAGTGGAATAATCACTTGTACATTTTTGTAAACCTGGGGAAAAACCGTCCTGTCATTTCAGCTCCTCTGTGAAATGCTTGAATTGTACTTCCTGTGCGATCGTAATTTAATAAAAAATGTACATATGAACACGTGCTGGACTGGGGCATTTTTATTTCTGGTACAAAGGTTGATCTGTGAGCAGCACAATTAACCAACATGTATTCAATATACAACTGATAACTAAACTGATTAAGTTATTGAGATATTCTTTATTCTACTAGGAAAAATGGCTGTTCTTCAACAAACTCCTCATGAGATATTAACCTGTCTTCGGTGTCTTTGTTGCTCAACCAGAGGGCAATTCAAATACCACTGCCACAAATCAAAGTCCAAATGGTTGACCTTGACCCCTTTTTTTAAGAATGACCTTAATCGGATATGTAGATTACAAGTAATCACAGTCCAAAAAAAATCAGGGCATCACTCTTGTCAGCGGGGCATTCGGTCGAGATTGTCCAAAAACATCACCATTTCAAGTCCAGAAAGCATTACTTTAAGCCAGCCACTGACCAGTCAGCCAAACTCAAACAGGCTTACTGTCTCAGGAGACTTAACTTGGCTGCATCACGCACATGAGGGATCATAATGTGGTTTGATAAATATGGCAGCAGGAATAGTCTCTCACACGCACGCATGCACTCCTACAGTGAGTGCCCTCTAAGAAAGCTGATGAGCTCTGCTTGGGGTCAAAGGTCATGAGACAAAAAGGGCCACTAGACAGAGTTTTTGTAGAAAGCGAGCATGTCGTCCAGATTCTGGTCATGGCCCTGCTGTGTTGGCTGGGGCTGGGACTGTGACTGTGACTGAGAGGGAGGATGTGATGTGTAAGTCGGTGACTGCTGTGCTGTGTGTGTGTGCTGAGATGTGTGTGAGTGTGCCCCGGCCCACTTGAAGGACAGCTTGGGTTTGCTCTGCTCGTCCCCGCCAGGGCCCCTCCTGCTGGGCCGGTTCTCAGAGCTGAAGTACGCGGCGGGCGGAGCAAACTCGGAGTCCCTCTCGTCACGGCGACCGCTGACCCACTGGTTCCACATGTACTCTATACAACACACACGAGCACAGGAAGTCAGGGGAGTTTTACCAGAGAGGGGTACATGCATAACCTGAAGTGTGTGTGTGTGTGTGGCAAGTTTGTGCTCTGAGGTTATGCAAGCTAGCCTGATAAACCAGCCCCTCGTACTTCATTTTATTTTGTACACAGGGTCTGGAGTCGAGGCCGTGAGGATTTCTTCCTGGAGGTGTGGACTCTGCTAAAGATTAAAACAAGTGGCTCTGTCTTTTTACCCAATTGCTAATGTCTGGTTGTTACATATGCAATTAGCCTACCTATGCACTACAATTCAAATGCAGCACACAAAGTCAACGTCATGGCTCACAAACACTCCCTCTGTTCGCTGATTGGCTAGGAGTTGGTCAGTCCTCATACATGAATTTCAACAGCCTCGATGCCAGACCCTCTCTATAAAATAAAATGAAGTACGAGGGGCTGGTTTACCAGGCTATATTCAAGCACGAAGGTGTTAAGAGTGAAGACTGTATATCAGTTATTGTGCAAACTGTGTGTGTCTGTGTATGTGTGTGTGATGTGAGTGGTCACATGTGAATGAGTGAGAGTATGTTTCTATTTACCTGTGTATGTGTGTGTGTGTGTGTGTGTGTGTGTGTGTGTTTCTATGTACCTTTCCCTCGGTCCCACTCTCTGACGTGAGGAACTCCAGGTTTGGTATCCTTCCTCTCCTGGATCTCCACCTCCACCTTCGGCACTGCTGGAGTCTCTGGAACCTCTTCATCACCCTCCTCATCCTCATCCTCTGGCACTGCAACACCTGCTTAGACATTAGAAAGTGTTGGCATCATAAAACAATGCCCTTTATGGGAAAACCCACTGGTTTACAACTACATCCTCACATATTCTGCCACCAAACTTAGTGTGTGTAATTAAAAACTACACCCACGCACACCCACACACACCTGTATCATAGCTACTGGCTGTGGCCGCTAACACCAGCTTGTGGTGAAATTATGTCATTTTTATTGACCATTGCAAGGTCAATAAAATGTATTGATCATTGCATTAATACAATGTATGGTCAATAAAACACACTCTTTTAGTGTGTGCACTGTACAGTAAAAATAACTACACACACACACACACACACACCTGTAAAGTAAGAACTGACCGTGGCCACTAATGCCTGTGGTGTAAAAACACCATTGTAATTGATGGGTTGAAACATTTCAGCTTTTGTATGTCAATGTGTGTACTCTGGAGGCTCCTCCAGTGATGTCACACTGTTGTGCAACAGCCCAATGACCCCAACATGACCCCAACATCCCTGCCCCCGCACCTGGATCCTCCTCCGACCCATCCAGTTTGCCCTTCTTCGTCTTCCTCATCCTCACTTTGGCCAGGCGAGCCTGCAGCAGAGCCTTCCTCTTCTCCTTCAGACGCTCCCTCTTACTGCGCTGGTCCTCGGTCTGGTGGGAGAGGAGCAGAGAGACAAGCAGTGAGGAGAGGGCATACTGTAAAGCTGCAAATTTAATTCATGACAACTTTGTGCACACATATAAAGGCCCAAAGTTTGGACACACCTTCTAATTCAATGCGTTTTCTTTAGTTTCATGACTATTTACATTGTAGATTCTCACTGAAAGCATCAAAACTGTGAAGGAACACATATGGAACCAGAAAAGCACTCGAAGAGTGCAGACCTCCGCCAAGGCGGCTGAAATCTCCACCTTATACCATCCCCACCTGAAGACTTTTTGTTTGATGGGTAAACGAGCATTCTGAGCATTATTTGTAGAGTTATGAGCAAAACCTCACTTTGGATCACCACCAAAAACAAATCATTTGTGAGTTAGCCAGCTTCTGATCTATCCTGAAAATTTTGTCAAAATCCGTCCAGAAATTTCTGAGTTACGCTATTAACAAACAAACAAACAAACAGACAGACAAACAAACGCCGGCAAAAACATAACCTCCTTGAAGGTAATTATATACTTAACAAAAAAGTGTGAAATAACTTAAAACATGTCTCATATATATATATATATATATATATATATATATATGTAAGTTAAGTAAAGCTTACATTGAGTTAGTAGTAACTCTGGTGTTCGTGTGATTCATTATTGCAAAAATGACATTGGCAACGAGGATGGCAGATATTGCCCAAGGGTCAATGTAGTTCTTGGAGCACTTCAATCAAATACCATCAGCGATTACAAAAAAGAAAGAAAACACACACACACTACAACCCCGAAAGGCTGTTAAGTTGTGTTACGTCGGGTGTATCCGTTTCCCCTACCTGATCTCTGAGCATGTCCAGGGTTTCCCTCTGCTTTTTTCGCATCTGTTGATCCTGTGCAAATGCAAAGTAGCCAACACCCAGCTCTCTGGCCTCTGCCAAACACACACATACACATACACACACACACGAACACATGAACACAGCCTCATTGTTTTTCAAAAGCAACTTGCAGTACACACAGTCACAAAGAGAATTCAGCATCACAAAATGTGTCAGGAGTGGAAAATATTACTTTGCAAAACAGTCACATCAATTATTTTCACATAAGCAACCACAAACTGACAACCAGCTCTCAGCCATATTCCAGTCTCATGTTTAAAAACTAAAACATGTTCAGAAATAATTTAATATTTAGTGCAAGACCTCTGTATTAGAGACACATACACACACACTTACCCTGTTCTCTGATGTCCTCGTAGTGAATGGGCCCCACAGGCCTCTTCATGCTCTCCTCCTCCTCCTTCTGCCACTGCTCTCTCTGGTTCTCTCTCCGCATGTCCTCAGACAGCAGCGTCTTATCTCCACTCCCCAATCTAAATACACACACACACACACACACACACGCACACAGACAGACAGACAGAAGCACACACACACACACAGACAGACGCACACACACGACAGCAGCAGATGTGCAACAGAAGATGTAAGAAAAACTTACAACTACAAGGCAGTCAGCATTTCTTAAAGTATCTGTTGTGAATCCTCTTACAAAATATATACACTTCACCTGGCAATGCTTGTGAGCAAACATGTTCTTCTCAAGGGAAAAGCAACTCTGACGTGAAGAGCTCTTAGTGGAGCCTATTAAGGGCTTACCTGTTTTTCTGAAAATCCTGGTCCATTTTCTGAAAGTCTGGCAGGTCCTTCCTTAAACATTTTCGTGATCTTCCCAGCGCATCAACATACTCCACCCTGGAATAGCAAAAAGTAGGATATAATGAGTGATTCCAAACTCAGTGAACACGTGTCCAACTTTACAACTTCAAATTTGTTATTTACCAATAAATCTCTCTTTTAAAAAGCTGTATAATATAGATTCATCAAAGTAAATTACACTGAATTCAACTATGTAAATAAAAAGGTTTTACCATTCTTCGTCTGGGTTCTGAGGGGGTGGAACGGGAATCTGTTGGTCCTGCTCCTCTCCATCTCTGTGTGTGCTTGATGGGCATGTGTGTGCATCTCTCCTCTGGTCAATGATCTTCTGGGTGAAGTCCACCAGGAAAAGCCCCTCTGTCTCCTCATCTGCACAAGCAGGACGGCAGCTCACACCACACAACTGATTGCTGTTTCAACTACACAGCTTCTGTGTGTGTGTGTGTGTGTGTGTGTGTGTGTGTGTTTGTGTACAGGCTAAACCGAGAGAGATGCGCCTACCTGGAAAATCCCCTTTGGTCATCTGCTCATACAGACGTGCCTTCTCCTCCAGTTTCCTTCTGTAAGGATGCAGCACGTATGTTGACATCAGCAATGAAACAGCGTATACAAATGGCATACCCTCCACCCACATCTAAGTGTTGCTTAGCTGCTAAGCTCCTGGTGTTAAGTTACAAAGAGGAAAAGTAAGAGCTGATGCAAACGTTTCCAACTCACTTCGATTTTTCCAGATTGTTCTCTTCTTCTGCACTAAGTTCCACGTCCTTTTGGGCACGTGCAGAGACACCTTCATTCTGTTTAGTCCAGATGTTGGGCTTCTGTGCACATAGGAACGTCATTCACAATCTACCGTCCAGTGGCACATTTGTTTAAGTAAATCAAAATATGCATAAAAGTGAAATGTGCTACCTTAAGTTTGGGTCTGGGAGCAGCCCCTGCAGTAGAGGGTCCTCCAGGCTGGGTAAGCTTCTCCTGACGGAACTCCTGTTGCTTTCTATAGAGCTCTGCCTTCAGGTCCACCAGCTGAGAGGACAAACATAACCTTAACCCACTGGTAGCCAAGGCTACTGTAGCTTCTTGTAAATAGCCCCAATAACGCCTTTTGAACACAAATGACTTGGCACAACAATCTTCTAAGACATAGATTTAAGATCATAGGTGAAGGTTAAGGCTACATTTTACGTTATGGAAATTCAGGATGGCAGCAAAAGACCCACTACATTTTTAAATGAAGTACAGACTGCTACGACTACTTTATATAACCAGCTAAATAACACCAGATGCTTCAAATCTTTAATAGTTGCTATAATAATAATACAATAATATTGCTATACATTTATTGTTATTGTCGATGGAAAAAACATATTTTACTCAAAGCACGAGGACATCCTAAATCAGCTGGCTAACTAGCACAGCACTCGCTAATTCTTACTGAAGCTACAAATAAATGCATTATTTGGAAAAGAAATGCAGAACAGCACACGCCTGCTTTTTAGTTAACCTCGTGGTCTTACCGAGGAGGCTGTCACATTAAACTGCTTCTTCCTTTTGTCCATGATAGGGATTTCTAACCTGACAACTCGTACAACATTGTTTCAGTCGGGGACCTAGCTGCGTGAAGCCAGCGACACTAGCAAAATGTTCAATATGGCCGCCACTCGGTGGGTTTTCAAAATAAAAGCTTATTCTAATTCTAGAAGAATATCGAAGAATATCAATAAAGAAATGGCCATTTAAAATACATTTCTTCCCAATGGTAAAAGCTATGTTAAAAACAAATAAAAATAAATGAATGAATATGAACATGGGTTTAAAATAAATAATACTTTTGACATAGTCCACTATTGTTACATGTTAAAAACTTCAGCTTAAGGGGTGGAAAAAAGATTATTGTACATTATGGAAAATAGGTAAAAAGCATAAGCAAAAGCATGCTTAGAAAATTACTACATATATAGAACTTCTGTAACTGGACATAATTACACACCTGAATCTCCCTACCATTGTCATACATATTACTTTCAATTGTGCAAATGTGAAAATAACGAATTGTACGTATGTAAATGCAGGTCATATAAAATACTTATGTCATATTCTTGAAAATTATGAACAGATATTTAGGCAATAATTGTCTGTGTAGGTACTGAATGGTATGTATTAGGCCTGCCATAGTAATACACACATGACCTTAAAATTGTGTGGCTGAGAAAACAACAAGTTCTGCATATGTAAAAGGGGGGTGAAATAAAATCCTTACATGATGTACTTTAAGAATTCGTCCGTGTAGGTTCCAGACCATAGAAAATACCAGCTGAATGGTATATACTAGGCCTACCATAGTAATTCACACATAACCTCTAAATTGTGTGGCTGAGAAAACGAGTAAAATAAATCAACCCTTGCGAGCTGCTCACAGCCGCAGAACCTTAACGTGGGAAAGTTCCAATGAACTGACCAATGACATGTGTCCATTTTTCACCGAATGGTATATATTAGGCTTACCACCAGGGATGGAAATTAACTTTCCAAAGTGTGAAACTTTTCCAGCTGACACTGACAAACACGTTAAAAAATTTACCAGCTGACATGTGGTAGGTACTTTCTCATTTCACCAACGCTTGGCTGACTGGTGCCAATCACTGGCATAAGCTACACACACAGTCATTAAGGCATGATGTGCATATTGGGGAAGACAGAAATGCAAACACTGGTACAAACACCAACCAAATAAAGCATGCCGTGTCCTTAGAAAAGCTCTGTGGTACCAAGTGTAATATCTGAAATGGACATTTTCATTAGTAGTCTACATGATGTGTGTAATGCAGGTTTTGCTTTTCCATGCAAATTAATTAAAATGCAAAAAAATGCTGGTGCTGGCACTCTTGGCCTTATCTGCATGTTATTATTTGATTATGTACATATAAATGTGTATAATTTGAATTGTACATTTTTCTTGTATGTTGCCTCCCCAAGAAATGGCAACAACCCTCCAGCAGAGGCCATACACGTCAGATCTCAGCAGCACACAGTGTTGACAGTTGATGGGGGCGGAAATGATACCCAGTTCTCTACACCAGATCATTTAACAAGTTGTGCCTGTCTGATATTTGGGTAAAATTAAATCGCTATATGATATACTTTAAGGATATTAAACAATGTTTATGCAGAATTCATCCGTGTAGGTACCAGTCTGTGATGTGAATGATGGTATGAAGAATGGTTTGAACTAGCCCTACTGCTATAGTACACAACATACTTTCAAATTTTGTGGCTAAGAAAATTACAAAGTTGTGCATACTTGATATGGCGCTAAAATTAAATCAATATATGACATTTAAGAATATTAAGAGGTAGTTATGCAGAACACATCTGTGAAGGCCATAGAAAATTCTAGCCAAGTGGTGTATGGGCCTACAGTACACATATGCACTGGTGCAGTCAACACAACCTAGAGCGAAACACTGTAAAGACTGTGGAGATGGTGGACCTCAGGAAGCGGCCTACTCTGCTGCCACAAAACAGAACAAACATACACTACAGCGTACAGCGTCCCCACCTATCCTGCACACTCTCTTTGACCTCCTTTGACCTCCCTCTGGCAGGTGCTACAGATCCCTGCGCACCAAAACTACCAGACACTGGAACAGCTTCTTCCCCACTGCCATCACTCTCCTGATCACCTGACAAGTCGGGCCATCCCCACCTTGGCGATCTATCCACTTCCCAGACTGCTCAGACACGTATACATAACATGCACATAACCTTGCACTCACCTCTGCAATATTTGTTTTCTGTCATACCCTTATGTATACTCCCCTCCCATATTGTTTTTTTATGACATAAGAAGAGTCTTGTAGTCTAATGTGGGCTGCTGGACTCCCTGGGTTTAATATGGGCTGCTGGACCTGAGAGACTTTGGATGTATGATTATGCAGCTTTGATTAGCTTTTAAAAATTGCGAGACATGCTTTTATTTCGGTAGTTTTTCGTTGCCATTTTGATTCGTACTGTCGCTGGCTACACGCTACTCTTGTGTGTGTTTGTTTGTACGTCTGTTATGGTGCAGTGTTGAGGGAGTTGGACTGTTAAATAGCAGGTTAGTGGTATTTTAAGACATGCCACAAGAAGCAGAGCAATCACTCCCGCTTGTGCGGTCCTTGCCAAATAGAATCCCCTGCCATGTTTTTTTCTTCAACCGAAGTCCTCGCGTTGTTTTGCCTGTATGGATCAACTTCCGTGGTGAGCCACAGCCTTTTCCCCCAATACAGCCCTGGGTGTACCTAAGGATGACGACTTATGTTGGTGAGGTTGGTTAACATATTTGTCAGATCTGTAGCTGTTAAATCCCGCTTGCTGATTTAACTAGGAAACAAACAAAGCTACGGTTTTAATTTGTAAACAGAAAAACAGACTCTGACTCGCTTTGAATACACGTGAACTGCCCAACATGTTAAGAGCTAATAAGACTGAGCTGCAATCAGTGGTCTTAAGTTCATATTACTTGGCAACAGCTGTCAATAGAAATTAATCCCCACGACAGTGTTAAGCAGACATGCTGCGCTGTGTTTAAAACTCCCACATCTGAATACTGCCAGCCTGCAGATAAGATCTGGGCAGTGGCAGAGGCACTTTTTTAACAGAGCATATTTCCAAATGTGTATTTTAAGGATCTGAACTTGAAGAAAGGTGAATACTAAATCAGTTGAGTGCACACTGAACATAGCAGGACAATGAGATAATGAAGAGTGTACTGTTTGGTAATCTCCTCAGGCCATCCTTGGATGTTCCGCGATGCTCAGTCGGATGATCCGATGCGTGTAAATGGAAAGGAGCTGTACCTACCACGAGAACAGAACGCCAGGTCACAGATGTGGTCACTGGTCAACATCACTTTACCAGGTTTGTGCTTTAACATGGCTGTAGATATGATTTCAGATGCAAAAAAACTCAATTTGTGATTAAATATATTAATATCATTTTATAAAAACTTTATTATTATATTAGTCCAACTCCAATTCTATTGTTTTGCGTTGATTTGTTTTTGATAATATTTAAATTGCAGTTTGATAGAGATTACGTACAAATTATTATTAAAACAACTTCATTTTTGCATATTTCTGAAAATGGACTTAGAGGTTTTTGCATCTGATGTGTTCATATATAACGCGATATTATGCTATGATGCATGAGTTGCATACACAGAATATTTTGCTTCGACATTAATAGAGCAGTCTGACCCATTTTGTTTGATTGAGAGTGTTGACATATAGTGATTGACTTCCTCTTTAGTTTATATGGTCTCTAAACTCTGAAGTGCAGCAACACAGTAGTAACCCCTGCATATTTAATATGATGTCATTGCATATACTGTATGTATATGTGTAACCGGTGGTGGTGTTGTGTGTGTGTGTGTGTGTGTGTGTGTGTGTGTGTGTGTGTGTGTGTGTGTGTGTATGTATGCGTATGCATGTGTGCGTGTGTGCGCGCGCGTGCCCTCAGTGCTCACCTTGCGGGAGCGATGTCTGCAGGTGGTGAGGAAGTACGTCTCTGCAAAGGACTTCCCTCGTCTGGAGATCGCCAGGACTCTCCAGGAAGACCTCGCTGACAAGCCCAGCCTGCAGAGGGACCTTCAGTGCATTGCCCGCCGTGTGGAGCAGAGACTCCTGCAGGAAAGGCAGCAAGAGTACTCGGGTGCACACGAACGCTAATGAGGTGTCTGTGCGTCTGTCTGTGTGTGAAAGCATGAGAAGAGCGAGAACTCCAGTGCATCGCCTGCCGCATGGACTAGAGGCTGCTGCAGGAGACTCAGCAGAAAACGCAACAAGTATCTGCTTGTGTGTGTATGTGTGTGTATGTGTGTGTATGTGTATGTATGTGTTTGTGTGTGAGGATGAGAGAGAGGTATAACATAAGAGATAGTGATTGGGACTGAGAAGAGATGGATATACATATAAGATTGTTTGCTGTATATAGGTGTCACTGTATTTTTGTATAAAAACATTTAAATAAAACATTAAAATAAAAAACAAACAAACGCATAATTAAAATTATGAACTCTTTTTTTCCATATAATAATGCCAAAGAAATGCACCGTTAAGATAACTTCTGGCATGCTGTTGGTGTCAAACATTTTCTTTAATTAATCCACTTAATGACTGGATTAGTTTAATGTTCTTAATGATCTTGTTCTACATGTTTTACATTAGGCTACTTAATGCCTCATGTTATATAAAAATGCTATTTTGTTGCCAAATCGCACACACATGATTGTGTGGTAATCAATCCTAAACACTTTGTGACATTCTGACTTTTCTAATGACATAATCTGGATTTATTTTTTTCAGAAATATTGAGAAATTACACAAATACATTCATGAACACAACACCTGACTAATGCTGTTGATTATATTTCAATTGATTATTTTGTTTTTACGTTCAATGCAAAATCAGTCAATACGTTGAAGTGTTTGCTTGATTTGCCACTTCTACAACTTCTACAAAGAACCATGTTCACAGTAAACACAGTAAAAAAGCTATTGTAAGCATCATCTCTGGCCAATTTGGTGGCATGACGCAACCCAGGGTTTTCAAGGTAGTCAACCAATATCATTTGCATGTGATCAATTTAGTCCTTGTCCATGCTGTCCTCCCATTGTACCTTGCAGTGACAGCATTTGCCTTCCTATTTGTTACCCCTCACCCTCGCCATCACTCTCATCTTCACTGTCCCTCTTTCTCTTCCTCGTGCTATAACACTACCTTATATTTCTATTCAAGTCTGGGTAACTTCCTTTGTTAACTATTTTACAGTGTTTAAGCCTGATTGCAGAGTTTTGCATTTTGGCCCTTAGTGTTTAGGCACCTTACAATTGTGTTTAACCAGCTGGTTGCAAAGGTGTGGTCAATTGATGGCTAGTGTTTTGAAATGGAAAGAATGTGACATTACAATATCATCATGTGTGTAATGCATATATGTGTGTTTAATGTTTTGCAAATTACTGTTTGTAGGGTTTGGCAAAATGTGTGAAGCTGAAAATGTGCTTAGAGTGGTGCCAACCTGAGCCGATGTTTTCTTATTTGAGTGTTCAAGTCAAACTTGATTTTAGTGTGTAACCAAACATAAAAAACTGTAGTAGACCACAGAAATGAATAGATTGAACAGTAATAATAAACACATGGGCTACATGTCAAATATAACTTCAATTGCACATGACTCCTCAGTCAGTCACACACTTCCCTGTAGGCAAAAAAGCAACATAGAGAGAGAAACACAGATGATGATTAATAATAATGTAGCGACCTGTATGTGGCAGGATGTTGATTGGAGTGTGACTTGTGTGGTTGTTCTGTGTATCTCTGCAGTGCCAATGTCTGCAGTGCATGTGTTGTTGTGTGTGCTTGCTAAAAAAGCCACTACCATAGAGGTCCAGGGGTGAATAATATGAACCAGGGGGCTACTTGTATATGTACAGTACTGTGCAAAAGTCTTAGGCAGGTGTGAAAAAATGCTGTCAACTAGGAATGCCTTCAAAAATGGAAGTGTTAATCATTTATGTTCATCAAATTATTAACAAAATGCAGTGACTGAACAAAAGAGAAACCTAAATCAAATCAATATTTGGTGTGATCACCCTTTGCTCATATTTGTTCACACCAAATATTGATTTGATTTAGGTTTCTCTTTTGTTTAGTCACTGCATTTTGTTAATTGATGAACATAAATGATTAACACTTCCATTTTTGAAGGCATTCCTAGTTGACAGCATTTTTTCACACCTGCCTAAGACTTTTGCACAGTACTGTATATAACTATATGTTAGAACCTGCTGTGCATTGCCCCTGCACTGGTCACGTCAGGCCTGAAGGGGTTCAGGGGGTCGTAACAAACTTTTGCATGCTTACTCATGCATTCACTTAGTGGGTAACAAAGATAAGAAAATAACCTTTTTATTTTATTTTAGAATCAAAGGACACACACAAAAACGAAAACAAG
>CM050211.1:27188649-27196149 GCA_027475355.1 Coilia nasus
ACACACACACACATACACACACGACACACACCCTCGTACACACACACACAGGCACACACGACACACACAGGCACGGCACAGGGCATGACACCAGACCACCCACTAGGCCAACACACACACGGGGTCTACATCAACTCACACACACAGTGGGTCTACACCAACACACACACACACACACACTTTGTCTACACTCAGGAACTAGACTGCCTCTTAGCACACTAAGGCCTCATTTCCACCAACTTGAGGGTGTGCAGCACGTAACCGTGTACAATAGGTGTGTATGTGTGACAAAATATGCTCAGATCACACGTGCGGTGGAAATGGTTTAATCTGTTAACATGCATTCTAAATGAATACGGACAGAAAATGGGCACGGAGAGTGTTTGGTGGAAACGAGCCCTAACCCTGGATAACCTTAACTGTCATCTCCCACACACACTGAGGAATAGAGACAGGCCTTATTTCAACAGCAGTTTTAAAAACACAAAAAATGTACAACTAATTTGAATTTGTCTATGTAGACTCTCATTCATCCAGGTCAAGTTGTAAGCCACTGGACTTCAAAGACACTTTGAAGACGTGCACATCTTGGACAAGGAGGACAGGTGGTTTGAGAGAGGAGTGAAAGAGGCCATCTATGTGCATTTGGAACAACCAACTCTGAACAGAGGAGGGGGATTGTGTCATCATCTATCTGCTACATACCACTCTGCCTCGAAATCTCAAGCCAGAAAGTTTAACTGCTCTTCATCAGCGCAATTCTCATTCTCTGGATCAGGTGACCACAACAACTCTTACTCCAATTCACACCTTGACAGGTGACTCATGTGACCCTTTGTCATGGATTAAGGGGTGTGGTCTACAGCTCCACCTCCAGTGATCCAGAGATATAGCTCCTGGTTCCCCATCATTAGGCCAGAACTGAAAAAGCTATTTGGATGAATGGTAAAACGTCTTCAAGCTCCAAAAAGAAGTCCAGTTGTCTACAGCTTAGCTCCTTTGACTAGTTTAAATATATTTAAAAAATGAATAATTACAAATAAATAAATATTCATAATTTATTTCTTTGATAATGAGGAACATGTATACCTGTTATATATCATTTATACAACACATTGTAAGAACAGGATCAATATACACAACTAAAGTGTGCTTGTAAATATCTCAGTGCAGTAAAAAGTGATTTAAATGAAAGGATACAGCGAACATCTGTGTGCATTATGTGCTTATTAAACATCAACAATCACTTATTAAATCAATAAATCTGTTTTGGCCTCTGCATGGACTGAGGATTTTCCCCTCATAATCTATTTCACTCATGACACTCAACATGAAAATATGCTGTAAAGGTACAAGCCAGCTAGCACTAGAAGTACAAGCTAGCCCTGCTTAGCGCTAAGTCTTCTGGAGATTTACGGGCCTTCTGAGCTCTGCTTCTGCCTCTGAGGTGGAACAGATTACACTGCTTCACTCGTGTGCTTAGCACTTCCAGTGTAAATCACTGGACACAGGACGAGAAGAAAAGAGAGGAAAGGAGAGGAAGAATGAAGTAGAGAACAGGAGAAGTAAGTGGAAAGGAGAGAGAAGATGAAGAGAGCTAGGAGGAGGAGACGAAATGAGATGAGCGGGGAGGAAAGAAAAGGAGAAGACAGGAATGAAAAAAGAAAGAAGAGGGGAGGAGAGGAAGTGAGAGGAAAGGAGAGAAATGTGTGAATCTGTCGTCAGTGGCAATGGCAGAAGTAACGTCAGTGAGATGGGGGGCTGGACGGTGACGGGGGTTCCCTTGGGTAACATTAGCCCAGCCCGCCTGAGGGGAGGAAGGAAGGGCAGGAGGGAGAGAGAGAGAGATGGAGATGAACCAGACGTTTCTGTAGGAGTTGGTGAGCAAGAGTTAGTGAGACAGACAGACAGACAGAGAGAGACAGAGAGAGAGAGAGTGTGAGAGAGAGAGAGATAGAGAGAGAAAGGGGAGATAAGAAGAGAGAAAAAAGAGGAAGGCAAAGAGAGACATAATAACAGAGAGAGTGGGAGAGAGGCAGAGAGAGAAAAAGATAATATGCAGATAAAGAAAGGTAGGATGACACAGCGATAATTTATGCACCTACACACATGCAATGGCAAAAGCACACATACATATATGTAAAAAATCCCCGGACACACATACACACACGCACACACACACACATTAGACCAGAAAGTCATCTTGTCTTATTGAGTTTGTCAGTATGTTGGTAACACAGACGAATCTGGCTGGCTGACAGGTGACTTGCAGTGTGAACCACACACAAGGAATGGAGGGGAAGGAGAAGGAGGAAGAGGAGGAGGGAGGGGGAGGAAGAGGAGGGGGGGTGAAGGGGTTTAGGGGAGAAGGGGAGACGGAGGAGGGGGAGGAAGAGGAGGGGGGGATGAAGGGGTTTAGGGGAGAAGGGGAGACGGAGGAGGAAAAGAAGGCTTGAAGAGGAGAAGGGCTGATGAAGTGTGAAAAATGGAGGAGCGATCTGACACAGTGGGGGAAGGGCTGAATAAGATATACAGGGGGCAGAAAATTACATCCAGCAGAGTCCCATTGTCCCACTGTCTCAGTGTTTTATTTCAAAACCACAACAACCTGCATTTATACAGGAATGTATTCATTAAGGCATCCAAACCGTTTTACAATGAGTTATGTCCTCACTGATTTACCATCATTACAAATTGTAAGGATAATTGAAACCATTAGACAAAATGCAGAACAGAGGCCGTGATAACATCTTTTTCAGGTATGAATAAATAATGTATTGTCATTTTTCAAAAAAAAAAACGCATGCAACCATTTTTAAATGAAAAAAAACAGCTAGAGAAAAGGATCCTCTGGGACATGGAGGTGGTTCTAAACAATAAGGCAAAAGTGTTCTCTCATTTTCCACTCAGAGCCTATGAGTACACCCGGGGCCAATATGGCGGTTGCTGTGCATGGAATAATGCGTTTTCATGGATGTAATTCACCGTTTGTAATGAATGAAATTCCTAAGCTTGTAAAGAGGCCTTGCAGGAGCCTGTCAGGGGGAGCAGGAGAGACTCCTGGGGATGAGGGATCCATTTTCCGCCCACTCACACAAACACGCACACACACACACACACACACACACACACACACACACACACACACACACACACACACATACACACACACACCGGAAGCTGATCCATCTGAGTGTGGAATTACAGCTCCTGTTACACTTTAATGAGGCAAATCCCCACATAGAAGATAACTAATGGGAACACATTACAAAGTCCATTTGTCTGGACTAAGTTGTGTTGTGTTGTGTTGTGTTGTGTTGTGTTGTGTTGTGTTGTGTTGTGTTGTGTTGTGTTGCGTTGTCTGCTGGGACAACCAGTATACACTAGTCCTCTCAACTGTTCCTTGCTTCACAGTTATGGTGATGCAGCTCTGTCTAGGCACTGTGCTGTGTGTGTGTGTGTGTGTGTGTGTGTGTGTGTGTGTGTGTGTGTGTGTGTGTGTGTGTGTGTGTGTGTGTGTGTGTGTGTGTGTGTGTGTGTGTGTATTTGTGTTGTACATTCTCTGGTGCAACAGGCTACTAATATTCCAAATAAACCAGCTATTGCTATTATTGCTACAGCTATTATTAATCCAATATAAAGACTCAGTGAAAGTGCATAGAAGCCTTGTTGTACATGATGATTGCTAGTGCTCTGACTGGATGATTGTAATCATAAATTTCCCCCGAGTGATTCATGTTCAGTGAATAAAGACTTGTTACCCAATATCAGTCGGAAAGGGCCTGAACAACGCTGCTCAGCAACATCAGGCAGTGTTGCTTTATGGCCAGGTCACATTACACAATATCAGCCCGACTTTTGCCCCGAATTTGTCGTGACCAGAGTGAAATTGGGCCAGAGCCCTCCGGTGCTCCGCTTTGCCTCCTCACCTCGGCAATACAGCCAGCCGGAGCTGAGCTCTCTCTGCTACAGTATTTATAGTTATACAATAGTGAGATATTGACCACTGTGAGTAAAGAAGGGTTCCATCTCCTTACAAAAGCCAATTTAACCACTGGTTGTCATCGACACATTTCCAGCATCATACCCGACAATGTGACATACCTTACGACCTGCATTTTTTTGTTGTTCTACGTCACCTCGACAAAAAGACTAGCTTGTTAGAATTTTGTCGGGAGTCATATGAAATATCCATTGCTAATACTGGCAGTCTTGTAATGTGGCCAGTCTCCCGACCAAGACGACTAAAGAATTTGTGGTCGTAATGCCTAACAGTATGACATGGTCAATCATAAACAACCATTGTGAAAGATAAAAAAAATCATATAATCGAACCATTAAAGGTTTATCGCCTGTATCATCATCCTAAAGTAAACTTTATTGCATCCTGGGTTGGCTCTGACTCTGACATGATTGCATGTTTGCCTGTCGTGTAAACTGTTGCCTTCATCCTGACTTGCTCTGAGCATAAGGCTTGGTGAATGATTGTGTGGATAAGAGAGCCATGCTAAGCTGTGTGTGTGTTTTACAGTATCATGATGTGTGTGTTTGTGTGTGTGTGTGTGTGTGTGGAGGGTATGTGTGCCCACGCACGTGTGTGTATTCTTCTTCCTATAACACCCTGGTGTTAATTTGTCTGAGTGTGTGTGTGCATCCTGATTCAAACCTTCCCTCTGTTAGTGTGTGTTCAGCTGTTAGGTATCCACAAGCCAGTGGTGAGTGTGTGTGTGTGTGCATGCGTGTGTCCTCATGAAACCCTTCTCTCTGTCAGGCATTAATGCAACCCTGTGGTGTGCGTGTGTGTGTGTGTGTGTGTGTATGTGTGTGTGTGTGTATGTGTGTGTTTAAGTGTGTGTGGACTGTGGGGTGGTGTCCTCACAGAGTGCAGGGAGCAGCAGGGAGTTTGACCCTGCTGAGGGATCACCCAGAGGCCAATCAGATTCGATCCGCTACTCCCTGTTGCTCGGCGATCAATGGGGACTTTCCGTTGTAAGGGAGATCCACACACAGTGACAAGTGTGAAAAGCCTCCGTGTAGCTCAGCGGGTGCCACCAGCACAGACAGACACCAAAGTGACCTGCACATAACCTAAACGGACCATACCACACACAAACACGCCAGAGTTACTGGCACATAACCTGAGTTGACCGAACCACACAAACACACCAGAGTGACCCACTCATAACCTAGACAGACCGAACCACACAAACACTAGTGTGACCCTCACATAACCTAGACAGACTGAACCACACACAAACACACCAGAGTTACCGGCACATAACCTGGGTTGACCGAACCACACAAAAACACACCAGTGTGACAGGCACATAACCTGAGCGGGCCGAACCACACAAACACTAGTGTGACCCGCACATAACCTCGACAGACCGAACCACACAAACACTAGTGTGACCCACACATAACCTAGACAGACCGAACCACACAGAAACACACTAGAGTTACCGGCACATAAACTGGGTTGACCGAACCACACAAAAACACACCAGTGTGACAGATACATAACCTGAGCGGGCCGAACCACACAAACACTAGTGTGACCTGCACATAACCTGGCAGGACCGAACCACACAGAAACACACTAGAGTTACCGGCACATAACCTGGGTTGACTGAAACACACAAACACCCACAGTGTGACAGATACATAATGTGAGTGGACCGAACTACACACAAACACAAAACACCACCCAGACACCAGAGCGACCCGCACATAACCTGAGCAGACCGGACCACCCAGACACCAGAGCGACCCGCACATAACCTGAGCAGACCGGACCACACAGACACCAGAGCGACCTGCACATAACTTGGGTGGACTGAACCACACACAAACACACAACACCACACAGACAACAGAATGACCCCCACATAACCTGAGCGGACAGAACCACACAGACACCAAAGTGACCAGCGCATAACCTAGCAGGACCGAACCACACAGACACACACCAGTGTGACAGGCACATAACCTGAGTGGACCGGACCACACACAAACACACAACACCACACAGAAAACAGATTGACCCCCACATAACCTGGGGGGACTGATCCACACACAAACACGCCACAGTGTGACAGGCACATAACCTGAGCGGACTGAACCACACAAACACCAGAGTGACCGGCGCATAACCTAACAGGACCGAACCACAGCAGGCTTTGTCCTGATGTGACCGCTGTGTGGATGATGTAAGCGGGTGACAGGAGGACCACTGGCTTAATGGCAATGGAGCAGCATATAGTATCTGTCATTATTCCCATTTCTTTCTTGGGTTTCAACAGCCATATCTAAGGGCCATAGGTCACCCTTTTTTTGAAATGTCCTATAAATGGTCCTATTGTCTCAGGTTTGTTTTGTTTGTATTGTTTTGCTTGTTCCTTTGAAGGACAGGCAGCTTATATCGGTCACCTGCTGACCGTGACTCATGAAATATCGAGATCACATTGGCTGTGAGAAAAGGTGGGGCAAAAGTGGACTTTTTTGTAAGTGAATGTAAACACTTAGCTTGGACTAAGATCACCTAATGGTTGTATGTCAAATGGTCATACAACCATATAGCATATTACCTCAAATGATTCGAATCAGTGATGTTTACTGACTGCAGTGTGGTATTTTATTGTCTGAAAATATGTTTGTTTTTCCAGCTTGTGGGAATCAAATTGGTTCCTCAGCTCAATGGTTTGATAGGAGGACAAAAAAGGGAAGAAATTGCTTCACCGGGTCACAGAAAGTAAAAAAAGGGTAATCAGGGAGTGCTCATCAAAAAAGGGCCTCCAACTTATTGACACAAAAACAAAAGAAATTTAAGGCAATCCTGAAAGTTACGATTTAAAAAGCCTTTATTGATTACTGGCTACATGCCTACGCGTTTCAACAAACCTGTCTTCATCAGCGCATGTCAGAAAATCACAGGTGAGCTCACTTAAACAGGTAGAGGGGTGGAAGTAAGTTCACACGACCCACCCCACCCCTCCAAACCCACACAGAAAAAATACCAAACATACATACAAATCAGAATCAGCTTTACTGGCCAAGTATACTTACGTATACAAGGAATTTGACTCCGGCAGATGTTAGCTCTCTATACACATAACACAGAACGTAATACAATACAATAAATACAATAGACTAAACAAGTATGTGTACTTGTATTGCACAGTAGGGACAACAATATACAATATACATACAGGCACCCAATATGGGCAACATACATACACTTATCATCATTCTTCACAAAATCAAACATTTAAAGTATCAACTAACAATCCATGCAAGGCAAGAGAAGTTGCTATACATATAAGAATGGAGAAAAATCCACATCTTCACTGAGGCCAGGAAAACTGGCGGCCTTCAATTTTACAATTCACCAAGTTTCCCTTTGGATGAGCCATTTCAGCCTGTCCCCATCCCTTATGTTCTTAGAGACAACCTCTACTGCCATTATTCTTACAGTTTTTAAATTGGTACTGTATGGCCAGC
>CM050211.1:27213649-27216149 GCA_027475355.1 Coilia nasus
TGTATGTATTTCTGTATATTGTTATGTATGTATGTATGCAGAGTTTAAATTAGGCCGGAACCCTCTGAAGCTCAGCCCCACCTCCTCACCTCGGCAATGCAGCCCTCCAGAGCTGAGCTCCCTCTGCTACAGTATTTATAGTACAGTTTTTGCCCATTGCTTAAACACATTTTGCAAAACTTGGCTCGCTGTGTCAAAACTCTACACACAAGCAAATAAGACACAACACTTGGAAATAAACCATTTACATCTATGTCAAATTGAAACTCTGCTATCAAAACCTAACAATCCTTTGTCAAAATGTCACTCTGATGACAAAATGCACACACTTGCATCTTATGAAAACACCGTCACATCAGCAGCAACACACTAGTCTACTTTATATAAAACACTGTCTTTTGTATTTTAAATAGATGTGTTTTGCCAATACAGTTTTTGCCCATTGCTTGAACGCAATAGACATATGCTTAAACCAAAGTAACATAACTTGAAGTTGTGTTACCATGCCTTAAACACAGTGTAACCATACCTTAAACACAAACGCTGCTTTACACTTTAGTTGCAATTCTGCAACACACTTGCTCCTGTTTGCAACACACTTGCTCCTGCACACTACACACTATTTCATACATAAGACACTTCGTTCAAAAATGAAATACTGATGTATCATTGGCAAAACACATCTATTCAAAATACAAAAAAACAGTGTTTTATATAAAGTAGACTAGTGTGTTGGTGCTGATGTGACAGTGTTTTTATAAGATACAAGTGTGTGCAATTTTGTCATGAGAGTGACATTTTGGCAAAGGATTGTTAGGTTTTGATTGCAGAGTTTCAATTTGACATAGATGTGAACGGTTTATTTCCAAGTGTTGTGTCCTATGTGCTTGGGTGTAGAGTTTTGGCACAGCGAGCCAAATTTTGCAAAATGTGTTTAAGCAATGGCCAAAAACTGTAATACATTGGTATTTCATTTTTGAACGAAGTGTCTTATGTATGAAATAGTGTGTAGTGTGCAGGAGCAAGTGTGTTGCAAAAAGGAACAAGTGTGTTGCAAAATTGCAAAGTGTAAAGCAGCGCTTTTGTTTAAGATATGGTTACACTGTGTTTAAGGCATGGTAACACAACTTCACGTTATGTTACTTTGGTTTAAGCATATGTCTATTGCGTTCAAGCAATGGGCAAAAACTGTAATACAATAGAGTGAGATATTAACCACTGTGAGTAAAGAAGGGCTCCCCTTTCTTACAAAACCCAATTTAACCACTGCATGTATGTGTGTATGTGTGTCTGTGTGTCTGTAAGTAAATGAATGTAACTATCTGGGCCTAGTGGCTATATAGAGATGGGAGGCTGGCCATGTGTGAAATGGTAGACAGCTCTTGGGAGTAATGATGAGAGTGAGTTCATCCGTGAGAGTGACGTGTCTTAATCTGGATTAACAAGAGTGGCGGGGCTTGGCCACTTCTCATTTAATGTATTAACAGAATGGCATTGCCAAAGACAGGGGGATGGGAGAGAAATAGAGAGGGGAAAAGAGATAGAGAGAGCGTGTGTACTGTATATGATATTATAGTTTTTGCCCATTGCTTGAACGCAATAGACATATGCTTAAACCAAAGTAACATAACGTGAAGTTGTGTTACCATTCCTTAAACACAGTGTAACCATACCTTAAACAAAAGCGCTGCTTTACACTTTAGTTGCAATTCTCCAACACACTTGCTCCTTTTTGCAACACACTTGCTCCTGCACACTACACACTATTTCATACATAAGACACTTCGTTCAAAAATGAAATACCGATGTATTATTGGCAAAACACATCTATTCAAAATACAAAAAACAGTGTTTTATATAAAGTAGACTAGTGTGTTGCTGCTGATGTGACACTGTTTTCATAAGATGCAAGTGCGTGCAGTTTTGTCATCATAGTGACACTTTGACAAAGGATTGTTAGGTTTTGATAGCAGAGTTTCAATTTGACATAGATGTAAATGGTTTATTTCCAATGGTTGTGTCTTATTTGCTTGTGTGTAGAGTTTTGACACAGCGAGCCAAGTTTTGCAAAATGTGTTTAAGCAATGGACAAAAACTGTAGTAATAGTATTACTGTTATTGTGTCTGTGCCTGTGTCTCTAATGTTTCATTTTATTATGTTTGTGTATGCTTTAACAAAACAATTAGTACTCTTACTTCATTAATTTTTTTTTTTTCTTGAGTGAGAGAGACAGGGGGTTTGGGCTTGGGGATAGAGTAGAAGGAGGGAGAGAAACAAAGAGAGAGAGATTTTTGCAGCTCATTTCCCTCTCTCGAATATCCTGAGAGCATTTATGCCTCTCTCCATGATTTCACAACGTTGTGCAATGTTATGATCCGTTTCACTGGAATTTAAATTTAAAAATGATTGCGTGACAAATAGAGAGAGACAGTGGGAGACCAACACAGAGACAGGGGCTGTGAGAGAGAGAGAGAGAGAGAGAGAGAGAGAGAGAGAGAG
>CM050211.1:27226149-27228649 GCA_027475355.1 Coilia nasus
TCCTACTCCTCCTCCTAACACTCCTCTTCTTCTCCTCTCCTCCTCGTCCTCCTCCCCAACCTCACCCGCCGTGTCCAGCTCAGGCAGGTCCAGCCAGTTGCCCACCAGGTCGGCGAAGACGTTGTCGCCCAGCACCAGCGGCTGCCGGTTCCGCGACCGGCTCATGAGCGACGAGGTCCAGTCGCTGGACTCGTCCATGCTGTCCTGCGAGTACTCGCTGTCCAGCGACGGCCCCTCCCGCGACAGGCTGTACAGGATGCCCGGCAGGTCCAGGGGGGATGGCGGCGGTAGCGGGCGGCCCAGGGGCAGGTGGTGGTGGTGGGGGTGCTGCTGCTGCTGCTGCTGGTGCTGCTGCTGGTGGTTGTGGTGAGACTCAGAGGGGGGCAGGTAGCCGAGGCGAGGGCCACAGAAGTCCACCTTAAACAGAATCAGAATCAGTATAAGTTTTATTGGCCAAGTATACTTACATATGCAAGCCATTTGACTCCGGTAGATGTTAACTCTATATACATTCAACATATTTAGACATGTAGTAGTATACATATAATAGTACAGCATACAATACAATAGACAAGAAAATAGAAATATATAGACTCATATTGTACAATAGAGACGACAGTACTGGCCTGAAAAGCCAAAAGGCAGTAACTACATATCTTGCCGAATTGAGTTTAGACTGAAAATTGACTTCATTACACATCTTTTGTCTTGTGATGATATGTATTGTTTTTCCTATTAAATAAGTACATAAAAGCATCGCCATTATTATACCTACAACATATTTGACAGGGCAGTGTGACAATTTTAAAAGCATTTTTTCTCAGTTTCTATGTTCACATAGTTACTGCACTTTGCCTTTGTAGGGCAGAATATACCTATAAATGTAGACGTTAGACATGTAATAGTATACATATGATACAATATACAATACATTACAATAGACAAATAGAAATATACAGACTTATACTGTAAAATACAGACTGCGATATACATGTGAACGCACCTGGGGGGCGGTGTAGCCGGAGACCCTCCTCAGGGGGGGCAGCCCCTCACTCTCGAGGCTGGAGGAGGATGGTGACGTGCCCAGGCTGCTGCGGTGGTGTACCGGTCGCTGGCGGTCCTGCGAGGGGGGGCGTAGAGCGCTGGGGGGGCGTAAAGCTGGGGGGCTGTGGGGCCCCTCCTGGGGGTGGTGGAGTTCCTGCTGGGGGTGTGGCTTTGGGGGTGTTTTCGGGGGAGCGGGGTCGCACGTGTCGGTGTTGGCGGGGGTCGGTCTGGTGGGGGCTCTGGCGGAGATCTCGAGGCGCTCGAGGGCGGTCTGCACCTGAAGGAGTTTGAGCTCCTGTAGTGCCCCCATCATGGAGTTCATCTGGGCATGGAGGCCATCACCAGCCTCACGCATTGACAACTACAGGCAGAGAGAGAGAGAAAGAGAGAGAGGGAGAGAGAGAGATAGGGTGCGAGGTAGAGAGAGAGAAAGAGAGAGAAAGAGAGAAAGAGAGTGACAAGACGGTGGATAGAAAGAGAAGGTAGGAAAAAGAACAGAGATAAACTGTTGGTTAGTTTCCATGCCAAATACTTTATACACATTCAAGTATGGACATCTCAGCACTAGTCAGTACTTTCTTTTCAAACCCCCTACCTTCCTGTTTCTGTTTGTCACATTCTATTATTCTAAAACTCATGTTGATATCCTCTATAAATCTGAAACTAATGAGGACATCCTCTGCCAGTCTTAAAGTCATGTAGATGTCCCCTGCCTCCTGTAGCCTTTGCTTCAGAGCCAATCTGAGTGACAGTTATGAGGTGGATCTGCCCAGCAGACATCAGGGAAATGAGCATGTGGCCGTTACTTGTTACACTCTAACGAGCGACAGACGCTGTGATGCAACACACACACACACACACACACACACACACACACACACACACACACACACACACTAAGCCTCTCTGGGGACACAGGGGTGTGTCTGCATTGTTGCCCTCTGGTCGCTTTCTCTGTTTGTGTCACGTGACCCGATTATGAGTGACAGCACCTCCATATGGGCTAAGTCTCACAGAGAGAGAGAGAGAGAGAGAGAGAGAGAGAGAGAGACAGAGACAGAGACAGAGAGAGAGAGAGAGAGAGAGAGAGACAGAGACAGAGACAGAGAGAGAGAGAGAGAGAGAGAGAGAGAGAGAGAGACAGAGACAGAGACAGAGAGAGAGAGAGAGAGAGAGAGAGAGAGAGAGAGGGGATGATATTAAGTTGGAAAAATGAGAGCGGGCCAGAGAGACACACACCGAGAGCAAAACAGAGGAAGGAAGGAAAAGAGAGGGAGGGAGTAATAGAGAGGGAGGGAGGAAAAGAGAGGGAGGAAGCCAAAAGGAGGGATGGAGAGAAAGGGAGAGAGGGAGAGAAAGGGAGCGAGGGAGAGAAAGGGTAAGAGCAGATAGATATAATTATGACAGTTAATGATAATGATATGTAATCATAATGATGATATAGTAGCTGAGAGAA
>CM050211.1:27238649-27241149 GCA_027475355.1 Coilia nasus
TTAATAGGTGTGTATGTGCTTGTGTGTGTGTGTCTGAAGTGCAAATCTCATATGGAACAAGGCTTATAATAGGTTAATAGGTGTGTGTGCGTGCATGTGAGTGTGTGTGTCTGAAGTGCAAATCTCATATGGAATAAAGCCTATAATAGGTTAATAGGTGTGTGTGTGTGTGCTTGTGTGTGTGCATGTGAGTGTGTGTGTCTGAAGTGCAAATCTCATATGGAACAAGGCTTATAATAGGTTAATAGGTATGTGTGTGTGTGTGTGCTTGTGTGTGTGCATGTGTGTGTGTGTGTCTGAAGTGCAAATCTCATATGGAACAAGGCTTATAATAGGTTAATAGGTGTGTGTGTGTGTGCTTGTGTGTGTGCATGTGTGTGTGTGTGTGTGTCTGAAGTGCAAATCTCATATGGAATAAAGCTTATAATAGGTTAATAGGTGTGTGTGTGTGTGCTTGTGTGTGTGCATGTGAGTGTGTGTGTCTGAAGTGCAAATCTCATATGGAACAGGGCTTATAATAGGTTAATAGGTGTGTGTGTGTGTGCTTGTGTGTGTGCATGTGTGTGTGTGTGTCTGAAGTGCAAATCTCATATGGAACAGGGCTTATAATAGGTTAGCTCATGCTCTAGTTGGTGCCCTTTGTAGCATGAAGTACTGTAGGCTGTGGACACTGACATTGGGCACTGAGAACTGGACACTGGACAGTGGAAACTGGGCACAGGACACAGGTGATGGGCACAGGGGGCTGGGGATGGGCACAGGAGACAGGAGGGCACAGGGAACAGGAGGGTGACAAGTGTGTGGGCATAAGGAGGTTGGCAGAGAGTACAGGATGGTGGTGAGGTGGCACTGGAGTTGAGGAGGTGGCACTGTGAAGTGTGGAGGAGGCAGTAGGCAGTAGGGGAGGTGTGTAGAAGGTACAGGGTGGTGGGCAGCCGGCTCTGCTGGGCATAGAGAGGTGGGCACAGTACAGGGTGTACCCAGAGCGGGGCTGTAGTGGGGCATTTCCTGACCGCTCCCATTAGGATAGCCTGATTAGGTGCTCTGGCATCAGTTAGTTGGAGATTGAGCACACTGACAAACAAAAACAAAATCAATGGGCATCCATCTCAGACCCCTTAAGCAGATGTGTCTTTGCACTGCACTTTTAGCTGTCAGACTTACAGATGTGTTTATTTTAGAAGCATTCTTTAAGAAATGAGTTGTGAGCAACACACCAGCATATAAATAGACCTTCTATACAGTCATCTTTTTAGTTCTTTCAAGAGATTCGTGAATTTATAGCTGGCATCGCTTCTTTTCTTGACAAAGAGCATGAAAAGTGTGTTAGAAGCTATACATTAATGTCTGTATTGGCTTGGGGTGTGTGTGTGTGGATGTGTGTCTGAGTGTGTGTGTATATGTGTGTAAAGGCCTTGATGTGTTAGGTGCCTTACCTAAATGCCACTGTATGCCTGAGGTGTGTGTGTGTGTGTATGTGTGTGTGTGTGTGTGTGTGTGTGTGTGTGTGTGTGTGTGTGTGTGTGTGTGTGTGTGTGTGTGTGTGTGTGTGTGAATGCTTTATTGTGTGTTAGGACCTTTGCATTAATGTCTCTGTAGCATGGCTCGGGGCATGGATGACCAGAGCGGAAACCGAACCGCTTTTGGTCGCGTTGATGAATGTCGTGTCGCAGTGATAAACGCTTTCTAGTCGACCACAGGCGGCCCCAGATTCATCACTGCCACAGCATTACATATAAGGAGGCTCCCACTGAGAGGGATCTCATCCTTCAGTGTTTAGGCCATGCTGCGCTCAATCCCTTATCTCCTGCAGCTCTATACATGTGGATGCTTTATACAGTAACACATAACCAGCGCCATGTTGAATCCTAACACATGGCTCAGTTGGTGCATTTCTATTTATCTCTCTATCTCTCTCTCTCTCTCACTCTCTCTCCCCCTCTCTCTTTTTACCATACCCCCCCCCCCCCTCTCTTTCTCTCTTGCTTTTTTTGGTTCTTTTTAGATTATTGCTTATGAAGAAAAAAAAAAACCTTAACTGGGAAAATAAAAAGATCTATTCCTGGCGAAACACTCTCACTAAAAGCCTCAACCTGCACACACATTTATGAATTACTTATGAAAGTAAACAATACTTATGAAAGTTCCAGTAACGGTGGCCTCGAATGGAAAATAAGGAAAGTAGTACACCCCAATCTATCCATCTTGGTTGGCTGTGTTTATGCCAATAATTTCCCTCTCTTTCATCCCCAGAGATATGGAGGCTCATATTCCTGTCATCAGATAAGCAAGATGGGATCGGGCAGACTGCAGACAAACAGCCCTCGGCCACTACATGCACTGGACTCTGCTGCAGCAAGGTGTGGAGATTTGACTGCCCCACCACAGGACAGAGCAGATTCACAGAGTTCAGGGGAAAAGTGCACATTCCTGGGCCTGTATGCAAATACGCACTGCAGGGAGGTGTTGTTGTTACTGTAAGTACCAGTCCTCACATTGG
>CM050211.1:27248649-27253649 GCA_027475355.1 Coilia nasus
AAAGGGAAAAACACGTATAAAGGGTCATGATTAAACCACAAAGCTTCCCTGAGCTCGGAATAATCAACGCGTTTTGTTTATTAATTTATTTTTTATGTGTCCCCCCATAATAAATTAAGCGTCAAATTACGTGGGGGTGGGGAAACATATCTGATATCAAATCAATATTGGCTCAAGGCAAGTGATCATTATAAAGACATGAGCCATAGCATTTTATGCCACACATTAACATCGCTCAGTCGCCCTTACTCCATGGCGAGGGTTGCGAGGAGCGAGGGGGTGATGCGAGGAGAGAAGCCATTGTGTGAACATGCCCCGCGCTCTGCTCGCAGCACGGATTCAACGCTCGAGATTTACGTCATTAAGCCCCCGCCAACATCTGTGACAGCTGCATGTGTGTGGGGAGAGAGACGTGGTCGTCCATGACTCTGTCCGTGCGTTGGAATGTGCATTTCGTGCTGTTCGGCGTGTTTTGGTTTTAAATATTTAACAAAAGCACTGCCAGCAACTCAACACTTGAAGTTTGCACGCGTTTTACATTAACAATAAAAAACAATATCAGGCATTAAAGAAACATGTACAACAACACAACCTAAAATGCATGCGATTTTGTGTGCTTCATACGGTTTTTGAATCATGAAATTTTAGACAAAAAGAGCAGATATCCTGTAAAACTACTAATCCACGTGCTGATGTTTATATTAGGCTTTTTCATACAGCAGGGGTTAAGCCCTGCAGTCTGCCCACGGTGTCCGTAAAATAAACAATGGCATTAAATTGAATAAAAGGGGGGTTTAAATAACACAAGAACGGGCAAACCATTCTTGGTCAAAATACCAAAAGTAATTGTATAAATTATTGCACATACCAGTTCTTGTTTCAGTCGCCTCAAACACGCATCCATATTTTTGCGCTCATTTTTGGAAAGATGACGATCCATTTCTGGAAATAAGATTCAGAACCGATCAGGACAGTTATTACTTTTCCATGTCTTGTTTCCTCAGCGGCTGCAACATCAACTGAATTCCTCAAACGTTTTTTTTCTGTTACAAATAATATAACTCTCTGATGCGCTTTGCCAAAAAGGCATAGAAGTGTTGGACCTATATGGCTATTCCGTCAGGAAACGTGCACTGCATTGGATTGCTCTTTGGTGTGCAATAAGAATCTCAGTCGTTCGTGTAATCGGAGCAGGAATCCCGTGGCTGGACTAGAAGATTTCTGAGCGCTTCTGAGAGTAGAGCGACTGACAGAGTGGATCTTTGTCTCGCCGTCGCTCTCTGCTCTGCGCGTCAACCGCGTCGCGCTTTCATTGAGCAAAGCGCACGCGTTCAGCAAATAACTCCGTCCAGTGCAGGCTGTCTCTAGTATTTCCGTTTGATTTTAAGCCAAAGCATTTTCGATGTGGACAGGCCATGTTTAACAGAAATCGATTCAGATCTCTCAAAATGGTTACAGTTTATTGAAACAATCAATGAACGTTACATAAATTGTGTGTGTGTGTGTGTGTGTGTGTGTGTGTGTGTGTGTGAGAGAGAGAGAGAGAGAGAGAGAGAGAGAGAGAGAGAGAGAGAGAGAGAGAGAGAGAGAGAGAGAGCAAGCCTGCATGTTATGTTCCATGACTGGTAGAGCAGGTACCTCCAAAGTCATAGTGTCAGTTAACAATATTCACTTAACTGTCATTTTTATCCAGGCTCATACAAACAGCTGCTCTTTAAATCATGTGGGACAAGCCTGTTAACGTTAACTGAGAATGCAGTGAGATTTTATACTTCAGTGCCCTAAGCGTCTGGTAGGCTTTTGGGGGAAGTGGGTGATGTGTTTTTTTTGTGTTTGGTGTGTTTGTGTGTGTGTGTGTGTGTGTGTGTGTGTGTGTGTGTGCGTGTGTGTGTGTGTGTGTGAGAGAGTGTGTGTGCTCTCCAAAGGAAGCAAGGAGGAAAATGATTCTCTCTGACAGAAAGGCCCTGTCTCGGGGGGGGCTGGCTGGCCTGCAATAGAAGGAAGCACCTGAGAGCCAACGCTTTGTTGCCAGAGCTGCACACTTTACACCAAACTTTGTTGTTAGGGGGCCCCCCTCTCCTCATCCAAACTCAGATTTTACGTGCTGCTGTGTCTGGAGTTTTCTTGTTTTCCGTCCGTTCTTCCGGTAGAGAACAGTCGGCCCCCTGCGACCGACCCGGGAACATCACAGGATAGGGATCAGAGGAGAGAGAGCTTATGTTTCCATTTTACACTCCGATTTGATCCGGTCCTGCAGAACTTCCCCAGTAAGCAGAACCAGTGTGGGTCTGAAGCCCTGGAAGCGCCAGAACATTTGGGCTTGGGGGATTGTGGGGGTGTTGGGTTGGAGGGTTGGGGTTGGTGTTGGAGGCTGGGGGGAGGCCCCTAAAAGGGGGGGGGGGGGGGTTGGATGGAGAGGAAGCCGCAGAAGAAGCCTGAGCTGAGTCAGGCGAAAGCACAGCAGCAGAAGGAGCCTGTGGTCTGCATAATCACAGGCCTCCCAACACACTGGAGCCCCTCCATACGCCCCCGGCTCCATTCCTCCCATTCTCATCGCAGCCCCCTGCCCACAGCCCAGCACACATCAAGGGCTCGGCGCGCATAGCTGCAGAGGTCGCCTACTGACTCTGCAATCGCGCTCTGCACTATTTTCATACATGTTTATGCCAAGCTAACATTATCTCTTTCAGCTCTGCATATGCAAAGCTCCTGCCCAGTCGTTCCTTTGGAAGTGTACAGTACGGCACACACAGCTATAGTGCACAGAGGTGAGAGCGGTGTACCAGTGACACGCAGGGAAGGAAGACAGAGGGTCACCACAGAAGCCAGGGGCTCAGTTAGAGAACTAATTGGAAAAACATGCACTGTGTCATTCAAAATTTCACACTAAGCACTAAGGCTCCTTCTTTCTCTCTCTCTCTCTCTCTCTCTCTCTCTCTCTCTCTCTCTCTCTCTCTCTCTCTCTCTCTCTCTCTCTCTCTATCTCTCTCTCTCTCTCTCTCTCTCACTTTCTCTCTCTCTCAAACAGACACACACACACACACACACACACACACACACACACACACACACACACACACACACACACACACACACACACACACACACACACACACACACACACACACACAGACTTTCAGGGTACATGGTAAATCGAGACATCCCTGAAGCCTTAACCTATATTTAAAAGTACAGTGTTTGATTACAATTCATAACCCTTTTCCAGGGGTGGGAAACTGGGAACACTCAGAAAGTTGTAGTGCTGTTGTGTGTGTGTGTGTGTACAGTCCTGACTCTATAAACAGGAAGCAAAGTGGCGTGAATAGGGCTACACATTATTCCAGCCAATCAACACAGTATACTGCACTGTACAGAAGTGTGAATTATGTGACACTTGAGCTCAAGTATCAGGAACTCAAACTTCGACTGAACATTCCCTGTAACCTTCCAGTTCTGTAGAGCCCTATTGCTGCATGGTTACGTTAAAAGCAGGAGACAATTATTGTAACAGCAGGAGTCAGCAAATATTATCCTTTTCTGTGTGTGTATGACAAAAAAGAAATAAAGAACTCTGTCACTTTTTTGTGGGTAAGGTGTCACAGTATCGCAGACATTAGATGAGAGCTCTTGCATCTTCATTTCCATAAGTTATCACTCAGTGGTTTAAAGGAGCAGAGAGGAGGGGAGAAAGGGCAGAGGAGAGGAGAGGAGAGAAGAGAGGGGAGGAGAGGAAAGGAAGAAGGAGAGGAGCAGAGAGGAGATGAGAGAGGAGAGGAGAGAGGAGAGGAGCGGAGAGGAGTGGAGAGAAGAGCAGAGGAGAGAAGAGGAGAGGAGATGAGAAGAGAGGAGTGGAGAGAAGAGGAGATGAGCAGAGGGGAGAGGAGAGGAGAGAGGAGAGGAGCAAAGAGAAGTGGAGAGGAGAGGAGAGGAGCGGAGAGAAGAGCAGAGGAGAGGAGAGGAGAGAAGAGAGGAGAGGAGCAAAGAGAAGTGGAGAGGAGAGGAGCGGAGAGAAGAGCAGAGGAGAGGAGAGAAGAGCAGAGGAGAGAAGAGCAGAGGAGAGGAGAGGAGAGAAGAGCAGAGGAGAGGAGAGGAGCAAAGAGAAGTGGAGAGGAGAGGAGCGGAGAGAAGAGCAGAGGAGAGGAGAGGAGAGGAGAGGAGAGGAGAGGAGAGGAGAGAAGAGCAGAGGAGAGGAGGGGAGCGAAACACTGTGGGGTCATGGAAGAGCGAGAGGCGCATCTCCAGGATCCAGGAAGTGAGTGACAGGAAGTCCTCTGGCCCTGCTCGCTGACCCGCTTCCATGTAAATGAGCACTATTATCATCACAGAGGCCCGCACCAACGACGGGGGATGTGGCACTGTTTCAGACTCCAGCACGGGAGGAGAGGGATGGAAACATGAATACATAATCAACACCGCACAGCACAGTGCAGTACAGTACAGCATAACACAACACAGCACAGTGAAGCACAGCACAGCCCAGCACAGCACAAACAGTACACTATATAGCACAGTGCAGTACAGTATAGCACAGCACAACACAGCTTAGCACAGCACGGCACAGCACAGTGCAGTACAGTATAGCACAACACAGTGTAGTACAGTATAGCACAGCACAACACAGCTTAGCACAGCACGGCACAGCACAGTGCAGTACAGTATAGCACAACACAGTGCAGTACAGCACAGGACAGCACAGCACAGCACAACACAGTGCAGAACAGCACAGCACAGCTTAGCACACTGAAGCATAGCATGGCACAGCACAGCACAGTGAAGGACAGTGCGGTACAGAACAGCATGGCACAGCATGACATAGTGCAGTACAGTATACTGTAGCACAGCACAGCACAGTGAAGCACTGCACAGCACAACACAGTACAGTACAGTGTAATATACCACAGCACAGCACAGTACAGCATTGGCAATGGGAAAGAGAGAGGGTGAAGGGGTGAAGAAATATGAGAAGCGAGGGTGATGAGGAGTGGAGAGATGTGAGGAAA
>CM050211.1:27258649-27261149 GCA_027475355.1 Coilia nasus
GTCAAGCATGGTCTGACAGCGTGAATGATGCTTAAGTGAATGGATAAACGAACGGGTGAACAAATGAATGAAGGAATTATGTCTGTAATGGGGCTGGGATTGTCTGAAGGAATTCAACAAGCTCATAGTGACAGATCATTGTTGGTTGCTAGAGTGGTAGAGCTGCATACCTTTAGTAGTATATCTGGTGCAATGCTGTATTGGAGTGTGTGTGTGTGTGTGTGTGTGTGTGTGTGTGTGTGTGTGTGTGTGTGTGTGTGTGTGTGTGTGTGTGTGTGTGTGTGTTTGTGCGTATTTCAGAACATCACAAATGTCTCTGTGCTCATTATGAAAACACTGACAATCAAAAAAGTACAACACTCTTCGGACTGTGGACATGGACATGAAATGGATTAGGTATATCCCATTTTGGCCACAAGAGGGCAGACCAAACCTTTGGAAAACTGCTCTCCCTTATTCTCTTTCTATCACATGATGACTAGACAAATGATGTAATTTCGTAATTGTGTAATTCAGTTATTGTAAATTTTCAACCATCTGTCAGTACACAATCTACAAGTTTTCATTTCATTTTTGCGTCCTTCAATTTCGCAAGAGCCTTGGAACATATATGAATGCATCTGCTGAGTGTGACTCCATGTCCAGAAAAGCTTTCTCACTAAAAATCCAGCTGTGACATTGGACCTTTCCACAGCTAGCTGAGCTGTATGTGTTAAGTTTCTGATGCAGGAGTCCCTGGCCCTGTCCCTGGAGGGCTGTGAATTGGCAGGTTGAGCCTGGCAGTTGCTCGTTAGAGGCGCAAGTAAATGAATTCTCATAGGAGAGCCCCTCCACACACACAGAGCCTGCAGCAGATGCTCACCCCGACTGCTGGAGCCTCTTTTTAATTAGTTAATTAAGGCCATCTTCCGGGCCGAGGATAGCCCGCTTCTAAGTGTGTGTGTGTGTGTGTGTGTGTGTGTGTGTGTGTGTGTGTGTGTGTGCGTGTGTGTGTGTGCATGTGCGTGTGTGTGTGTATGCGTGTATGTGTATCTATATGTATGTGTGTGTGTGTCTATATGTGTGCATCTATAATGTGTGTGTGTGTTTGTGCATGTGTGTGTATGTGTGTGTGTGTCTATACTCTGTGTGTGTGTGTGTATGTATGCACACGTGTCTACATGTGTGTGCATGTATGTGTGGGTCTACATGGGTGTGTGTGTGTGCATGTGTAATGTAGAGGTTTCCCTGCACGTGTACTGAGAGCAGATTGGGAGCAGTGGGAGGGGGCTGGGATATGTGTGTGTGGTGTTTGTGTGTGTGTGTGTGTGTGTGTGTGTGTGTAGAGGGGAGGGGAGGGGTGAAAGTGTGTGTGTGTGTGTGTGGTGAGAGGAGTAGGGGAGGAGGAGGGTAGGGTCGTGTCGTGATGCAGGCACTCAGACAGCAGGAAGCAGCCCAAGCAGCTAGGGTCTGAAATGAATACAAGCACAATGCATCATGGGTAGACGGCACAGGAGCAGGGGGGTGTTTAAATGGACAGAAACACAAAGCACCATGGAAATAGATCCCACAAGCTGTGATTGTTACAAATGCATGGCAGCACACTGCACGATGAAAATAAATGGCAAAACACAACCATGGTTATAAATGTATGTGTGGACCCAAAGCATGCTGGGTAGGCGTGGCAAAGGCGTGGGGTGTTTTAAATTAAACACATGTGCAGTGCATGATGGGAACTCCTCTCCTCTTCTGTCTTGTGATCCCATGTCATATCGCAAGGCGGCTGAGAGAGTTGTGTAACGCCTGGATTGTCATTCAAACAGACAGGTATGATGTCAGCATGGCGTATGTGTTTACATTCTCATGGCAAGCGATGCACAGTCACACACACACACACTCTCACCATCTCTGTCAGAAGATTTAATGCACGATTCCACACACACACACACACACACACACACACACACACACACACACACACACACACACACACACACACACACACACACACACACACACACTCACATTGTCCCTGTCAAAAGCTGTTTACATTCACTGCACATGCTCTGATACCTCTGAGATGATCTTTAAAATCTTAAAAGCTATTTATTCTCTACTTATTCTATTGTCCTCTTTTGAGACATACAGCTCTAGAAAAAAGTAAGAGACCACTGTATTATCAGTTTCTCTGATTTAACAATTTATAGGTATATGAGTAAAGTGAAGATTTTTTTTTTATTCTGTAAATTATTGTTTTATTCTGTACTGACAACATTTCTCCCAAATTCCAAATTCAACTGACACTGGAAAGGAATGGCTGTCATACATGTAGAGATGCTGATTTGCTATGGTCTCCGGAGCTGTATCTGCGCACTTCTGTTATATTTGTATTGTGGTGTGTCAACTGTCTGTCCTGTTATCTGTTTTAACACTATATGTTTTTATGACATTTGCAATGAATTTCCCCTGGCGTGATAATAACGTTTACGTTGCCCTTGACCTTGATGATCCCTGTGTCTAA
>CM050211.1:27266149-27273649 GCA_027475355.1 Coilia nasus
CTATCTGACTTTGACAGCACTATACAGGCCATGAAGCCCACCGCTGACATCCACCCCAATGCCAGACATGGCCCCTGCTGCCTAACGCCGTGGCAGAATCAGGTCAGGGCAGCAGATGATCTTATGCCTCCACTGTTCAAGACATAACAGCAGTGAATGTGTCCTATTTGTGGGGTTTCCCAAAACATGGGCGAAGGGGTAGAGTGTATATATCTGTGTGTGTTTGTGTGTGTGTAAGTGTGTGTGTGTGTGTAACCTGAGAAGACTTAGGATGTGGTGTATATTTGACCAAAAGAATTCAGACACATGCAAATGGGAGTTTTGCTTACTGAATCATGTAGTGAGGGCAGAAACTGTTGTGACTGATGTAATGAAATGACCAATCAATGAGGACAGGTGGGAGAATTAAGTGTCAAGCTGCTCGTCATGGTGGACTGAATCAGAACCTGTATTGAATATTTTGACTGAAAGCTGGGTGATTTCTTCAGTGCGGGAAGGTAAGTTTAATTTCCATTGAAATGATGCAGTTGTCTAACGTACAGTTCAAGTTTACTTTTACTTTTTCAATTGCTTCATTTCATGGGCAGTGGCAGCCTGGTTCGGGCAGTGGCACCCTGACAGTAAAGTTATCACACTTGTGACTGCAGGATCGCAGGTTTGAATCCACCAACTGCCAGTAGTGCCACTGAGGTACCCTAAGCATGGTACTGTCCCCACACACTGCTCTCCAGGTGCCATTGTGATGGCTGTCCCCCACTCATGTGTGTGATGGGTTAAATGCAGAGTCAGTTTCTTTGTGTACGCTGTGTGCTATGCTGTGGTGTGCCCTGTAATCACAATGACACTGGGTGCTGTTTGTTTGTTTTGTTTGTTATATCAGGCAAAGCAGAGACAGTTGATGAATCTGCCTCAGCTATCCAGCTAGTGGTTACTGTTTGCATGAACCCATGGAGGGTGATGAAAAGTCAGTTTCATGTAGCACGATTCTCTTTTTTTCCAATATTGGATCAATACGGCTTCCCCTTGATCCGTCTGTCAGAGTCCTATGGGAGGAAGTGCCGTCATTACGGAATCACGCATTTCCATATTAGCCCAGAGCAACCCTATTATCCCAGGAGTGGCATTTACATGACATTTGAGCAGGAGAGAGGAGACATTTCCATGCATGATGGCTGCTGGACAGCGAGAGGCCGTCTCAGCACTGACATTTATCAGTAAGCAGGCCGCTGTGCGCAAGCTGATTTTTAGACCACGAGGGAGGAGATCAGGGGAACGTGAACTGGTTTGGGAAAATGGCCTCCGGCCTTAACCAGTTGTGGTGTAGTGAGCAGCTGTGGTCTAGTGGTTAGGGAGTTGGACGTGGGATCGGAGAATTGCAGGTTTGAATCCTGCCCTACCCATGGCTGACATGCCCTTGAGCAAGACACCTAACTCCACACTGCTTCAGGGACTGTAACTGAAATCCTGTAAATGTGCCTGTAAAACTGTAAGTTTGTCTGGATAAGTGCATCAGCAAAGTGTAATGTAACCACTGTTCCCACACCCTTCCTGTCAGAAGAAGACACTCTTATGAAAGGTTTAATTCTTGGGTATGATATTTAAAGGTGAGGTTTTGTTTTACAAAAATGTATTTAATGTGAAAAAGAGAAGTAAAAACTACCACTAAGAAGACTGCAATTGTTAGAATTCCACACAGAGAACATAGCAGAAACATGAATTCCCAGAGATTGTATGAGTCCAGGTTAAAATACCGGTGGGAATAGAACATGACACCAGAGTAATCAAGCTGTTGGCAGGTGCCGACTGTAATTAAATCATGGTGTGGCAATCCCTTAGTATTCTGGTGAGGCAGGGCACTGATTGACAGATTGGTTGTGCGTAGGTGAGGCAGGGCGTTGATTGGCTGATTGGTTGTGAGCAGGTGAGGCTGGCTGTTGATTGGCTGATTGGTTGGAAGCAGGCAAGGGTGTAACACAGACACAGAGAGACAGACACCATTCATAATCCCACACATTGCATTTTAAATAGATCCATATTGATTTGTTTCAGAGACACATATTAACCAGTGCAGTAGAGGTATACACACATATACACACATATACATGTGTGCTGTCCGGGAATAAAACCCATGATAATTGGTTGCAATTGGTTTAGACAACCAGCTGCACCAGGGGGGTCCAAGGACAAATCCCTTTTTGACATTTAGTCACAAACTGACAGTGATAAGTGATTGCAAAGATCAGTTTTAACTACTAATGAAAACTTTTCAGAGTGTATATTCCGGACAAACCACAGCCCCTTTTAAGTTTCTGTTTTGGGAGTTGGGATGTTGGCCGATTGTATGCAGATCCTTTGAAGCAGTATTTGATTATTCTTAAACATCTAACCACAAGATGATGACAGTGCTGGTTCTGAGATCATAGTTTAAAATCACCAAAGATATTTCTTTTCAGTTTGTGCTTGTGAACAAGCCACAGCTCCCTCTGGGGCTCTGCTGTGGGAGGAAGGTGGGCAGGCTTGATCAAAACACATGCACACACACACACACACACACACACACACACACACAGTCTTTGGTGCGAGAGAGAGCGAGAGAACAAGAGCTGATTGTGATAATTATCTCCCAGCTTTGTCTCTTCTTTCGCTCGCGGCAGGAAAAGACGCCCTGCTGGCAAAGCTTCAAACAGCAGAGACACCCCCCTTCCCTTCTGTTCTGACCCCCCCACCTCCCCCATCAACTCCCACCACTCCACAACAAACACACAACAACAATAACAACAACAACAGCAGCAGCAACAGCAATAACACACGTTAACTCTTCCAAGGGTTTTTCAAAGATGTTCTTGGTGAAAACTGTGTATATCAGCTAAAAACAACGGTGGTTCATAAGGCAATGTATTACACCGGTTCAGGCAAGTTGATTGTATTTGAGATCGGGATCACATAATGATGATAAGCACCAGTAGCAATAAAACTGCAAAACAAATATCACACTAAAATACTGATGTAATTAAAATGTATGGTTATTGAAAGATGGACCTGGAGCCAGAAGACCAGTTGTGTTAAATTTAGCATGGAGAACTCAGACCCTAAATAGCATTTGGGTAGCCTGGATATCAGAGCGAGGTTTAATGTCAGCGCTGAATAATTGATCAATGCACCATTTCCATTTGCTACAGCCTTGCCGTGATCTATTCATTAGCTACACCCTCGCAGTAATGCTGTGAGAGAGTAAGTGTGTGTGTGTGTGTGTGTGGGTGGGGGGAGAGAGGGGTTGTTATGGTAATGAGAGAGAATCCAATTATCCAGGGGATACCCAGGTCAAGTGGCAAAGATGTGTGTGTCTGTGTCTGTGTGTCTGTGTTTGTGCATGTGTGTGTGTGCACGTAGGTTTGTGAAACACATGTTGTTGAATGTATGCATACTGTGTGTTTGTGTGTGTGTGTGCGTGCATTTGTTTGTGCATTTCTGTGTGCATTTCTGTGTGTGCGTTTGTGAAAAAAGTCTTTGGATCATGGTCATCCTTTCATTTTTTAACAACTTCAGCTCTTGTAGAAAAGCATTCTTCATTCAGACACAGCTTTCATCACAGTGATCCATGTCAACCAGAGCAGGCCTCTCTCACTAACCCACCCCAACCATATCTCAACACAGACAGCTCTGCATCGTTCATTGCTGTCTGACTTCCTGATGGATGCATTTTAATATATGTGCCCCCTTCATGTCTCCCATACCTCAAGGCCTGACAAATCACACACAGATGAAGTCAGATGAACACACAGATACGGTCCTTTCCTTAAACACAGTATACGGAGAGCAAAACAATACAGGCAATAATATTTTGTTAAAGGCTGTTTTTGTCAGTAACAATAGCATTTGGCTGTCAGCAACCACAGATCCCAGTCTGCAGTGTTAAACAGGTTCGAGTAATTGCTTCTCCACTATAAACTCCTTCCCTTTTGTGAGACCTGCTCAATATTCCTACACCCAAACAGCAACACCCTGAAAGACCCTTTAGGCGAAATGAAAAAAGGATGATAATAGGAGAGAGATTTACAGTCTCCCTCTCTTAGCCAGATAGGTTGTCATCTGTGATGCAGAGGGGATACAGGGGATCAATACCGCATTACCCCTGAGGATGCTGTCCCTCAAGCGCACCAATCAATCCTGCCATTAGGGTCCCCTCTGAAGATCAAAGACAAGAAACAGAGTGCAAAACACCAGCCACCAACCTCCCATCAGCCATCCAAATGGTGCTATATTGTTTTATTTATTTATTTGTTTGTTTATTTATTTATGCATTTGCCATCTAAACACAAAGTGCACCTTATTAACCTGTGCTCTGATTTTCAGTAATCAGCGTACTTCGTTTCTTTAAGGTTAAATACAGCATCCTCAGCCTCGGCAGAATAACATACAGCACCACCAAGATCATTTGGTTCAGCACAGAGGGATCGTATATATACAGCTCTGGAAAAAGGCCACTGTAAAATGATCAGTTTCTCTGATTTAACTATTAATAGTTATATGCTAGTTTAACTATTTATAGTGATTAAAGCGAACATTTTTGTTTTATTCTATAAACTACTGACAACATTTCTCCCAAATTCCAAATTTAACTGACACTGGAAAGGAATGGCTGTAGTCTAGAGCTGTATATATTATGTTCTATGTCCATACCTGTACATAACGTACATTGTAGTACACAATGCAATCAAGCTCTTCATGTTGGAGCATCTCCTAACTGAGTTAAGGTATAATGTTAAGTCCGCTTCCATTTGTTTAGGTCTACTCTCTCAACCTTCTGCCGCCCCTGGGTCTCTGCTGTGCCCATAATAGGAAAGGAGAAACTCCTGCCGGTGTCCACCGACTCTCTGCCCCCGAGGCAGGGGCCTGTAATGAGAGGCTGATGGACAGCCACAGGCGGAGAGGGTACTCCTCTCTAATGTCTGCGGAGAAGATGAACATCCCACTTCCAGGCCCAAATTCACTTTGTTCTGGGATGTACTGAGCTGAATGAACAAGACCACAGTGCTCTGCTATTGGCCCTCGGGGAACGCAGGTGAACTAATCTGATTGCTTCGTCCCCTCTCAGTATAGGAGGTTGCATTCAGAGGAATAAATCAGAATAAATCAGAGATGAAGCAAATGCAGAGGTCATAGCAGACAGAGAGTCTACCTCCAGTGCGGAGGCTCTAGGAAGCGAAAAGCATTAGGAAGAGAAGGCAGTCGAAGCAATCCGACCATGTCTTTCTTGCTGCTACTAAAAGTATTTATTCTTGCTGTACACTGTACTGCACTTGCAGTTACCATGGTCTTTGCTGCTGTCCTGTAACTGCATGTTGGATTGTGTTGTTTTTCTTCTTTTGTGCATGGTGTACTTGCCCTTGTCTGTTGTTTTCTTGTTCTGTATGTTGTCTATTGTAAGTTATACATTGATAAAGTTAAACCTACCCTACCCTACCCTATATCCTATCCTATCCTATCCTATCCTATCCTATCCTATCCTATCCTATCCTACCCTACCCTACTCTATATCCTATCCTATCCTACCCTACCCTACCCTATATCCTATCCTATCCTATTCTATCCTATCCTATCCTATCCTATCCTATCCTATCCTATCCTATCCTATCCTACCCTACCCTACCCTACCCTATATCCTATCCTATCCTATCCTATCCTATCCTACCCTACCCTACCCTATATCCTATCCTATCCTACCCTACCCTACCCTATATCCTATCCTATCCTATCCTACCCTACCCTATATTCTATCCTATCCTACCCTACCCTACCCTACCCTACCCTATATCCTATCCTATCCTATCCTATCCTATCCTATCCTATCCTATCCTATCCTATCCTACCCTACCCTATATCCTATCCTATCCTACCCTACCCTGCCATATCCTATCCTATCCTATCCTATCCTATCCTATCCTATCCTATCCTATATCCTATCCTATCCTATCCTATCCTATCCTACCCCGTCCTGTCCTATACTGTTCTATCCTATCCTATCCTATCCTACTCTATCCTATCCTATCTTATCCTATATCCTATCCTACCCTGTCCTGTCCTGTCCTGTCCTGTCCTGTCCTGTCCTGTCCTGTCCTATCCTGTGCTATCCTATCCTATCCTACTCTATCTTATCCTATCCTATCCTAACCCTATCACATCCTATGATATCCTATCCTATCCTATCCTATCCTATTCTATCCTATGCTATCCTATTCTATCTTGACCCCAAATCCTACCCTGCCATATCATATCCTATCCTATCCTATCCTATCCTATCCTATCCTATTCTATCCTATCCTATCCTATCCTATCCTATCCTATTCCAAAGCAGAAAACAAGGAACAGTCACAGTGACAGAGGACATAACTCTCTTGGGTCTAGTCATGCAGAGTAAGAAATGGGCAGCATTTAGTGTGGCTAAACTAATCCAACTGTGGTGTCCCTCTGCTGGTTGGAATGTAACTTCAGAGAAATAACCTCACAAAACAGGCTGCCCTAGACTTGCACCACAGTAATGGAGAGCACAGCCAAGCTAACACAAACAGGCAGGTGATTCAAAGGCTCAGAAGGTTAACGAGTCACCCGGCAACCCAAGGGGGCTTTGTTGTTGACCTCCCTGAAATGAGTTTCTGCAGATTGGGATGTCTGTGGATGTGAGGCATTCCATGTAAAGCGCTTCGGGTACTCTGCCAAGTATACGAAAGCGCTATTTAAATGCAGTTCGTTTAGCATTTACTCCTGCATCTGTGGGTCGTTAGTCATCAGTCTCTGGGGGTGGAAAGTGATCTTTAAAGGCCTCAGCTGATGCGTATGTAGAGAAAAGGGGATTCCCTCCACTGACCAACTCAATCCTGCTTCCTGCATCACAGCATTGACCCGTCTCTCAATGAAATCGATAGAGACAGGGAGACGCACCCAAGCTATAGGTCATCCCCATAGATAAAGAGCTGACACAACAAAAGCATATAGGTCATGCCTGTAGATTAACATTCTGAACGACAGATGTATCTGACATATCCTATATACCATACAAGACAGATGAGTGGTGGCAAGTGATGAAAAGGTTAGTGCAGTTCCACTAAATGCAACTGGTCTGGTGTCAACTCTGCAAAGTTACACATCTTTGTAAATTAGTTTGAATAAAAAAATGGTGATTTTTAAGTTAGTCATTGTTTTAAAATCAAGCCATGGACAACCATAATGTCTTCTCTGCCTATCCACAGCCTGTATATCCTATGCATTAGAAACTGCTATAGTTAAGTGTTTGGAGTGAAATAGCAATCATTCCTATAAATGCTCAGTTGGGCCTGTGATCCAAGCCATAGTGTTTTTTTCGTTACCTACTGTAAATCCCTTTCACAATGCAATTGATAACTACAATTATATTATAATCCACAATAGATCCACAGATGATAATGAAATCATCTTATTAATGCCATGTATGATTTAATATGATGTTTCTAAAAAGCCAATAAA
>CM050211.1:27276149-27303649 GCA_027475355.1 Coilia nasus
TTGTGGGTTAATGTGTGTGTGTGTGTGTCTGTGTATGTGTGTGTGTGTGTGTGTGAGAGAGAGAGAGAGAGAGAGAGTGATGGTGTGTGTGTGTGTGTGTGTCTGTGTGAAAGTGACTGTGTGTGTCTGTCAGTGTGAGTGTCTGTGTGTGAATGAGTGTAGGTGTGTAAGAGTGTATGTGTAGTGTTTTTACGTGTGTGGCCAGAATAAGAGGTGCTTTTAAATTACAGAGTGTTTACTATGAGTGATGCATTACTAGATGTCCCCCATGTTGGTTAACCAGGTGACGTGTGTGTGTATTTGTGTGTGTGTGTGTGTGTATTTATATATGTGTGTATGTGTGGGCATCTATTTGAGTCTATTTGTATCCCCTGCTCCATGGATGCATGACCACAGATGGCATTAGATGATTTACACTGCGCCTGTAATGCAGCCCACTGACAGGATTGGCACGGTTGTCCTAATAAGCTTCATGACAGAGCACACATGGCAACATCACAAGACAATGATCCCTTATTGGATGATTTCCATTGACTGCTGGTGACAGGACTCCTAAGATTAACAATGGACATTTCATACGACTGCCAACAAAATTTGACATGCTATGCTATGTCTTTTTGTCAGGCTGTTGTAGAACGTCGTAGATAAGAAAAACGCAGGTTGTTAAGTATGTCACATTGTGAGACTCAATGGAATCGGTTACGATGCTGGATGCTGTGTCGGTTATGTAAATTTTGGGGCAAAATTGAGCTGAAATTGTGTAATTTGGTGCCCTACAAACATGGGGTCAGTTGGTTTTGTTTCATTCCAAAAGTATGTTGTCATTTTTAATTTCAGTCAAGCCACAGCTTTTAGGGAAACCGTAATCTCCTGTTAAGAGAAAGGACAACATTTCTTAAAATCCTCAGCTTTCCACTCGACATACTTTTTCCTGTCCACCATAGAGAGAGTTTTAGTAAGCATTTTTTTGTGTCAGTGTCAGTTTATGATAAAATGTAAAAATGTAAAAGCCTCAATTTTCCCTAAATAAACAATAAATAATGATGATGATGATTTTATATAGAGCAGTTTCAGGACACGCAAAACACTTCATAGTCAATGTACAACTTTTATGCAATCACAGCACACAGAGTAATGGCCAATGGTTCTGTGCTAGCTTCCTCCAGATGTGAAGGGTAGTAGAGAAGGCAAGACATTAAATCTTGAAAATGGTGGGCAGGTGAGAAACTGAGGCATTGTGGGATACATTATAAATGAGGGCAGGATGGAGGGATCTAGTTGGACTGGTGAGGAGAGGGAGGTTGGGAGAGGGAAGGGAAGGGGAGGGGAGAGGGGAGGGGAGAGGGAAGGGGAGGAGAGGAGAGCCCCGTGTCCACAGAGAAACAAGGATTCCCCCCTCAGTCGGAGAGGGAGGGGGAGGGGGACAGTATATACTGTATCTGCATAACTGGTCCTCGGTGCTTTACACACACACAGACACACACAGACACACACACGCACGCACACACACACACACACACACACACACACACACTCACACACACACATTTTCCGCTTTCTCTTTTTCTCTTCCTCTCTGCCTGTCTATCTCAGCACCTGGGGACACCCCTGCTGCATGTGTGAGTGTGTGTATGTGTTTTGACTGTGTAATAATGTGTGTATGCGTGAACCTGTGTGAGTATATCTCTGTGTGAGTGTGAATGTGTATGTGTGTGTGTGTTTGTGCATGTGTGGGAGTGTGTGAGTGTGTGCGTGCATGTGTGGGTGTGTGGGATGGTTCCATCGAGGCGTGAACAGGGGAAGAGGAAAGGAGAGAGGAGGAGAGGAAGGAGTGAGGGGGGGGGGGGGGGCGATGGGAGATAGGTGGGAGGCTTCTGTGTCTTTGCTGGCCGTGTGTTTCCCTCCCTGAGTCTCTGATTGCATTATCCCACATAACTGCCCTCGCACCCGAGAACCAGCGCCCCACCACTCCCCACCCCGCCATGATGAATGGATGAGATCCACTCCTCTCTGCTCTGCCATGCTCTGCCCTGCCCAGCTCGCCATCCCTGACGAGGACCAGTGGACCAGATCCTCTCTGCCCTACCTACCAGTGGATAAGATCTGCTCTCCTCTGCTCTGCCTGGGGAGACGGTTCTGTGGGTTCTGTTCTGTTAGCATTAACACATTATTTTAACACTTTATTTTATAGTTGCTTTTTTAGTATATCCACCGGTACATGTGTACCTACATGTAAACATACATCTCACACTGTACATACCTAACAGTAACCCTAACTCCAATCCTTACCCTATCCCTATGGTACAGTATAAGTACATAATGTTACATATTGTTACATGCTTTGTTACACTGTGCCTAATTGATGTAACAGGGACAGTAAAATAAAGAGTAACCAACTCTTTCTGTGTTTACTGTTGTACGTGTTAACACGTGTCCTCTGCTCTGCCTGGGCAGAGGGTTCTGTGAGGGGGTTGTTTGTCTGCTCTAAAAGATAACTTAAGACAGCTTGGTGGCCATGACATGGTCGAGGAACTGCTGCTGATGCCATAATAATAATAATAATAATAATAATAATAATAATAATAATAATAATAATAATAATAATAATAATAATAATAATAATAATAATAATAATAATAATAATAATAATAATAATAATCTTTACTTATGGAGCACATTTCACACAAAGGATGTAGCTGAAAGTGCTTCACAGTTTGGTCAAGATTTGTTGTAGTCCAGTAACACCAAAAAATGCACCATCAGAGCACCGTCGAATGCTTGACTTTTATCCCCTAGGAGCAAACACCAGGGTGACGGGGGTGGGGGTCAATGACACCAAGAATATGAATTACTCGTCTATAATTGGGGGTACTACTTTTTTGGGGGGGTTATTGCCTTTAACCCTTTAAGGCACACCCCCTATTATAACTTTGTTGTTACCAGAATGGCAACAACCAAGTTGTAATGTGTTACTAAGACTTTCTGTAATGTAGTAGTAATGTTGTAATGTTGTAGTTAAATTTTTTTTTTCAGTCACAGCGAGTCGTTTGCGCTGGCGATACGGTGACCTCTGAGGCTGCAGTTTTACATTAGTAACATTTTATTAGTAACATGTTATTAGTAACATTTGTATGCCAGTCCCCCCCCCCCCCAAAAAAAAAAAAAACCTGCTATTGCTTGTGTCTTTGATGTGGCCTTGATCAGGATGTACCAGACCCTACAGTACCCCTCTGTAATTCAAACTATGATGACACTCCTGTTCTCAGAATCTTCCAGAAGCTGTGTGTGCTGCCTCGCCTTCTGCAGAGACACACATGTCCCTGTGTCTGAGTAAAGTTTGTGTACTACTCTTGCCTTTTTTGACATTATAGCTTTACTTTGATTTGTTTTTCATGATTTTCTTTCTTTCATTTGAGAACACAAAATATCACACATAGTATACTGAATGGTAGTTCTGGGGCAAAAACTCACTGTGTGTCTCACAGTGTGTTAGTGTCACTTAAAGAATGCTTACTTAGCGCAGAACCGTATCGCTGGCGCTACGACTCACTGTGACTGAAAAAAATTTAACTACAACATTACAACATTACTACGACATTACAGAGAGTCTTTGGTAACACATTACAACCTGGTCGTTGCCATTCTGGTAACAACAAAGTTATAATAGGGGGTGCGTCTTAAAGGGTTAAAAGTGCCCAGAGGCATGTCTAGCACAGAGTAGTGCGAGTAGTGCTTTGGGGAGTCATGGGGGCCAGTCTGTAGACTGTAGTATTTTCTGTGTGTTTACCACTGCCAGCGGGTCTAGACACATCAAAGTGACATAGAGGCAGCAGGCAGCAGAGGCCGTGACTGCCAGTGAATGAATCAACAGTTAAGCAGAGTGGGATGCCAGCATCTCTCTCTCCCTCTCCATCTCCATCTCTGACTCTCTTTTTATTTCTCTCTTCCCCACTCTCACATTTTATCTCTCTCACTCTCTGCCCCTCTCCATCTCTCTCTACTGTATATCTCTCTCTTCCACTCCATCTTTCTCTCTCCCTCTCCATGTCTCTCTCTCTCTCCCTCCCTGTCCATTTCTCTCTCCCTTTCTATCTCTCTTTCTCTTTCTCTCTGCCCTCTCCCTCTCTATGTACCTCTTTATCACTCTTTCTTTATCTGTTTATCACTCTCTCTCTCTCTGTCTTTCTCTCTCTCCCTCTGTCTCTCTCTCTGAAATTAAGCTCCTGTAGTCTGCATTACAGAGACTACTGCGTTGATGGGGTGGCCGACATCGTCGCCACTGCCTCTCTCGCGCTCCACACTCTCGTTCTCTTTACTCCAGACTTACAGATGAAGTGTCAACCCCCGCCAAGGGCCAGTCGCCGCGGTGATGGATAGCCTTATTATGACACACGTTTGGCTGTCCCATCTGGGGAAAAATTCCACGGAGAGAAGGCTCCATCTCAGGGGGGCCAGACATGCTCAGACTGACTTACTTCCTCTCCGGTAGAGAGGTGGCTCTATTACATTGGAGATGGATTATTTAGGAAGTCAACTTCAGCCAGGTGTCAACATCAACTATGCCAAGCCTTTTTTGTGATAAACTTACCTTTTCCTTGTAAGGATTAGAAATGTGAAACAGCCTCATGGACAGCATATATAACGTTTTCTGTGTTTATCGGCACAACGGTTAGCAACCTCACTTCAGGCTTTTACCAGTAACACATGTAATGTTTTATGTTACTGTCCCTGTTACATCAATTAGGTACAGTGTAACAGTGTGTAATAATATGTAACATTATGTTACACTTACACTATACCATAGAGTATGTACTGTACAGTGTAAGAACATAATATTACATGTTGTTACATGTAGCTACAGTAAAAAAGGAAGAAATGTTATATATTGTTACACACATTGTTACACTGTACCTAACTGATGCAACAGGACATGTCACCTTAGCATTTTAGCTTTAACATTACATTACATTACACTTAGCTGACGCTCTTATCCAGAGCGACTTACAGATATTTACAGGGTTTCAGTTACAGTCCCTGGACAGTGTGGGGTTAGATGCCTTGCTCAAGGGCATCTCAACCATGGGTAGGGGGGGATTTGAACCGACAACATGTAACACTTTCTGAGTTCATTGTCGTGGGTGTTAACAGGGCCACCTCAGTGTTTTATCAGTAATACAAGTAACTACTTCTGTGCTTGTCTGTCGTGAGTGAAAACGGTTTAGCTTTAACACATGTAATGCTTTCTTTATCATCACAACTGATAACAGGCTTTTCTCAGCATTTTAGCTTTAACACATGCAACACTTGCCTTGTCTATAGTCATGACTGTTACGTAACAGCCTCATGTCAGTGTTTTAGCTTTAACATGTGTAACTCTTACCGTGTTTATTGTCGTGAGTGTCAACAGCCTCAGCTCAGCGTTTTAGCTTTAACACGTGTAACTCTTACCGTGTTTATTGTCGTGAGTGTCAACAGCCTCAGCTCAGCGTTTTAGCTTTAACACGTGTAACTCTTACTGTGTTTATTGTCGCAGGGTCATCTGAGTGATGTACGGCCCCTGAATGTTCCCCAGCTATCAGTGTCCGCTCCCATCCCATAATAAGGCAGAGAGGATTTATGCGTCTCTCCTCATGACCTCTGTGTCCCTTCACCACGGAGACTACACACACACACACACACACACACACACACAAACCTATCCTTAATGTCCTCAACACCCCTTCATTCTTGGGTAACACACATTTACAGACATGGTATTGATCTTAATCAAATATGCATGCATACACCTCTGCAGAAAAATACTGACACATACACACAGACATGCAGAGAAAGAGTGCAGGTGCATGTGTGTGTGTGTGTGTGTGTGTGTGTGTGTGTGTGTGTGTGTGTGTGTGTGTGTGTGTGTGTGGGTGGGTGGGTGCATGCATGTGTGTGTGTGTGTGTGTGTGGTGTATGTGATTGTGTGTAAGACAGAAAGAGAGAGAGAGAATGTGCATGTCTGTGTGTGTGTGTGTGTGTGAGAGAGAGAGAGTGAGAGAGAGAGAGAGAGAGAGAGAGAGAGAGAGAGAGAATGTGCATGTCTGTGAGAGAGAGAGAGCGAGAGAGAGAGAGAGAGAGAGAGAGAGAGAGAACTGCCATAGCCCCAGTGGGAGCAGCCTTTGCCCTGGAAAGTCCATACATTACGCTGACAATGTGTCATGGGTAACCTGAGGCTATCCCCGTTACACACACACACACAGTAGTCACACAGGTGCACACACACACACACACACACACACACACACACACACACACACACACACACACACACACACACACACACACACACACACACAGGTCAGCTGACTCTTGGGACCAGTTTTGGAGAAGTTCTCCTTCACTGGGTCCAAGGATGAGCTCTTGTCACTGTGATTGACCATGCTGTGACTCTCTCTCTCTCTCTCTCTCTTTTCTCTCTCTCTCTTCCCCTCCTCTCTCTCTTTTTCTGTCAGCTTCTCTATCCATCACTGTTTCCATCTCTTTCCTCTAGTCTCTGATCTGATTCCCTGTAGCCCCCTCCCTTCTGCTCTCTTTCTTTTATCACCGTGCGTCATTCTGTCTGTCTGTCCCTCCTTTCTCTGCCCTGCCTTGCATCCATCTTTCTCTGTCTATCACTCACTCCAAATACTGAATATCTCTTTCATACTTCTATCTTTTACACGCCTCTTTGTTTTCCTCTCTCTGTCTGACAGTCTGCTACATCTCCTCTGCTCTCCTCCCTTCATCCCCCATTCTGTCTCTCCCTCCTTCATTTTCTCCATCTCTTTTTTCGCCCTCCTTTCCCTCTTCCCATCTCTATCTCTCTCCTTCCTCCTTCTCTCTTCCCCTCGATCCTTCGCTCTGCCCCTCTCTCCTTCTCTCTCTTTATCTGGCTCTTCTCTCTCTCCCTCTCTTTCCTTTCTTTTCTCTCACTTTTTCTCCCTTCCTGTCTGTCCTCCTCTCCTCCCCCCATCTCAGACCAGCCAGTGTGCTAATCCATCAGTGTCCGTCTAAGGTGTTTCCTGGGGCCCCTGAGGTTAGTGCTATGTGTAAGTGTGTGTGTGTGTGTGTGTGTGTGTGTGTGTCTGTGTCGGACTAAGGTGTTTCCTGGAGCCCCTGAGGTTACTGCCGTGTGTGTGTGCCTGTTAATAATGGCCATTGTATGCGTAATTAACATATTGATGCCTCCCCCCATCCATCATGCACACACACACACACCACAGTGCTGCAGCTGCTCTGCTCTGCTGTGCCGGCTGATGGATGTCTGAGAGCCCTGATGGTGTCCTCAGAGGGTCTCGGTAAGACAGTGGTCTGCTCCATCCCACACACACATCTTCCTCTTCATCCTCATCCTCATCCTCATCCTCGCTTCTCATCCCACACACACATCTTCATCCTTTCCTCATCCTCATCTTCACCTCCCATCCCACACACACATCTTCATTCTCATCCTCATCCTCACCTCCCATCCCACACACACATCTTCATCCTTTCCTCATCCTCATCCTCACCTCCCATCCAACACACACATCTTCATCCTCATCCTCATCCTCGCCTCCCATCCCACACACACATCTTCATCCTTTCACGCTTCCCATCCTCATCCTTTCATGCCTCCCATCCTTTCTCTCCCATCACACACACATCTTCATCCTCATCCTCATCCTCACCTCCCATCCAACACACACATCTTCATCCTCATCCTCATCCTCGCCTCCCATCCCACACACACATCTTCATCCTTTCCTCATCCTCATCCTCGCCTCTCATCCCACACACACATCTTCATCCTTTCACGCCTCCCATCCTCATCCTTTCATGCCTCCCATCCTTTCTCTCTCTCTGTGCTACCCCTTGTTTATCCATCCTCCCCTTGGTCGTCCTTTTATAATAATCCATACCATCCATCCATCCATCCATCCATCCATCCATCCATCCATCCATCCATCATCCATGCATCCACAGTTCCATCCACCCATCCATCCATCCATCATTCCATCCATGCATCTATCCATCCAACCATCCATCCTTTCATCATCCATCCATCCATCCATCCATCCTTCCATCCATCCATCCAACCATCCATCCTTTCATCATCCATCCATCCATGCATCCACAGTTCCATCCATCCATCCATCCATCCATCCATCCATCCATCCATCCATCCATCCATCCATCCATCCCTCCATCCATCCATGAATCCACAGTTCCATCCATCCATCCATCCATCCATCCCTCTATCCATCATCCATCCAACCATCCATCCCTCCATCCATCCATGCATCCACAGTTCCATCCATCCATCCCTACATCCATTCATCCATCCATCTATCCATCCCTCTATCCATCCATCCCTCCATCCATCCATGCATCCACAGTTCCATCCATCCATCCATCCCTACATCCATTCATCCATCCATCTATCCATCCCTCTATCCATCCATCCATCCATCCATGCATCCATCCCTCCATACATTCATCCATCCATTCATCCATACATCCATCATTCATCCCTCCATCCATCCATCCATCCATCCCTACATCCATCCATCCATCCGTCTATCTATCCATCCATCCATTCATCCATCATCCATCCCTCCATCCATCTATCAATCCCTCCATTCATTCATTCATTCATTCATCCATCATCCATCCATCTATTCATCCATCCCTCCCAGCCTCAGATAACCCTTGCCCTCTTCACTGGTCAGGAGACTGGTCAGGGTTTTGTCTCATACACAAGGAGAGGTTTATTTATTTATGTTTGTACTTGTATACTTATATTATTATATTTATGTATGTATAGTATATTTAGTTACTTATTTACTTTTTTCATTTGTTCATTCATTTATTTTTGTAGAACAACTTTTCAAGGATTTGTCTCCATTGTGTGCGAAAATATATTGAGGCAGCAGCTAATGGCATTGTTGAATACAAACTCAGCCATGTGGGTCCTTTTCACAGTAAAAGATTTATTCATCTTGCATCCCACCTTAATTGTAAGTTGCTTTGCACTTGCTTTGAAAAATGCATGACTTAGAAAGACCTGAATAAATCAAGCGGAACATTATTTGTTGTAAATAGGCATTTGGCAAAGTAATGAATCACTTGAATTTAATTGCTAGGAACTGATGTGAACACGTTTTGATTATATTTTCCCATTTCGCTGCCTTGTAAATACCATGCATCACATGTGCCAGTGAAAGAAAAGGCAAGAAAGATGCCTCTCCAACACTCCAGAAACATATTCCACCGGGAGTGACTTTGTGTATGTATGGGAGGGGCATGTATGTGTGTGTGCTTGAATGATTGTGTGTATGGGGGTGGGGTGTGAATGTATGCCATGTTTGGAAGGTTGTTTTAGCAACAGCAGCAGTAGCATCAGACACTAAGCATGTGTTTGAGTGTGTGTGCGTGTGCGTGCGTCTGTGTGTGTGTGTGTGTGTGTGTGTGTGTGTGTGTGTGTGTGTGTGTGTGTGTGTGTGTGTGTGTGTGTGTGTGTGTGCGCGTGTGTGTTTGTGTGTGTGTGCGTGTGTGTGTGTGTGTGTGCGTGTGCGTGTGCGTGTGCGTGTGCGTGTGCGTTTGTGTTTGTGTGTGTGTGTGTGTGTGTGTGTGTGTGTGTGTGTGTGTGTGTGTGTGTGTGTGTGTGTGTGTGTTTAAAACATCTTTTACGGGCATCTTACAAGCTCCTGGCAGGCTATCTAGGGGCCACTGATATATACTATTCTCTATATTATCTATCACCACAGTCACAGCATTCATACTATACTCTCTGAGCTGAGGGGAGGAGGAGAGGAGAGGAGAAGAAAAGAGAAAGAAAGAGAAGAGTGGAGGAGAGGAGAGGACAAAGGTAAAACAGGAAGTATATAGGAAAGAATAGGAAGAAAGTAATTTCAAACATTCTGCCTGTGATTCTAATCCATACACTAATGGTCAGATTCAGCTAATTGCTCCTCATGGTTCTTTATGGTTGTTTAAGGGGGGTGGGGGGTGGGGGGTGCATAAGCTAAAGCAGCAGCCTGACCTTGACCCGGCACAGCCAATGTGGACACGTAATGATTCCATCACAACAAACCGACTGCCAATAGCCCTCTGATCGATGAGGCCCCGCCTCCCCTGGTCTTCCATTGGCTGCATCGATTCATCACATGCTATTAGAACACTTTGAATTGAGTTTTGCATTTATGTTCAAGTGAAAAGAAAGTGTGTGTGTGTGTGTGAGAGAGAGAGAGAGAGAGAGAGAGAGAGAGAGAGAGAGAGAGAGAGAAAGAGAAAGAGAGAAGGCTGGCAAGGCAAAGAGATTGAGAGCCGGAGTAGAGGAGGATGATCAGTGAATAAAGGAGAGCAAGCAGACTAGGGGCGCAGGGAAACCCCATCCTGTTCATGCACACCACATCTGTACAGTGTCATTAAAGGTGGAGCCTATGGCTGCAAAGCAGTACCACAGTGGTATGTGTGTGTGTGTGTGTGTGTGTGTGTGTGTGTGTGTGTGTGTGTGTGTGTGTGTGTGTGTGTGTGTGTGTGTGTGTGTGTGTTAAATGTGTGTGTGTGTGTGTGTGTGTGAGTGTGTGCGTGTGTGTGCGTGTGTGTATGTGTGTGTATGTGTGTGCATGTGTGCATGGGTGCGTGTGTGTGTTAAATGTGTGCGTGTGTGTGTGTGTGTGTGTGTATATGTGTGTGTGCATGTGTGCATGGGTGCGTGTGTGTATATGTCTGTGTGTGTGTATGTGTGTGTGTATGTGTGTGTGTGTGTATGTGTGCATGTGCGTGTGTGCATGTGTGCATGGGTGCGTGTGTGTGTGTATATATGTGTGTGTGTGTATGTGTGTATGTGTATTGTGTGTGAATGGGTGGTGTGTGATTAACCAGGCTAATTGGACTGGCTGGCTTGAGCTCCTGGTCCCTATGGTGATTTTCAAAGAGGGAGGCAAATGCCTGGGTCGGGGCAACAGGGTCTCCATTTACATATCGGCCTTCCATCTTTCTCTCTTTTTCTCTCTGTCTTTTCTCTCTCTCTCTTACTGTCTCAGTCCTCTTAGCTCTCTCCTTTCCTCCTGTCTCAGTCCTCTTAGCCCTCTCCTTTCATCCTTTATGCTTTCTGTGTCTTTCTGTTCGTGTTATGGTTCTTCACAGTTCTCATGTATTGTATTGTCTTCGTCTTGTTGTTTTACCATGTCCCGCCCACCCAACACCTAAGACAGCTTATTGATGTGCTGTCCACACGTAGTGCTGTTTTTTAATTTCCCATGGGCATGCAGTGTGTGTGTGTGTGTGTGTGTGTGGGGGGGGGGGGGGGGGGGGGGGGGGTTTGGTGGGTGCAGAGGGGGTGTTTAAATTAAGTCTAATTATCTATTTATGGCTAGGTGTACTATGGAATGGAGGCTTGACAGCTATGGCCATTAATATCCAATCTGGGTGCAGGCCCAGCCTTTGGTCAGAGATTAATCATCTGTGCCACTCAGCTCGCCCTTCTGCTGTCCCAATAACCAATTTAATCTCCATTCCCCACCTCCCCGTGTTCATGTCCTCATACATGTGTTGGAGTATGAGGACATGAACACACAGAGACACACACAGTGCGCACACACAAACACACACACACACACACACATACAGTACATACTAACACAGGCACACACACACACACACACACACACACACACACACACACACACACACAGTGCACACACATACACACACAGACACAGCGCACACACATACACACTAATATACACACACACACATGTGTGCAACACACACACACACACACACAAACACACACATGCACAATACGCACACATTGTTAAGTATGAACCACCCTGTCACATGTTGCAGTAAAGAGGGTAAACACTTGAACAGATAACTTACACTTTCAGCAATTACACACGCCAGGCACACAAGGTTTCGCTACCTCGTCACTGCTGCGTCTAATACTAATAGAATCCTGGAACCAACCTTCTAACTTGCAGCGGCCTTTGTAACACACATGCATATGCATAGAGAGAGATGTGTGCATACATGCAGCATATAAACAAAAAGATATGCATGCACATACGCATAGAGAGAGATATGTGAACACATATAGTGTGTAAACAAAAGATATGCATGCACATACGCATAGAGAGAGATATGTGTGCTGTGCATACATACAGCCTATAAACAAAACAATATACATGCACATACACAGAGAGAGCGATATCTGAATACATACAGTGTGTAAACAAAATGTGCAAAATGTGCAAATATGCATGCACATAAAAACATACATAACACACACATGTTGACCCATTATACATAAACACAAAAACACACACAATGCATGCTGCCATGTGCATTCATATACACATGGAGGGAGAAAGATAGAAATACACACACATACACACAAACACACACACACCACACACACACACCACCCCCCCCCCCCCCCCCCCCCCACACACACACACACACACACACCCTACAGTACCACTACCTCATGAGAGATTGGCAAACGTGTGTTGATGTACTGGGGGAGGCTTAGTTGTGGGCGGCTCTCCTCCAGGGAGACTTGTCTTGATGTGCAGTTGCACGAGAGAGAGAGAAGAGAGAAAGAGTAAAGAGAGAAGGAGGAGGGAGAGGGGGAGGAGGAAGAGGAGGAGGAGATAAGGGACCCTGCTGACTGCTTTGTGCACAATTAGTCCACAAACACCTCATGATAAACACACGAAACACATGGGAAGTGTGATTCTGCTTCGTTCACACGAAGACAAAATTGACTGATGCCAAAAGGCAAAGTTGTTTATAATTTGTACAAAGTGTGTGCTTTATAGTTTTCAGGATGTGTGTGTGTGTGTGTGTGTGTGTGTGTGTGTGTGTGTGTGTGTGTGTGTGTGTGTGTGTGTGTGTGTGTGTGTGTGTGTGTGTGTGTATGTGTGTGAGAGAGAGAGGGGGGGGGGGGACTAAAAGAGAAAGAAAGAAAGAAAGAAAGAAAGAAAGAAAGAAAGAAAGAAAGAAAGAAAGAAAGAAAGAAGAAGATGGATAGCTTGCTTAATGTGTGTGTGTGTGTGTGTGTTTGTGTGTGTGTGTGTGTGTGTGTGTGTGTGTGTGTGTGTGTGTGTGTGTGTGTGTGTGTGTGTGTGTGTGTGTGAAAGAGAGAGAGAGAGAGAGAGAGAGAGAGAGAGAGAGAGAGAGAGAGAAAGAGAGGGGGAGAGAGAGACTGAGGGAGAGAGACAGAAAGAAAGAAAGAAACATGAAGGACACCTGCTGGCTGCTAGCTTAATTTGTGTGTGTGTGTGTGTGTGTGTGTGTGTGTGTGTGTGTGTGTGTGTGTGTGTGTGTGTGTGTGTGTGTGTGTGTGTGTGTGTGTGTGTGTGTGTGTGTGTGCGTGTGTGTGTGAAAGCAGCAAGTTGTGTGAGGGAGCGAGTGAAAGAAAGAGGCTTTACAGGATCAGGTGAAAGCATGAGGCTATGAGAGGGTGAAACTGTTATGCGGTTTGTGAGAGACTGCGTTAGCTGAATGCATGAGACTATGAGAGGGTGAAACTGTTGTGAGGTTTGTGAGAGACTGCGTTAGCTGAATGCATGAGACTATGAGAGGGTGAAACTGTTGTGAGGTTTTTGAGAGACAATGTTAGGTGAATGCATGAGACTATGAGAGGGTGAAACTGTTGTGAGGTTTGTGAGAGACTGCGTTAGCTGAATGCATGAGACTATGAGAGGGTGAAACTGTTATGAGGTTTGTGAGAGACTGCGTTAGCTGAATGCATGAGACTATGAGAGGGTGAAACTGTTGTGAGGTTTTTGAGAGACAATGTTAGGTGAATGCATGAGACTATGAGAGGGTGAAACTGTTGTGAGGTTTTTGAGAGACAATGTTAGGTGAATGCATGAGACTGTGTTAGGTGGATGCATGAGGCCATGAGAGGGTGGAGGCTGTCAGAGGGTGAAGGCAGGAGACTGTGTTAGGTGAACGCATTAAGTTGTATGAGGTGAAAGCATGAGACTGAGAGGGTGAAAGCATGAGGTTGTGAAAGGGTAAATGCATGAAACTGTGAGAGGGCAAAAGCATGAGACTGTCTTAGGTGAAAGCATGAGACTGTGAGAGGGTGAAATTGTGAGGTTTGTGAGAGACTGTGAGAGGTAAATGCATGAGACTGTGTTAGGTGGATGCATGAGACTGTGAGAGGGTGAAAGCATGAGGTTGTGAAAGGATAAATACATGAGACTGTGAGAGGGTGAAAGCATGAGACTGTCTTTGGTGAAAGCATGAAACTGTGCTGTGCAGGGGTGAAATGAATGAAATTGTCGGAGGTGAAAGCATGAGATTGTGAGAGGGTGAATGCATGAGGCTGTGAGAGGGTGAAGACTATGCCAGGGTGAAAGTATGAGACTGTGAGAGGGTGAAAAGAACGAGGTTCTGAAAGGGTAAATGCATGAGACTGTGAGAGGGTGAAAGCATGAGACTGTCTTTGGTGAAAGCATGAAACTGTGCTGTGCAGGGGTGAAATGAATGAAATTGTCGGAGGTGAAAGCATGAGATTGTGAGAGGGTGAATGCATGAGGCTGTGAGAGGGTGAAGACTATGCCAGGGTGAAAGTATGAGACTGTGAGAGGGTGAAAGCATGAGGTTGTGAAAGGATAAATACATGAGACTGTGAGAGGGTGAAAGCATGAGACCTGTCTTTGGTGAAAGCATGAAACTGTGCTGTGCAGGGGTGAAATGAATGAAATTGTCGGAGGTGAAAGCATGAGATTGTGAGAGGGTGAATGCATGAGGCTGTGAGAGGGTGAAAACTATGCCAGGGTGAAAGTATGAGACTGTGAGAGGGTGAAAGCACGAGGTTCTGAAAGGGTAAATGCATGAGACTGTCTTAGGTAAAAGCATGAGACTGTGCTGTGTGGTGGGTGAAAGCATGAGATTGTGAGGAGGTGAATGCATGACTCTGTGAGAGGGTGAAGGCTATGCTGGGGTTGAAAGCATGAGACTGTGCTGTGAGGGTGAGTAAGTATGAGGTTGTGTGAGGTAAATGACTGAGGTTGTGCGGGGGTTGTCAGGAGGGGAGGGAGTGGAGTGTGAGGAAGGGTGGTAGAGAGAGCCACAGCATCACAGTGGCCTTGAGAAGTGAATAGTGAATACAGAAGAGGGCTGATTGGAGAGAAAGGACTCAGCATCTCTGCTATTCAGTCTTTTCACTTCAACAGCCAGTCTGTCATGCCTGAGCTTCTGATGGCTACCACTGTGACAAAGCAAGCAGCCTCATTCAGAGCTTTTTCATTTCTCCCTTCTTGTTATCTCCCTCCCTTGAGAAAAACACCCATTCTGTATCTAAATGGGAGAAAACACAAGCTGTCCTTGCATGGCAGCACTGGTTTGTTTAGGCCTTGCATAACACTGCTGTCAAGCGCAACCCTCTATTAATTTGTGGCCAGACGTCAACTGTTTCTGTTCACAGCAGAAGGCCAAGTCACAATACAGACAGACGGCACTGGAGATATTTATGAGTGGGAAGATTTTGAAATTTGAGAGGCTATTGAAGTGACTACGTTATTGTAGCCACCTTTGTTTACACCTCCAGATGTTATAGGGTGTCATTGAAAAGATAACCCTAACAACTCACAACGTATGTGTTGCTGTCAGACAGTATTAGATGACATTGCTGTACGTAATCTTGTCAGACAGATTCGTCAGGTTGTGTATTGAACGGCCCCTGGATGTTGTTGTTAGTGATAGTGTACTACTGACAGCTTCCGTGGTATTTGCAGGAATGCAAATAATGCATTTCACAGAAAAGTATACATTTCACAAAAAAAAAAAAAAAAAAAAAAAAAAAAACTTTATACTACTACAGCGCAAACGTGTTCTGGTGTCCTCATTCATCTTATCTGAGAGTTCATTTCAGGACCATGGACAAGTCCCGCACCATTAGCACAACGTGTTATTTATTGCCATCGATGAGCAAAATACCAAAAACACCAGCACCCATCTCTCTCTCTAAACGATCCAAGTCTGGCAACTCATGCCACTGATCAGCTGACCGTGTTTTGTGTTTTGGTCCCTAGCACGCCATCCTCTGTCTCTCGTGGCCCTGTTGAATGTTTTATTCTCTGCGTGTCACGCCCTCGCTCCAGTACATAGCCCTATCATTTTTCTTTTCACTCTAAAGGCACGTGTCCAAAGAGTACTCATTCACCAAAGCCTGCTTTATGTGGTCAGCTGTGGTTTTGTCTCCAGATGACTTTCTAACGTGTTGCTTTCAGCTTTCATCCTGTTGCTCCCGAGAGAAAGAGCAACCATTTTGAGGATTTTCTGTACAGCCCTCACTGTATTTAAAAACTATGTTTTCCTGGTGACATACAGCGAGATGGCGCGCATCTGGGGTCCTTGTTGATGTCAAGTTGGGTTTCAATTGGGCGAACGGTGTAAGTATGTCAGACATATGCGTGCCGTGGGCGGGAATAGACATGTGTTTATAAACCACAGCGCGCGCTCGGTGGGGCGGCAGCAGACGGAGAGGAGACAGGGCAAGCAGCACGCGCTGGCTTTGGTTAACCGAAGGCTGGGTGGGGGAGCCGCGGAGCCCTCTGCCCCCGCGCGCGCACACCTGTATGGATGACCACTTCAACCTCATCGAATCGCCCTCCGTCAGGCACCGAGGCAACAGCGAGGAGCACGGCTACGGCGAAAGGGACAAAGCCATCATGACAGTTGTTGCCTGTGACAGCATGCTGGAGGAAACGGCCGCGCTCCCCACTCACCTGCCTGTGGATCGATATGAACCCCAGCACGAGTGCTGTGAGCGGGTGGTCATCAACATTTCGGGCTTGCGCTTTGAAACGCAGCTGAAAACTTTTAACCAGTTTCCGGACACATTGCTTGGGGACCCAAAGAAAAGGATGCGTTACTTTGATCCCCTGAGAAACGAATATTTTTTCGACAGAAATCGACCCAGCTTCGATGCCATTTTGTACTACTATCAGTCAGGAGGGCGCATTCGCAGACCTGTAAATGTCCCTATAGACGTTTTCTCAGAGGAAATAAGGTTTTACCAACTTGGCGAGGAAGCCATGGAGAAATTTCGAGATGATGAGGGTTTCATAAAGGAAGAGGAGCGCCCTTTGCCAGATCATGAATTCCAAAGGCAGGTCTGGCTTTTGTTTGAGTACCCAGAAAGCTCAGGACCAGCGAGGGGCATTGCAATCGTGTCAGTACTAGTTATCCTCATCTCAATAGTCATATTTTGTCTGGAGACTTTGCCCGAATTCCGGGACGACAGAGACCCAGTCACAGTGGCTCCTACAATAAATGGAACTGGCCCCTATGTCCCCAGCACCTTTGCAGACCCCTTCTTTGTCATAGAAACTCTTTGTATCATTTGGTTCTCTTTTGAACTGTTAGTCAGGTTCTTCGCCTGTCCCAGCAAAGCAACTTTCTCTAAAAACATCATGAACATTATTGACATTGTAGCCATCATCCCCTACTTCATCACCCTGGGGACAGAGCTTGCTCAGAGACAGGGCAACGGGCAGCAAGCCATGTCGCTTGCAATTCTCAGGGTGATTAGGCTCGTCCGAGTTTTTCGCATCTTTAAGCTTTCTCGCCATTCCAAAGGACTCCAGATATTAGGTCAGACTCTTAAAGCCAGCATGAGAGAGCTGGGACTGTTAATATTCTTTCTTTTTATTGGAGTTATTTTGTTTTCCAGCGCAGTGTACTTCGCTGAGGCAGACGACCCTACCTCGAGTTTCAGTAGCATTCCAGATGCGTTTTGGTGGGCTGTAGTAACCATGACTACGGTCGGATATGGGGACATGCACCCAGTGACAATAGGGGGTAAAATAGTGGGCTCCTTGTGCGCCATTGCTGGAGTGCTCACCATCGCGCTCCCTGTGCCTGTCATAGTCTCTAATTTCAACTACTTTTACCACCGCGAGACAGACGGAGAGGAGCACGCTCAGTACCTTCACGTGGGTAGCTGCCAGCACCTCTCCTCCACCGAGGAGCTCAAACGGACGCGCAGCACCTCGTCGCTCAGCAAGTCGGAGTATATGGTGATAGAGGAGGGGATCAATAACGCATTCAAACAGCCAAACTTTACTAACCAGAATAACCAAAACTGCGTGAATATCAAAAAGATGTTCACCGATGTCTAACCCCAACCAGTTCGTTGTCAGTGAATATATCAGGTCTGAAATTTATAATTCGTTGGTATAACCATCGTGATGTGCGGGTGCAGATCTTCCATATATGTTAGAGGGTGTGTGTTTCTGAATCACACACCGGCAGCATCAAACAAATGGACTCGCTTTTGCACAGTGCAACATGTCCAGTAAATCAGTGTAGACTCTACGTGTTGCTTTAATTTCGTCCAGTGGAAACGGGGGTCCTAATGTCAAACACGATTGTGCTCATTCTGTAATGGACGTTAAGTAAAGGTCTATGTTTACTCTCGGTGTTTCATATATAGATATATAATTATAACCTATATATACATATACTCGCTGTGAGAGGTTTTAATGTGTTTTTCTCAGTATCTATCAAAGACTTTGTTCAAAAGCAACTACCACAAGTGTCGCCGTAAACGTGGTGCAATGATTGTTATCGAAAGCAATGTTAGGTAGTGGTGGTCCTGTCTTTTGTTGTTACTGTTGAATCACACATTCAGTACAAGTTCATTTTAGAACGAAAAGAACCTATGCTGCCATTATAATATTAAGTGAACTTATCAGTGAAATGTTGTACAAAGATTGTTTAATTGATACTTTATAAAATAGTATATCTAACCACATATAGCCTACCGCTGAAAAAGGAATAAAAGTGAGAGAATGTCACAGTTCATGCACCTGGTAGCTCGTTTTGTTTGCGATGTAATGTATGGCAACTGTTGTAGTCACTGAAATTGGCATCACAACACGTGCCGATCGAACGATGGTGGACAATGTAAACATGTTTTTCTGCAAAACGTGGCACGGGCAAGTTTTTCTCAGGAGGACTGAGCTCGATGGAAAAGACTGCCGGACGTCTTTCATCCAGGGAGTGGTGGAAGAGAAGAGATCAACAAGGACACGCCTCCGAGTCGACGCCCCTGAGCCCGCCTTATGATGCAGTCTCCATAGCGACTTCATTTTCCTAGGTAACCCCCATTTATGTTACCATGGTATCCTTTCTTCGTTTCCACAGTAACCCTCCAGATGGTTCACGAGCCTGACTAGCAAAATAGAACGCGCTGTAGAACTGTGTAAGAAAGGGAGGAGAGAGAGAGAGAAGAAGAAGAAGAAGAAGAAGAAGAAGAAGAAGAAGAAGAAGAAGAAGAAGAAGAAGAAGAAAGAGGCTAGTAAACACTGCTCATCGACCCAAAATAGATTTGGCTGCATCCCCATGGCACACAAAACCATCAAGTTGCACAAGCTGTGATATAGGCTATATCATTAGAGCTATACATATGCATGTACATCCACAGCGTGTTTACATCAGGAAACCTAACAGGACAAGCTGTCCTACTTAAGTGGAATAAACAGTCTGTGTATGAGCAAAATAGGAGCATTCATTCAAGCCATGAATGAAATCTGTCTGTAGAGAACAGACTCACAGTGGTCATTCAGTGAAACTGAAATCTATTCTTGTAGGCTAAACAAATGTTGTAGGTTTTCTTGTTGTTCTGTTGGAAATATGGTAGACCATAACATTTGAAGGAATCAGAGAAAATAACAATGCATGTCATGCATCCTTAGTAAGTTGATTTAACTGACAACACCTAAAAAGAATATAAATAATCTCTGGCTTTGGTGTTGTATATCCGTGTAGAATGTGTTATCCTTTTTGACATGATTATATTACTACTTTGAACCAAGAGTCACTTTTGCAACTAAAACCACAAGTGCCTTGTTTCACATCCTGGCTTGTATATCGACTGATAAGCATCTTTCCTGTAAACGTGAAAGCCATCCTAAGTCTCTCACCCTTAAGCCTCTCGTTCTGTGGACGTGTCTGCAAAACGTGACGTGAGGGCTGAATAGGAGATCTAATGTGCCCCCTGCCCTTTCTTGGTGAGCTGATCCTGTTATTGCTTTTTGTTCTGGTATATGGGGGCCCTTTTGATGACCCTTGAAACGAAAGGGGTTGCCTCTGCTGGGGATCGTGCTTTAGCCCTGTCTGTTTATGATTCATTATCATGTTCATTTCCTGTTTCTCAGAAACAAAGGCATATAATAGGGCAGTTTTTAATGGAAAAACATACTTGATGAAATAATTTGAGCTGTTTTTGTGTTGTTGGGTTAGATGAATGTGTGTGTGTTGGTGTGAATAGCTCTCGCCAGATCTAAGTTCCCGGCCCTTGGCCAGTAGCTATGTGTGTGTTATTGTGTGAGATAAATAGCTCTCGCCAGATCTTCGTCCCCGGCCCTTGGCCAGTAGCTGTGATAGGTTGGTAGACGCTACATGTAGTGCCTGGGCTCACTGCCCTTTCCTTGGGTACGCCTGGTAAGGCTCCGTAGCCCGGCCAGAGCAGTGAGGGATTTGTACCCGCCAAGTCTAATCGCGGCAGGGTTGCCTGGCGCGTGAGCGCGAGGGTCGGTTGGCCGGGTCGGCCACGTACCACAGGGCCCCCAGGGCCACCCGGGTGCATCCAAGCTGTCCGTCAGAGGGCCAGCGGGCCCTGCCCAGGACTCACCTGAGGCTCCTGGCACGGCTCAGCCTGATCTCCCACCCAGCCGTCTGTGCCAAGGGACAAGGCAGTAATCAGTCCAACGGGGCATGAATCAGCACTCTGGGGACAGAGCTCTCTTGATGACAAGCAGCTAAGAAAGAATCACATCATCTCTCTGTCATGGTCAGGTCATAAACAGACAGTTCTGCCCTACAAAGGCAAAGTGTAGTAACTTTGCAAACATTGAAACTGTGAAAAATGCCTTCAAAGTTGTCATACTGCCCAGTCAAACATGTTGTAGGTTTAACAGTTGTGATGCCTGAATGTACTTACTTAATAAGAAGTAGCAATTTAGTCACCAGACAAAAGAGATGTTATACAGCCAATTTCCAGTATAAATTCAGTTCAGACAAAATGTGTAGTTATTGCCTTTTGGCTTTGTAAGGCAGAATTGTAGAGACTGTAAACAGTTGTAAAGTATCACAGGCACAATTAAAACAGACATAATCAGTGTTGCAAAACAGGTCAAACATTATTTATGTAGTTTATTGTTACTGGACTGTAAAATAGCAGTAACAACACAGTAATAACATACTATTTTGCATGCACAGCCGTAATGCTAAGCTGTCTGTCACAGTTAGTCAGAGTGTATCCTGCTGGGGGATCCGTAGGTGTTGTGAGAAACAAACATTGCTCAGTGCTGCCCCCAAGTGATTTGTGCAGGCGAGCAGCACTAGTGGAACATTTTCCACATCATACCTGCCCAGAGGGGCTTCTTACACCACCTGTGCCTAAATAGGCTGTGCATCCTAACCATCTTACATGTGTGTGTATGTGTGTGTGTCAGTCATCATATGACTGCAGCTTCACACACTGGGTGCTGGATCCCATTTTGCCCTATGTTGTGATGTGTTGATATATTGGATGATATATTGGATAATCAATGTGATGTGATGTGTTGATATATTGGAAAAGCAATGAATAAGCTCATACAGCATGGGGCTGAATTAGACCATAGGTATGCACTCTGTTTCCACTGAGGGCGCAGACTAAATTGTTGTTTTTGTATTACTACCTCATCCCTGTAGAACTGGATAAGAGTGTCTGTCACACAACTTAACCTCATTGAGGATATGTGCAAATGTACCTCCATATGTCATTTGGTCTTTGCTATGTCAGTTTCACTAAGTCAGTTTACTGAACACAAACATAGAGTCGAGTATTTGTGTGTATAATTTAGACAGCAAATCTTGTGTCTCTGGGCTCTGGCTCAGAGTTTCAGCAGTCTGCTGTGAGAATGCTGACTGACGGCCTGGGCGTTTGAGGCGTTGCTTGGTTGCTGGCGTGGGCGTCTGTTGCTGTGGCGCCCTGTCTCATCCCCGGTGTTGATGGCAGAGGTAGCAGTCGTCTGGAGGAAGACTCGTGTTTGACAGGTCCGTGAACGCGAGATGACAGCTGAGGCTAGTGCAGAGAGGACCACAGATTGGGTCCCGCTTCGGGGTGGCAGGGCCTCATCTGATTGTCCCTCCGTACACACAAACAAACGCGTGCACACACACAGCCACAGATTCACACACAGCCACAGATTCACATGCAGACACACACACACATACACAGACGTACACACACACACACTCACACACACATACACACATACATATGTTTGTGGTTTTAGGGTCCAGATGTAACAGCATATTTTTGGCTTCCTCGTTACTCCTGTTCAGGCTTTGTTTGTTTTTATTGCTTCAAATGCTGAACTCACTATTGCTGTTTGTTTGTTTGTTTGTTTGTTTGTGTTCTGTAGGATGGAAGGCCTTGTTGGGGCATCTCTGTGTCCTCTCCACTAGGCTCTGAACCAAAGGGTGCCTAGAGCAGGTAACTTTTTTTGGATTAATGTTTTTGTTAATCTATGATTACCATCACACTATCTAAAATGTGGAGCAGGACAACGTAAAACCTATCACCTGAAAGAACCTTACAGATACTGCAGATAGTAAAAATAAAGATGGTACACTTCCTAGATTGATGTGTCATTATGCCGGGCTAATTAAATTGTGCAGGTGCAGTGCAGGAAAATACCCAAGAGCTTGTCTGACTCCTGTATCTGTGTCATCTATCTCGTCGTCATCTTTAAATCAAGTAGTTTTCGTCTTCGGTCGCCCTACAGGTTGGAAGCATAATTGGGGCTCATACGAACAACACAGAGGTGGTCCACTCCTCCAAACTTACTTAGTGCGGTTATAGCCCATGAAAAGCAGCAAAGCAAATTCAGAAATACCTTTCCCTCTGTTACAAGTTGATAAACCACTGAAGCAATTTTGGAAACATTATTTTAAAGTTGAAAAAACTAATTGTTGCTTTAAAGGCTTACTAGGGGTTTAATTCTTGGGTTTCCGAAGGCACCTTGTACAAAAGGCAATTGGTAAAGGAGCTACACAAGGAATAAAAAATCCACTCAAGCTGTCACGTTTTCAACATAACTACATTGATCGTTTTTCATTTAGAAAACCCCAGTGGGAAAGTGCTGGATTGTCAGGGCTGCTGAATATTTAACCAGTCATTGTCTCATAGTCCACAACAATAACTCAAGCTCGAGAGGCTTTAACAGGTATACAGAACGCCAATGCTCTATTAGTTATGGGCACTTGACCTGTGTGAAAACAACTCTTACTTATACCAGGGCTCAGTCAGGGAAAACACTAACACTCAAATGAGCAAATTAATAAGAAAATGAATGAATGACAAACCCACACATACACACATAGACACACACACGCGCACACACACATACACACACACACGCACACAGTCACTCACTGCCCTCCATTCCCCAGTACACAATTCCCACAAACCCACCATCACCACACACACACACACACACACACACACACACACACACACACACACACACACACACACACACGCACACACACACGCGCACACACACACACACACATACCCACATTACAAGCACATTAACAACTACACACACATCCAAACACACATACTGGCTGGCGTGTCTCCATACCGTTTATGTTGATGCCCGTGGCGGGGGGTTATTGGGGCGAATGATTGCTGTTTGCCTTCACAGCCTTGATGTGATGCTTCCCCTCATCACTGGCCCAGTGGAGCCTGTATGCCTATGTGGCTCTGTGCCTGCATGGTGCACCAACTTCAAGCTCAAGTTCAAGTTCAGTTTAATTATATAGAACATTTTATACAACAGAAGCTAATCAAAGTGCATAAACTAAGTAAATAAATAAAGAACAATTATAATGGCAAAAAAAGAAAACTATTTTTTAAAACTAATTAACTAAATAAATCTATTTAAAACTTATCACATTTTTAAAATAAATAAATTAAATAAATTAAATAACATATAAACAACAATAAACATATAATCAGAGAAAGATAATAAAAAAGAAGAAGATCTTAATCACACTTATAGGCCAAAAAAAGAGGTGTCTTTTCAAATTCCTCTTAAAACGTTTAACATTTGTACAACATTTTATATATTCAGGAAGATCATTCTAGAGCTGAGGAGCAACTACAGAGAAACTGGATCCCGTCTTGTTTTCCTGAGCGACAAGGGAATTGAGAGCAGGTTTTCAGAGGATGCCCTAAGCATTCTCTGAGCTGAATAAGTTCTTACTAAATTAGTGATATACTAAATAGCTGAATCATTCACGGCTTTAAAAATAAAGAAATAGCACTACTCTACTGCTATCCCATGTGTAGCATTCACCTAGCACAGGGTCAGGGAAGGCTATGTTTACTGAAAGTGAAAGCAATTCCCATTTGTCATTGTGATCACACAGCACACCACAGCACAGAATGCACACAACGAAATTCAACCCCTGCATTGAACCCATCACACGTGTGAGCAGGGGCCAGCCGTGACAATGGCGCCTGGGAAGCAGTGTGTGGAGACAGTGCCATGCTCAGGGCACCTCAGTCACAGGGGAGGATGGAGCAAAGCACGGGTCATTCATTCCCCTCACCCACCTTTTTGGTGTGGGGAGCTGAACCTGTGACCTGTGAAGGAGCTACAAGGCCAACTCCTTAACCGCTAGCCCCATGACTGCCCCTTACCGCATGTAGCACTCCATAGCTGGCCTGTGTGAGGACCCCCTGCCCCCTTATTACTGTGCCAGTGGAGGCTATGTACCTCTGTGCCTCCACTAGAGCAGCGGAGGCCCTGTACCTATAAACCAAAAAGTTTCCAGAGAATTTGATGATTAGCAGACATCACCGCAACCTCTGGGAGTCTCCCGCATTTGAATAATTGGATCTTTTCCAGAGTTGTATAAAGTACAAGTAGAAGTACTCTTACAAATGTAATTACAACACTAGGAGCATGTTATTTCGTTATTAGTCGAAACCATGTAATATAATACCACTAGTGTTGTAATTACATTTGTTAGAGTACTTCTACTTGTACTTTATACAACTCTGATCTTTTCAGGGGCCCAGCCATATCTCTGAGCAGGCCTGTGCCTGTGCCTGTGTGTGTGTAGCCTTCCTTCATGCCTGCCCCAGTGTGGGCTGTGTGCCCGCAGCATGTGTGTGCTCTGCTCCAGCGCTGTCCCCGTGTGCTTCCTCTGCAGGCCACACAGGGGTGGTAACGGCCCAAGCGCTCCCCCCTCACAGCCTCGTCTGTCTCAGTGGGGCGCCTAAGGGCCTGTGCCTTTACAGTAATCAGCTCTCCAAAGGTGGCCAGGTGTGCAAGTTGTATGTGTGTGTGTGAGTGTGTTTGTATGTGTGTGTGTGTGTGTGTGTGTGTGTGTGTGTGTGTGTGTGTGTAGGTGTGTGTGTGTGTGTGTGTGTGGTTTTGTGTGTGTGTGTATGTGTGTGTGTGTGTGTGTGTGGTTTTGTGTGTGTGTGTGTGTGTGCGTGTGTGTGTGTGTATGTGCGTGTGTGTGTGTGTGTGTGTCCGTGTGTGTGTGCATGTGCGTGTGTGTGTGTGTATGTGTGTATGTGTGTGTTTGTGTGCAGTTTGTTGCAGTCTGGACTCGTTTTTATAACTACAAATAGTTTTGGATGACTTGCTAATGTTGTAAGGGCAAAAATAGCTTGGAGTGTAGAGTTAAATGACTGGTGGCAAGATCAATAAAATATGATACTAAGCACACACGCTTTTCAAACGAGAAACCTCTCAGCAGGCAGCTATTTTGCATACATATTTTTACACTGACTGTGTACCACTAACAAAAGAGTATAAAATCATTTAAGGGCCTGCTGTAATTACAGCAATATAGTGGCAGAAGATAGGGCTGTGTAAAAGTGTGTGATACTAAGGTAAGGTTCATGACTGTGTAAGATTGTATGAGACTGAGGTTTGTGACTGTATAAGGGCTCATTCACACCAAACACGCGTATTCATCGCGTGCCCGTTTTCTGTCCGTATTCGTTTAGAATGCATGCTAACAAATTAGACTGTTCACACAGCACGCATGATCTGCACATATTCTGTCCCTATGCAAACACATTGTAAACGGACATGCGCTGTACACGCTCAAGTCGGTGTGAATCATGCCTAAGATTGTGTGATATTGAGGTAAGATTTGTGACTGTGTAAGATTGTGTGATTTTGAGGTAAGATTTGTGACTGTGTAAGATTGTGTGATACCGAGGAAAAGTGTGTGACTGTGTAAGCTTGTGAGAGACTGAGGGTAGGTTTAAGACTGTGTGAAAATGTGTGACACTGGGCTAGGTTAGGTTAAAGTCTACGTGAGGTTGAGTGGATCAACAGAGTAAATGTGATTATACTGACACCCGAGGGATGCATTTTACTGTAAAGGCACATGATATTGTGGTGTTACAGTTCTTACATCAATTTTTTCTGACATGAGTGTACTGTGAAGGTCTGTGAAGATGCACACGTTGTGACGGGCTGGTTATGAGCTTTGATTGGCTAATTCTAAAGGTCTGTGAGTCATAGGATATGATGATCTGTGAAGCTGTGATTCCACATGCCTGTATGAAGGCGTTGATGAGAAACGTTAATCTGATGACAACAGCCATATTGTTGCCATTGTTGCCAACAGCCATAGTGTTGACGGACTGTGAGGATGTGTGATTTTGTGTCTGGATATGAAAAAATATTATTTTTGTGTAAACTTTATTGTCGTCCACAGATTGCACTTCCACAGATTGCGATTCTTTGCAATTTTATTCAAACTGTTAAACTGTTTTCCCTGAAACTTAATAAACAGATTTATTTAGGGCAGCCATGTTTTTCCTTAAATGTGGACACGTAGCAGTGTGTGAGTAACCTGTTGTAGGTGTTTCACTGAAAGTGTGAGTGTAGCGAAAATAATTGTACAGTTGTTTATAAATTACTTGAAGCTATAGCTTATTTATTTCATTGCACTGTTTAATGCATCTAATTTAGGCTGCCATGTCTTGTATAGGCTATAGACTAGTATATTCTACTGTAACACCTTTTTTAATAAAAAAAAAAAATCTTCCGCTCATCTTTGAGTTTACATCTGGTCCAGGCTATATCGAGAGTGTCCTTAAAGCTTTGACAAGCCCCTGGTTGTACTTGGTGAAATGTGTGTGTGTGTGTGTGTGTGTGTGTGTGTGTGTGTGTGTGTGTGTGTGTGTGTGTGTATGTGTATGTGTATGTGTGTGTGTGTGTGTGTGTGTGTGTGTGTGATTGATTGGGGATAGGTGCCAGTGTTCTGATAATAGCTGTTCTCTCTGTTACTCTGAGGAGCTGCAGCTGAGGACAACATTTATTTTAAGATGCTGCTCTAACCCTTCCCCCAACCCATTTCTTTCTCTTTCTCTCCCTTTCTCTCTCTCTCTCTCTCTCTCTTTCTCTCTGTCGCTCTTTCTCGGTCTCTCTCACTCTCTC
>CM050211.1:27313649-27318649 GCA_027475355.1 Coilia nasus
TTTATGTGCATACAGAATTGACAAAAGCCTTTTCATTCAGACAACATGTAATCAAAAGTAATATGCAGCATTTATGCTTCCAGTGACTGTAGCTCGCATACATTCCAGGATCATTGCGCAGCAGAACCAGGGCACTGACATCTTTGTCAAGCAGAAGTAACTAAGGCATAGCCTGGCTGTCACACCAAGGCCGTAGACGGAGCTTGGCCTGGCAAACTTCCCATAGACAGGAAGTTCTCAGAGGCAGGATCTTTCAAATGCCCCTGTGTACTACTGGACAGAGCTACAACCAATCAGACCACTAATTCCAGTGATGTATGCATAGCGTTTGTTTTTCATTGGTTCCATTTTTTCCGGACCAGGAAGAACTTGCAATAGGAAGGTTGGCCAGACTGACATGAATGTGAAATTCAATATAGCATGACAGACAGTATGGGTTGGCCCAGCCTAACTAAGGCATTGAGTAAAGCATCATTTTCTCGAGAGGTGGTCATTTTCATGGAATGTGATGCCGAATTCCAATGCGAAGCGATTAACAACGGTCATTGTGCGTTTTTAGCGGTCATTACACAAAAATGATTTGACCTCCACTGAAGTTGGAGTGGCCCATTCAAAGTCAATGGGATGAATTCTAAAGAGCCATATAATAAGACACCACATACTATTACATACTAATTACAGTATATAAGACATAGCGGAGCCTCTCTGATATGCAAAGACCATGCTCTTAACTGGCTTTAATGTTGAGGCCCTTGATAATGTTGAAGCCCTTGAAGGGCTTTGAGAAACAGGGTAGCTTTCTTTATTACTTTTTTTTAATACTATCTATATAGATTATACACTCTTTCACGCTAGACTTGTGTAATGATACATGTACAGTGTGGTCACTTAGGAAGAAGTTCAGTTTTAACTCCTAACAGAGCTCTGCACAGGCAGGATTTGTCTTAGTGTTCACTAGAAATGATGCAAGAATGTGTGTGTGTGTGTGTGTGTGTGTGTGTGTGTGTGTGTGTGTGTGTGTGTGTGTGTGTGTGTGTGTGTGTGTGTATGTGTGTATGTGTGTGCGTGTGTGTTTTTTTTATTATGTGAATGACTTTGCCGAATGCCATGTTGTAAAAATTGTGAGTGACTGCTGAGGCCATGACATTCAGACGTTTGTGTTCTTAATTAAGGAAAGCTTTCTGGAAATGAGATTGTGGGTCCCGGGGCTTGAATGTTTTTCACTCCAGCACCACACACATACAAACACACTCATACATGCCACATGCCAGTATACTTAGAAACACACACAAACACATGCAATCACTCAAACCCTGTGCCCAAAGCATTGGCATTGGGCCCTGGCCCAATACTCACACACAAACACACATACACACACACACACACACACACACACACACAGGCATGAACACAGGATCTCTGCTGCCTGTGCCAAGAACACACACTCTCCTGTTGGCTTGGAACAGATGCCGGGAATAGACCTATAATGGATTGGACACGTTACAGCAGAAGCCATTCAAATAAACGCCACTCAAGACCCGCTCCCATCCAGCTCAAACCCAAAAAGTGACTGAATCGAATCGTCAGCACATACACCACCTGTCCATTCATTCTTAGCAGCATCCTGCCAGGAAACAGCTCCATGTCAGAGACTGTGTGCCAGGCCTCAGTCAGACGTGAGTATAATGGGTGCTGATTGGTGTGTGTGTGTGTGTCTGTGCGTGCCTGCGTGTGTGTGCTTGTGTGTGTGTGTGTGTTATGTCTATGTGTGTAGTTATGTTTGTATGTGTCTGTGTGCATGTGTGTGCTACAACAACACGTGTTACATCTGTGTTCGTACTTATGTTTGTATGTATGTGTGTGTGTGTGTGTGTGTGTGTGATGTCTATGTGTGTATTTATGTTTGTATGTGTTTGTGTGTAATCATGTGTGTGGCATGTAACAGATGACAGTTAGCATAGCTTGGCATTAGAACATTAGCAAACCTCCCTCTTATACTGAAGTGTATCTCAGGATATAATTGGGGAGCATCAGGATCCTCCTTGAAAAGGATTTATATAGCTTTGATTAGATCAGTATTGGACTATGGATGTGTTGTGCTTATGTCAGCATCTAAGACATTACTAAGTGAACTAGATAGAATCCAGGCTAAAAGTTTGAGAATATGTTGTGGGGCATTTAGGACTTCCTCAATACCTGCTATACAAGTTGAAACAGGAGAAATGCCTTTATATCTTAGGCATATTAAATTAAGCATGGCATACTGGACTACTTTGGGTGGGCATGACGAGTCACATCCTACTAAGCAAGTTCTATCAGACTGTTGGAAGTATGGCAGAACTGTCTATAGCTTTGGTTGGGTAGGCAACAAGAAGGCAAAGGAGTTTGAAATAGATGACATTCCATGTTGTGAAACTGTTCCATTAGTTAGAACTCCTCCTTGGCTGTTTAGTACACCTGTGGTTATAATGGAAACAAAAGAAATAGCTAAGAATGGTGGGGTATATCAGAATGTAGAACAATATCTAAAAGCTATGTACTGTGACACTACTCAAATTTACACAGATGCATCAAAAGACACAGAAGGTAAAACCGGTGTAGGTGTACACATACCAGAGTATAAAGTCAACATTAAAAAGAGAACATCTAATGACATGTCTATCTTAGCAGCTGAAATGTCAGCTATAGTACTTGCTCTGCAATGGATAGAAGATGTTAAGCCCCCTAAAGCAGTTATTTGTTCAGACTCCATGTCATCCCTTGTATCCATACAGAGTGGTAATTCATCATGCCGTCAGGACATATTGAATGAAATTAATCATCTTTTATTTTTAATTCATCAACAGAGAATAACCATCCAGTTTGTATGGGTTCCCGCCCACAGTGGAGTGAAGGGCAATGAAGAAGCAGACAAGCTAGCAAAGGAGGCTGTAAAAAATGAAGAGGTCCATCTGAATATTCCACTTAGTCGTACAGAAATCAAGGTATTAATCAAACGTAAGGTAAATAAACTCTGGCAAGCAGATTGGGACAAGGAGAAGAAGGGCAGACATTTCTACAGCATACAGAAAGAGGTATCAAGCAGCGAATCAAGCTACTCAGGCAGACAAGAAGAGGTATGGTTCACATGCATGAGAATAGGCCACACTGGATTAAATAGCAGCTTACATGTTATTCATAAGCATCCCGCTGGTATGTGTGAGTTTTGTGGAGATAGAGAAGATGTGGAACATGTACTATTAAGATGTGTACAATACTCAAAACAAAGACAAGGTCTTAACAGAGCAGTTGATATAGCTAAAAAGGTCCTCTCTTTAGAGACTCTGTTGGGGGAGCCTAGATCAAGCCATATCACCAAGGCAGTGATAACCTTTCTTAGAGACACAAAGTTAGCTGATCGCATTTAATCTTCCAAGGGTGTTTTTGTATTTTTTTATTTAGTTATTAAAGAACGTCCGCGTGATTACACCCCAGTCCAGTAGTTGGCGGTAATGCACTATGTTTGTCAACTGCCATAAAACCCAACAGAAGAAGCCTCCCTCTTGACACCCCAAGGGGTTTTGCTACTGGCTAAGCTAATAGCCCCACTTTTAGCTTACTTGGTAGGGACTCTTCCTCCCCACTCGGACTTGCTGTAAGGTCGCAGGTTTGCACCTGGGGCTACACTGCACAGGATGACTTTCGTTACATGCACATGTGTGCTGGCTAACACAAGGCTATCACCAAGGCTATTACCAAGCATAACCGCTTTTGCTATGCCGCTATGGTACAGAACTGGTACCATAACTGGTGCAACAAAAATGACTTTGGTGTGGAAAATACCAGATTTGATCCTAATGAAAAAGAAATAACTTTGTTTTGAATTTTACAACGTAAGTATCTTAAACTAATTCCATTAGTATGTGCAGCTTTGTGGTCTAAATCTCTATGAATGACAGTGCACCACCTACATGTCTGTGCTTCATGTGTGTGTGTGTGAGAGAGAAAGTGTGTGTGTGGATACACACACACCACACATTGCATGACTCATCATGACTGACTCACGCACTCTCACACACACACAGACACACTTGGAGCCCTCTCCGGCAGACAAGAGTGCTATGCTACGTGCTACACTCAGAGGGTTACTGCTGAACGCTATGCTGAAGGGACGGCATGCATGCACTTGTGTGTGTGTGTGCGTGCGTGCACTTCTGTGTGTCCTCGTGACGTCTGAAGACTGAGGGATGTCAGGGACAAGCAAACACTGTGAGTCTGCCACCTAGGCACACTGGCATCAGATCGGCATTGTGTGTGTGTGTGTGTGTGATTGTGTGTGTGTGTGCATCTGTTTGTGTGTGTGTGTGCATACGTTTGTGTGTGTCCTCGTGATGTCTGAAGACTGAGGGGTGTCAGAGACCAGCAAACAATGTGAGTCTGCCACCTAGGCAAACTGCCATCAGATCGGCATTGTGTGTGTGTCTGTGTGTGTGTGTGTGTGTGTGTGTGTGTTTGTGTGTGTGTATGTGCATGTGTGTGTGTGAGATGTCTGAAGACTGAGGGGTGTGAGGGATGAGTGTAAGTTAGGCACACTGGCATCACGCTGGCATCATGTTGACTGGGGTGGCTGTGTGTGTGTGTGTGTGTGTGTGTGTGTGTGTGTGTCGGAGAGGTGTCGGGATGATGGTGATGCACCACACAGCTAATCAGGCCTCCAGTAGGAGTGATTCATGGCAAAAGCATATGCGCAAGTGTGTGTGTGTGTGTGTGTGTGTGTGTTTGTTTCCATGTTCTTATGTGTGTGTATTAATGTGTCTGTGTGTTTGTGTTTGCATTCGTGTGTCTCAGAGGCTCAGAGGACACTGGTCTCTGTCCTGGATTCTCTTTGGTACAGGGCTGTTCAGTGAGTGTGTGTGTGTGTGTGTGTGTGTGTGTGTGTGTGTGTGAGAGAGTGAGTGAGTGTTTGTGTGTGTGTGTGTGTGTGTGTGTGTGTGTGTGTGTGTGTGTGTGTGTGTGTGTGT
>CM050211.1:27323649-27336149 GCA_027475355.1 Coilia nasus
TGGCTGAGGAGTGCTGCTAATGAGAATCGGTTGGTATAGTGAATGAATCACACCATTAGTTTTTCCCAACTCTGTATAGCAGTGCTGCTAGAGGACCATCTGCCCCCGCTGAGATAGTTTACAAAGAACACAAAGTACTTGTGCATGTAGGAAGAGCACCTTAGGGAGAAACTATAGCTATGACACCTACCCCTACACTATCTATAATCAAGTAAATAGTTCAGGCTGTTAGTCCCTACTCCCAGGTGTAACACGCACAACTGGCCGCTGACTACAGCTATTCACGCAACCTCATGTGAGCTGTACAGGACAGAGCAGCTGAGGGGATGGCCAACTGGAGCCGTACAGACAGATGCTCAACAAGGGTTAACCTGAACCAGCCGGCTACCGTTACAGTGACTGGGGCTGCTGGGGCCGTTTACATGATCCACTCAGCAGCACCTACCTATCGCTTTCCCCCATGGCTTTCACCATGCCAACAACATGCATCTCATCCAGGACCACTGGCAAGCCTTTGCAGTTTCCTCCAACATTTCCTTAACAATTAAAATAACTAGATAAATACATAAAAATACAAGACACTTGCACATGTGGAGAGAGCACCCATTGTACCACACTTCAGGCTTTCCTAACTACAGCCATTACAACTATCCATACACTATGTGGGACACATCCTCAGCAGTGTACTTCAGGATCAACGGGTGTTTCGGGCCTTTATTCACTGTACACCCTCCCCTGAGGCGGCCCCACTAAAGGTGATCAATCCTTTAGCGTGTGTCCACAGTTTAGCTACCTGCTACCCAAATTTCCAAAATGTACTTCCACAATTCACTTACAACCACCGTTTACTTCCAAAATTACTACTTCCTGCTCATTACCAACTATTTGCACCAACGCATAAAAAAAAAAAAATTAGGGAAAGAGGAGGGGAAGGAGAAGGGGGGAGAGGGATCCTGTCTGGGCTTCGCTCACCCCAAGGGCCTGTCTGGGCCTCATCTCCTCCTCCTCCTCCTCCCCCATCTCATTTCCTACACCGCCCCCGCCCGACTCCCAAAGTTTTACTTACAAAATTAACCACAACCACAATTTACTTCCAAAATGACCTGCTTACTTACTAATTAGGACTTGCTATCGAATATTTGCGCTTTACCACCATTTTACCACAGATACTATCACTTTGCAGTCATTAACGCATACGCCATTACACAAACGACACTGCCAATGCTAGTTCTAAAGACGATTCTACCCATTGACTTACCATTAGATGTATCCACCTCTTGAATCTAATGGTGTCTAATGCTCAGCTATCCCGTGTTCCATACACCGCAAAACCCCGGGAAACTTGGCCACTCTGTATAGGGTGACCAGACGTCCCGGTTTGACCGGGACAGTCCCGATTTTTAGTCGCGTGTCCCGAGTCCCGACAAAAGCCAGTCGGTACGCAAAAATGTCCCGGTTTTCACCCAACACCACATCAAGCTGCCCAAATTACAGTGATAGCATATACAAAACTGTTAAATTAAAGCCTAATGAAGTTTGCAGTAATTCGAGTCAATGTGTGTGTGTGTGTGTGTGTGTGTGAGTGACAATGGTAGGTGCGCTCTGCCAAATCTTCGCAGTCAATGTTACAATGTATCTTGCAAGTATACAGCGGCCGTGTTTTAACGGTTTTCTTCGATAGCAGACTAGAGTACTACACAACAATGCCTAAGAGAATGTGCACGCGCATGACGTCACCCATAGTGTCCCGGTTTTAGACTCTGGAAATCTGGTCACCCTAACTCTGTATCCCAATACACCGCACGATCCCAGAGAGCCTGCTTCTAAGCTGCCCATGTGTGTGATGGCTGCCATTTATAAGCCTCTTTCTTCTTCTGTGTTTCTATTGACCCACTGAACGCACTACTGCCATCTGCTGGTCTGGGGTGCCCATCCTTATCTGCACAAACAGCCCTAGGTTGCACTAATCTCCACCTCCTCTGTAGCACACTGGCTAAGGCACTTGACCCACACCTGTAGGGCCCGGGTTCGAATCCACCACCCCATTCGAACATGGCAACCCTACTGCTTACCCCAGGCAGAGGCCGCCCTTCTCATCCAGATCCAGATATAAGGCTAATAGTCATCACACTATACAGTCAATATGAGGGCATCCCAACCAAGCAAGTCAGTGTTTTTCTCTGCTCTCCTTGACCTTCGATCAATATCTGTTTCACAACGTCAAGGAAGCATACTCAACAGCGGCCTTTTCAGGAGGGCGCCACATCATGAAACCCCGCCAAGCGCTGTTTTAATATCGAGAATACACACATTTTCAAGGATGCATCAAGGGAACTTCAGCGCACAAAAATACCCATACTCCTCTGCGGAATACTTGCTGTGGCTGTTGCTTCCTGTCTAGGTAGTGTGTTCCGAAGTCTAGTGCTCTGAATGCTAAAGAGGGCTCTAGCCTCATCTCCATAGTACCTGACTTTCGAGAAAGCATTCTAAGAAGTAAGCAGACTCGATTTTGAAACACAGAAAATACAGTTCAGATGCAAAACCCTCTAAGTAGAATTTCAGAAATATGCTAAAATTGTTCTTTTGATAATAAATATTTCCATATCAGACTGCAATTTCAATATTACTATCAAGTAAAAAGAAATAGCCAAAACAGTCCAATTGGAGGTGAATTTATCAAAATTATATAAATATACTGTACTGTACTGTATTTCTGTAAATGAATCGCAAATGGACTTCATTAGGAGCCTCATTACAATGTTTGGCCATGCTATCAGCTTACGTAAATCAAGGAGCAATGGCTAGTGCTAAGCTAGCGCTGTCCTGTCTGCACTCTCTCTTTAATAGGCTTGTTAATGGACCTCGTGCCCATACATAAAATGTAAGCTGTCAGCTGAAGGCAGGCCAGGAAGCCATTAGGAGGCCGTGTGGGCGTAGCAGGCGTGGCGGGTGTGGAAAGACATGGAGGGAGCCGCCTCAGTGAGGAGATGCCAACATGGAGAATGTGTGTTTATTTGTGTGTGTGTGTGTGTGTGTGTGTGTGTATGTGTGTGTGTGTGTGTGTGTGGGTGTGGAAGAAAGACAGAGAATGTGTGTGTGTGAGAGAGACAGACAGAGAGAGAGAGAGAAAGAGAAAGAGAGAGAGAGAGAGTGGGTGTGTGCAGATGGACAAGTCCAGCTTCAAGGAGTAAAAACCCTGCCGTGTATTTGTTCTGTTAAGTTAGTAAACCACGGCGTCAGCCTAGTACTGTATGTATATGAACCAGGTGGTAAAAGGACGTTTTTAATGACATATACCTGCACTTTCTGTTGCTGGGAAGGGGTGTAGCTGGGTTGTGATTGATTCAGATTGTAGCTGAACGTCCAATGCCAGACAGGAATGGGTAACACACACACACACACACACACACACACACACACACACACACACACACACACACACACACACACATATATATATATATATATATATATATATATATATATATATATATACAGTATACACACACACACACACACACACACACACACACCTGGCTGGGTTTAACTGGGTTTAGGAAGCATTGGTTGTGTGCCTAGATTACAGGATATTTGGGCTCTATGAAGGAGTATAACATCATAATAAAGAATCAGTAAAATTAGTCATCATGTGTTTATAATGACTTCCTGTTTCGAAAGGACCATCAGAATCACTCTTAATTCCCTTCACTCCATCCATGAACATAGGGTTAAACAGGCCAGATGAGATGGCAGTAGGGCATCGTATTTATTTATATGTTTCAGCACAAAAGTATTTTGGTGTGTATCCAGCCCATTTTGAGGCAGGGTGCCAGCGAAAGATAGACGTAGGAGTAAAAACAATGAATGTTGGCACACTGTAGCACAGCTATAATATTTAACAGACTAAAACAGCAGCGATGTCTCACCCTTGCATATGCTGGATAGGCTGCTGTATGAGTCAGTAATAATAGCTGTACCCCAGTGTGCCAACATTTATATCTTTTACTGTAGTAGGACAACATAACAATGTAGCGGAGACTGGCATTTCCACCTGTCTCCTGTGTAAGCCTCTTGAAATAGCAGTTGACTTTGTGCAGGAAGTCTATCAGGTCTGTTTCAGGGCAGAAAGCTTTCCCCAGAGTCCCTCGTAGTTCATGGTCATAGTTTATGGTTCATAGTCACAGTTTATTGTTCATGGTCATAGTTTATTGTTCATGGTCATAGTTCATAGTTCACAGTCATGAACTGGGGCAGTGGTGGACTGGCGGTTAAGGTATCACACTTGTGACAGCTCATGTATGTGATGGGTTAAATGCAGGGTCTATTCCTTTGTGTACACTGTGTGATCACAATGACACTATTTTTTTGTTAATGGTTCATAGTGCATAGTCATAGTGTCTTCCTGTTGTGGAGATGGCCAACTCTCCATTCACCTCTATGCAGCTTGGTCCCATTCAACCCTATGGAGCCTGGTCCCATTCAACCCTATGGAGCCTGGTCCCATTCAACCCTATGGACCCTGGTCCCATTCAGACCAGTGGAGCTTGGCCTACTTGTGCCATCAGTGAACTGATGGGATGTCATTTGCCTCGAGGACCGTCAACCAACACACCAATCAACCAAGTCTGGCGTGTTGGCGGTGCTGTTCCTCGATGCTGTGATGAAACCCTGGACATCGTGGCCTAGTTTCTGTGTATGTGTGTGTGTGTGTGTGTGTGTGTGGATTACAGGGTTGGTGGGCTACGTCTGAACGTGAGAAACACGGTCACAAACTGCTTTCTGCTTGATTGAGCCATGCCAGGCCCTTCAGAAAGCATCAGGGCAGAAGCGTGCCAACTGGGTCTCGTTTAGCGCCTGCCACTGTAACTGTCTTTAGCAGGGTCTCACTATACAGGAGCGGGGGCATCACAATTGTGCAGAACATTGTGTATGTGTGTGTGTGTGTGTGTGTTTGTGCTTGTGTGTGTGTGCAGACTGTCCAAATACTTAAGCAACACCACTGCATATGCATATGATATGCCACTCCTCCAGGCTGCTTTTAAGGCCAGGGCAGTCAACATCAAGAACTCAGGGCACAGTTCAGGAACTGTGATGATCATAGTAAAGTTTTGTTAGTCTTCCAAGAACCAATAAAACCAACAAAACTATGTTTTCTCCTGCATGATGATATGAACTGCAATAGGAATATTAAAAAGTGTCTCACAAAATGCTGACAGGCTAAGTGCGTCACTTCAAGTCCAAAAGAAAGACAGGAAAATGACAAAAAAAAAAAACACTTTTATCAACTGTCCTTAGTTTTATTATTTTAGCTAAGGGTGCAGATTAGCAGCGGAAGATAAAGACCCGTGCTGGGTTCTCTGACTCTCTGAAGGATGAAAACCCTATCAAAGTAGGTCGCACTCCACTCCACTCCACTCTTGCGTCTGCGATCCTTTCCCTTTAAATTGCCCAGGCTGCGGAAAAAGTAAGGAGTGGTGTAGTCTGGTGTGTGTGCGCCTCAGCCCAGTCGTCCGCACCACAGTCTTTTGTATGCCAGCGTTGCTTACCTGCAGATTTGATTTTAACACTTTAAATAACCGGCTAATAAGCAGTTGCCGAAAGAGAAAAGCCGCCGCAGACCGACTGAACCTGAGAAACACAGGTTGCTGCATTTAGTTGGTCTGCTGCGTCTTGCATCCAATTATCAGTGCGCGAGACCGGTGGGCAGCGGCATTAGGGGCGGATTCGGCAGCCGAGGAACCCCAAGCATCATGTGTGTGTTGTCAGACGATGGTGATGTTTGATGCATGTCATTCAATTAAGTGTATACATCTGTTTAGAATGACTAAACCTGTTTGCGCATGGGGTTGGAATCGGCCACCGCCGGTACTCACGGGCTTTGCATGTGCATGGCAACCTGCTGTTGGTTAGGTAGCCTAACCTGCAGCGCTTTGAAGCGACATGGCTTTGAACTTCAAACGAGAAAGAAACACGTTTAACGTTTCTTCTCGGTGAGCAGGAAGATCTGATCAGTTGTTCACCATACCTGAAAAACACAGTTTGATCTGTTCAAATTACTCTGTGCATGACGATGTGTGATGATTTCCGTGGTAACGTTCCATTCAACAGATTGATAATCCCCATTTAAATTACTTTAGGTTTTTAGCAATGCAATGACACCCATGCTTCAATAAATATAACCTCTCTTTAATGACTACACATCTACAACCCCTACAAATCATTTGACAAATGTAATATTCCTGTTTTTAATGTCGTTCCTTACAGGCGTCAGTATGGCCAGCAGTTACCAATGGATATGATAAAATTAGCTTATTCTTGCACCATTGGATATTAGAGGTGGTGCCGGTTGCTACTTTTGTTTTACAAGCCACGTCACCGATTTTTTCCTGTCTTCCCACGACAACCTGCTGTAGAGACCGAAAGGCATCGAGGGGAGGCGAGGACACACCCGCACTGTACCGCGCTCTTCCCCCCTCCTCCTCCGCCCAGCTCATGCTCCCGGTGCGCCGGTCACTGCTGCAGGACGCGCCAGGACTTGGAAACGAGGAATATATAATTATTTTGGGATCATTTTCCATATCCATATGAGTTCGCGGACACCCTTGTTGCTAGTGGAAGTTATTTTTATGTTTGGCTCTGCTCCCGCGTCCCGCCGTGGCCAGGTGGCGTGGCTTTGATAAAGAAGTTCATTTTCAGGTATAGTAGACTATGTCTGGGCACCTACAGAGATTGCAGTTTTGACCCGGCCTCATGACATTGAAAATAAAATTGAAGGGAGGTGTATAGTTATGTAATCATTTTTTTGTGGGGGCACGAAAATGTATCCGTATCTTCTATTTTCTAGTTTGATTTAAATACCTACCATATAAATATATAAAGTTTTAATTGAAAAGGTTGTGGTAAAACAACAACATATGGTAGAAATGTTGTTTTAAAGAGAGGTGGTGGGACAGAAACTTCCCGCTTCATAATGGCACTGGAATCTGCTTCTCTACACTTTAATATTTCATCCCATGCTGCTAAATATTTTATGGGATGGTGCCATTTGAGTGGCATTCCAACAAAAAAGGGCGAATGAATGACTATGAGTAACTGTGTGTGTGTGTGTGTTTGTGTTGGGGGGGGTGGGTGATAGATAACGAGTGAATTTCTCTGGATGAATTAAGTGATACGTGTATTTCTTGAAGAAATGCACACATGAGAATGGAAACAAGCATATCAGTGCGGTTGATGTATGAGCGGAGAGAGACCATGTTAGAGAGATTTATGCCTGCTGCATAGCTGGAGTGTGTTCTGCATGACTGCACTGTGTTGAGTGAATGGGTGCAGCCTGATGCAGAGAAGTACGAATGACCCCAAAGTCACAAACAGCAGCTCATCCTGAATGTGTTACTCACACCGCCACTCAGAAGGGACTATTGGCATCCACAAATGGCATCCTGCTTTTCTTAAACACTTCTATTATAACCATGTGGATGCAGAATGATGTAGCTATTGATGGCGGTTTCCTGTAGTTAAATCTGTAGCCTGAAGGAATGCTGCTGATGGATTCTAAAAATGCCCTGCACTATTACTGCACTAGTTTTTGTTGAGGGTTTGGTGTTCTAGAATGGCTGCTAAAGTTCTGTGTGTTCCGTCTGCACAGGGATTCTCCTGGGGACATCCTGTGGCCCTCCGCTCTCTACGGTGTTGAGCCCCCACCCTCGCCAGCCCCCCTCCCCTCCTGACCCCTCCCCCACCCTGCTGCTCCTCCGTCCCCGCCGCTGTAGGTCGCCAGGCTGCGGTGCCCGGCTCTCTTGAAAGGTGCAGGCCTCAAACCCCTGCAAAATGACTGTTGCCGGGGGCGACCCCTCGGACGAGGCGGCGGCCCAGCCGGGCCACCCGCAGGACTACGACCCGGAAGCGGATCACGAGTGCTGCGAGCGCGTCGTCATCAACGTGTCGGGCCTGCGCTTCGAGACGCAGCTCAAGACGCTCTCGCAGTTCCCTGAGACCCTGCTAGGGGACCCCAAAAAGCGTATGCGCTACTTCGACCCCCTGAGGAATGAGTACTTCTTCGACCGCAACCGGCCCAGCTTCGACGCCATCCTGTACTACTACCAGTCCGGCGGGAGGCTTCGGCGGCCTGTGAACGTCACCCTGGACGTCTTCTCCGAGGAGATCCGCTTCTATGAGCTGGGCGAAGAGGCCATTGAGATCTTCAGGGAGGATGAGGGCTTCATCAAGGAAGAGGAGAGGCCTCTGCCCGAAAATGAGTTCCAGAGGCAGGTGTGGCTGCTCTTCGAGTACCCCGAGAGCTCAGGGCCGGCCCGCATCATCGCCATCATCTCCGTGATGGTCATCCTCATCTCCATCGTCAGCTTCTGCCTGGAGACGCTGCCTATCTTCCGTAGCGACGAGGAGGACATGCACAAGGCCCGCAACCCCTACTCCAACAGCACCTCCACTTACACCTCCAACTACTTCACCGACCCCTTCTTCATCCTGGAGACCCTCTGCATCATCTGGTTCTCCTTCGAGTTCCTGGTGCGCTTCTTTGCCTGCCCCAGCAAGGCCAGCTTCTTCGTCAACATCATGAACATGATTGACGTGGTGGCCATCATCCCGTACTTCATCACCCTGGGGACGGAGCTGGCAGAGAAGGCCGAGGGCGATGCACAGCAGGGCCAGCAGGCCATGTCTCTGGCCATCCTGAGGGTCATCCGTCTGGTGAGGGTCTTCCGAATCTTCAAGCTGTCGCGACACTCCAAGGGGCTCCAGATCCTGGGCCAGACTCTGAAGGCCAGCATGAGGGAGCTGGGTCTGCTCATCTTCTTCCTCTTCATCGGAGTCATCCTCTTCTCCAGCGCCGTCTACTTCGCGGAGGCGGATGAGCCCGAGTCACAGTTCTACAGCATCCCGGATGCGTTTTGGTGGGCTGTGGTGACCATGACGACAGTCGGCTACGGCGACATGACCCCGACGACCATTGGCGGCAAGATTGTTGGTTCGCTCTGTGCCATTGCCGGCGTGCTGACTATTGCTCTGCCCGTGCCCGTCATCGTGTCCAACTTCAATTACTTCTACCACCGGGAGACCGAGGGCGAGGAGCAAGCGCAGTACCTGCAGGTGAGCGTGCCCAAGGCGGAGTCCAACGAGGAGCTGAAACGAAGCCACAGCGGCTCCACCATCAGCAAGTCCGACTACATGGAGATCCAGGAGGGCGTCCACAACAGCAACGAAGACTTCCAGGACGAGAACATCATGAAGGCCAACTGCACACTAGCCAACACAAACTATGTCAACATCAAGAAAATGCTGACGGATGTATAGGTGTACGAAGGGAATTTCTCGTCCAGGTTGGGAGTAGTAGGGCATGGGACACCTGAAGAGGAAATTAAGCTTTGGCCTTCCTGTTTCCAAAGGCGTTGGAGGCACGGTACTCTGTCAAGGAACAGGTGGAGTAGACACCTCCATGTTTCAGCCGAGGGACAGTGTGTGCCCCCTTTCCCTATGGCCCCTTGTTGACCGTCCACACACACACTACTTACCCTTTCCCCCTCACAGTCCTTAGCGCTAGTCTTAAACCCATCTAAAACCCAAATATTTAATGTCTGCATGGATTAGCTTTGTGTGTGCCTGCTCCCATCCCAACATGCCCTGCGCAAACCGTAGCCAAGTAGTAGTGTACACACACACACACACCGAGGGCAAACCGCGGAGATGGTGAGGTGCTTTTTAATCTCGGGCAAACAAAAGCACAGTAATCTGTGTTTCTCTTGCTCACACATATATAAATATATATATATATATACACACACACACGTTATTGTGTCCTTCACACACTCGCGTCGTCTCTGTCCCTCAGAGACTGATGCTGTGTGTCCATGCTGCTTGAAAAAAAAGAAGAGAAGAGAAAAGAAAAGAAAAAAAGAAATGAAAGGAAAGAAGACGGCATTCATGTGCAAATCCTGACGCGTTGTTTTCAGTGTAAGCGACATCAAGAAAAGCTCTGCTCTGCTCTGCTCTGCTCTGCTCTGCTCTGCTCTACTCTGTGTGGAGGCTGATGAGAGCTGAGCTGTCATGCATGTCACCGCGCTCAGAGAGATCACTGGAAGAATGTGGCTGCCCACATGGCGATAAACATAAACACACCGCTTGTCAGCACTAATGTAATAACCAAGTTTTTGCACATTTTCAAGCTCACTTTTGTGGCAGTTTCAGGTATCTGACTGATTCTAACCACCACCTACAACATCCCCCCACCCCACCCCACCCCAACACACAGACACAGACACACACACACACACACACACACAGACACACACACACACACTTTACCCCTCTCCAGCAGCCAACCCCTCCCTACCCCAGCTTTATTCTTAAATGGCTGGACCAATGTCTTGCCATGTGGGCTAGATCCCTCCAGCAAGGTGTTACTCACCCCCTCACCAATGTTACTTCAGAGCTTTCGAAGACAAATTGAATGTCTTATACTGCTGTGTTTCTCTCTCCTAACCCCTTGCTCAGCTAGTTTCATTTACACCCTCGATAGGTTAACCCCAGGGGTTTTAGGACCTTGGGTGGTCTCCCGGGTTCATGGGTGACATTTTATAGATCTTTTGTTTTATTGCAGCCTGCCTGGTTTGCTTGCCTCTGTCCTGTGTTGTTTGCATACGAGTACGCCTGTGCAGCTAAACGACAGCGTGAGGAGAAGATGCTCCGCTTCCTCCGCTTCTCACTGACACTGTTGGTTGACGTCTTCCATTTTACAGTACAGTACATTCCTCTTAGGAAGGATAAAAGCATTCCATATAGACTAGAGAGCAATCGTTTCTGTACGCCACTGCAGAGATAGACAAAATTATTGATATTCAAGATACACAGCAGCTAAAACAAGCCACACTGTAGTTGATACTGTAAGTATTCCTATAGTAAAGTGTTAGCCTGCCCATACTTGTAGCATTAATATGAGATTATTTTTCTATCCACGTATTGTAGTGTACTTTTCGGATTTCATTTGAACAGTCTAGGACTCGTTATTCTCTGATGAGGTTAGGCCTGTTTAACATGACGTTCAAATGATGTCTCCCATTAACTGCCTTTTAACACAAAAAAAAAAAGAAAATAAATTTGTATTCTATTAATAATCTAGTATTGCATGACCTCAAAACATTCCTACTGGCATGTATTTCAGTTCAGTCCAGACTAAACACAGCGATAGATAACTAAATATGCTTAAATATATTTATCTCTCTCTATACATATATATGCATATAATTTTTAGCGGCATAATACAATACAATACAATACGATGTGCAATGTAAGTAATTAGTCACTTTGAATATGAACACTGCTGCCCATGTTGGGGCCGAGTTTCAAAGACAGAATAGCCAGCAGGGCAAATACACGCATACAACCCTAGATTCCATTAAGGAAGAGTTAGACAAAAAGTAGAAAAAAAAAACAGACAAGGGGAAAGGGATTACTGTAAGTCAGGTGTTAGAGGTGATGGGGAATATGGCTACAGTCAGCAAACACACACACACGGCCACCGGTAGCCTGCCACAGACCCGTGGGACCTCCCGGACCCTCCGGAACCCAGCGACTCTGGGAACTGGCTGGGTCTGATCTTTGCCACTGATTACAACCAGGATTGTTTCAGAAATTCGTACTCTTTCGGGAGGCCATGATACACGTAGACCTAACCCAACTCTGATCCTGCAGATAACATGAACTCTCCAAGCCTCATAAGAATTAGCCTACAGGTGAAGTGTGTGAAGTCAGCATCCAATGACAGTGGTGGGCAAACTAAGGCAACAGGGCCCAGTATAATCTGGCTTGTGGAAACATTTTGGAATAGGAAAGTTTTTTTTTTTTAATCAAAGTCTAATTAATTTGAAGTGTCCAAGTGACAGCTTACAACCTAATGCAGTTTGTAGATATACTACAGTAACTTGTCTTTACAGAGGGAAACGAGCAACACTGTACTTCAAATTCAGATCAAAGCCACTACTGCTTCTAATTAGGCTGCCAATTCATACGCTCAGCAAAAACAATTTCTGGACAGGTTTCAGCAGTCAAGCTCAAAGGCAAGCTTTCTGCTGGCATACAAATTAATTTTTTTTACCCCTCAGCTACTAGTGGTCTGGGTCTCCTGGCCCATCTGTCAAATAATAACATCCAATATGGCCCCTGGGCCTAAAGATTTGCTCACCCCTGCTCTATGGGACGTCCTGCTCGTCCACTTGTGTTGAAAGACTAGACGTAGGAAGCTCTTGGACACTGTTTTGTTATGCTGGTGGTAATTAAGATCGATACATAATGTGATGCTGGTTTAGACATCCTGTAGCCTGATCACTGGACATTTTAATTAGGAGAACAAGTGGTTCTTAAATCACCTTTAGTCTTAGAAGCAATTTCTGCCATTTTGTTTTCAACGCACACACAAGGGTGTGGCACATTAACCTACTGTAAATGACCTCTGCCTCGCCATCTTGCCCACACGCAAGAAACGTAGT
>CM050211.1:27361149-27363649 GCA_027475355.1 Coilia nasus
TAACACACACACACACTCACACGCACACACACACACACACACACACACACACACACACACACACACACACACACACACACACACACACACACACACACACACACACACACACACACACACACAATGGGAGTGCTCCCCACATCAGGTGCACCTGTGGTCCCAGTCTGGCCCAGCCTAGAGCAGAGTTCTGGGTAGGGCCAAGGTTCTCAGTATGACCCGGGTTCCGGGTATGGCCTAGGGCAGGAAGGTAAGAAGTCCTGGCTCCTGGACACCAGCCTCTCTCTCTCTCTCTCTCTCTCTGTCTCTCTCTCTCTGTCTCTCTCTCTCTCTCTCTCTCTCTGTCTCTCCCTCTCTCTCTCTCTCTCTCTCTCTGTCTCTCTCTCCCTCTCTGTCTCTCCCGGTCATGAAACCCAATCCTCTGACGCAGGCACTGGCAACTTGGCTGTCCTTCCTGCGGCGGGGTGAAAATCAACTTTGATTGGAAGTTTTCATTGTTTCACAGCATTCAGCAGGAGGCGGGCAATGGGGCCGAGGCCGCTATAGATTTAATGTCTCCTTTCTGCCTCCTCGACTGCACGTGCCCGGACTAGGTGGCTATTTTGTTGTTTTGACCAGGTCCCCTAAGGACCTGACCTATCATGACCGAAGGGCCGAGACCAAAATGTGTGTGTGTGTGTGTGTGTGTGTGTGTGTGTGTGTGTGTGTGTGTGTGTGTGTGTGTGTGTGTGTGTGTGTGTGTGTGTGTGTGTGCATAAAAACAGCATTCTACGGATTTTTTGCTTTTTTGTAAGCTCTTTTATGTTCTATGCATTTTGTAAGCATTTATATACTGTAGCAAGGTTTTTTTTTTCTAACGGAAAATCAAATCAACTGTTCAGAAGATTGACAGCCAGAAAATATTTTTTGCTGTTTATGCATGATTTGCTGTTTTCGGTTTTGCCCTTGGTGTGGGAAATATTACATATTTGGCTGTTCTGCATTATCTGCCTGACTATTTGGGAACAGAGTTTATGATCTGCAGCAATCCACCCAATCCAAAAAAAGGAGAATAGAGGATGATGCAGGAATGATTGTTACTTTTCAGGGAGACTACTCTCGCATCGTAGTTGGGCACCCACAAACCTTAGTCTCACCCCTGCACACTTTCCATGGAGCTGCCATTAGAAAGAACCCAATAGTGCATTTCCAGAGCCGAACCCTGAGAGACTGCCTTGGTGTCCTGTAACAGTGGTAGAATGGATAACTTTTCTGGGATAGTGTTCAGTGTCTTTATCTTGCTCTGAGGTTTATTCCCTGATACAGAGTGTTACAGTTTTTGCCAATCAGTTTCACACACGTCTCAATACAATGTCAGCTTTTTCAAAACTCCTAACACAGTGTGCTTTACCAACATACTTCTGAGCACATCAGGTAACATTTGCTGCAAAATGCACTACAGCTACCAAAACTCTTCACAATTCACCCAAAACTACTTCTGCTGTTGTGAGTCTAACACATGCTGTTACTTGTCTCAAGTACATTATTTAATTTATGTGACACAACTCAAAATGTTGTGTTTTGTTACATTGTCTTCTATTTCTTTTAGGTTTTAACCATAGTTAAGTTAACTGTTTTGATAAGAGTATCCAAATGTGTGCAAAATTAGCTGTAGCTGTATATAATGCTGTTGGTTGTGAACATTACAGTTTTTCACTATTGTTTAAGGTCAGTTTAAAAAACTGGGTCCATTTTGTCAAAACACTACACACATTTACAGTTTTTCTCAATTGTTCCTTGTACTTGAGACACAATTGCACAATTCTAGTCTTCTAATCTACAAACACAATTCCTGCTTTACACTGAAATTGCAGTCCTACAACACACTTTTTTCAAAACTCTACACACAATTCTCTGCATTTGGCACAATTTTCATGAAGAAAATTGTTTTCACAAGGAACACACTGTCATTCAAAATTCTAAAGTCAATTGCCCTACTATGCAAACTGACTCATTACACGGGCAAACACCTGTCACACATCTTTACAATTAGCAATCATAGCTTTACAAAAGGGCAACAGGTGAGCTCTTCTGTTTTGGAGCAATGGATGCCAACATTGAACACAGAGGCAGAGCCAGAGCAAGAGGAGTCAGAGTAAGAGGAGGAGGACGGGGAGGGCGAGGGCGAGGGCGAGGGCGAGGAGGAGGACGAGGACGGCAAAGGAGTGTAATCTCAGATGAGATCCGAGCCACTTTGGTTGACCATTTGGTCAACCATGGTCTAACAATAAGGGAGGCTGGCCAGAGAGTACAGCCAAATTTGAGCAGGTACACTGTAGCCTCCATCATCTGGACTTTCCGAAATGAGGACTAGTAAGAAATCACTCTAGAAAATTGCAGTACAGCGTATCAATAGAGTACTTACTGTAATGAGTACAGTAGTACGGTATTGCCTGTGGACTGTTCTGTAAGACTGTAAAAGTAAAGTATGTTTCAAGTATTTGGGAAATTTATGTACTAGTAT